>OZ010579.1:130341595-130431595 GCA_963932145.1 Acanthosepion lycidas | reverse complement strand
GATAGATGAAACGAAAAACATAGATAGATAGATAGATAGATAGATGAAACGAAAAACATAGATAGATAGATAGATAGACAGATGAAACGAAAAATAGATAGATGGATAGATGAAACGAAAAACATAGATAGATAGATAGATAGATAGATGAAACGAAAAATAGATAGATAGATGGATAGATGAAACGAAAAACATAGATAGATAGATAGATAGATAGATAGATAGATAGATGAAACGAAAAACATAGATAGATAGATAGATAGATAGATGAAACGAAAAACATAGATAGATAGATAGATAGATAGATAGATGAAACGAAAAACATAGCCAGATAGATAGATAGATAGATAGATAGAGAGATAGATGAAACGAAAAACATAGCCAGATAGATAGATAGATAGATAGATAGATAGATAGATGAAACGAAAAACATAGCCAGATAGATAGATAGATAGATAGATAGATAGATAGATAGATAGATGAAACGAAAAACATAGCCAGATAGATAGATAGATAGATAGATAGATAGATAGATGAAACGAAAAACATAGCCAGAAAGATAGATAGATAGATAGATAGATAGATAGATGAAACGAAAAACATAGCCAGATAGATAGATAGATAGATAGATAGATAGATAGATAGATAGATAGATAGATAGATAGATAGATAGATGAAACGAAAAACATAGATAGATAGATAGATAGATGAAACGAAAAACATAGATAGATAGATAGATAGATAGATGAAACGAAAAACATAGCCAGATAGATAGATAGATAGATAGATAGATAGATAGATAGATAGATAGATAGATAGATAGATCAAACGAAAAACATAGCCAGATAGACAGATAGATAGATAGATAGATAGATAGATAGATACATAGATGAAACGAAAAACATAGCCAGAAAGATAGATAGATAGATAGATAGATAGATACATAGATGAAACGAAAAACATAGCCAGAAAGATAGATAGATAGATAGATAGATAGATAGATAGATGAAACGAAAAACATAGCCAGATAGATAGATAGATAGATAGATAGATAGATAGATAGATAGATGAAACGAAAAACATAGCCAGATAGATAGATAGATAGATAGATAGATAGATAGATAGATAGATGAAACGAAAAACATAGCCAGATAGATAGATAGATAGATAGATAGATAGATGAAACGAAAAACATAGATAGATAGATAGATAGATAGATGAAACGAAAAACATAGATAGATAGATAGATAGATAGATAGATAGATAGATGAAACGAAAAACATAGCCAGATAGATAGATAGATAGATAGATAGATAGATAGATAGATAGATAGATGAAACGAAAAACATAGCCAGATAGATAGATAGATAGATAGATAGATAGATGAAACGAAAAACATAGCCAGATAGATAGATAGATAGATAGATAGATAGATAGATGAAACGAAAAACATAGCCAGATAGATAGATAGATAGATAGATAGATAGATAGATGAAACGAAAAACATAGCCAGATAGATAGATAGATAGATAGATAGATAGATAGATAGATAGATAGATAGATGAAACGAAAAACATAGCCAGATAGATAGATAGATAGATAGATAGATAGATAGATAGATAGATGAAACGAAAAACATAGCCAGATAGATAGATAGATAGATGAAACGAAAAACATAGCCAGATAGATAGATAGATAGATAGATGAAACGAAAAACATAGCCAGATAGATAGATAGATAGATAGATGAAACGAAAAACATAGCCAGATAGATAGATAGATAGATAGATAGATAGATAGATAGATAGATAGATAGATAGATGAAACGAAAAACATAGCCAGATAGATAGATAGATAGATAGATAGATAGATAGATAGATAGATAGATAGATGAAACGAAAAACATAGATAGATAGATAGATAGATAGATAGATGAAACGAAAACATAGATAGATAAATAGATAGATGAAACGAAAAACATAGATAGATAGATAGATAGATGAAACGAAAAACATAGATAGATAGATAGATAGATAGATGAAACGAAAAACATAGATAGATAGATAGATAGATGAAACGAAAAACATAGATAGATAGATAGATAGATAGATAGAAAGAAGTAGGTATCACAAAAACTTAAGATTGTACATAGGCAGATGGAGATATAAATCAGGTTTCTATTAAATGTCATCTCTTGAAAACTGTTCTGACAGTTTGATCGGAAGGCCAGTCGCAATCATTGCATCACTGATATAAAACTAACAAATAAAGAAGAGCAAAAAAAGAAACTTTAGAGTAAGTGATGTCTGTGATATTCTCATATCAACACCTCATAAATACAACACGTGAACGCATCTAATGCGAAGTTGTAATGTGAAATTTTCAAGTGTTTTTTTTTTCTTTTACAAAATTGCTCATTTTTTGTTTACTTTCCTTTTTTACTTTCTCGAGTTCTTTTATTTCTAACGTAGTTTGTTGTCTCTTTTCATCGTTTTTTTTTTTCCTCTTTCTTTCTTTTTTGTTTCCTTAATACGACTTTTATAGTCTTATTCTATTAGGTTGGTGCAAAAATAATGTCGGTTTTTGACTTTAAAAATACGTCAAAAACCGACATTATTTTTGCACCAACCCAATATTTATATCTATTCTCATCTTTTATTTATATCGACACACGTATTTTTTTATGTTTCATTACATTTCGTTTCGTTCTATTTTTCCTTAATCTCGTGTCGCTTGTAAGTCTTTCCTTTTTTTTGTTTTCTCAAAAGATAGCAGCAGTTTTTGTTTGTTAGGTTTGCTTTCTTTTTTTTCTTTTTTTTTCTTTTTTTTCTTTTTTCTTTACCTGAATTCAACCATGACAAGGTTCGATATCACTCAAGGTACAAATAAATGGAAAGGAGCTTTGTACGAAATGAAGATTATTAGTATAAGAAAAATAGATAACGATAAACCTTTGAAGAGCTTACTATTGTAGTATTTATGGGAGCGCATACGTAGTTGTTTCATCCTCCAAAGTGACAGTTCTCTTAAAAAAAATGTCTGAATTAAACTTTCTTCTTACATCTGGACCACGGGGTAAATGAGGATAATTCGGCTCCGGGGAAGTAGCATGGGATGTTGTAGTTATGAAATTATGAACTGGTGGAACTAAAGAATGGTGACCATCTGAATATTTGCGATGCTTACGGCCTTATCATATCAAAACAGTTCTCGTCTGATCACAGTGAATAAGCAATGTCGAGCCTGGTCACTACCTAGACTGGTGACCGCTTGGAGGATACCTACTGCTGTAAACTTGGATGTGCGGCTGATGTAATGGCTGACGGCTCGGAATGAAAAATCGGATACCCGAGTTCGAATTCCAGTTAGACTCGTTACATTCACTTACGCCCCCACTTCCTTGGGAATTGTATGAATAGATATCTTTTCGTAGAGCGATATCTTAAATAGAAAGACGTCTCGTTTAGGCTTTAAATAACCCGAAGAAAGTTTCTAAACCATAAAAAAAACAAATCAATCAATCAATATTTGTTATGGAAACAGCGACAGAGTACCGATAGCTTTGCAACACAGCATCCGTAGCTAAAGAATAGATAACATGTCTTCTTCTAGATTACCGCGTTAAACCATTTTAATCTCTATCAAGGCGAGAAAGTGAGCATTGAATATGATAGCAGTTCTCCATCACTGGTCTGATTTGACTCTTGTAAAGACAAATCAAAGAAGCAGTCAGATTTTTATACCGTTTTAAAATTTTTTTTTTTTTTTTATACTTTTCCTTTCTTATTTTTTTCTTTTTCCTTTCGTCGTTTGTCTATTTTTTTTCCCTTTTTCTACATTCGCCATTTTTATTTTTCTAATTATTTAATTATATTTTTCTTATTTCTATTTTTTATTTTCTTGCGATTAGAGTTTTATTTCTATTTTAGTTTTCTTTATGAAATATTTGCATTCCTTTTTCCTTCAATTTAATTTGATCAAGATAATATTTTTGATAATTTTTAGCCTGAAAAAAAATCCATTTTTACTGTCTCTGTTATATTGCTAAAAATAACAATCTGTTAGTACGATATTTAGTCAAGAAATTTTTGCTAAAATATTTTTACAGTAATTTTTATCGTTTTTTTCCTTACAAATATAGAAAACCGTCATTATAAAAAAAAAAAATAAATAAATAAAAATAAAAAAAGACGACAAAAACTATTCTTAAAAAATGGCGTTATTAGTTGATTCCCTAAATCTCCAAGCAAGGGCGTTACTTCTTTGATAAAGATGTGTTATTTACAGCAGTAGCTCTGTTGATAACATGATTGAAGTGATTTTTAAGATAAAGTTTTAAGATTTCTCAAAAGTTCTGTTGCCAACAGTTTTCGCTTCAAGGAAAATATATTTTAGTTGTCTATCATTTGCATCATTTATCCTGCGCATACGTTTGGTTTCAGGCTCTTGGCAAATTTTAACAGACATTTTTTTTTTTTTTATTTCTATAGATAATTCCGACAGTTCTTTATAGATTCATCATGTTTAAAATATTAGATAATGAGATAAAATTGCAGTGTTTGTTTGAAAAAAAAACTTTTACAACAGTCATTTTAGACAGTAGTAGTTAATTTAATCACGAAATATACACCCTTGTGCAAATAAATTGAATCACGAAATATACACCCTTGTGCAAATTAATTGAATCACGAAATATACAACCTTGTGCAAATTAATTTAATCACAAAATATACACCCTTGTACAAATTAAATTAATCACGAAATATACACCCTTGTGCAAATTAAATTAATCACGAAATATACACCCTTGTACAAATTAATTTAATCACAAAATATACACCCTTGTGCAAATTAATTTAATCACGAAATATACACCCTTGCACAAATTAATTTAATCACAAAATATACACCCTTGTGCAAATTATTTTTTCCAATGAAACCTGTCCCAGTGCACATGTTAGTACTTAGTATGTCCATTACACGATGTTGTTCCTTCTAGATTGAGCACAGATTCTTCACTGGATTTAAATCAGGAGAGTTTCTGAACCAGTCGATAGTACTATGATTTGCTGTCTGGTAGGGTTTCTTAGTGTGTTCGTCCAGCGTTACAATTTCCGTCGCTTCCTTGGAGTAACATCCATCGCAGATAATGGCCTTAGGACAACTAATCGACAGTCGAGACAATAGTATCTGGGCGTGATAAAAATCTGATGCAATATTTTTCAAGGCCAAACAAATTTCATCATATTACTGCACACCAGTGCAAATGACCTAATCTGAGGAAAAATAGAAACTGATTACAACCTAGTCACTCCGATGGGTCTAAAACTGACCGAATGGTGAAAGAAAGGAAAATAAAGCAGTTGTTTCAATTAATTTGTAAAATCAAGATTTGCTTACCTGGACTCCATTGGCTTCGGTCAACTCTACAGTGTACAACTCACCCCTGAATATATATCAGAAAGTTTTTTTGTTTTTTTTTTTTTGTGCTTAATGACACAACAGATCATTCTGGGAACTAATTTGACCCCCACCAGGCGCCGAGTTCAGATACATGTGACCTAAACAGGCGCATGTAAGTAGCAGACGTGAAAAAGAGCCCAACATATAGATATAGATATCTAAATACCCACCCCATTGTTAAGAGTGACAAGAGATTCTCTAACAGACGGAACCCTTGGGGTGCGTCAAAAGCTGTGCTAGCACGATTTCACAAGTCATCGTGGCCGAGGGCTTGAGCGTCCTGGCCTCGTTCAAATTGTTGATCATGCTAGATAAGAGAAAGTGCAAGTAAATTATGTTCAGCATAATTGCAGTATAAACCACAGGTGGGATCTCTGAGTGTTAAATTAACACAAATGCGCCTAAGCAAGCGTCGGCAATAGGGATTGGCCAACCGCCCTAGTAAACGTGGACAGTTATACATACAATAGAAATAACCTATCAAGTAATTTTAATGCATATAAAACATTTCAAATGCTTATTTTTCCATTTCCTGTGTTGCAAACCAAATGTGAAACAGCTCTACACATGATATCACTTATTTACGTTCCATAAAATTATAAAATGTTGAAAAAGTTCAAAACTTTATGACAGTGAGGATAGAAATATCCATAAAGAACACCAGATTTTGACAGTTTACTGACAATTTTGATCGGAACGTTCAACAGTCTGCTCAAAAATTATAAAAATGCAATATTTTTTTTTTTAAAGGGCTAGTAAGTTGAATTTAATCAAACATGTTGTATCTATCATTTTCTGTTCATATATATTAAACAGATAATTGGATAGATATCAGATTCTGTTAATATATATCTGTCACATTCTGCTCATATCTATCTATCTATCTATCTATCTATCTATCTATCTATCTATAATATTCTGTTCATATCTATTTATCTATCATACTCTGTTTATATCTATAATATTCTGTTTCCATCTATCTATTCTATCAATATCAATCTATAATAGTCGGTTGATATCTGTATCTATCTATCTATCTATCTATCTATCTATCTTATTCTGTTCATATCTATTTATCTATCAAACGCTGTTCATACTTATCTATCTCAGTCTATTCATATCTATCTATCTATCTATCTATCTATCTCAGTCTGTTCATATCTATCTATCTATCTATCTATCTATATATATATATATATATATATATATATATATATATATCAGTCTGTTCATATCTATCTATCTCAGTCTGTTCATATCTATCTATCTATCTATCTATCTATCTATCTATCTATCTATCTCAATCAGTTTATATTGATCAATACTAAGTTGCGTTCAATATGTGATCCATAATTTTCTCCAATACTCCGAATTGTAATGTTCGCAAATTAATGCAAGTACCAAAACATGCCCCTTATAAGTTTGACAATAAACACATTTGGTATTCTTAAAAACAATCGGTATTCATGGGACAAACAATTCGTGTCAGTTAAAATTTCAAACTTTCAAAATTTTAATTTATACAGCCTTTTCCCGAAATGAGATTTCCTCAAGTTCCTTGTTTTTCGCTTCCCCCTGGTAACTTTCTTTCTTTTATTTTTGCCACTTGTGATATTGACATCTGGATTACATCATTCTTTTCTCTCCTCGTTTCATGTGTAACCCTCTATCGCGTATGCTGGTATCGCAAATGTTCAAGGGATGTTATTTTTATTTGGTAAAGCTATTTGTTTGTGATCTTGTAGCGCCAGAATTTACGAAGTATCCGCGATTTATAGCGTTTTGATAAAGTCAATTTTCGCTGCATATAATATATATATATATATATATATATATATATATATATATATATATATATATATAAGACATTATTTTATGTTTATACGTTCTTTTTATAGATACAAATATTTAAGTAAATGCTCTGTTTGTAAAAAACAGTATTAATGACATTTACCGGTCTGAATGTCCGAAAGATTTTCATAGAAAATATGCGTCCTCCAACAGGAATCGAACCAGTATCATATAAGGAACCGTCTTATAGCCTGATGTTCTTTTACTGATTTAGTCACAGAGGAGCGTTTCGGTTAGCAAGATTGATTTTACTGTTTTAAACTACAATTCTCCATGATTTTCTCTCATACATTCATATCTGCTCGATGCGTATCCAAATGTAAACAAATGACGTCACACATTATGAAATGGACAATATTAGACAATTATTTTAAGACATTATATATATATATATATATATATATATATATATATATATATATATATATATATCAATTACAACATATTAAACAATATAAGTAAACATTGACAGACTATCATCACTGTCGTGTCCGTATATTGTTTAATATGTTGTAATTGACATCTTTGATAATGGCTTAAGTAAGCCGAAAGCTTACATTGTATTAAAAAAATATGGATCACTACTGTGAATTTCTTTCTTCTTTCAACGATAATGTTATTAAACTTATCAGAAGTTACGAAAAAAATTTACATAAAATAAATAGACAACACTTGTCTATATTATTTAATGAAACGTGTATGAATGAAAAGATGCTGCCTAAATACACACAATATATATATATATATATATATATATATATATATATATATATATATATATATATAAAATATGTGTATGAACATGAGAAAAATTAAATAAAAGACCTTATAGCACTACCTTGTCAGTCGTCTTTAATGAAGCATATATATATATATATATATGTGTATATATATATATATATATATATATATATATATATATATATATATATACAAGCATCGCTACATTTTTCTATCGTAACTGTGAATGTCAAAGTATTCGTGGAAACCATGACTGTGCCGCTTACAAACATGGAAAATTATCGAACAAATGTTGGCGATTAGCTCAATAAGTCGATACGAAGAAATAGTTTTCTAATGCACTCCAAAGCAGAGAAACCGTGACCATTCGGTTTTTAAAAAGTACAGATAATTGATGACATTCCAGTGCGAAAGCGTTTTATAGGACGACGTCACGTGGATTGATTTCACTGTGACGTCATTCAGTAGATTCAATTTTTACAAATGGCCGTCAACATTTATCATTTAAGCAATGTTACAAAAATATAAATGTGACATATCTTTTTTTTTAATGAGTAATATATTCAACATTATCAAGCATAAGTTGTTTAATGTTGTGAAGAATTTGCCCACGTCCTGGGTAAGACGATAAACTACATCAGACAGCGAGGCCTTTTTTGAGGAGGTTTTGAGGAGCGTGGAACCGCATCTTAATTGATGGTGTTTCCAGGTCAACCCTCACTCGGGGTGGTAGCATTTGTTAGTGTCCCAGCTATGGGTAAATAGTTACACCCCCCAAAAAAAAGGTTCAAAACACTATGAAAGTATTAAAATAGGTTTTAATACCAGCAATACTTTTTTTGAAAAATTATTATTTTTGAAGAAAAAATGATTACCAACAATACATTATTACCAGCAGTACATTTCTGAAAAAGAAAATATTACCAGCAACATATTTTTGGAAAAAAATATTGCCAGCAATATATTTTTGAAGAAAAGAATATTACCAGCAATAAAATCTTGTCGGCATTAAATAACCCATTGAGGTTAATATGTCGTAAAACGAAGCAAAACAAACAAAAAAAAAAGAATTTGTCCAGTTCTCCAAGAACGCAGACTCATTGCCTACGATCTTCGCAATATAATAAATATTCTGGACATCCCTTGCTAAGAACGTGCTCCAAATAATAACGTCCGGAAAAGGCGGTAATTCCAAGTATATTCGCATTGTTTCATCAAAGACACTTCCGCTGGCTAGGCCATATCCACTGCATTGAAGACAGCCGTATACCTGAGGAAACGCAGTGCAAGGAAATTGGCTCTTAACCTGAAGAGTGACCTGATATTCGTTACTAATATATTTTCGAATGCGGTATAAACGCATGTGGCATCAAGGTAAACAGCTTGAGAAGCCAAGAACAGATCCTAGCAACTGGAGGTTTTGCTCTAAAAGCTGGTATTCAGATTAATGAGAAGTGGAGAGAATGGACCAATCAGAAGAAAGGAGAGAGATAGAGAGAAGACGGCAGAGAGGTAAAACTATATCAAGCAATTTCAACAGCGCCTGCCGTTCGAAGAGTATACCTAGAGCTTGCAATGGATAAATTGTCATCTAAATGACGCAAAAATTAAAATAACACTTACATCTTATTTCAACAGAAATATTTACCAACATTACACAAAAATATCTTGAAATACCAAAGAGTAAATATATTCAATAAAATCGCCATTGGTTTTAAGCCCGGCCTCCAGAGGACTTCGGAATCTGTTGCAACTCTTCTGGAGAATCGCCTTGTTTAAGTTGGTGAATACTGCCAAAATCCTTGTATTTAGTTCACCTTTGGTGTTACAAGGAGTTTTGTCGGTCTCTCACTCAACTGCAACCCACATTTCATAATCAATGTGGTGCAGTCTGGGGAGTTAGGTGGCCAGATGTAAAGGATGGTCACAGAAACTGTCTGACAGCAATGACAGGGTTCTCCTACTAGTATAGAATGGTCCAGTGTCTTGTTGCCAGGCATAGGGTCTACCAGCATCCAGACCCCTCACCCAGGCCAGCACTACATCCTCCAAGCACTTGATCTAATCCTTGGAGTTGAGTCTGAGGACCGGTGGGACGATGATGGAGGCATTACGTCGCCATTATTAGATATTACTCCAAACACCTCCATAATTACCATTACCATAATTACCAGTTTTTGTCCGAATCCTCTGCACTGTACTTAGGTTGACACCCAAGCCCTCTGTATGTTTGTATTGGAGCTCCCGACTTCAATGACAAGCAGTACAGAACGCCGTTTCCAAATTTCTGGCGGAGTGAATTGCGTTATTGTGGTCATTGTCTTAGAGACGACGTCCAACTGACCCTAATATACCAACTGACCCTAATATACCAACTGACCCTAATATACGGTGCAGTTGACAATATCAAAACCTAACAAAGCACATGCGCGAATTGAAAAATATAAAATGAGGACAATTTACCAATCGCACCCAGTATATATATATATAAATCCCATTTATTCAATTTACTGGTTCAAAAAGTATATATATATATATATATATATATAGTTTTGTCTATTTATTTCAAGTTCCTTTCATATTGTCTGATAAGATGACAGTTACTTATCAATCAATACACAGACGAAACGATAATGATAGTTTTTGTTGCATGAAAAATTTCAAAGCAACGCCTAACTCGTGTATACGAGACGCGTGTATTGGTTGATATATTGAAAAGTAATTGTCATATTTAATAATGGCTTGTGTAAGCTGAAAGCTTAGATTGGATTTAAACATTTATCAATATGGTGATTTGTTTTCGTCTTTCAATGATAATCTTATTAAGCTTATCAGACAATAGAGAGAAACTTACTTAAAATAGATAAAACTTGTCTATATTATTTAATGAAACATGCATCAATGAAAAATTGCTGCCTAAATATATATATATATATATATATATATATATATATATATATATATATATATATATATATGGAAATTAATAGCTATCTGGAAATGTGATTGCGTGTGTACCTTATTTTCCTCGCAAGCATGTCGTTACTTCATCTAAAACCTCAAAGATTTAAATGCTACCTATTTTGATGAAAGCTATAAAAGAATAACAATCAATCATGAATTTTGCGTTACTTGTGACGTGTATTCATTCTGTTGAGTCTCTATCCTCCGGCATGTTTTGCTAAAAACATTATAAAAGTCAAGAATACGCACGCATCTGTTTTAAAAGGTCACCATTCAATTCATCATATTTACTAGACTATGTTAAGCTTGTCTCGTAGCCGGAGAGAAAGTCGTATGAAATGCTTGCTTTGCAAAACTAGCACTACAGTGTGATGAGTAATGCAAATATTTACAAAATTTAGTGTTGCTCCAATCACTGCGTCAAGTAATTTCTGATACATTAATTGAACTGAGTTTGAACTTTGACTATTGCAAGCAAAGTGAAATTTTCAAATATATGAATACAGATAAAAAAAAATAGCGAGAATGTATCTATAAAAAGACAACATGAAAAATCAAAATGAGAACTTATCTTAGCCGACGCGATCCATCCTGTGATTTCGTACTGATTGGTCTTCTCATTTCGACCTCTCATTTCGATCTCTGGTTTCAATCACCGATTTCTACCTCTGATTTCGTCCCCTGATTTCGACGTCTAAGTTCGTCTTCTGATTTCCTCCTCTGATTTCCACCTCTGATTTCGATCCCTAAGTTCGTCCTCTGTGTTCAATCTCTGATTTCCACCTCTGATTTTTATTTTTTTATATCGTAATATCTGCAAAAAGGATTGCTGTTGAGTTTTTTATAACACATTTTTCTCGTTTCACAAAATACAGATATGTCTTTGTAGCATCAAACTGACAATGTACTGCCGAGAAAATGAAGGTGAGATGGAGGATATAAAAAAGAAGAAAAAAAACTGTTTTGAAACCTATATATGTAACCAGTTCTATTAATCTCATTTTTCTACGTGCAGTATCCCTTTGCGGCGTTTGCAATTTTTCTCCTTTTTCCAGACCTACCCACCGTTCCGTTATTCATTCACTCATCCCTCTGTCTCTCTTACCTTAATATGCTGTGTGAGTCTCAAATTCTCCAAGCCCTCTTTCATCATTATATGTCTAAGAAATTTAAGCTTTCTTTTTCTGAATGTGAGTATAATGACTTTTTTATTTCCATTTTTATCAAGACTTCTTCCTTGCTTATACTCTTCACACACAAAATTCTCAGCATCCTCCTGTAGAACCAAATTTCTGTTGATTCCACTTTTCTCTTTATCTATCTGGATGTTGTTCGGCATTCACTGCCATACAAAAGGATTGATATTACATAATAATTCAGCACTCTTTTCTTTGTTTTTAATGAAATATTTTTATGTCCACGCTCTTCTCTTTTCTATCCCATGTCCCTTCAGTACGCAGTAATCTTGCCTGTATGTGGTGAGTATCAGATTCTCCAAACTCTCTTTCCCCATTCTGTGCCTTAAAAATTTCGATTTTATCTTTTTCTGATTCTAAGAATCAGTATCCTTTTTTGTTCCCATTTTTTTATTTCCCTGGTATACTCAGCATCCTACTGTAGAGTCACATTTCTCTTGCTTCAAACATTTTCTTCATCAGTGATGAGATTGTTCAGCATTCACTGACATATAGGAGGACCAATATTATCTAACAATTCAGCACTCTTTTCTTTGTTTCTAACGTGATTTTCCTGTTTCTTAATACTTTGCTTAGCTTTTAGGAGATAGAAATCCCTACAAAAACGCTATGAACTGTTCCTTTTATTAACAACCATGATTTCTGTTTTCTTACAATTGATGTTTAGTACTTTTTTTTCTCGCCTTCTATCGGAGTTCTCCTGTTTCCTTTATGTGTCTAACATCAACATTATGTCATCTGCATATCTTAGTTTTTGTAAGACTGTAGCCGCCAATAATAAATCCTAGTAGAACTAATTCCCTCGGGATTGCCTCATTGTAAATTTTGAATAAGTCCGGTGAGAAGACTTATCCTTGTCTTACACCCCTTTCTATCTCTCTGTATTAGCTGAATTCATTTTCTATGTGAATCCAGGCAGGGTCCTAGCAGTATAAGTTCTTATAATATATTTCCAAAGCAAATCAATCTTATTTAGCATTTCAAAAATATTCTCCTGTCGTACTTTATCAAATACTCTTTTATAATGTACAAAGCATAGATATACATACTTCTGCCTCTTTCTGGTATTATTCTGAACCTAAATTATCGTACCCTCTGTTCCAGGTAATTGTCCGATGGATCTGGCATTGAATTGCACCTGGTTTCTTCAGAAACAACATGAAAATGTATCTACTAATATCTTCGGTTATATCACCACTGTCATAGATTTCATTATTTTCGTCCTGGGCAAGACGATAAACTACGTCCAACAGCAAGGCCTCTGATCAGGAGGTTTTGAGGAGTGTGGAACCATCTCTTAATTACTGGTGTTCCCAGGTCCACCCTGACCTCGGTTGGTAGCACCTGTTAGGGTCCCTACTATGGGCAAATAGTTAACTCCTTAAACTGGAGTCAAAACCCTATGAAAGTGTAAAAATATGTTTTAATACCAGAAATGCTTTATAAAAAGAAATTTTTACCGGGAATACATTTTTAAAAAAAAATATTACCAGCAATAAAATTTTGTCGGCATTAAATAACCCACTGAGGTTGATATTTCGTAAAACAAACAAAACGAAACCAGACAGGGATCATTAATTATTTGTGTGAACTTACCAATGGCTGCCAGCATCTCTATTATAATATAAATCTATCTTTGTTCCTCTTCAACATCGCCATTGCTGATTTCACTTCAGACTTTAATATTTCTGGTTTTTCTATATTTTTTTGTTTATTGCAGGTTTAATTTACTTTTTCGTTGTGGAAGAATTATTCGATGTATTCTTTCCAATTTTGAATTTTTTTTCTCTATTATCTTTTTTTCCTCATCTACTTGTATTTTAGAATGATTTCGTTTGCTGATCTCCCTAAAGCTTGTTTAATGTCCCCCACTTTGAATTTCCATTTTGATTTAGTTCAATTACTTTTAAAACACGAAAATATCCTTTGGTCGAACAGAGATGAGAAGTTAACCAGTATAGCTCCTGGAGTAGGTTTCTCGTGGTGTACTCGTAGTCTCTCTTTATGTGCAATTCTACAGAAATAAAGTTCGTTTATCTCTCTCTTGTCAGTGTTAATTTAGTGTCACACTGATATTAGGCCTCAACGAGAAAACAGTCCACAGTGTTATGATTTCAATGTTTTGGCACAATCACCTCGGAGATTTGATAGAAGCGTATATTCTGAATTGCTTGTAATATGAATGCGATGTGAGGGCGGGGCTGAAATATAATCTACGCCTTCCTCTGACACAGCTCCTCAATTTTCGATCTCTGGCATCCAAATTACCCACCAGGTGTGGTGGAAATGTTTTTTGCTTTTCTTTGTGTTTTAGCGGATCGCAGAAGTGGGTTTTCCAGTGAGATTTTCACTGATTTTCTTTTAATTGAAAAATCTTTTGATGGAGGAAGTGGAGTGAACAAAATAATGTTTTTGGCAATATTTTTGGCACAAGATCTTCTCATTTCTTAACTGAGAACATTCTTCTCTTTTTTTTTTATTCAGTATATTCAATTTAATATTGGCTGATTCTATTTAGGACATCGATAGTTTACTGAAATAAGAGGCGACAATATCATCAAATTCTGGTTGAGATGAGAAGGCGCGTTGAATTCTATGATTTAAAAAAAAAATTCTTTATAATTCAGCTTCCTCTTATTTTTCATCTTGTATCATTTCTTTTATTTCCTCGCTATCCTTCTCCAGTATATTTTCTTCATGGCTTCTTTCTCATACGTTTGCCATTTTTACATGAGATTTTGGTTCATGATTATTCGTTTTCACATTCCTTTCTTCATTCTGACGTTCTTTTTTAACATCCTAACATTTTTTGGGGGGGGGAGGGGAGAATATTCTACTTTTAGTTTATTTTAATTTTTTCTATTTTGTCCATTCTCTTTCGTTTAATTTTTGTAAATTAGTTTATTGGATTATTTTTTTAATCGGTATCAACCCATGCAAGGGAATAAAGCCACTAAGACACAAAGTGTTACTGGGTGTGGTAGAATTAGCAACGGAAAAATAAATAAGAGAAAAAAGTAATCAGGAGGACAGTAGATAGCGATTGACATTGCATTTAAACTTTTCAGATTAAGTTTGACTGGAAAGCATGGAGCCGGAGTAGTGCGAGAAAGGAAACTGTTAGCTTAGAACTTACGTGTACATCTAGCCAGCTTAACTGTAAATTTTATACTGTTTTTACGATTAATGCTTCAGATACTAACCAAAAAAAAAACCCGATTCTGGGTTTTTACATTGTCTTGCTAAATCGAGCCTTTCACATGAATGTCATGCGTGACGCTCAAATTATTTAGAAATATTTAAATTGTCAGCTGTATGCAACAGATTTCTCGGTTCATTTGTTAAAATTGAATTCAAGTGATTAAAGTTTGTAGGTTTCAGCATCCATGTGGAATGGTGCAAGAAAATCCCGAAGAACTTTTTATCAAATAATAGAAGTCATTTCACTTAAGGACTTTCAGAAACAGCAGCAAATAAAATAGGCAGCATATGTAACTCCAAGAGTAAATAATGAAATAATCATGGTGTTGACGTTCCACACTATTTCAAGCAAAATGTTAGTAAGAAAGCACCATATCCAATGAATACCAAATATTTCCTTATAAGGAAACGGCTAATAATATTACATATTTATGCAAATGAATAGAAAGAAAACAAATAATTCCGTTATTATTTACTTTCTTCGTATTTTTCGAATGAAACGTGACCCAACGCACATGTTAGTACTAAGTATGTCCATTCCACGAAGTCTTTCCTTGCAGATTAACCACAGATTATTCACTGGATTTAAATCAGGAGAGTTTCCGGGCCAGTGGATAGAACTTTGATTTACTCACTGGTAAGTCATGCCAGTGTGTTCGTGCAGTGTTACAATTTTCCCACGCTTCCTTGGAGTAACGTTCGTTGCAGACAATATCGGTAGGACAACTAATCGACAGTCGAGACAGTAGTGTCTGGGCGTGATGAAAACCTCGTGAAATCACGGGTGACGCAATATTTTGTCAAGTTAAACAAATTTCATCATACTCTCCGAAAAGAAATTCATATTACTGCACACCACTTGAAATGACCTAATCTGATTAAAAATAGAAATCGATTACAACCTGTCACTCCAGTGGGTCTAAAACTGACTGTTTGATGAAATAAAGGTAACTAAAGCGGTTGTTTCATTTAATTTTTACGGGTGCATTACTATTTTTTTTACTTATTTACTTGTTTTTTGCTTTCTTTAGTTCAGTTTCATATTCTTGACCATTTTCTTTTTTGGGTTTTATATTTTTACTTAATCCTCTTATCTTTGTTTATGTTCTACGTCTTTCGGGAGATTTAGGTTTTCATCTTTCTGTTTCTCCTCCTTTGCCTCTTCTCTTTTTTTTTTCTCAATTTCTTCTTCACTTTGACACATCTTCTTGCTTTTTGTTTTTTTTTTCTTTACTTCTCTGTCTATCTTCAACGTTTTCTCTCTTCACCTCCTCACTCTACAAACTCCTTTCTATCTGATTTTCTCAGCCTTCTTCCCCACGTTCTTCTTCTCATCCTGATCCTCCTCCTCCGTCTTCTTCTTCTACTCCCCCACCTTCTTCTTCTTCTTCTTCTTCTTCTTCTTCTTCTTCTTCTTCTTCTTCTTCTTCTTCTTCTTCTTCTTCTTCTAGTCCAACTCTTCTGTCACAACCTCTTCTTTTTGATAGTTCAATTTCTCTTCATTTTTTCTTCTTTTTTTTTCTTCTTCTTCTTTATATGCCAATGCCTCCCACTACTACTAATTTTTCTTCTTCCCTCGACGTTGTTCTTTTTCTTTGTCACGTTCCTCTTCTTGTCTCTCTTTATCTTTATCTTGTTCCTCAATATATTTCTTTTCTTTCCTCCTCTTCATTTCGCTTTGCTTCTTCCTCCTTATTTTATCTTTTTGATTCTTTCGTTTATGCCTTTCCTCCTCCCCCTCTCTCTCCTCCTCCCCCTCTCTCTCCTTCCCTCTCTCTCGCTCTCTGTCTCTCTCTTTCTTTCTCTTTCTCTCTGAACTTTCTCGGTATTCGATTTGATATTTTTTCTTTGTGCAAATATACCAAAACTTTTACTAAAGCATAAATAATCTTTCTTTCCCTCCTTCTCTCTCTCTCTCTCTCTTTCTCCTTCTCTCACTCCTTCTCTCTCCCTCTCTCTCTAAAAAACAATTTGTTTTCCACATTGTTTTATTCTTACATTTTTTTTACTTAAATTCTTTAGTTGTTGTTGGTCTAGATTTAAGAGCTACTAAACTATTTTCGGCCTCATTCCTACACACTGTTATATGAACACATTTACATAAAAGCCAATTTTAAACCACAGAGACACACATACACTCAAAAAAATGCACTTAGTAACCCGGTATGCGCCTGATATTAAATCAAAAGCAAATTGATCAGGCCGCTCAGACAACTCGCAGAAATAACACATATCTACCTGAAGTCTACAATAAAGCACTCGTTGCCAAACTTTTCCCGTAATCATCCTTGGGCACCACATCAATAAATCCTTCAGTAAAACTTTCAAATATCGCAATCACGAGATGTGTTCCGAAAGTAATGCCTCCTGTTATGTTAGAGCAGGATGCCAATTGCAGAACAGAAAAAAGCAAACATTTCCGTCATAAGTCTTTTGTTTGTTTCATATAGAAGCCCGATCAAATATAGGAAAACTAATTACACTTCCTTTTATTAACGTGTCTAGAAGTTTCTGTAGTTTTCTTTCTGTGTGTGTATGTTTTTTCTCCTAACCAGAATACTAAAGGAAAGCAAAAACAAGGACTAATTGTAAGATAAAATATATCGTTTTAGGCAGAGAGACAGCGCAAGATGAGAGCTACGAATTGGAAGTGTGAAAATTAAGCATATAGTAAATTTAATTATATAGTAAATGTTGTAAAAACGATGACGAAGTTCAAATGTCCATTGGGATAGGGAAAGATGCTTTCGGAAGCTAAGCAAAGTATTATGAATCAGGGAAAATTCCTTAGAAAATATCAAAATTGTGCTGAACATCTATTACTCATCCTACATGACAGCAAATCCTGGGCAATAATTCAAACAGATAAGGGCAAACTTGAATAATAGTTATGTGTTTCTACAGAAGGATTATGAGAATACCATGAACCGGACATATATAAGATTTAAAGAAAATGGAAATAAAAAAGGCATTTGCACCTAGCACGAGAAACTATTTCTGCAACACATAATGAGGAAAGAAAGCTTGGAGAATTTGACACTCACAAAACTTATTGAAAGCAAGAGACAGGGGGAAGCAGAGTGTAACGTAGCTAAGGAGTCTGTGTAAGTATATTGTACAACAGGAAGCAGGAGGGGTAGTAAGAAAAGCTACATATTATAGGATATATTTGTGACCCATGATCATTTACATGCTAAAGGGATATGTGACATAAAAGAAGAACTTTTCAAGGTTATAAATAATATTTTAAATTGTTACTTTTAACTTAATTTAATGGCAATAGCTTTCAGCAATGGATGTCATTCGAAATCTAACCCTGTGTAACTCAGTCTGATTTGTAGTAAAACTCCAATTATTTACATTTTAGTGATACTTAGAGCGACAAATTAGAAAACTTATCAGATACCGCTTACAGAAAGTTCTCAAGATATCTCAGTGAGTAAATACAATGTATTGAGATTGGTGCTAAGCTTTTCTCAGTTCGACCTAAAAACTTTTAAAAAGTTTCTGATATTTGGTCATTTGTTCAGGTGTAGGGAAATGGGGAGGGCCGAGAATTTTAGTACTTACGCCGGTATATTGAACAATTCGTTCATAAAAAATAAAATTCAATTAATTCGTTAAAAGACTCGTTTATTTGCTTACTTTTTTTTTTATTTTCCGTTTTCTTTTTTTCTATTTAGTCAGTTACTTTATTATTCTGTTGGATTTATTCCCTGTAAATTTGCATCTTTCAAGAAAAGATGAGATCTTTACCACCTCGAACGGTTCCAACCTGTCGAGTTGTCATGGCATTTGTCCAACTTCGCAGCTTTCACGCCAAAGTTCTAATGCCAAAATCATAACATTTCTTTCGAGCGTTGATACCTAGTATAAGTCAATATATACACAGGTAAAGCAAGACATATGTGGTGGTTTTATTTCGTTGTCCTCTTTCAGAATCAATTTTGCTACGAGGAAAGGAAAAAAATACTGCACATATAAATACGTATATGTGAGCTTGTGTAAGCACTTAACGCATATATTCTTTAAAATTCGATATACACTGTATTCAAATCAAAAGCCGAAATAATGACTCAGATTACATTCGAGTGTAATATTTTGACGAGTTTGTTTACTTGCTTCAACAAAGTAATTGTCCCACTCTAATTCATTTTTTTTTTCATAAACAGCCAATATGTTTGGCCAAAAAACTTACAATTAATCTACATCTCATGAACACATCGCATACATTTAATGGCAAACACTCGATTTTGGTCGCTTTTTAGAGTAATAAGATTGGGTTTGTTTTAAAAGACTAGAGCAAAACAATTTTCGCAACGTGTAAATTTAGAGCCTAAATTTTACAATCAAAAGCAAGAAACAGGGAATAAAGATCTACACATGTTCAAAAGTCCGGTTCAAACTCCTCTCAGGTCTTTTGAACAGGGGTAGACTTTTATCCTTTATTTCTTGTTTAGGATTCGGTTTCTGTTTCCTTCTAAAATCATATCATTCTCTTTCACTCCCAGATGACCCTTGTGACTTAGCGGCATTATTGCCTTGCTTGAGGCAAATTGATTACAAACTCAATTTGAAATTCTCTCGCGATCGGCAAATCACAATTCGTTTGTTGTAGCCTATTTTCTTAAACGTGCACTTCTTAGTCATCGAATAAAATCCAGAAAGCTTATAGATGAACACTTTTCAAAATGTTGCCAGTGATCAGTATTCAAGGTTTGATGGAAAGCTAAGATACTGAACGCTGATTTCGAAGGCATACAGATTGACAACACTAAGTTTGTCATAATACATTCTAACTGTACGCGTTTTGTTTTAACTAGCCTTGTTTCGAACACAATCAACAGGAATCGTTTGAAAAGTTTCTGTGTATGTGTGTGTTTGTATGTGTAAGAGAAAGAGAGTCTGTGTGTGCGCTTATATATATATATATATATATATATATATATATATATAAAAGTGAACATTGAAGTCAACACTCAGAGGCGACGATTGCGTCCAGCATGAAACAGCCTGTCGCCTCTGAGTGTTGAATTCAATGTTCACTTTTATATTTATATTTACATTCGCTCTATCTCTGATATTGAGCACTTTATCCCATAAATATAGCACTCCTTAAAACTATATTTCTTCATATATATATATATATATATATATATATATATATACGCACATACAGACTCTTTCTCTTACACATACAAACACAGACACACACACACACACACACACATATATATATATATATATGTATATATATATATATATATATATATATATATATATATGGGTGCCTGTTATAAAATCTGTTTCTATTATTCCATCGTGTTTCTCAGTTTCACTTTTCGTAAACTTCTAAACATTTTTCGGTTATTAATGAGAAATGACAGATGAAATTATCAGCATGGTGAAAAGAAGACAAAAAAAAACAACGCCAAGACACGGAACAGAATGTAGGAAAGTACGCAAAGTAATAAGGAACAAATACCAGCGAGTTAAAGAGGAATGGCTCAACGAAAAATGTGAAGAAAATAGAAAGAATGGGTATCAACCATCGAGTAGATATGGATAAAAACAAGAGAACTAATAGAACAAAAGACATGCTCATTAACAAGATACATAAAATCCAAGGACAGAACGCCTGATATTAGAGAAAGTAAAAATACTTCAGAGACGGAACGAATATTTCGGAGAAGTTTTCCTCGACAAAAGAGAATAACCGGCAATAAACAGAAATATTGACGCTAGGGAAATATTAAAATATGAAGTGAAATTTGCTCTGATATAAATTGAAGAGAAATAAAGCAGCAGGACCAGAAGAAATTGTGGAGGGCCATGATCGCCAATGTCCAATGAAGAAGTCCAGGAATAGAAACTAAAAACTAAATCGACGATATAACTATCAATAAGAGATTCGGAAATGCAGCTTTATACTGTAAAACATACCCAAGTGCCGACCGCAGAAACGACTACATTCCAGTGAAATGTAAACTTAGAGATTTCAACGGAAATTCAAGAGGGCCAAGGCAGCACCCAAAATGCAATGCGACAAACTCTACTGAATGACCGAATGTGAAGGAGAAAATATATGGACAGTGGGCAATGGATAAAATGAGAATGGAAACTTGAAGTGGGACACATTAATGAAGTTTTAGTAACATCAGCAATCGAGATCATACGAAAGGAAAATAGACAAAGTAAAAAATGGATGTCAGATGAAATGAGAAAAAAAAGAAACAATGCCAAGTTACGGCAGAGAATATAGGACTCTGTACAAAGAAATTAAGAACAAATGCAGGCGAGCTAAAGAGGAATGCTTCAACGAAAAACGTGCAAAAATAGAAAGAATGAATATCACAAATCAAGTAGATATGCATAAAAATTGAGAACAAAACAAAAGACATGCTCATCAACAAGATGCATGACATCCAAGTACGGAAGGCTGATTTAGAGAAAGTAAAAATACTTCAGAGACGGAACGAATATATCGGAGATCACTTCCACAATAAAAGAGAACAACCGCCAATACAGAAAAATGTCGACGGACCAGAAATATTGAAAACTGAATTGGAATCTGCTCTTGCAAAATTGAAGAGAAACAAAGCGGCAGAGACAGACAGAATCGTCAGAGAAATACAGGAAGCCTTAGATGACTTCGGCATAGACAATATTACAAAAATAATAAATGAAATAGCAGTGATGATATACTAGAAGACCTAAGTAGGTATTTTTTCATAGCACTAAGAAGGTTGATACAAACGAATGTGAACTCCATCGGATGATCAGCATAATGAGCTATATAACAAAACTCGCTCAGCAGAATCAGGCTGGCGATAAGACAAGAATAGCGCGGGTTTTTTAAAGACACCGGAACAAAGAGCGCAGTATTTATTTATCAGAAAGAGCAATACAAATGCAGAAGAACATAATTGTGTTTTATAGATTAAGAAAGCATTCGATAAAGCACGCCACAAGAAATTGTTCAGTAACTGTAACATATTTGGAAAGGTTATTAAAATAATCAAGAACGTATACTGGCAACAAACCCCCTGCTGACAGATAGAAAACGACTTCAGCGGATATTGTAAAATAGAACGGGGTTTAAGACAAGGATGTGTCTTCTCACCGGACGTATTCAACCTATACAAATTGCGATTCTGAGAGAATTAGATGTCCCACCAGGATTCATTATTGGCAGTCACAACCTTAACAACTTAAGATATGCAGATAGCACAATATTGATGGAAGACACTGAAAGGAAACCACAACAAATCCTACGGAAGGTGGTGAAGGCAATCGTGACGAAAAGATTAAAGATCAAATGCAAGAAGACAGAATGTTTGGTTGTTAGCAAAAGAATGGGCCCAAAATCCAAATTAGAAATTGGAGATACCAAAATCAAAGTAGTCAAAAAAATGTAAATTACTGGGAAGTGTTTTAACAGAGGACGGCAAATGCAACACAGAAACCCGGAAGGTGGTTCATTGAGCTAACGGAATTTGCCTTCCAAAAGCTAAGCAGAGTAAGAAGAAACAGAAAATGTTTATTTAAAAAACAAAGGAGAAAGTACTAAATTGTTATGTAAGATCAATTTTCCTATATGACAATGAATGCGAGACAATCTCTTCAAAGATCTAGAAGAGATTTGAAGCAATAGAAATGGGTTCTAGAGGAGGATAGATTTATAAAAATAAGTCCTATTAACAAATTGATACTTATTAGTCATAAACGAAAACCAGTTGATCATTCCCATCGTTTCTGGTGGCCTATATGTATATGGATTGGGATAGCAGGAGTGTTACATAGTTTGAAGATCACAGAGAACTTTAAAATCAGAAATATAAAGATGCGTGCTTACGTGGGTGTGTATGAGAGAGACAGAGAAAGAAAGAAAGAAAGAAAGAAAGAAAGAAAGAAAGAAAGAAAGAAAGAAAGAGAATCCGGACATGACAGAACTAAAAAGACGTATGAAATTAAATCAGTTTTGACATTTAATAATAGATTTATACTCATTGCAAATGACGCAGTTGACGATGAAATTGCAAAGAGAAATTGGAGACCAATTTCTTTCCAACATCTACTGCTTCGGGAACGGAGAAATTATGAGATTTCAAAAAGGTCAGTGCGAAGGCAAAGTGAACTTTGTTCTTATGAGATTTCCTTTTTAGCTGTGAACTTTTAAAATTACTGGTTAAGGAGAGAAAGCCAGTAAGGTTTTTTTTTTTTTTTTTTTTTTTTAAGTTTTGTCAGAAACGCATCTTATTGAAATGAGACCGAAAACTGAAATGTGGCGCTTTCTGCAAAGTTGTTCGGAAAATAAGTTGAATTTTAGAATCAACTTTTATTCCTGAATTAATGGGTTTAAATAGTGTTTAAATCAGTCAAAATTGGGACCCTGGACATCTGTACATTTCAGTAAATCGAGTTAGAAAGTTATTTAGGCCTTTACGATAAAACTCTAAATGTTTGGACGTCAAGAAATCTTTGAATGCAGTTTCTGCATCTTCTATGCAACGGAATGTCTTTTTACTTTAAAAATTGTCAAGGTGCGTGAAAAAGTGATTTTGATTAAGCGAAAGAATAGGGGAATATTGTATACGCGGCAAAGTCACGTATCCCAAGCCGATGAGCTTCTACAGTGTCATCTTGGCAACATAAGTCCGTGAATTGTCATCAAGCAGAAATGGACTTTGTCAATTAACGGGTGTCGGTTGTGTTTTATTCAACTGAATATGCATTTTCATCCAGTTGCTGGCAGTAAATTTCAGCAAGGATATTCTGGTTAGCTTCCACCAATGTTGGGCCACCACACGGTCCATCAATTTTCTGTTGGTGCAATAATCGGTTTTGAGCAGTGTTTGGGGACTTCGTCATTGTCAAACCATTGAGATGAATGTTTACGATTGTCATAAAAGAATCATTTCTCATCACAAGTCATTACTATTCGATGAAGAAATGAATCATTCAAATTTCTTAGCTGCAGAACCAAATTCACTTCAAAACGTTGAACTCTGACATTCACTGATTTCATGCGGAATCCATTTATCAAGTTTCTTTCCCTGGCCAATTTTCTTGAGACGGTCCGATATTGTTGAAATACTGTCACCTATTATCTGAATGATTTCTTACACTTTGACGTGTGTTTTGTTCGACTAGTTCAGCTGTTTACTGTCAATTGCAGGTGAACATCCTCTATCATCTTGATCTTCAAGACGTGTATGCCTATTGCAGAACAGCCATACTCTCCGTTCACAAGAGGATCCTTCATCCCATGCTCTGTTAATTTTGACAGCATTTTGAGAAGAATTATGATCAAGTTTTATTTTATGCAAAAACATTACACGCGTCTCTTCTTTTTGCATGTTCAAGATGAGAGGAATGTAATTTTAAATTCCGAAAGGAATTGATATAAAAAAGAAAAATTTAATCATTAGGAATGAGTTATATATTTTTCCTCGATGCTTGTTACAATATATTAGAACAATTAAAAGGTGAATTCTAAAATCAGACATTATTTTCCGAACATCCTAACAGAATGGCGGAGCAACAAGATACCGCTTATTAAATCAATCAACATTCATCGGAGAAAACATTTTTTTAATTTTATAAACTTTGAGTTTAGCACACTGTCATCTGTCAAATAGATCTTCATTTGTTTAATTTTGGTATAACAGACTTCAAGCCCGGATATTTCTTAGTTAAAAATGTTCTTTGAACTAGACATTATTCAATATGCAGGTTAAGAATTGGAAAGTAATTGGGTGTACTGGGCGTTCAACCCTTCTGGATTACATTAGGTAGAAGTATTGCAGGATAATGACGAGGAAACATACGTGTAACTTTTAGCAAAACAATATAAAGAATTTGTTTACAAGTTTACACATTTGAAGTTGTCAGTAGTTTGTTTCAGGAAACCGAATCAAAAATTTAAAGTTCGTAATTCCAGTGTATTGTCAATAAGAGAAAGTGTTCAGATTTAATCATCGGACATAAAATAATATTCCAAAATGTTTAAAACAAATTCAGAGAGTTCGTTTATCACAGAAAAATTATACGGTTATATTCAACATGAATGAAAAGGATATGTTTTAAGGTACTTAGCTATGGAGTTCTTTGAAATTGTCCTACTCTCATTAGAGGCTGATATATATCAACATGTAATTTGACACTGGTGTTATTCAGCCGCGTGGAACTCTGATTCTTTCTGCCTTCTCTCTCTCTCTCTCTCTCTCTCCATATATATATATATATATATATATATATATATATATATCAAAAAGCGATTTCACATCGGCTCGATTCTTTTTCTCAGTTTGTAAGCCGCTCTCTTTTCCATTGGTCAAAAAATTTTCACATAGGCTCGTTAAACTTTGTCTTGATCTTTTCTTTTGCCCGGAGCCAATGCCTTTTTCTTTCTTTAATAACGGCCTTAATTCTTCGCGGCATGCTATAGACTAAATTATTTAGTAAGTCGCCAGATTTTTCCATTTCCTTTAATTCGTGAAAAAGCTCATCTTTTCCTACTGCTCATAAAGGTTTTCAATTGGATTATGGTCAGGACTGTGACTAGGCCACTGGAAGAGTTTCAATTTCCCCTCATCGCCCTTCCTCTCTAGATAAAGTTTATTCTTTAAGGCACTATGCTTAGCATCGTTATTGTTACTAAATCTTTTTTGACTTGTATAATGTTCATATGCACTTCTGTATGAATATACCATATTAACAAATGAATTCTATTAGGTTGGTGCAAAAATAATGACGTTATAATGTCGTTTTTTGACGTACTTTAACGTCAAAAAACGACATTATTACGTCATTATTTTTGCACCAACCTAATATTACTCTCTTGTCTTGATAAAAATACAAAAATAGACTTTATTTAAGTGCATTCATTCTTTTTTATTATTTTTGTCTCGTAATGTATGTAAAAGTAACATTTATAAAATATTTCATTCCTATTTTCAATGAGGACTGGTTGAATCGTCCAAATGGGAAGATATCAGAACTTATAAACACTATTATTGAAAAATAAATAAAAAACTGCTAATGAAAGTTCACCAGATCTTTATATTCAAATATTTAGGAATTATTTAGATATATGTATGAAAGTTCAACAGTAAAATATTGTTATTATTTACTTTTGTCATAACTCATTATTTCTTACATATATATAGAATTCTTTTTTTTTTTTTTTCTAAAAATATTTCTCAAGAAAATAATACGACAGACGACGGTGGAGAGGTGTCAGTGGAAATCAAGACGATTTAGCAAGAAAATTATATTCGCTTTGAGAAATAAAGAAGAGTTATATAAAGATGTTGGATTATGGTCATTCATAATAGATAAGCTGAAGAAGAAATTCTTCTTTCTGGGTAAAAGTGACATTAATTGCTCGTTTAAAAATATATAAATAGACATCTTTGAGAAACTTAATTCACCAAGAGAGTGCCTGGGCTATTATCGACTGAAAAACACCGCTATACGGGCATTAACGTTTTCATTATGTACAAAAACTATTTCAGACTCATTTCTTTCTCCGCACATTTTTTTAGTTGCGTGTACGCGCATGCGCGGACTTTCGAGGCAGTGTAATTGTTATCAGTTTGTAGATAGGTACTTCCGACTAAGCCTGTCCACTTATACTTCCTACCTAAAGTCGAATCAGCCTGATTTCCTCCTTAGGAGTCAATATTTATCTGCCTTTCACCTAATTCAGTAGCCCTGTGCCTTGAGTCGCTCTCAAGCCTTTTATGGAGTCATGTCTAGTTTCAGGGAATCTGAATTTTTTTTTAATTAATTGCAAAAAGAAAAAACTTTGCATTGGTAGTAGAGTTTAGTGTCGAAGGACAAAATGTCGAAAGACAAACTGATGAATAGACAAAATGTCGAACAATCTAAGTGTCTCGAATGAAAAAGCGTCGAACGGATAGAGTGCTGGGCGGAAAAACGAATAGACATAATGTCGAAAAGACAAGGTTTCAAAAGGGCACAATGTTGAACAAATTAAAAAGGAACATAATGTCATGATTTAAAAAATTAGGTTTGTTGTGTCGGAAACCTAGCACCCCCTCTTGAAGATGAACTTGTCTGCGTCTGTGAACAAAGACTTTAAATAGTGACGTCCGTTGACATGGGAAGACAGAGAGACAGAGATCTCGACGTCTGTCGAACTCTCTGCATTAACAGAGAGGAACCCGGACGAGGCTTTGCCGAAGGGCAAAGTTTCGTCCGGGGAGGTAGACAGGCCTTGAACCCGTCTAGGCGGGTTCAAAAGGACTATATTTTTGGCCGAGCCTACGGGCTTGGGGATACCCACATTAAAACGGCCTTGTGCTACATTCGATCCTCGTGGGTGGATTGATAAATACCGAGACCGAGAGACAGAGAAGTTCTTAGCTGAGCTAGTTATTGACTACTCAGGCGATTTCTGTACCTTTTTACCAACCTATTAAAACCCCTTTTATTGTTACGTGTTATTTGGCGTTTGTCTCTACTAACCCCAAATCACCATCATAACAAGGTTCAAATAATCAGTTAAGCTATTCTAGACTTTTTATTGCTTTGCTATCATTTAATAATTAATAGCCTTAAAAGTGATTAAACCTCCATAATTATTGGTTAACGATCCGATTTTAGTGGGACATCCTTTCTTCCACTCTATATTTTACATTTGTAATTTCCTCATCAATAAAAAAAAAATATTATTTTTATTTTTACCACCATTTTAATTTTGCTTAATTAAAAATGTTAAGTCTTTACTGGAAGTTTAAATGCAGAACCTTGTTCAAAAAATTATGTAGATTTTTTTTTTTTCATCAGAGATTTTATATTAGTTAAAAATTTAAATATAATTATTTAATGACAGTATATTTGCATGCTAAGTAAATGGTATTCTATTGTATACACATTTCTTGCTTTCATCATTTAGTTACACTCATTTTCCGTTCGATACTTTTTCCGTTCGACACTTTGTCCTTCAACATTTTGTCTGCGCGCCCTTGACATTTCATAATTCATAAAACGTCATTCATGGCAAATTAGCTGTTTTTTTTGTTTTTTGTTGTTTTTTTTGTTTTTTTGTTTTTTTTCATCTAATTTCATAGGTTGACTCTCCATCTGTTCATGTGGTTATGTGTTACACATTATAAGTTTATTCAGTTTATTAGTTTATGCGTTAGAGTTAATCATAGACGAAAGTTATGTTTGAGAATTACTGAACAAAGTTTATTTCAAAGAACATTCAAGGCACTAACAAATACGAATAATAAAACTACTTGTTCGAAAGAAATTGATGGCTATTTTATTTTCAAAGGACAAATTAAAAAAACCTTATTTAATCACTAAATTTAATACTGGTGATTACATTTTAGGACGATGAAAAAAAATCATTGCATACTTTGCCCCAATTACTTTCATTTTGCCATCATTCAAACAAAAGTTGCCCTAAAGAAACTGTTTAATTTTTTGTAATTTTCAATATGTACCTCAAAAGAAAACGATATTTACTGCGAACCTTCCACAGTATATATAAAAACACCAAATCCATAATATCCACATTTTATAATAATCCACTTTTTATTCAAGAAATACGATAATAATCAAACATTTCATTTTTAAACAGAAGTTCACCCAATACAAATAGTGAATATCGGGAGGATAAAAAGGATAGATAACGTCATTTGATGAGCTTCAAGTTATAATCGCCAGGAAAGCATGCACGGGGAGCTGTCTATTCCACAGAATAGAAATTTGGGATGCAAATTAGTGTGAGAAGAACGTCGCACTTACACATGATTGGATTCGCTGGAAATAAAATAACGCCTCCTCGTTGTAAAGATCTGAAATAGGTGAACGAGAGAATGGAATTCATCAACAGTTGCCATGGAAATAGCGATAGAATGGTAATAGGCTTGCAACATTATATGTGGGGGAAAGAATGAGTCTTACCCAACAAGATTTATATATAAAGCGTAATATATATGATGGATTCTCCCGTCGATTTCGACGTATGAGGTCCTGACAAATATCCCTGTTTACGGTTCTTTGTGCCTGCACACGCTCAGGCGAAGATGGCATTTGAGTCCAGCTAGAGACCTGCACACAAGGCCACAGTGGATGCAGGCGTGAGAGTTGAGAGAAAGCGTCGCTAGTATATTTGCATTCGCTTTTGTTCTAAGCCTAGTTTCCTTTAATTTGTGAATACCAGCCGTGGAGAAATGTTTGATTCGCTGGTGACACATACTCTTCCAAGCATCTCCATCATTAGCATTGAGCTCAAAATTTCTGCTATCGATCTGGACAGCTGCAAGGTTAGCTTTCAATTTGTCTTTGTAGCGAAGCCAAGGTCGTCCAACATTTCGGCTACCACCATCAAGCTGACTGTACATGAGTTGCTTTGGTATCCTACTATCGTCCATGCGAACAACATGACCTGCCTAGCGAAGTTGTTATTGGATCAGAAAACTTTCTATTCCACTGATGCCACAAAATCTAAACAATTCTGCATTAGATACCCGGTCTTTAAGAGTAAAACCACAAATAGTACGAAGACATCTCTTGTGGAAGACGTCAAGTTGCTCAATTTGGTTACGATAGGGTGTCCATGACTCTGATGCATACAGTAGTGTGGTAAGTATGACGGCTTTATACACTGCTATCTTTGTTTTCAGGCTTATTCCTCGGTCTTTCCATAATCGGGTACTCAATTTTCCAAACACACTACTAGCACGAGAGATTCTATTCTATTTCATTATCGAGTGATGCACTTGAATTCACCACGCTACCAAGATATGTGAAGTTTTTCACATATTTCAAATTGCTTCCATCGACTCGGATAGGGGTTACTGGAAAATTGTGGGCTGGCTGATTTTGTTTCACACCGTATGTATGGCTTCGGTTTTCTTTATGCTGATGGTTAGGCCAAAACCGATCAGCAAGAAGTTTAACTTCCTCGAGGGAATGATGCTGCACTGGTTGCAACAACCAGTGCAGCATCATCTGCAAATAGCATATCCCTGATGATTGTTCTACGAAGGAGCGTTTTTGCTTTGAAGCGCTGGTGAGTGAATATTCCACCACTTGTACGGAACTGAAATTTTACTCCAGTAACAACATCTGAGAATGCATGTTTCAACATAACAGAGAAGAATAGAGCAAACAGAACCGGAGCCATAACACATCCTTGTTTGGTGCCATTGGTTACATTGAACTGTTCCGAAGAGTCCCCATTCGACACGACTGATGCTTTCATACCCTCATGAAAAGATATTATAACTTTTATCATATGTAATATATATATATATATATATATATATATATATATATATATATATATATATATATACACATATTATGAAATGTACAAAGTCCGACAATTATTTTAAGACATTTTTATGTTTATACATTCTTTTTATAGATACAAATACTTAAGTAAATGCTCTGTTTATAATAAACAGTATTAAACAACATTTACCGTCCTGAATGTCCGAGAAATTTTCATAGTAAATATTTGTCATCCGACAGGAATCGAACCTGTATCCTATACAGAACCGTCATATAGCCTGACGTGCCTTTAACCGATTGAGCCACAGAGGAGCGTTCGGTTAGCAAGTTTAAAGGCAGTAAATTCGACCTTTATAAATATATTCTTATGTTCTCTCTCTCTCTCTCTCTCTCTCTCTCTCTATATATATATATATATATATATATATATATATATATATATATATATATATATATATATATATATATATATGTGTGTGTGTCCGTGTGTGTGTCCGTGTGTGTGTTTGTGTGTGCTTTGTTGTCACTGGGCCATGTTTAACATTGAAGCGTTACATTAACTGACGTTCATCTACGATATTGTATATAAGATGCAGCCTTCGACAGAATTTTAATAATGTATTTTCTTCTTTTGATGTTGCCATTGCATTTGACCTTTACGGTATGAGTATGACAGAAAGAAATTTCGAGCCCTCAACAAGCATCGAGATTAACTGTATCGGTTTAAGTTACTACAAATCAACATACATTTATAAATTAACTAGATGCTCTCAAAAGTCGTTAATAATGACTTCCTTTTTCGCGTAAGGATTCACATATGGTATTGTGTACTCGTCCACAAGGAAACTATAAAAATAAATTAAGCCCTTGTACTCAGGCTTAGAGAAACTGAATTTTATACTTCAATTGATTATCTTCGATCTTTGTATAATAAAATCTCAAAAAGTTTGTTCATATTTATTTATTTCCTGAATCAGGTTTTTTTTATTTTCCCCATGTGCATCTATTTTTCAGATGCACTGTATGTGCAGCATTATAGATGCATTGAAATTAAATGCAAGCATCCGATATTTTACCAGAGTTTAAAATGCATTTATGTCATCATCAGTACTTATTGATCATCTTTTACGAGGAGCCGCTCTTTCCCAATTGAAAACAACCCTGAACCTTTCATAAGAAGTACAGTCTACAACCTTCCCATCATCAAATGCAGCAGATATTCAAGACTCGATTGAATTTGATTCAATTGAAATTCGGACAATGAATAAACTCACACAATCATCTTTTGTCAGTTTAATTTACTACTATGCTAGTTACACTCTTAAAGAGACATTTATGTGGGTTTATATTCCTGTAAACATCTTACAGTTTTTGGAATGAGTTTTGGATATTTTTTTTTCTATTCTGATGAAAGTTTTCATAATATCTATCTTCTGGTATTGTCATTGCAAATTAAGTCACTTGTCACTATCCCAGAAATAAGAATCCATTTGTGTTTTGCCTGTAAAAAAGACGTTGTAAACTGAAACCCCACATTAGATTGACTGTACAATGCATACATTTTTCTTTTAAAATATATTACAGCCAACAAGTTGACCAAATGAAGAAGGAAAATCGACTTGAAATTTAGTTGAAAATCTTTGTAAGTTTATTAATTGTTCTATAAAATAAATTAATGTTCTTTCTTTCAATGTTGTCGTTTTTCTTATTCTTTTACGTGTTGGATTTACGAAAAAATGTGTAAAAAATGTATTGCGTATGTAATGAGAGACATATGAAACTATAGCTAGGAACGAAACAAAGACCAATATTTCCATTGCATATCGGGCGTATAAACAAAATTATAATATGAAATTATCAAGTTGATCATTCGTTACGTATTTAGCTTAAGATAATACATTGATATTACGTGATTTTTTTTTTTTTTTTTTTTTGTAGATTTTTACAGATTTCAGAAGATAAAAAATGCATTTTGGCTACTATTACCATTTTGGTGAGCTGTGAATGGTGCAAGATTGTGGAGACCATTCTCAGAATTATGAATCAAAATCAGTAGAATATATATATATATATGTATATATATATATATATATATATAAATTATTCGAAAATTATAACATAAGTCACCAGAAGTGTTGAAACAAAATGGCTATTTTTGTACTTTCTACATTGAGCACTTTATTTTTCATTCCCTATACCTACCTAATGGCGATTACACAGGCAAACACACATATATATATATATATATATATATATATATATATATATATATATATATATATATATATATATATATATGAGTTGAAGAACAAATGTAGATCAAATATGGATCGGAATCCGACAGGATAATTCTAAAGATTATAGTTCTCCAATGAGAACTGACCCAAACATAAATGAAAATTCCAGGGCTTTCTGTCTTCTTGTCTATTTTCTCTCAATCCCTGACGAAGATTTAATAAAAGTGAAACATGTTAGATTGATATACGTTTCCTTTTTGGTCTTTTATTTTATTATATATACCTATATATATATATATACCTATATATATATATATATATATATATATATATATATATATATATATATATATATATATATATATATATATATATATATACCTATATATATATATATATATATATATATATATATATACCTATATATATATATACCTATATATATATATATATATACCTATATATATATATATATATATATATATACCTATATATATATATATATATACCTATATATATATATATATATATATATATATACCTATATATATATATATATATACCTATATATATATATATATATATATATATATATATATATATATACCTATATATATATATATATATATATATATATATATATATATATATATACCTATATATATATATATATATATATATATATATATATATACCTATATATATACCTATATATATATATAACTATATATATATATATATACCTATATACATATATACCTACATATATATATATATATATACCTATATATATTGTTTCTGTTGTGAGGGTAGCGGCTAAGCTTTTGTCCAAAAACAACGACAAAAATATATACAAAACTTCAAAGATTGTGCAAAATAAATAAATTAAATCATCAGTAAATATTAGAAGCTAGACTGCAAAGTATTTGTTTGAATTACTGAAATTGATCTATTGATTTCGACCCCCACAATGCGCCCTATTATCAAATAATTGTTCTTGGTCCTTCTCTTTGTCAGTTCGCCCGACCGTTACGGCATGTCAATATCTGAACTATTTCGTTTCGATCGCGTGGAATGAAGACACTATTTGGTTTCAGTAACAAAAAGAAAGAAAGAAAGAAAGGAAGGAAGGAAGGGAAAAGAAAGGAGCATAGAAGTGTTTAACGTTTCCTGACAATAACCCATAAATAATTGGACTATTTCATTTTGATTGTGTGGCAAAGCTAAACAAATATCAGAGACGCTACTTGGTTTCACTGAGAAAATGAGCTCGATATGAACATTTCTGTTGATATGTTATTGTCGTACAAGTCGACATCAGTTTATTCAATCATTAACTGAAGAGTTAAGATTCATCAGAAATTTCAAATAGAAAAACCGAGAAATTTTCACGGGTTAAAACTAGTATACATAATTACTTATAGATAGAGAGAGAGAGGGTGTGAGGGGGAGAGTGAAAGGGAGAGAGAGAAGCGGTGTTTATATGGAAATCAACAATACACGATCAATTGCATGCTATAATCGATAATCAGATCCTATACAAATTTCTGTCCCCGATACATAGCATTTTCTCCCATAAATACTGCACCTTATTTATATATATATATATATATATATATATATATATATATATCATTGCACATAGAATGTTCGATGTAATACAACAGAGCTATTAAGTATATATCAATAAATATACATATAATCCCTCAGCGGTAGCACGAGTCGGAGTTTCATGCACAATACAATCTTCACTTTCGTAAATTAAATTAATACATACATACATACATACATACATATATATATATATATATATATATATATATATATATATATATATATATATATATATATATATATTGGGTATACGGAGATTACAGTTTTTTTCATTTTTAACAATTTTGGAATATTATTTTTGAGAAGACTTAGATTTATTTTTGACATGAAGGACACCTATTGAGATGACGATGACATTCTCCCCAATAAAACAAGCCCACGAAATATAGACCGATTGAGAAAGGAACTCATAATTTTTTTTAAAGATTACGAATTAAATTTCACCACTACCTACAATGCTAAAGTGATCAACTTTCTCGATGTGACTTGGGACTTGAGTAATCGTTATTCCAAATCATATACCAAAGATCTATATGATCATAGATACGTCAGTAAAGAATTGAAATACCACCACCATCACAAAATTCTAATAAATTCGAGATAATTTACATAAATCAGTCGAAGTTAGATTATCTACCAATTCCAGCAATAAGAAACTATTTGATGATAATAAAATTAAATATACAAAGGCTATAGAACTAAGCATTCATAAAGTAAATTTAGAGTATTTAGAAAAAAGACAAAAGAAACACTGTAAGCATAAACTTATATCACACAATAGATAGATAGATAGATAGATAGATAGATAGATAGATAGATAGATAGATAGATAGATAGATAGATAGATGTGAACAGACCAAGACAGATATGAACAGACTGAGATAGATAGATAGATAGATAGATAGATAGATAAGGATAGACTCTTATGAACGTTTATTTCACCATCATCCCGACAAATTCAATCACACTACAAATGATTCCTGGTTTCTATTAATGCATGGTTATACACGCACGCACACTCACACACAAACATATGTCTGTGTATGTGTTCGTGTATATGTGTGTCTGCGTATACAGTATGTATGTGTACGCGTGTTCCTGTGTATATATATATATATATATATATATATATATTTGCGTGTGAATGAATTTTTTAAAGACAAATTTTTACAAATACATACGATTACATATTCATACACAATCTTCATTTAAATACTTAATGATGAGTACAAAATAAAAATGGCCGATGAAAGATCCGTTTTTCTAAAGACATACATACATACATATATGCATGCATAAATGCATGCATCCTTACAGCAGCACACATACAGGGATGCACTTACAGCTGCTGTTATGCTTAACGCATCTTTGTCTTTATGTTAGTAATCTTTGCCCATCTTCTAAATTTACCGTCGAAAATGGAAAAATTTTGGATGAAGTTAGAATTACGAATCATTTGTGCCTTTTTCAGCTACAAAATGCATCTTCGATTATTGGAGGGGGTCGGGGTTGGTGTCTGCGAATGATTTAGAATTTTGTCTCGTCGTTTTTATTTATTTAGATTTTATTTTTTACTTTTTTTCCTGCTTGACTTCGAGTTGCCATTTTCGGAACATTTTTACGTTATTTGACGATTTCGATATTTTCTTTACCTTCTCCTGTAAGGTTTCTTTTTATTTATTTATTTCCAGGTTGTTTCCCTTTTTTTTTTTTTTTTTTTGCTTTTTTTTTTTTTTTTTTTTTTCATGGCTTTCCATCTTTTAATCTTCTCTTTTCTTTTCGTCTTTTTTCTGTTTCTCTTTCTTTTCGTCTCGCAGTTTTGTTGAAGATATTTTTGTTTCACTTACCAGTTACCATTTTAAATATATTTCTTTATTGTATATATGCTATGCGTCTCTCTCTCTCTCTCTCTTTCACTCTTTATCTCTCTCTCTCTTTCTCTCTCTCTCTCTCTCTTTCACTCTTTCTCTCTCTCTCTTTCTCTTTCTCTCTCTCTCTCTCTCTTTCTCTTTCTCTCTCTCTCTCTCTCTTTCACTCTTTCTCTCTCTCTCTCTCTCACTCTTTCACTCTTTCTCTCTCTCTCTCTCACTCTTTCACTCTTTCTCTCTCTCTCTCTCTCTCTCTTTCACTCTTTCTCTCTCTCTCTCTTTCACTCTTTCTCTCTCTCTCTCTCTCTCTCTCTCTCTCTTTCACTCTCTCTCTCTCTCTCTCTCTCTCGTTTCCGCCTTTCGTTCTTTTTTTCATTGACTTCATCTTTCTTTTGTTTCATGCTTAATTTTTCTTTTACATTTTGCACCTTTTTTTTTCTCCTTGGTTCTTTCGTTATTTTCAAACGTTTTATTATCAGTAATTACTAAGCTTATTCTTAAATCAGGGGTCGACAACCCTGGCCCACATCCGGCACGCGGAGGATTTTTTGTCCGGACCCCCAAATTAACATCTGGACACTAATTATCTAATTAATTTGTGGAGCAAGTGGCAGAAAAATATCAGTTGGAGTTAATCGACTTATAATGCGACGAATTTTTAAATCAAAATTTAATTCCGAATCAACTACTGACTTCTACAAGAAATATGTTTTGCCAAGCGGAAATTTTAAAAGCCAGCTGAATAATGTGAAATTGATAGTTTCATTATTTGTAAGGACATATGTATGGGAACAAAAACTGACTCATTTTTCTTGATTGTGTTAGTTGTTATCGTGTTTTTCCTGCAGTAAAATATTAAACCTTGTTTAAATAACATTAACTTCGTTGTTTTTTTTTTCTTTAAACGTCCAGATCAAGGCAGCCTTCTGGACAGAGCGGTCTGAGGCCAAGACATTAGAGAATATCGTCGCCCTCCCCGGAGACAATGCATAGCTTTCTGACCCGCTCTCTCCAAAAGGTTACCGACCTCTGGCTTAAACTGCCAACACCATAGCCATTAATCACCTGTAGGGATAGTAAACACTTCTTTTTTCTGTGTCATGTCCCTTCAGGATACTGGCGATCATGGCTCTCAGCAATTTCCTGTCCTTTGTAGCGCTGAATAAATTTTGTCTTTTTGATATCAGTCCTAAACTCACGCGCTGCTTTCCTCTCTTATACTTGTCTTTAGTATGCGCTGTGAGTGTCGTATTTCCCAAACAATCTTTCCTCATTATATGCTCTAGAAATTACAGCTGTCCTTTTCTGAAGTTAAGTATATGTATCCTTTTTGTTTCCATTTTCTCTGAAACTTCGTCGTTATTCCCCTGTTCAGTTCATAGTATTCTCAACATCTCTCTGTAGAATCACATTTCTATCGCTTCAAGTCTCTTCTTCATCTGAGGGGAGATCGCCCAGCATTCACTGCTATATAGAAGGACTGATATTACATAACAGTTAAGTCCTCTTCCCATTGTTTCTAAGAAGATTTTCCTCGTACTTAACTCTGTGCTTTGCTTTTGGAAGGCATCTTTCGCCATCCCAATGCTCTTCCAGATTTCGGTTTTGAATTTTCTCTCCTTTGTAAAAAAAAAAAAAACTTCTCACTTATTTAAATTGTTGTACTGACTTGATTTTGGTACCTTCAACTTGTAATTTGCAAGTTTTGCTGGTAACGACAAATAATAGATGGGAAACGTTTATACCCCATGAATCCCAACGCTTTTTATTTCTTTCGCTTCTTTTTTATGCCCTTTATTTGCTTAATCTTTTTTTGCTACAATTTTATTCCTAGATTCGGTTTAATTTCAGTTATTTGCTCTTGCCTCTTTTTTTCCACGTCTCTTTTTCTTCTTTCTTTAATGTTTTTCTCCTTTTTTAAATCTTTTTCTTCTTTTTTAAAACCCAAATTTCTTACTTGAAGATTTGTTCGTTTACTGCTTTCTTCTGTTTAATTTTTTTTTTGTTTTTATAATTTTCATCTTCTTTTTACTCGATAAATTTTCTTTCTGTCATTTTTTCTTTTTTTTCTTTTTTGCTCCTATCGTATTTTCTTTTCTTTTACTCTTCATTTGCCTGCTTCATTTCTCTTTTGTCTCTTTCCTTTTCTTTCTTTCTTTACTACTCCTTTTCTTTTTATCCACCCACACTTTTTCGTTTCCTTTTTACTTCGCAGTTCTTTCTTTCTTTTTAAATGTTTTTTTTTATTCTTCACTTTTTTTTATTTTTATTTTCTTCTTTATTTATTTTCCTTCTCTTCTTTTTTCTCGTATTCTCTTTTCTTTTCCTGTCCGTTTTTTCAAACCTCCTTTCCCTTGATTCTTTATTTCTTGCTTTCTTCATGTCTTTTCTATATCTTTCTCTTCCTCTTTTCCTTCCCATCCTTCCCAGTCTCATTACGCGGCCTTCGATCTTTCTCTTGTTTAATCTCTCTTATCTACATTCCAAATGGATTTCACCTCTCGACCATTCATCATTTATCTTTACGTCTTCGCATTGTTATTTTTTTTCTTTCTTTTTCTTCACAAACCCTCCCCTTTTCGCTCTGCCCTTCACTCTAGCTTGCCGATTCGCTCCTCTAATTTTACCCTGTATGACTTCGTTTCGCTCCAATCAGACATTTTATTTATTACAGTAAAAAAATTCTATTGAATAACTGTCATCTGTTGTGTAATGGACTAGGCCGACTCTATTCACCAGATTTCATAGCTCTGATTAGAAATCGCACCAGTATAGTAACTGCGTGTTTATACGTCTTATATGACAAAACACCATAGATAGATAGAGAGAGAGGGGGGGAGAGAGAGAGAGATGAAAATGATTAGATAGATAGATATGAATAGGATTAGATAGATAGATAGATATCAATAGGATTAGATAGATAGATAGATAGATTGATTGATATCAATAGGATTAGATAGATAGATTGATTGATATCAATAGGATTAGATAGATAGATTGATTGATATCAATAGGATTAGATAGATAGATTGATTGATATGAATAGGATTAGATAGATAGATAGATAGATAGATAGATAGATAGATAGATATGAATAGGATTAGATAGATAGATATGAATAGGATTAGATAGATAGATAGATAGATACTTACTTTTTGGATACAACTCTATTCTAGTTACGTACGCATACATATATACACACACAGGATATCAAAATATTTAGGGCGTGGAATGAAAAGTAGGAAAACATTATAATATATTTTATTTTCATATTTTGTCTCCCCCACGTAAACATTTTTACATTGCCTACAATTTATTTGATAAGACCCGTCATTTGCATCAGTGTTGGGATTAACTTTTTAGTAATTAGATCTCCGATTGTCTTGGAGGTATTGGTAACGAACTTAGTATTAGGGATGACTAATTTGATTTCAAGTTTAGTAGAAGGAGTATTAGAGGACAGACTTAGTAATTTTGTGTCATTTTTGTTAGAAGCGTTAATGTCAGATTTTTTTTTATTTTTTTTTATTTTTTTTGGCTTTGTGTATTTTGTAAGCTCGTTTTTTGCATTGAAGTTAAAATGATGTGGGTAGTGGAGAAGTTTAAAGGTTTTCTCAATATAACTCTCGTCTTCATTTACGTATTCCGGGCTACATATCCTAAGGACTTGAAAGTAAAATTCTATGACTAGTCCAGAATTTATTTATTTTTGTTGTGGTGGGAATTGAAGATCATTTTTGTTTATAGGTTTACCTTAAAATCTAATTTATTATTGTTGTGTACTAGTAACATGTCGAGAAAAGGTAGAAAAGTTTTATTTCAATTTTATCATTGAGTTTCATTCTTATGTGTAATAAATTTCTATCTTGGGGATATAATAAGAGATCGTCAACTATATATCTTAGGTATGTAGTTCTGTTTGGTATGTTATGTCTAAATAGACGGTATTTTAAGAATTCTAGAAAATGGTAAGCGAGAATACCACTGAGAGGTGACCCCATAGGTAAGCCGAATTTTTGCTTGTAGAGAATATTGATGAAAGAGAAGAAGCCACGACTAGTGATTAGTTTGCATATTTTTATAATTTTCTTGAAGGGCGGAGTAAACTTTTCTTTGGATTTTTAGATTGTTATATATATATATATATGTTAAAGTACAAATTAGATGGTCATACATATGATAAATGTCAAATGCATATCAAATATAGATCAGAATCTAATAGGATAAAAAATAAAAGAACAAATAGGAAAAGTTTATCAATCTAACATGTTTCACTTTTATTAAAGCTTCATCAGAGATTGAGAGAAAACAGATACAAAAACAGAAAATACTGGTACTCTCATTAATGTTTGGGTCAGTTCTCATTGGTCAGCAGACACGTGTCACGTGTAATAAAACCGTGGTTTATGTAGGCTTATGGTGATTCTTGTGTGTAGTTTAACTCATATATATATATATATTTATATAAAAGTGAACATAGAAGTCAACACTTAGAGGCGACAGTCTTTTTCATGCTATATGCAATCGTCAGGCCACATATGCCTGAGCATATGTGGCCTGACGATTGCATATAGCATGAAACAGACTGTCGCCTCTAAGTGTTGACTTCTATGTTCAGTTTTATATTTACACACGCTCTATCTCTGATATTGAGCACTTTATTCCATAAATATAGCACACCTTAAGACTATATTTCTTTATATATATATATGTGTGTGTGTGCGTGCGCGTGTGCGTGGACGGAAAGAGATAGCGAAAAAGAGAGAGGAATATAAAAAAATATATTTTAATATGGGATAAGCTTTTTTAGACTTGCTGTCTACATATATATTTTAACCATATATATATATATATATATATATATATATATATGCGTGTGTGTGTGTATTTGTGTGTGTGTGTTTGTGTGTGTGCGTGTTTGCGTGTGTGTGGACGGAGAGAGATAGCGACAAAGAGAGAGGAATATAAAAAATATATTTTTATATGGGATAAGCTTTTTTGAGACTTGCTGTCTACTTATATATAGAGAATTCTATATCTAACTGCCTTGTTATCTCATAAATAATCAAAGGTAATTACTTTCAATCCTCCGACATACAAACAGATCCTCGCACCTGCCTACGCACATATATACACATATTCGCACACATTTTCAACTCTAGGCAGTGTGACGTGACATATGGAGGCACCGAACACTCATAGAGAGAAAATAAAATAAAACTTTAATAACATGCGTTGCTTGGTATTTTTCAATTTACTTATCTTTTCGTTTAACTCAAGGAGGCGGCTATCAACAAAAAAAATCCTTATTTAATTTCAGTATATTTATTTATCTTCGCTAGAAACTAGATTCGGATGTTAAATAAAAACAGAAATCTTTCTTTCTTTCTAATTTCAACTCGGCAATCTGTTTGTCTGAAGGCAGCAATTTTTTAAAATATTTCATATAAAGCTCTTCATTTCTAAGTCCGAATACAAAATCGGTAAAAAAGTAGAAAGACGATAATGTCGATGGCAAGTTCGCTTTGCTTTCTGATGTTCGAATCAACGTGGGGTTTTTTCCCGGTTTGTTTCATGGAATATTCTTACTTGCCGCTTGCTTTCAAAAGAAAATCCACAAGTGAGACATTCCAATAGATCACGCGGGATAGATAACTTGATTAAAATGTCATTTCTTTACATATATATATATATATATATATATATATATATATATATATATATATATATATATATATATATATATATATAAGGTAATAAATCCTTTGGTATATAATCAAAGTGGATCCTAGTAAGAAAAAATATTAAAACTAATCCACAAAAAGCGCTCAGTGTATTTATTATTACAGAGCAAATAATTAGTAAACAATAAAATTCAACATATATATATATATATATATATATATATATATATATATATATATATATATATATGTGTGTGTGTGTGTGTGTGTGTGTGTGTGTGTGTGTGTCAGAGTACATAACAACTTCTGCAAAGAACGGAAAATGAGAGATTTATACGAAATATGGTCCGTTACATCTGAATGAATTTATGAAAACGTGGTAAATTTCGAGGAAGCCACGAGCAAAATTGAGGGACTTAAAAGCAGAGTACATTTCAAATTAGCGATATATATATATATATATATATATATATATATATATATATATATATATATAAATATATATATATATATGTGTGTGTGTGTGTGTGGGTAGGTAGGTAGGTAGTAACCACATTTCAGGAAATAAGGTAACCTGTAATAAAACAAAAACAACAGGCTTTTCCCAACCATTCAACAACAAAAGGAGCTTAAGTTGTAATTACATTAGACACACCAATTCTGTCACTAGCTCAGTCACTAAATCTACCATGACTTTAACTGTAGAAGTGATAACATAATTTACCTCCTAAAATGCAAACTATGCCAGAAACAATATGTGGAAAAATCTGAATGGCCCTTCCACTACAGAATTAAACAATTATCTCAATCGAATTAAGTCGGCTCCCCATGAAAGATTATTACTTGTAGAACAACATTTCTGCCTACAAAAAACACGATTTTAAAACCGATGCCGAATTCCCTATAATTGAGAAAATAAAAAAGTTCAAAGCAGATATCATTAGAAAAAATTTAGAAGGCCATGGAGATAAGGGGATTCTGCGTCTAAAAATGCTCCAAACAAACGGGCTTAGTCACAAATTTAACAACATAGATAGAATTAATATATAACCCCACAAATCAGGCCCTACGGACATTTCTGACCCATGCAAGACAGACATGCTTGCGGAGGTGTTGAGGCCTCACACCCATACTAATATACACACTTACACACATCATACTCACTCACTCCCTAAGAACCAAATAACACACACACTTAACAGAGACACATCCCTTTCCAGCAACCAATAAAACTGTCAAAATGACCAAGTGAAGCAGCATGAATCCATCCAGCTTTTATCTTAAATAACAAAACTTAAAAGAGATTGTTTGACCAACACAAGGACTGACGATAATTCATGAAAAAAATATAAAAAAAAAAACATAAAAATAAAAACCAAATGAAAGCTACAGATAATGTTCATTTTCTCCATCAAGTCATTTCATTTTGTAGTTCACTGCTACTGACAAGCAGGCTTTTTTTTATCTCCTGATGATGATCATGCAGGCCGAAACTAGTCGAGGGATCTAACTGAAATAATAAAAACGAAAGAATATTCACATACAACCCAGCGTGTCTGAAGATTTTAAGTTTTTAATATTTTTTTATCGTTCAAAAGCTATGTCATGTATCAGATATGTTTTTGATGAGGTGGTCCCTCATAATGTCTGTGTTTGTAATAGAATGAAATTCTTCGGGGTGGTGACTACCCCCAGGGACGTAATATTCAAATCTTAGATAATATGTTGAACTCTTGCGTATCAGAAATATATTTGGCTTTTTCTATATCTGAGATGAGGTATTATGACTACTTGACTCGAGGACACAAAGCCAAGTGGATAAAGACGTTGGTTAGATCCAGGGACTAGACCCAAAGAGTTGTGAATACAATACCAGACTATAGTAGTGGCGAACCAAAAACATGAAGAGTTGAGTTAAAGGGAAATAAATGAGACATCCGGAAGAGGCATGGAACGTAGAACTAGAACAATAATAATAACTTCATCTTTAATAGTGACTATTTTAACCAGGAACTAAGGAAACGGAAGCACCTTTTCGGCCATTGTCAGACACGGGAGTACCATGTCGGCCATATTGTTATGTGTGAATAAAATTGATGAGTATTCTTTCTGCCGGCATATAAGTAACAAGACTAAAATTTGCAAGTAATATATTTGGCACTCTATGTCATTTTCATAATACAAGATACTTGCATGCATAATGCGTCCCATTATTATGGGAAACTATATATATATAGAGAGAGATAGATAGATAGATAGATAGACGAGGTACGGTGGAGTAGTGGAGAAGAAACTGTAGAACCGAGTTCGAATTCCAGTCGAATCCATTACATTCACTGACGTGTTCATACCCTTGGGAAAGGTATTAATCCTCGTCTGGATTCTATAGCCTTGGATCGCAATCGGTCTACGAGAAGGACAACTCTGAATTCAAAACCTGCGGAGGGTCTTTTGGGGACCTTGTCGCACGAAGTGCACCAGGTCTCTGTATTTGGTCCTTCAAAAAGTGTGGTTGGTTCTGCACAAATCGTACACCGCTACAAATCAAATCCTATGTGCTGGTGTCTAGCTGTCGTTTCCTAGAATGTGAGTTGCTTGACCATTAACTATTCGTAAAAAAGTTATAGGCTACGGGCGGCGTTCGAAACCGGCTCGTGTTCGGTAAATTTTACTTTCACCTAAATTCAAGACAGATATGAATTTACACATTTTCCCGCTCCAGATATTTTTAATGTTTTAATATTTTTTAATCAGTATAGCAGAAGGAAAAAACTGAATATAAACTTGAGGAGAGTCGTTTTTAAGGTTTGTAGCACACCGTGAACCATTTTTTGGTTACCCCTCTTTATAAAAAAATTCTGGCTGGTGCTACACAAACAATAATGAAATCATACCGTCTGATTATTCATTTCTAACAAAAATAAATAAAACTGAACTGTTACGCCTGCATACATTGATAATCATCCAGAGATTGCAATATATATATATATATATATATATATATATATATATATATATATATATATATTTAAATAAAAATACACCACTTTAAGTTTCCATGTAATAAATTATTTCACCACAGCCCTTTTAAAAGGACTGCGGATCATCAGACTTTACTTCCCCCAAAATAACACTTTCAAAGTAAAGCAAAATAACAGCTTCCGTTTCTAGATTTTTTTACAAAGAAAATTAGTGACATCTCTTCTCTCTTTTTCGCTCTATGAGTTTTTTCATCTCTACCCCTTCGATATCAATATATAACTTCCGTTAAGTTAACCGTTTAAATATGTCAATATCTGCTAACTCACTCATGTCTTCTCTCTCTCCCCCATCACTTCCTCACTTCATTAATTTACATATGTTTAATACAGCCCGTCAAAAATATACGTCAAAAATGTGTAAATTTTCTTTTCATTTTTTTGTTTGAAAGTAAAGTCTGATGATCCGCAGTCCTTTAAAAGGGCTGTGGTGAAATAATTTATTACATGGAACCTTAAAGTGGTCTGTTTTTATTTAAATTATTTTCTCTGGATTTACATTAAGCTCTCTGGATTTTATCCTCCTTAGGTTTACCCATACAAATTAACTAGTTTTTCATAAACTACACACACACACACACACATATATATATATATATATATATATATATATATATATATGCACGTATGTATATATATATATATATGTGTGTGTGTGTGTGTGTGTGTGTGTGTGTGTGAGGGTGTGAGTGTGTATGTGTATGTATGCATGCGTGTATCTGTATGTTTATTCTTCATTCTTTTTTTTGCATTTCCCTCGTTGGAAACCCAGTTCAAATTTATTCAGGAACTGTACAAAAATTGATCAGGATGTTCGCCAGTTTTTACATAAAATAGAATAAAATAATAATACAAACAAACCTAGTCTGTAAGATTTCAATAAAATGTTTGAAGGACTTCCTCCTACCTCATTGTAAGAGATAGATAGATAGATAGATAGATAGATAGATAGATAGATAGATAGATAGATAGATAGATGTGAAAAGAACTGTGATAGATAGATAGATAGATAGATAGATAGATAGATAGATAGATGTGAAAAGAACTGTGATAGATAGATAGATAGATAGATAGATAGATAGATATGAACAGACTGAAATGGAGATAGATAGATAGATAGATAGATAGATAGATAGATAGATAGATAGATATGAACAGACTGAAATATAGATAGATAGATAGATAGATAGATAGATAGATAGATATGAACAGACTGAAATATAGATAGATAGATAGATAGATAGATATGAACAGACTGAAATATAGATAGATAGATAGATAGATATGAACAGACTGAAATGGAGATAGATAGATAGATAGATATGAACAGACTGAAATGGAGATAGATAGATAGATAGATAGATAGATAGATAGATAGATAGATAGGTATGAACAAACTGAAATGGAGATAGATAGATAGATAGATAGATAGATAGATAGATAGGTATGAACAGACTGAAATGGAGATAGATAGATAGATAAAAGAAAATATTACTTCATGAAATTTGCTCTTTTCCTTAATCCGTTTTCTTCCGTCATAATTTTATCCCTCCTCAACCTTTCTTTCTTTCTTTCTTTCATTCATTCTCTTTTTCTTTCTTTCTTTCTTTCATTCTCTCTCTCTCTTTCTCTTTCTCTCTCTCTCTGTATTACTTTATTTTTCAGTCTCTCTTTATAAACGGCTCTCCGTTCGTTTATTCATTGTATCACCTCATAAATTTTTTATTATTCTTCATTAGATTTCCATTGTTTGTGTCTTTGGTCGCGTGTAGGTAACAATCAGCGAAAAAAGAAAATCGGAAATGTATTTTTTATTTTTATTTTACAGCAATATATTGCTTTTACGGTTTCCCCAGAGCAATCTTATTGGGAAACGGACCCGTTTTTTTTTTTTTTCTTTCGTCTAAATATATCCTTTAGAGCCGATACAGCAAAGAGTGATGATTATTTTTTATCTCGAAAATTAAAGGAGGGGCTTAGATTAAATGTGGGTTGTTTAAACAGATAACGATGGGGATGGGTAATGCTTTTTAGGTCTTTTAGGCAAGAATTTTGGCAACTACATAGAGAAGGCTTACTTAGAAAAAATTGGGAAACATCAGTTTATCTTTTTCAGATAAAGATTTCAAAGTCATTAGTAAATGAATAAACTTTATTGGTAAAAGAAATATATTAAAAAAATCATCTAACAAACGAAAAAACCACGACTAATTCGAACCATCATTTTCTTCATTTTCTATTTACACACTTTTATTTTGGTAAACTGATCAGTTTACTAGCGGCTTGGATTGAGGAATCGGAGAGCCGAGTTCGAATTCCAGTCGTATTAATACCCTTGGGAAATGTAGAAATGCTTCTCTTCTGCCGCCAGCTATGAGTAAATAGCAGGAGAGACTGGGTTTTAAAGCCTTGAATGGCAACTGGTCTACCACAGAAAGAAATGCCATACTACTACGGGAAAAAAAAATCTGCCTTGTCAGTCATGTATGGCACATAACTGACTGACTGTTTGCTTTCTATCGTAGATCAACGGCCCAAGTAAAGTTGCGATAAAAAATCATGAAAAAATTTGTCAAAATAGATTCAACTTTCCCACCTGGAAATGCCTTTTGTTTATTTTTTCTTTATTTATTCAGGTCTTCCTCGGAGTATTTTTTTATCCTATCCGCATGCATCATTGGATAATTCCCGGTGTCATGAATGCATAGATTCTTAGGGAAATAGTATAGGCAGCTGTGAATAATATTCAGTTGATTTCGTCAGATGTCCTCTTCAGGACCCTATTACATAGGGCCGACCTGAGTATGACGATAAACTGCATCGGCGTCTTAGGTATGACGATAAACTACGTCCAACAGCAAGTCCTCTGACCAAGAGGTAGAGGAGAGTAGAACCACCTCTTAATTGCTGGTGTTCCCAGGTTCACCATGACCCGGGGTGGTAGCACCTGTTAGGGTCCCAGCTATGGGCAAATAGTTGATCCCATAACCTGACTATGAAAGTGTAAAAATGGATTTTAATACCAGAAATACTTTTTTTTTAAATAGTATCAGCAATATTTAAAAAAAAAAAGAAGTTATTAACAGCAATAAAAATCTTGTTATCATTAAATAACCCATCGAGGTTAATATGCCAGAAAAAAAAAACACTAAAGATTTTTGAAAAAAATTATTACCAGCTATACATTTTTTTTGGAAAAAAATATTACCAGCTATTCATTTTTGAAAAAATTAGCAGCTGTACAGTTCTGAAAAAAAGGAAATTTTGTCAGCATTAAATAACCCATTGTGGTTGATATACCGTAAAACAAAACAAACCAAACCAAACTGATTTCTTACAAAGAATACATATTCTATTCATACCAACCTATCCTAAAAACTTGTCGGCATTAAATAACCCATTGAGGTTGATATGCCGTAAAACAAAATAAATCAAACCAAACCTATTATATAGTGTAAAAATATCGACAATTCTACATTGGCTTATTTCACCATTCCCACTTGAAAAAGTGGACTCAACCAGATGATATAAGGATGACGAAATCAAGGAAGACTTAGTATACATGTGACTAACAGGAAAGAAAGAAAGAAAGAAAGAAATAAATAAATAAATAAATAAATAAATAAATAAATAAATAAATAAATAAATAAATAAATAAATAAATAAATATATATATATATATATATATATATATATATATATATATATATATATATATATATATATTGCAGAATGGTTGTTGCTGGACGATACTTCCCAGGTGGTAAGCTTGGACCGTCTATGACTAGCTTAGACCAGCGACCCGAGTGAAAACACTCGGGTTCCCACGTTAAAAAACGACCTTGTGTCACAACCTGACTCAGTGGTGTGGGTCAAGTAAATACCTACCTCCCAGGTGGTAGCTCTAGATTTTACCCGGGTAACTTTAACGAAAGTGTACCAGGAATATTGTGAATTCCAAATATTCAGCCTCAAGTGGAATCTACCAGAGCCGACGGTTCATCCAACAATATGGCCGACAGGGATTTAAAAGGATCCTGTAAGTTCTGTTTATTCAAATTTCTTTTTCTTTAAAAGCAAAACATTCATGAAATGATTCAAAAATTATAAGATAAAATCCCCCTTTTTTTAGTTTATGTTAAACTTGTTTTCTTCTCACTACCAATTTTATGATTTGTTGTCTTCTATATATAAAATGTGCTCACCAAAGTTCTGCTTTTCTAGTTTTATTGGTTTGTTGCCACGTCACCAATTAAGGTCGGAGCGTCATTGTATAGTAGCAGTGGTGTTTTCTTCTAGAATGGTTTCCACTACAGAGTAAGAGAAACATATCCATCCTGCTATTTGCTACATAGCTGTCGGGTGAAGAGATGATTTCATGGGCTACCCAAGGGTATTTGTGCGAAATGAACGTCAAGAACTCGGTCGAAATTCTAACACGGCTTGCTGATTTCACATTCCTATTTTGTGTTAATTAATCTTAAATTTTAATCAGATTTAGATCTTATTCTGTTCGGCTTTCTCCGTCTTTTTTCGTAATATAAACATGTAAAGTTGTCTTAAACTGTGTGATAAAATCTAGTTAACATTAATAATTGAAAACATTACCATCGTCCTTAAGTTTTCTTTACCCAGAACCTTCGATTCTTTTGATTTCCTCAAGGTTTGAGCCAATCCATTGTTAGCCTCACTTTCGCTTATCACCCACTCTTGTAATGTGCTTCATTTCCTATTATTAATCTATTTTTCTTCGTCTTCATGCCTTTCTATACACAGAAGACTTTTAATCTGTCTATATCTCACAGTTGGGGTATTATGATTATTTACATTATTCTGACAGTTATCCTCATCTTCATTGTCATATTCACGTCCCGGCCGTTGTACGCTCCGGCCTTCTTCAGGTGAGTGGAATTTCAAACAGAACCCTTTATTTCGTCCACCGGGGTAGAATTGTGGCCTAGTGGATAAAGACGATGATTAGATCCAGTGACTAGGCCCAAAGGGTTCAATACTAGGCTTCAGCAGTGGTGAAACAAAAAAAAAATAGAGAGTTGAGTTAAAGAGAAATAACTGAGACACCCGGAAGAGGCATGGCAAGTGGAACTAGAACACTCTACCCCGGTGCATGAAATAAAGGGTTCGGTTCGAAATTCCAATCACTTGAAAAGGGCCGGAGCGTGCAACTACCGAAACGTTGTGAATAAGATAACAGTCCGAATAATGTACACAATGAAGTAGTTTTGTAATCGCTTGATCTTTAATAGTGATTGTTGTAACTAGGAGCAAAAGAAACGGAAGCATCTTTACGGTCATTGTTCAGACACGGGAGTATATGTCGGCCATATTGTTGTGTGTGAATAAAAATAAGGAGTATTATTTCAGCCGGCAGATACGTAACAAGACTAAACTGTGCTGTCGTTATTATTACGTCTTCCAATGAAACGCTGATCTCAACTTACAAGGTCTTAAAAATGATTATGAATAGTAAGATTTAAAGTTAAGTCAAAAATCTTTATAACGATAGTTGCACGAATGTTCACGTGTTGTTCTAGTTTTGAGATTCAACGACGATTGGTAAAAAAAAACAATACAAGCCGAGAAAAAAATAGAATGAATGAAGAAAAAGAAATATTATTAATATATTCGCTTAAATATGGGTATTTTTAAACATTAATGTTTAGCTCTGTGAGTATTTCACGGTGTTGACTTTTCTAATGAATATTAATTTTTAAGTTAATGATTCGAATAAACTCATGGCGAGTTCCTACAGCAATAAAATATCGATCTTAATAACTTTAAAAATAAAATTGCAATAACAATCATAAATATGAATGTTTGTCAGTATTTTAAGAAATAAAGGAGTAAAAATGGAAACATTTCAAATTGACAACTTTTTTCCGTTTCACTGAAACAGCCGTTAAACATTTCTGTCGTCCCTATTTTTTTTTTCATTTATTTTCTCACTGAAACCAAGGAACATCTTTATTAAATTTTTTCCATCTTTGCACGCAGTCAAAATGGAATAGTCCATCATTGATGGGGTTTTAGCAAGACGTAACGATCGTGCTAAATAAGTAGTGGTGGAGAGACGCAGAATTGTAATAAGATGTTATAATAGCAAACATTTTACTGAAAGTTTCTATTTTTCCTTTCTTTTTTCTTTTTTTTTTTTTTTTTTTTTTGTCTGTGCCTACACTTGAAAGCGAATAAAATTGATTTGAACCATGTAAAAAGGATCACTGCAAGATCTTATCATTGTCAAAGCCTGTGTAACAAATACAACTCGTGCATTGTTGCCAGGATCATGCATTCACTCATTTTAAGCATTTCTGAAGCAGTAAAATAAAAATAAAATAAAATATTCATTTATTCAGATGAAAGAGTTTGGGAACAATATTACTCGTTGAGGCTTTTGAAGGAATAAAATCTTTTAAACAAAGCTATACATATCGATAATCATATTATCGTTTGTGGATACATTAGCGTATAATATTGTATTTGAGGATAGCCGTCTATATCTCTATTGCAGACGCTTACTCAGGCGCATTTGTGTTTATTCAACACTCACAAAGCCTACCCGTGGTTTATACTGCAACTATGCTGAGAAAACCTTAGTTACAGTTTCTGGGAAAGAGCGTGTTATCTAGAGTGATAAACAATTGGAACAAGGCCAGCACGATCAAGCCCTTCGTACTACCACAGCTATCGACGACCCCCCAAGGGTTCCGTCTACCCAATTTCACTCACAAAGATTAGCTCAACCCGTGGTATGGTTTTTCAGGCACTTTCCGAAGGTGCCTCACACTGGGATCGACCCCTCCAGTTCAATAACATCAGTAAGTCTCCTTCCCGACAAATCCACTCTGGTGAGATTCGAACCCGTGTCTTATGGTCAAGAATTCGAACGCTCTAACCACGTGTCCATATAGATTACCGTAACACAAAGATAACAGGACATTGTAAGGATTTTGTTGTTAGGAAAATACGTTAAAATTCTCTCTCTTGAAGCACAAAGTAATTTCCAATCACGTCTGAAACTTTATTTGTACTTAACCAGATAGTAATGTTTTTCAATGTTTACGTGTTTCTTACAAAACAGCATGAAAAGAGAAAAGGAAATATGCATACAAAAAAAAGAAAATTATTCAATATCTTTTTTTTTACATTGAAATATTTTCCCCACTATAAACATACAAGGTTTCCATTCGTTTTCACTTTGAAAAATTCATAACTTTATTTGTATTTGCGATAGAAATAATTTGTAAAAAGGATTAGAAAGAAGTAAATCTATATTTTTTAAGGTTTTATGGAAATTATATTTAAGTTTTCACATGTCCTCCATCATTAACAATACTAACGATAATACGATTTTGCAGTTCACGGAAAACATTTGCCAACTGATTTACTAAAATCACATTTTAGCTTTCAAATCTTCTAATGAACTAGGTTTGGTTGTATACACAATTGTTTTCACATGTCCCCATAAAATAAAAAAAATCTAATGGAGTCAAATTTGGCGAATGTGGAGGCCAATAAAGTGGTCCACCCCTTCCGATCCATCTGTTAGGAAATTCCTGATGCAGAAACTCTCTAAAACGCAAGGCAAATTGACAAGGAGCGCCATCTTGTTGAAACACTGTATTATAACATTTTTTACGGATTATTTCTATCGCAAATACAAATAAAGTTATAATTTTTTTAAAGTGCACACGAACTTCATGAACACCCTGTAAATATATATATATATATATATATATATATATATATATATATATATATAAACATGACTGTATTATTATTTCATGTAAGAATTATTTATCACTGATATGTTTCTTCTTTTCTCCCGTAACATAAAATTTGGCATATTTTCTTAAAAAAAAATAAAAAATAAAAACAATTTGTCTGTATCATAACCATATTATATCCAAAATTCCTTTAAAACTTGATCCTTGCTGATTAGTGTTCATTACGAGTAGAACGTGTTAGACGTCGACAAATGTTCCATTTTGTATAGTTCATGTGGAAAACATTTTCCGAGTATTGAGATATCTAGGTAGCGTAGCGATTATCGGCGCTAAAAGTGGAACGAGCGAGCCGAGTTCAAATCCTGTCCGATTCTTCTACACTTACTTTCGTAAAGAAAACTTTGTAAGGGCTTGAATTCATTTTCCCTTCCTCCCCAAATTGTAAACTTCGCTTTCTAACCTTGTCTCAAAAAATTTAAACCACTCCACTATCTTTCCCAAGTAAGTCATGACGTTATAATGATAATAAAGAAAAAAGTTATTTGCAGGCAGACATGATTGGAGTACATTTCTTAGATTTCCCTAATATTGATGTTTTCAGTAACTTCTGAATTAATCCAATGTTATTTACACTATTTACATTCTTCGGACGGTTAGCCTCATCTTTATCGCCATATTCACAACGTTTCGGCCGCTGGACGCTCTAGCCTTCTTCAGGTGGTTGGAATTTCGATTCTAACTCTTTATTTCGTCCACCGGGGTACATTTAATGTTTTTTATTATTAACTCTGATGAATGAATTTTTAGCAACTGTATTCTACTCCTTTAACGGTGTTGTAGCATACCTACGGATGATGATGAGTACGTCCCCATTCACATATTTGCAATAGTAAATACTGTATGTTGGTCTGCAGTTGGAGATTGATTGTGCAATTCACTTGACTCACTTCTAGCAGTTGACGACTTCTACGCGCCGCTGGCGAATCTTATATGTGTTGTTCTTGTCCTAAGTATTATCGTTCATTACCAAGCTTTGTGTGATTATTCTATTCAATAACCTCCCCTCGGTTACAACAAAGGGGCGGGTATTTCATTTCTCAGTGAGCACCGCATGGTTGTGGCCATGTGTCAAACGAAGCTATGCTTATAATGTGACGACTAATATTTTCCTGCTTTCTTTTTCAGAACTTGGAGTAGCAGAAATTGCAGGAATTGCTGTAGGCTGTATAATAGCCGCTTTTATTCTGTTGGTGCTATGCTGCTGTTACCAAAAGAAAAAGAAATATGTTGGTACGTAAAGAGTATCACTCTCACTCTCTTTTTCTATCACTCTATCGCTCTCTATATATGTCTATCTATCTCTCTCTATCTACCGCTCTCTCGATATATATATATATATATATATATATATATATATATATATATATATATATATATATATATATATAATAAATAAATATCACTCTCTCTTTCTCTCCCTCTCTCTATATATATCACTCTCTGTGTCTGTCTTTATCTCTCTATATCTCTCTCACTTTCTATTTCTTCCTGTCTTCATCTGTATATCTCTCACTCTCTCTCTCTATCTCTGTGTCTATATATCTATTTATCTCACTCTCTAACTCTCTCTCTATATATATATATATATCACTCTCTATGTCTCTCTATCGCCTTCTATATATCTCTCTCATTCACTCTCTATCTCTCTCTATATATATATATCTCATCTCTCTCTATATCTCTTTCTGTCTTAATCTGTCTCTCTCTCTCTCTCTCTCTCTATCTATATATATATATATATATATATATATATATATATCACTGTCTATTTCCCTCTATATCTCTTTCAATCACTCTCTATATCTCTCTCATTCTATCTCTTTCTGTCGTCCTCTGTATATCTCTCTCGCGTTCACTCTCTCTATCTTTCTCTCTATATATATCACTCTCTATCTCTCTCTATATATCACTCTCTATGTCTATCTCCCTCTATATATATCTCTCACTCACTCTCTATCTCTCTCTTTATACATCACTCACTCTCTCTTTCTTGCTCCCCCTGTATCTCTCTCTCCTATCTATCTATCTATCTATCTATCAAATTACATACTAATCGAATGGCCGATTTAGTGTACCGCTCCTGCAATTACCTGATTCCTCCTGGCATGGTCTCTTTATAAGAGTCAGAGCGCATCATAAATGGATTACTGCTATCTTATCTGGGCTTGAGTTTCCCATTTCTCACTTTTTAGCCACTATGATGTTCAAAATCATGTACGTGGCCTTGTGGATGGTGAATTACTTTTCACTCTACAACCTCTTTCCCACAAACCCAATTTTGCTAGCCTCTCGCTAATCTACCGCTATGTCCATGGCAAATGTTCTGATCAACAACGTTCTTTGGTTTCACCAGTTCAGACCTTCACAGCTAAGGCCCACCATGAAACCTTCACTGAGACGGAGACTCCCTATGAACTTCGTATTCCATTAGTAAGGTAGAATTTCTATTCGGACAGCTCATCCCTGGAATCGCTATTTTATGAAACAGACCCCGTGTGGACGCTTACCAGGTTGTTAAAAAACTTAAGCTCTTTCAAGTCTCCGTTATACTTCCTACCTATCCTCATAATCTGCACTTTTTAATTCTTCTTCTAAAATCACCTCCACTCAGTAAACTTCCAGCTTGAGTAGTTCCTGGGCTTTGTACTGGGAGAATAATTATTAGGTTGGTGCAAAAATAATGACGTAATAATGTCGTTTTTTACGTTAAAGAATACGTCAAAAAACGACATTATTACGTCATTATTTTTGCACCAACCTAATAGTAAAAAAAAATCGACATTTGAAAACCAACACGCATGGCGTTTCATCGTCTGCCATTGAACAATGTTTAACAACTTTATCAGTTTGACAAAAATATGGTTACAAACACGACGCTACCCCGTCAAATCAGTGATCTATTTTTGTCACTTAAGCACGTAGAAGATTACAATCTTCCATAGCTTCTTCAAATCTTCATTCTACAACGAACGCGGATCAGAAAATAAGAATAAGCCTAAACAAGTCTCAAGCACGCATGTTTTCCTCAGTACACACACACACACTCTCTCTCTTTATCTCTCTCTATCTTGCACACTCTCTCGCTCTTTATCGCCCTCTATCTCTTACCTTCTTTAGCTTTTTCTTATTTCCTATATATATATATATATATATATATATATATATATGTGTGTGTCTCATTAAATAATTTAGACAAAAAAAATTCTTGAAGCTATCCCAATTAGCACGATGTCGTCATCAGGGTTTTGTTTTTTCTAAAACAAAAAATTTTGTAGTCATCATTTTTATAAGGAAAATTTGTTGTGTTCATCTGAAAATTAAATTTTTACGTGTGAAGTGAAAAACGCTAAGGTTATATACTGCACAATTTTAAAATTTTATCACGTAGGCACACGTGCCAACGTCAAGGGAGGAAACTAAGTTATTGTAATGTCTAAATATTTTGGAAGAAGAAAAAATCTATTTAAAACTATTAGTACAAAATTCGATATTTTAAACTATTAGTACAAAATTCGATATTTTAAACTATCCACTGTAAACATTTTAAAACATTTGTGCAATATTCATAATTAATTTTATTTTTTGGTTTTGGTCTCAATTTTTGATATAGATAGTTTCAAGAATTTTTAGTTTATGCTTATTGTTTTCATGAAAAAGTATAAATGTATTTTCAACAAGAATATTCCTAATTTTTTGTCTTAGATAAAACAAGATCCTGATGACGACATTGTGCTAATGTAGAAAGCACTCAGAATAAAAAAAAATATGCATCAACATGATAATTTTCTTTCTTCATTTTATAAGGATATTAAGAAACGATAGGATCCTATTAAAAATAAGTAAACAAAACGTGTATAAAATTATTTAATGAGACGTGTCTTATTCAAAACTGTCAAAGTATAGGGAATTATATATATATATATATATGATGGATGGACTCTCCCGTCGATTTCGACGTATGAGGTTCCGACAACTTTTTAATGACCTTTATGTTTGAATCTAGAGTGACATTTCTGACCTGCCAATGACTTGCAGAGAAAACCATAAATTGGGCAAGCGTGTGAGCAAAGAGGGTGCACTTCTCTGGCACCTTCTGAGGCTTTTTTCCTTTCTCTTACTTCACGGAGCTTGACAACGTTTCCCGCCAAAAAATTCCCGATTCCAGTGTAAGTTACACTTTTCCAAGCTTTGCGATCCAAGGCAGTATTCTCCAAATCAATGTGTGCAATATTTGCAGCTGCAAGGTTACTCTTCAGCTTATCTTTAAACCTGAGCAAAGGTCGGCCAACATTCCGTTGACCACCTTCAAGCTGGCTGTACATGAGAATCTTTGGAATTCTATCATCTTGCATCCATACAACATGACCGGCCCATCGTAACTGTGCCCTCATGAGGAAGCTCTCAATTCCGTCAATGTTACACATCGTTAGAAGTTCGGCATTGGATTTTTTGTCCTGCAGGGTTAGTCCACAGATTGCTCGGAGACATCCTTTGTGAAAGACATTCAATTGTCGAATCTGCTTACGATACATGGTCCAGGCCTCTGATCCAGACAAAAGAGTAGTGAGGACATCTGCCTTGTACATGTGGATTTTTGTCGCAAGACGAATACCCCTGTCATTCCAAAGACGGTGACGTAGTTTTCCAAACGTGTTAGCCGCTTTTGCAATTCTATTCACAATTTCGTCATCCAGAGTCCCACTTACATTCACTTTACTGCCTAGGTAGTTGAAATTCTTCACATACTTGAAATCATTTCCGTCAACACGAATCGGTACATCAGGGAACCCGCGAGCTGGAGGGTTTTGTTCCACGCGTCGCACTTGCTTGGGTGCAGGTGCAGGCTGGTGAACAACTTCTTTTTTTGGGATGCTGATGGTAAGACCGAATGCTTTGCAATCAGCAGAGAGCTTGTCCATCAGGCGTTGAGCTTCTTCAAAAGAAGTTGCTACCAGCGCAGCATCATCTGCAAACAGAAGATCACGGATTATGCCGATCCTTGTCAGAGTTTTGGCTTTGAATCTCTGGTGATTGAAAAGGCCCCCACTTGTTCTAAACTGAAGTTTAATGACGTCTCCCACTCCTGCAAATGCATGTTTCAGCATGATAGAAAAGTAAAGGGAAAAAAGAACAGGGGCCATAACACAGCCTTGCTTTGTGCCATTCGTCACACATATATATATATATATATATATATATATATATATATATATATATATATATATATATATATTCCACACTGCTGTCAAAAGTAGTTTTTCATGCAGATTTCCAAGGTGGGAAAGCGCGACTCATTTTGTCTTTTATTGCATTTTTAATTTCGTCCTGTCTTATTGATCTATTGCTATAATCAACCGTAGACATGAAGTAAATATTGGTTATTGATACACAAAAGGAATAAGTAACCTGACTTCGAACGTATATAAGGATGATTCCGTTCATAAAGTTTAAATACTCTTGAGAAAAGCATCAATATACTTCTCTCCGCGATTCCCTAACCCTGATTACCAGGCATCTTGATAAAGGTCTCGTCACTGGTATGCCATGGATAACAATTGAACAAAACACTTTCACATAAGTACCCTCCACCCGTTGGTAACTGTAAAAGTTTTCACAAAGAACTTCAGACTTATTGCAGAGAGTCATGACCACTCACGCTCAGAAGGATGTGAATGGTGATGACTCTCCACGACTTCCTATTTTTTTTCTGATTCTAAGAATGAATTCTTTTTTGTTGTCATTTTCCTTAAAACTTCCTCTTTGCTTTCATGGTATTCTCAGCGTTATTCAGTATTTCTGTTGCCTAATTTTTTCTCTTCATCCAAGAGAAGATTGTTCAGAAAACTAATATTTCCCAACAGTTATCTCTTGTTCTTTTTTATTATTTCTAACGAGATTCTCTTGTTCCTGAATATTTATTTAGATTTTGGACGGCGTCTTTTTCTATTTCAATGTGTCTTCGGATTTCTGTGTTACAGTTTTCGTTTTCTCTTAAAACATTTCCCAGATATTTTATTTTTGTATCTGCTTTATTTTGACATCTCCAGTTCGTGGCTCCAATCCCAGAAAATAATAACTTTATTTGACTTTCTTGATATTTTGCTTATTGCCTCTCTCTCTCTCTCTCTCTCTCTCTCTCTCTCTCTCTCTCTCTCTCTCTCACTCACACACACTTTTCTCCCCACTATACACACACATCATTCCCCAAACCATGAAAATATCCCGAAGAGACTCGGATTTGCTACCCAACGCAAAAAGTATCCGCCTTTCCTTGGTCTCATCACCTCAGCTGCCAAATGGCAGCTGCTGACAGACTTTAAATCCGGTTCTTTACAAACAGGAATAAAATTCAAGCAGATTTTTTTCTTCTTCTTTTCTTTTTTTCTTTTTTTTTTTTTTTTTTTTTTTTTTACAGTAATTTTTTTGTTTCCTCTAAATTCCCGGCAAAATATATTCCTTCCTTATATTTTCGCTTTATTTTTTCTTTAGTTAGCTTGAATTTTTCACTCTCATTATAATCAGACTTCAGACATATTTCTTCATCTTTTAGTATTTTCGACTCCATAAATTTTTCTTCTTTTCTGTATCACATTCCACTTTGGGATTTAGTCTTCCCCTCCTCCTCCACCTCATCCACCTCCTCTCCCCCTTCCTTCTTCTCCTCCTCAACATCCTCCTCCCCCCTTCTTCTTCTTCTTAAATATATATATATATATATATATATATAATACTCCGGTTGGTAGCAATAAATAAGAAACACTATCCCTATGTATCTCCATAGATATACGGAGAATTACGTCAATAGAAATTGTATTCTCTTCTTGAAGGAATATACAATCCTTATCACTCATTGTAACTCTTCACCCATTAGCATAAGAATTCCTTTTCTCGTTCCAGGCTTTTACTTTCTATTCGTATCTACGGATGTCTATTATTGTCATTAGTGATTTCCTCGTCTACAAAAGTCAACGGTCTTCTAAATGGGATTATCAAAAAGATACTATAGCAACTGGTGCCAATCCGAATCTCTTTACACGAACGGAATATCTTCCTCCATCAATAATAACATATTAAAGCTACAGAGAATGCATTTCTTAAATCGTATTGTATGCTAAGTTAATGTTCTGAGTGATCGTTATTATATCACCGATGTCCTTCCATATATATTGTGGGTTCACGTTACAATGCATACAAATATACTTCGACAGTTAACAAGCATTTACTGAGCTCAATGGAGTTGATGACAAGACTAAATAAATTGAACACATAGACAGACACGAACACATTAATCAGATACAATCAAATAATTACAAACACGCACCTAATATATAGATATATATACATACATACATGTGGACGAAATGCATCGGCTAAAATTAGTTTTTACCTCGTAATATATTCAACTACAAAGGGGAACACAGATTCGATCCCCGCCGGAGAGGAAACTTTATTTATTCAGATTTCTCGAATACGCATGTCGATATGCATAATTCACAGTGCTTAATATAAAAATATATTTAATATTTAATAAGACTTTATGAAAATATGAGATTGGAAATAAATCCATCTATTCTTTATACATGCATGCATATATATATATATATATATATATATATATATATATATATATATATATATCAGTAACGAAAATCTTGGTAAGTTGTATGGATAATACCAAGGAGGATGAAATCCTGAAAACTCAATGTTAAGTCAGAGCGAATAATTTAATTTAAAGAAAAACAGACCACTTTAAGGCTCCATTAGTTATAATTTATTTCAACAGAGAAAAATAAAATTCTCTGATGAAATAAATTATAACTAATGTGGTCTGTTTTTCTTTAAATTAAATTATATATATATATATATATATATATGGGTGTCCCGTGCATGAGTAATGACAAAAAAGAAAATCTTAGACGACGCGTTTCGTACTCTAATGGATTTTATCAAGGCAAATGTGGGAGATATTTTTCCGCACCATATATATATATGTGTGTGTGTGCGTGATCTAAATATTCTCAGCTTTCTTCAATTATTTTATAATTTGACCACAGGCAACCAGGACAATCGAATTGTTGTCGATCGTCACTGCAATCATATTGCTTATGATACTATCACTTTCATCATCTTAATTTGATTGTAATTAATATGCTTACCCCCACCAAAGTACAAACATCATTATTATATCCCATCATTATCTATTTTCTTATCTTTACCCCCTGGTCATATGTTATCTCTCGTTTTTCCTTTGTGGATGTTGTTGTGTTTTTTAATGTTTCATCAATTTTTGCTGCCTTCTTTTACAGACGATGATAGTGATGATGAAGATGAAAAAGGACGAATGGAACCTGATGTTGAATCGCATCAACCTCATCAATCAAAAAGAAATGGTAAGGTTTCAATTCCATTCAATTTCGTTCATTTCTAATCCCTCTTCTTGTATTTAGAACTTTCATATTTCCAAATTGATTAGTGCTGAAAAGAATTCCTCTGCATAATCATTTAGGCTTCTCCAAGAACTCCCTTCAACCCGAATATGCTTCTTTCCGCACAAGAAAATTCTAAAAGAATCCTCTATTAAGCACTTAACTTATAGAATACAAAATTTCTAATTTTGTATTATCCGTATATTAACTTCGAATAGTCGAAAATGTGCATTTAGCCAGAGATCTGAAATCAAGATACCCTTAAAATTCACTGACCTAAATAGGCCAGGAAATGACTCCAATGACTGTAGGATCTGCTTGCGCGCTTAACTGAAAAAATATTTTTTTCGGCCGAGATATAAACTTCCAAAAAAATAAGAAGTTGAATTATATTATTATAGAGTACGTCCTTTGTTCTACGTTATTTCGAGAACCTATTTTTAATCATATCCGAAAATTAAATAAAAAAAATATGCTAATTATAGAAAATTATCCCTTTTTTGATTGACTGATGTGGCAAAAGAGATTGGCTATTAAATCCTAGATAATCGTCTCTATATTTTATTTGCAATTATTTACAATGTATTAGAAGACGTGTAAGAAACGTTCTAATCCCCAAACATTCAAAACTGTTTTGTAACATCAAGTTTAAAACATCGAACATTTGGTTAATATTTACTTAGTTCTGTTCATACGGGAAAATCCTAAAAGCAAACAAATTTTTGTAGACTAAAAAGTGAACAAATTATGAATAAAATCAGCAGTTTATTTGCAAATGTGTAAAAATCCGAATTAATTCTGTTGACTTGAGACTGCACTCATTTTTCTTGAAGAATAATTCAACTGATCACACGGCGGTTGATTATATTTAATAAAAATGGATTCAAATCATTGATATTAAATTTCGTTTTTGTAAAATAAATTCGTTAATGATTTCTGTTTTTGTTGTTCCGAAAATGATTGTTAGGGAATTTTTCAGATATCAAAAGAAATTTTCAAAGGAAAAACAATCTCCCGTTTCTCCTTCATCATTTATATAACATGGTAGGGGCGAATATGATATGATATATATATATATATATATATATATCAGAAAAAATGCTAGGTGAATTACTGACGAAGGACGAAACGTGACATGCAGAATAATTTCCACTTTGTCATTACTTTTCCAGAAATACCATTTTAAATAACTAATTTCCATTGAAAAGAGCACTTTTTTCTATTTGAACAAATGGTTCTCAACCCATTTTCCCTAACAGCATTTCTGACTTCCAACATTGGTTGGCACGATAGGTGCATTGTAGAATTCTATTTCGTTGAAAGATCAATATCCAATCAGTTTGAAAGATCAATATTCAGTTTGAAAGATCAATATCCAATCAGTTTGAAAGATCAATATTCAGTTTGAAAGATCAATATTCAATCAGTTTGAATCTGCCAATTCCCAACTGAAACCGTAATATTCAAAAGAGGAATTCACCACTGACCGGGAAACACTGATATGCACAAATATACTAGAAGTTATGATAAATGAAACATTGTAATGCAGCTGAAGCAAAAATATTGTATCAAATCTAAAAGATCCAGTTTTAGTTTAATGTTTCAGCCTTCTTTTCTCCAAAGGAGGCTGAAATACAAATTGCATTGTTAATTCTGTTGTGCTTTTAAAAGAAAAAGTTGAATTTTATAATACTTCACGTCAAACTTTCCTTCTTTTCTTGGACTTGGGGACCTAACTTGAATAAAGAATTCTTTTAGACCAGAGATTCTAGATTGTCTTGATATTTCAACCACATCTGATCGGTTAAGAAATGATCTCATGCCTTTAAAAAGAATGCAAAAGAAGTTGTTTCCATAAAGTTTTAAAATTGTGCATCTTTAATTTATTTCTTAAACTCTAAATATCATTTTGAACCTAAAAAACATCACCACTTCCTTCAACGTTCAAAATTCTTATCTGTTTATTTTAACGCTTAGAATCTTATTCTTTTACCTGCCATATTTAAATAAACAAACATGATAATCAAATAAAGTGCCTCTGAGCCAACAAAGAATAGAGAAATCAGTGTATGAATTTAAAAAGCTACTTGCCTAGAAATCGAAAGACTTATTAAAGAAAAATTTGCCTCTGCACAGGAATCAATTCTTTATATAATTTTAAATCTGGGACGCCACTTTGAAACTACATATACTTTTACCATTTGGCTAAAAGAAGTCATCACCGCAAAATATGATTAAAAATGTTAGATTCCTGTCGTGAAGCATATTTTCTTTAATAAAACTTTCGATTACTAAGCTATTAGACATTGCTTAAGTAACATGGATACCAACTCAAACACATGTTCCCTCGACATATAACGTTTAGAGTAATATGAAATCTCTGATAGAAAAATCCATTGATTGCTTTAAAGACTACAAGAAGCTATTCATTCTGCAAAAAGAACTAATTTATTGTCATTACATAATTTAATGTTATGAGTTAAGGATTAATAAAATGTCGCATAATCTTCCTAGTTGTGTCTTGTAACAAAATGTTTCAGGTGAATTATTCTTTAGCCTTGATCAAGAATATGTTTTAATATTATGTACTTCCATTAATTTTCAATACTTAAGGATTAAAAAGAATTTTTATAAATGAAAAAGCTTTCTTGAAGCTTTCATTTTATCTTTAATTGAATGCTAAAGAATTAAATTTACTGTTTCTAGTAAGCAAAATACTCGGTGGTGAATTTCAAACAAAAATTATAATGATTGAATTTTTTTTTTCTAAAATAGCTGACTAGAGATCTTTTTTCAGTCGTCTTTCGTCGCAATGAAATTCTCTGGATTATAAATTCTTTCAAAAATAAAATATACTTCTCTGAAATTTTATTTGAGGAATATTAGCTGATTTAAAGTATAATTAATCTGGTTCCAAAAAGTATTATTTACATTAAATTTATTAAGAAGTGTGTTTTTAAAACAAAACAGTAGCGGTGTTTTTAACCGACATCACCAATGCAGAGGGTGATGTCAAGTGGTGCCATCAAGACTGTTATTCTAAGAAGACTTTATCTGTAAAACATAAAGAAAGAAGGGGACGTGAGTGCTTTTTTCATATAATCTTTAAGTACTCAGTAATCTTTAAAATGTTGGAAAATATTAATGTTATATTTAAAATGCTTTTAACTAATAAAACTTTTTCGTTGAAAATTTTATCCCTGGAAATTTCATGAAATTAAATAAATAGTGGGGGCGGTTACGTATGTAAAAAAAAAATTACCAAGGTCTTCTGAAAAACTTTTTAAAATAATTGCGTTCATTTTTGAACAAGTCCTCAAAGTTTCATTAAAATCCGACAATTATTGGATTTTTGCAAGAATTTCCAAATCAATGTGGTTTTCACGGGAAAAAATGGCGTTAAAATACTAATTGTAAATTTTACGTCAACTGCTGTTTTAACCAAAATTTCGAACGTGCTAGAAAGGAATAAAAAATTTAATAAAATAAAAAAAAAATACTTTTGTCTTTCCTCGTAATGATAAGATAAACATTTTGACGATATAACTTTGTTTTTATTAATTTTGGGGTCATTTTCATCATGATATGCTGCTTTTGTTTTTTGTTTTCTTTTTTTCAGAGAAAAGGTCGAGGTATATATTTAATACTAAAAGAGGGAGTTTCATTTTTTACTTACAATTTTATCTTTATGGACGAGAATTGAAACAAGCGTGAAATAAATATCATTTATATTAAAAAAAAACAAAAAAACCCAGCATAGATTAAAATTTACACGATGTCGACTAAAAAGTTGATTTACCTGAACAAGTTTATTCAGTTTATGCTGTGAATTTGTTCTGGAAGAACTGCACAATGGGAATTCTAACACCAATGAGAATTTATTTTCCCACCCATTTGAACAAATAGGGGAAAACGCTGTGTTTAATATGAGCCCTTCATAAATATACACTTGGATACAGATAAACATTGATCTGAATTGTGTCGCAAATATATCTGGCTGATTGATTATTTTAGTTTTAGATTGGGGAGCAATTACTCTTATTCAGATTCTCTAAGGTTTTTTTTTATACCTTCCCTAATAGAAGAGAAAAATAGATATTATCACAACCTGAAAGAGTCAAGGATAAAATAGATGTTATACTCAAGGCCTTCCAAGATTTTAAAAGAAAAGTAGAAAGGTTGATGATGAGATGAGAAGATATTTGAAATATCTGTATCATATCTTTGCCTTTCCAGGACATTTTTATGTGTACTCTCCAAACGTTTATGCCTGTTTCCAGATTTATAATTATCACAAGCTAACTCAGCTTATTTGGTAAATAAAATCTGCTGATATATAGTGTTTCGTATAATAAAAACCTGTGCATCACATGATGCACAGAATGTAGAAATCGTAAGTTATTTACACTACGCTCTCTGCATCACATGTGATGCAAAGGTTATAATCATTTCATTAAAGTGGAAAAATAAATGTATTTCATTTGACACCTTACATTATTAGTCAAGCGTACTGTGATCATATATGAAGTAAAAAAATATTAGATTAATCTTTTCCTCAGACGTCCTGCTCAATAGTAGACTCTATTCTTAAGCGTCCTTAGTTTTACCTCTCTTTTAAAGTCATGGCTCGTGTGCACTACATATGATGCACAGACGTGGAAATCACATGTCCTGTACATCACTTTTGATGCACAGGACAGGTAAAGTGTTAAGAATTTTTTTATTAATATTTTGTTCGATTTATTGCGACATTTTATAACACAAAAATTGATTACAATGCCTTTGTTATTATAACATCAAAATTAAATGAATATTTTATTCCTGAAATAAAAACTTCTATTTTGAGATTATTGTATTAATAGATTATCGTGCGGTCTAATAGATTAATACTGTTGCTCTGTTGTTGCCCAGTTTCGACACATGTGCTTTGAAGAATTTGTCAGGTTTAGCAACCAGTAAAATTCAAGAAGCTTTACATAGAAATTATAATCTTGTTTCCTTTTATCTCCTTTGATTTCTTAAACAAAATTTCATAGATTCAAGCGACAAAAATGATTGTTTATTAAAGCATATCGGAACGCGATAATGTATTGTCCTCTGTTCAAAATCATTTAAAGAATATCGGATCTGGTGTACTAATATATTTGCGGTGTCCATGTAGACAAGAACGTGTGTGTATGTGTGTGTATGTGAGCCGATATACGAATGAACATTCTTGTCTTTATGGAATAGTAAGAAAGCTTCATCTCAAAACTGGAAAGGATATGAACATGGATTGTATTCAAACTTTTAAACAATGTAACCATCTTCTTAACATATAATGTCAATATTTCCATGCCTCCAACAGACCTGTTAAATAATATGTTTGGTGTTGAGGCGGCAGATTTTTATTATTTTAGCAATTAGTAGGGAGAAATGTATCTTTAATTGTGTTAAACGCTTTTTTAAGAGATTTAATTATTTTTCGAACATCTACCGAATAATAACTAAAATAATAAAAATCTGCCGCCTTATCCCCAATCAATGCTATTTCACATTTAATAATTTTTATAAACAAAAATTTGTATTACCAATGGGATCACCTCTTAGTGGAATGATGGCATGTATTTTCGTAGAATTTCTCGAATCTGGTTCTTTCCAAAATATTTTACCTAAACACTCAACTTCCGATATATTGATGATGCTCTATTAATATATTCCCATGATAATTATTTACTTGATCTTCTAAATAGACTAAACAAAGCCGAACATACGATAGAATTTACATACGAAATGGAAGAAAACAGTACTTTACCTTTCCTAGATATATTGCATTGTGTTAACACCAACTTAAAACTTAGTGTGCACCGAAAATCAACGAATAAAAATGATCTCATAAACGTCTATTCTCATCATAACAGCAAAATAAAATCCGGAGATTACCATTGGATTCTACTTATGAGCACTCAGAATTTGCAGCCCTCAATATTTACACGAAGAGGAGAAATACATTGAAAATATTTTCAAGCTCCATCAATAGAGCGCAAGAATTGCCAGAAAGTGTACATTGGAGAAACATCAAGAAGTTTAAACAACTGACTATATCAACACAAAAAAAAACATTTTAAGATAAAGCAACATACAAAATGCATTGGTTTTTCATTTTAATGAAATTGACCACAATGTTTGACATAAAAAATGTTAAAACAATTCAGTTATACGAAAATGCTTAGAAAGTGCTTTAATCGCTAGATCATCCACAGTAAATCTGCATCTTACTATGTTTTACCATTCTTGGAATCTTGTCTTATCACAAAGATGATGGAAACAAGAAGAATCTAAATAGAATTGGTGAGAATTTATACGCATATAAAAATGTTTTTTTCTAAATTTAAAATTCTCAGCATCTGTCATTCCTGCGCATCTGTAGTCGCATCACTTTAAACAAACCTAGACTGATGAAGTACTAAAGGACGAAACGCGTCATATCAACACATTTCCCACTTTGTCATAGACACACACTTACATAGACACAGACACATATTTTTCTACAATCACGGTACATTTGTCACTTAGATATTCCTGTAATTGTTAATGATGTTCTGTCTATGTTCCGATTTAACATGGCATGAAAAAAGAATTCACCCACATCCACCCTCTGAGCTTACTTTTCTATTTAGCATAGATCTGATATTAAATATTAGAGCTGCGCTAAATAGAAAAGACATGAATAGAATAGACTTGTGGGTTTGTCTTGATTAACCAATTAATGGTTAATCAAGAAAAACCCACAAGTCTATTTTTAATTCTGACCTTATGTTCCCCACTTTAACTTTCCAAAAAAGGTAACATTTTATTTTTAAATTTCTTTAAAAATAATTTCATCTCCAGTTATTTACCATCACCTGAAGAAGTACAATCAAAGTATTGAAATATGAAAGCTTTTGTGTAGCGATTTCAACATGTTTTTATTTTTATCTCTTATAATAAAAATAATAATAGTATTTGGCTCTACTTTGTAGTGAGCACTTGTTAAAAAGTAAATGCTACGAACAGTGGAATTTTACTCCATCTGTTCTTCATCTGATATATTTATATATATATATATATATATATGCTGGACTCTCCCGTGAATTTTTCGAAGTATGAGTGTTAGGCACCTCATTTCCTAGGAACTAACAGGCAGACACTTGCACATATGATTTGATTATAGTTGTAATGTTTTTTTAAAAAACCAACCACACTTTTTGAAGAGCCGAATACAGAGAGCTGGTGCACTACGTGCCACAAGGTCCCCAATCAACCCTCCACAGGTTTGAATTCAGAGTTTTCCTTCTCCTAGACCAGTTGCCATCCAAGGCTATAGAACCCAGTCTGTTCTCCTATTTACCAATAGCTGGAGGAACACGAAGGAAATTCATACCTTTCTCAAGAGTATTAGCACTTGAAAATGAATGTAATGGATTCGACTACTCAATCTGAGCTGCTATCCATTACTCCACCGTACCTCAAGATATATATATATATATATATATATATATATATATATATATATATATATATATATCCGTCCTGGGTATGAAGATAAACTACATCCGCGTCCTGGGTAAGACGATAAACTACGTCCAACAGCAAGGCTTCTGATCAGGAGGTTTTGAGGAGCGTGGAACCACCTCTTAATTGCTTGTGTTCCCAGGTTCACTCTGACCCGGGGTGGTAGCACTTGTTAGGGCCCCAGGTATGGGCAAATAGTTAACCCCAAAACTGAAATGTGTAAAAATGGGTTTTAATACTAGAGATATTTATAAAAAAATTATTACCAGAAATAAATTTTTGAAGAAAAAAAATATTACCAGCAGCAATACGTTTTTGAAACAAAAAACAACTATTACGACCAGTACGTTTTAGAAAATATTATTACCAGCTATACAATTTTGAGGAAAAAATATTGTCAGAAATAGATTTTTGACAAAACAAAAATATTATCAGGGAAAAAAAAGTCGTCAGCATTGAATGACCCATTGAGGTTGATATGACGTAAAACAAAACAAACAAATATATATATATATAGTCTATGGCACGTAAAGGCACCCATATATGCGCGTGCACACACACACACACATACATATGAGGAACACTCAGAAAATAATGCTACGTATTTAAGTTGATTCACAATGTTAGAATTGGAAGTTGGGTGAATGAAAGTAGGAAAACTTTGCCCGGATTTTGCTGAAGTGAAAATACAGCTCGCCTCGGCCGGTGAAAATATTTACTTAGCAAATGATGATTATGTAGAAAAACAACTTTTTCTAACTGAAAATTGTCACTCCCCCCATATTGCTACTGTGCTCCCTGCTGTCGTTGTCTTGGGAATTCCTCGGAGGTATTACTGTGAAGAGTTTCTTGTAGATGTTTGCGTGTCTAATTGCGAGCAAATATTTATATTGAGTAAGTTGAAAACTTCGATAAGAAAAGATTTTTTTCAATCCAGGTGTCCGGATTTAGGATCACTTTTTAAAGTTGTCTGTTGTTTTTCTGTTCAACCAAATTCCTTTCTCTCCACTCGTTCAACAAATGATATTCGTATCTTGTAGATGAGAATCTGTCAGAATCGATTAGTAAGTCAAGCAAAAAATCTTCAGTCCATGCTGAATTGGATTAATGATAAAATTACGAAGACTGACTGATCCGTCCGCAAAATGAAATCTTCTTTCATAAAGGAAATTTCTCGTTTTTTTTTTTTTGGTCGGGGAAAAGAAGAAAATAGATTTTGTTTGTTATTTTTTTCTTTGTCTTTTTCATTTATCGTCTACTTTCATCATATCGTCATTTTTTTCATTTTGCGACGTCTATTTGTTTCATTTTTTTTGTCTCCACAGTTGTCTCTTTCATCTGCCTTTTACATCTATGGCTTCTCGTTTCGTTCCTTTTATTTTTTTTCTTCCTTCTGTCTTTCTTTATGGTTCTCTTCCACTTTCTTTTACCGTCTTTTATTTATTTCGTTCATATGTTTTCTTATATTCCTATTCCTTTCAGTTCCTTTTCTTATTTCTTTCTTCACGACATTGTTTATTTTCACTTCCTCTGCTTTTATCTGTTTTTTTGTTTTTTTTTGCTTCCCGCCTATTCTTTCCATGTCGTCTTCTTTTTACAATGTTCGCAGGGACTTCTTTATTATTCTTTCATTTCTTTCCAATTTCCTTTTATTTTTATTTATCTTCCGAAATTTTCCTATTTCTTCGTATCTATTTTATTTTTTTGCAGACTTTAAGTATTTTTTTCCATATAACTTTCATATTACTCTGTAATCTTATCGTATGTGTGCGTGCGCAGTTATGTGTGGAGGGTGGCATTTAAATATATATATATATATATATATATATACATACATATATATATACATATATATATATATATATATATATATATATATATATATATATATATATATATATATATATATAAGCACAATATACCTTTATAATCAATAACAATGTGTTGGAATTTAATATTTGTATAACGCAAATGATTTTGGTCATCGTGCTATGTACTAATATATATATATATATATATATATATATATATATATATATATATATATATATATATATGTGTGTGTGTGTGCAATATGCAATTTTTATATATGTTATTTATATATTAAATATGCGCGGTACTTATTGGAACGCGCTCAATATCAGTGATAGAGCTAACATATTTAGTTGGATTGATGTGAGTTTGTGACCCTGGGTTTCACGCGTGAAGCCCAGGGCCAGAAACTCACATCAATCCAAATAAATATATATATGTGTGTGTATGTACTAATATATATTGTTTCAAACGTTTTTATTTTATGTGTCTTTGAGTATGTGTGTGTGGAGCATTTAGTATTTTCTGTAAAATATATATTGACAAACGTGTTAATTGATAGATATATATGTATATATAAATATATATATCTATGTGTGTGCGTGCCTGAGTAAAAAATATTGACAAATAAATATATATATATATATATGTATATATAGATATAGATATAGATATGTAAAAAGCATTGAAATATGTATGTATGTATATATATATATATATGTGTGTGTGTGTGTAAAAATATTGATATATATATATATAAATATAATATATATATATATATATATATATATATATATATGTATGTATGTATATTAACAATCATCGTGATAATGTTGGGATTTAGTATGTGTATAATTTGATTGAAATATACGTGTATCGAATGCAATTTACAACATGTGTAGAAACGATTTTACCAATATGTGATGGATATACACTTACACATTTTTTAATCTTTCGGCTAAATACGTATGTATGTGCGTATGTGTTCGGAATCAAGCCTGCTTTCGTGCAAAATGTTAATGTTCTACTTACACTAACTATTGTCTACTCTTGCAGTTTTATTTTTTAATCGTTTCTCACAAATGGAATATATATCACATTAAATAAATTTTATTGTTGGAGGCTACTCATATTTGAATAGACGCTTCGTTATCTGACAATATATTTATTTTATTTTCGTCTAGCGGCCTGAATATTCGAGAAATCTTATTAAACAAAAATATGTGCCCTCCCGCAGAATCGAAACATCGTTCTCTTTGTAAGAGATACTGTCGTTAGATCCGACGTTCTCACTGATCGATTTCTACTGCAAAGGTGAACTCAGTTTCGAATCCTGTCAGAGGGCCCATATTTTTCTTTATTAAGAATTGTCGAATATGCAGACCGGCAAACGAAAATGAATAAAAGTAGTGTTAATAAGTAAGCTGGACGTCTACTCAAATATGGGCATCCACTAAATCTAACGTTTAAAGTTCTATCGAAGTAACAAATAAAAGAAACATTGCTCCTTCAGAAATATATATGTGTATGTGTGTGTGTGTTTTTTATTTAAATACATATGTAATATTCCCGTGTATAAACAAAGTCAATATTAATCGTTCATTTCATACACTCTGACCTGACTAGTTACTCGAAATTACAAAGAAAAGGACAGTCCTGGTCGGTAAAAAACCTGAAGTTGTTGCCGTTCTTTTATTCCTTCTTAGTCTTCTACTTCTCACCCCCACGAAACTTCACACAAGTTTTATTTACTTATTTCTTTCGTCGCCTCATCTTCCATATTAAATTACTTTAAAAAAAAAAAAGGAGAAGCTTCAAAGTGAAAGAAAGAAAAAAAATATTGGCTTTTTTATTCTCCCCTTCCTTTCTACACAGGATGTATAGAAGCGGACGGTGTCAAGTGATGATGGAAGATTGTACGTATCATCAACAAATTATATATAAGGCAACATGGAGATAGAAAATTGACCCAAAATTCCACGTCTCCCAAGATTTTCAATTTGCTATCCCATGTTGCCTTCTGATGGCATGGACAGCCAGTGTCCTTTAAAGGTTAGTGGTTGAGTGGTATATTAGATGCTTCGCAAGTTGATTGACGTGCAGAAAGGATAGGAATGCAGCTAATGACTACTGGCGACCTCTAACGGAAATGGGATTCAAATGAAGTGTCATGGCGTCTGCATTGTAATATTACTATGAAATTTTGTAGCTCTGCCAAACCTGTTTCAAAGATAGACCGTGAGACAAATTATTAACATTCTCAGTTGCCATTTAAAAAAAAAGAAAATTCCGATTTTATAAATGTGATGGTCTCAGGTTTAGTAAAAGGATACGTTCTAATGTTTCATATACCTTCAATCTTTGCTAGAATAATATAAACACACACAAACGCGTATATATACAGTAATATTGCTATTTAATTGTTTGTATAAATTGTTTCTTTATGATATAAAATATAAGCTGCAAAGTCTAATATATTTACGACATCAGATCCGCAGCACAGTAATAATCAGATTCTTAAATTCTTTGCAAAAACTACTCTACTAATTGGATTATACTAAGTCCATTTCACTTGAATTGATATAAAAAGAAAACTTCGTGAATTTATGAATTTTCAAAATTAAAACAAAATTCTCACTTGATCGATTTAAACAAGAACTCTAACGTCGCGGCATCGCACGTTCCAAAACATATATTCAAATAACAATAATTACTTAATTAAAAAAAAATCTTTCGGTTTACACATTTTGTCTTAGTGTTTGCCTATGTATGGGTAAATTGCGCCCTGAAGATGACAATTTGAAATTGTCGAAAGTACTTGACATGTGTTTTCCATCTGACAACAACTCGAATATAATAATCTTATTATTCAAAACTAAACCGATTTGGCAGCAGTCAGAGATTCTACCCCTGGGGGAATTTTTTAACGTATTATATACGATATGTATACAAACCGCTGTAGCCGAGAGCGCTCAATTCATAACTGAAGAGAGATGTGTTAGTAGTAGTACGGCCACTCTTTTTAAAATTAACCTTTTCTCTATAGTACTCATCAGTCCGATTGCTTCAAACCGAGATCAAAATTCGACTGATCAGGCAGCAGTCAAAGAAATTTTAATGTATTATATACGAGATGTATACAAATGCCAGTATCTAAGAGGACTCAATTTGTAATTGAAGAGCAATGCGTTAATAACAGCAGCAGCCACTGTTTTGAAATTACCCTTTCTCTATAGTGCTCAATCTGCTAACGAGAGCATAAACAGTCATCCACACAAAGGCCTGTTTCGATGTATCACAGCTCATCAGTGTGAAGGACGTACGAATGATTCAAGCCAAGATCGAAACTCGGCCAATTTGGCATCAGTCAGAGATTCTAACCCTAAGCTATCGAAGATTAAATTAAAAATAAGGACCAATTAACCATACCGGCGGCTTAAAATTCACCTTTAGCATCGTCAGATATAAATTGAAAATTACCATTATTATTATTATTATTATTATTATTATTATTATTGAGTGTCGTATCGTTTTGACAAAGCGTAATTTAAGTGTAATTACGAAGTCAACTATAAGTAATAAGGGAACTGTAGGAAACTTTTCCATGCACATTTGGGACGTTTCTTTTCAATGGAGTCGGTTTTACCGTTTATATGTGCAGTTCTGCATAAAGTAATTCTTTGTAGCTCTGAGATCCTGATGTGTCCAGGAATTTTACTCACATGATTTTCGGTAACCTTCTTCATCATACCCAATGTCCCTAACACAATAGAGATAATCTTAGTTTTAAATTTCCATATTTTTATTATTTCGATTTTCAGGTCCTTCAAATTTGACAGATTTTTTTTAAATTCTTTTTAGAAACACTGGAATTCTTTGGACAAGGCACATATCAATTAGTTGGCAGGTTCATTTTTTATTATTATTTTTATTATTTCCTTGGATTTCTGTTGTATACACATTTCCTTCTGGATCCCAACCAGAGACCTAAGGTCAAAAATTGTTTCATGATAATTTACTATGATCATTTTTGTAAAAACAAAAAAAAAACAACAAAATAAAAAATAACACCAACCTCTGATCACATACATATTTCACATGGACAAAGTTCTTCTTAAGACGTGTGCTATACTTGTGAGTACATTTGTATTCCTTCAAGGCTTGGACTACCCGGAACCCCTTCAAAGAGTCTTTTGGAACTTTTCCAATCGATATGAAGGTTCCAACTATAAAAGGAATTGTTGATGTCCTTTTGTGCCACATTTTTTAAATTTAGGTTTCAAGGTCTTGTATTTGGATAGTTTTTTTGAAGATTTTCAGATATACCTTACTACATGTCTGCAGGGACTGTTTTTGTGATAATAACGATGTTTGGGCGATTAGCTTTTTATAATAATATGTTTGGAGATTGTCACCGACACTTAGACATTTCAGGCAGTTTTCAGCTCCGTGTGTATTGTAAAATCTCATACAATTGTTACAGGTCCTCATTTCACAATCGTATTTGGGTGATGTTCATACCAAATTCTTGCAGTTTCCTTTCCGTAAAAGTTGCAAATTTTCAATTGCAGATATTGGCCCACTCTGTCATGCCGGTTTTAATATTCACTTGGCGCCAATACCATGCAACCTGATAAATATGCTCAATTGTTTTTGGATATTTATCACAGAATCTAAATTTTGGGCTAACACAATTTTTCATTATATGTGCTTCGTAATTTCTAGTTAGCAAGCATTGGTCCTGTGTTGCAAGAATAAAACTTTCGGTTTCAGTTTTTAACCCTGCACTATGTAGCTACTAATGGGTATGGGGTTTGTCTATATCAACTTGTTTGGTACGGGCAGAATATTGTCTAATATTGTCAGATCTAACTAACACCTTTATCCACTGTGCCATGTGTCCTCGAGGACACATGGCACAGTGGATAAAGGTGTTAGATCCAGTGATAGGACCCAAAAGAGTGTGAGTTCAATACTTGGTTAAGGCGGTGGAGAAGTTTGAGAGGGAAATTAACAGGAGATATATGACATCCATTAGATATGGCACGTGGAACTAGAAGTGTTTACCCCAGCGAGATAAATAAAGGGTTCAGTTCGACATTTCAACCACTTAAAGAAGGCCGGAGCGTACAACGCCCGAAACCTCGTGATAAACATGGCGACGAAGATGAGGACAATAGTCCGAATAATGTAAATAGTGTGCATAATACCTCATCTCAGAAATATAGACAGATATTGAAGAGGTTTATCTTGCCATCGTTTCTATATCTGGTCAATTGCATTTTCTTTTGTCTTCTTTTTTAAGGATGTTACCGCTGCAGTAGGTGCATTATATTTTATTTGTATTTCTTCAAATTTAAAATTCCATTTTGAACTCGTTAACTTTCTTTATTACTGAATGCAATTTCTTCATCCAGTCTTCCGTAGTCTCCATGTCTCTTTAAAGACCGATTGTTGTAGTTTTGTAAGAGTGTTCTAGTTGAACTAATCCTTTTCCTCCTTCGGATGTGGACACTTACAGACGATCAACATCAGCCTTGGGATGATGTTGTATGTGGTGGCAAGTGAGAAGCTTCCTCGTTTTGACGTCAATTCTCTTAATGGCAGCTATGGTCCAGTTAAGAATGTCGAAACTATATTGGACCGCGGGGAAAGCCAAGCTGCTATTCTGATTAGTGAATCCATCTCGGTATTCAATACCAGACGCACACGTCTGTAGTATTCGTTTCTTACTTTCTCCTTCATTTAGGTTTCTTGTATTTCATTTACTTTGCTAATTCCTAGGTATCTATAGACTTCTTTTTGTTCCAGTTCCCCAATCTTTGTAACAAAATTTTGATCCATTGAATGTGTTTTTGCAATTCTCCATTTCTTGAATGTTACTATTGCACATTTATCTAATCCGTCATTGAAACAGTTTACACTATTAAGTAAATCCTTTAACATATTCTCATCTTGGAGTTGGAGATTATCCTTGTAGAGTAGCTGATTAAATACTTTCTTGTTTACTTTGTATCCATAACTATTATTGTTCAGTTCATGCGAAAGTGGGTTTAATGACAGACAAAATAGAATCGGTGTAAGATTCATCGTTGAATATTCAGGCAGTTGGAGATGGCAGTGCCTTTCGTGTGATTTAGGTTCATGTGGTTTTCTATATTCCCATGTTGCGTTTAAGGAAATTTGCTATCAGCCTGAAGACTTTGTAAATGTCCAAATCCTTAAGGATCCAAGAGTGTGGCAAATTATCAAAGGATTTATTCTAATGTTTGGATGAGATTTCTACCTCTTTGCCGGCAATATATTTTTAATATTATTTAGCACTAATAATAATCGTGATCATCAAACGAAGCCATTATTCATTTCTTCTTCTGGCACAACCATCAATATTCTAATTCAGTTATGTAACTAATGTTCTTTTTATTACTTTTCAATCTATTTATGAAAAAACGACAATTCTTCCTGATATTACACACACACACACACACATATATATATATATATATATATATATATATATATATATATATATAGACCAAAGTGTGGTGACCTTTAAACATAATCATGGCAGTTACTATTAAGGTGACACACATCTGATTTTATTCAATTGCGCCTTAAATTTTCTTTTTTAAGCTTATTTTTTGTTTGAGAGAGTGCTCGCCCTTGCTGGCTGTGTTATTTAAATTCTTGTAGAACTATATCTGTCTCACTCATCCTCTGTCTCTGTCTCTCTCTCTCTATCTCTTTCTCTCTCTCTCTCTCTCTCTCTCTCTCTCTCTATATATATATATATATATATATATATATATATATATATATATATATATATATATATTATTGCGGTTTATATATCTTGTGGGTACTTACGTGCAAATCCTGTAGTCTTTTTCGTAATTTAAAATTTGAAAGGAAATATATAACGGTAAAAATTAGAAGTTGTCGCTGAAGAAATTATTTGAATTTCCGTAAAGAAAATAATATTTCGAAAAAAAAAAACATTAGCTTGAACGGAAGATTGGGAAAAAAAAGAGAGAAATAAATGAACAAAAAAAAAACGATCAGAAAATATAAAAATTAAATAAGAGGCTATGGCGGCATTTTTTTTTTTTTTTTTAGGGTTGTACACTAAAGCTGAAGGATCTGAATTATTCGTGTTATTTCCGTCAAATGAGATCAGGCGTTTAATCACATGTGCAAGTGGAGGAAAGAAAGACTCTTTTAAGGTCCAGTTTTTACAAATGTCGATCGTTTCTAAAAATAAAAAAAACATAGATTGCACATTTTAAATTGAGTTTTTGAGGGAAAAATCAATTTTCGACAAAATATTTTTTTACAAAATTACAAAAGTTTTATGTTAATATTTTTTAAAGGCAAAAATACATTTTGAATTAATATTTTTAAATGGTTTTCGCTTTCTCGTATTTGTCTGATAGAAGTGGTTACAATTCAATCATTCCTTTTCCTGTTCAAGTTTTTTTTTTTTTTCCACGGAAGACGTGAGAAATATTTTCATGAGAAATTTTACTGGAGTCCTTCAAAACTGATGATATTTTCGAGTTGTGTTTTGCTGTTTGTTAGCAAAACAAACAAAATCACACACACAATAACACGGATCTATCATTAACGCTTGACTGAGTTTTGAAAAAACATGTTTCTTCTTTCTTCCACTACATTTCTATAATAAAATATTTAGAATGTCTTCCTTTTATATTTAAATGAAACATTAAAAGTTATTTTCTCAGAACCGATTATCTAAAAACTTCCTTCTTGATTTTCGATTTATTTTTTTTATTTCGTTAATTATTTCTGAGAATAATTCAGATTTACATTACAATATAAACTCTTTTACATTTTATATTACAAGCCGAATTTTTGATAATAAAATAGATGCCGCTCAACAGAAGTTTGTACAGTTTTCAGGATATATACCTATATCTCCATGAATAATCTATGATGACAGATCTGTCATTATTATTCAAATATTGATGATATTTTTTGGAAACGTAAGGTTTTTTAGGAAAAAATCTAGAAGAAAAAATCTAAATTATGGTCATAACATTTGAAAGAATACTAAATTTATTGTACACCCTTCTGCAAATTAATTGAAACAATTGTTTTAGTTTCCTTTCTTTCACCATACTGTCAGTTTTAGACGCTCTGGTGTGACAGGATGTAATAGATTTCTATTTTTTTCTCATATTATGTCATTTGCAGTGATGTGCAGTAATATGAATCTCTTTTCGGGGTGTATGATGAAATTTGTTTGGCCTTGAATAATAATGCGTCATCCGGTTTGCATCAGATTTTCATCACGTCCAGACACTACTGTCTTGACTGTTGATTAGTTGTCCTACGACCATTTTCTGCGATTCATGTTACTCCGAAGAAGCGTACGAAAATTATAATGTTTCACGAAAACACTGGCAAAACTTACCAGTGAGCAAATCAAAATGCTATAGACTGGCCCGGAAACTATCCTGATTCAAATCCAATCGAGAATCGGTGGTCAATCTGCAAGGAACGACTTCGTTGAATGGACATACGAAGTGCTAACATATGCACTGGGTCGTTTTTATTGGAAAAATATGAAAAAGACATAACGGAATTATTCGTTTTGTCTAAATTAATTTACACAAGGGTGTATGAGACACCCTGTTTGAGGATGGCTGTGACATGTCTTTACAAAGGATGTTCGATTAGCATAATCGCCATCAACGTTAATCTGGGATTGTAGAGTGTTGTTTTTTGTCTTCACCTTTGCATTAATAACCTTGAAAAAAGCATGAAGTCCTCTCGTCTTCACCTATGGGTTAAATTATTCGTTAGATTGGATTCTCTTTTACGCGGCCAGTCTAGAATAGATGCGTATATTGTTTAGTTTTAGCTTATATCAAAACTTGTTGACTTATTTAATGTTAAATTTTCCCATGGGTACCCAATGAGGATCGAAATCACTACTCAGTAGTAGCCATTACTTTATGCTGTTGCGTCTCATTCTCGGAGAAGGTGAACTCACAATCGTGGAGAAGACAACGCTAAACCAATTCACTATATTTCCCAAGATGTCATGGCATTTCAAAGATAAGGAAGTTGTGGAGGTCACCTATATAAAAAATAAATCATATTTACAAAAAATAGTGATTTTAATGTAAGCGAAGACCTGTCAAAGGTTTCAAAACTTGTGGCTGTTTTTTTATTGTTCCTACAACGTGAGCGGTAGATATGTAAGAGTGGTTTATCAAGTGGCATACTAGCGAGAAGACATTTTTCAAAATGACTAGCGATGAGACGGGCCTATCCAAGAATATTATGAGATACGTATGCCTATCCAAGAATATTAGCACTTTATGAACGGAACCATCCTTTAAATGAGTTCGAACTCGTTTTCCTTGTTCAGTTTTCTATGTCAATAATCATTATTCTTCATCGAACTCGTGAATGATTTTAATTCAAGTAAAGATCATTTAGAACGCAGGGGATTAAAGAGGAAAAATAAAGGAAGTGAAATTCAAAATGGCGACGTGCTTTATTTCTTGGAAATCAGTATTGAAAAAAACGTGCTCAATGCACATATAAAAAGATAAAAAAAATGATCATGTCGACCTTTTAATTATAAACAATTAGGAGATCAGCCCATAGGTAACGGAATCGACTGGTCTCCTAATTTTTTATACTCTCTCTCTCTCTCTCTCTCTCTCTCTCTCTATATATATATATATATATATATATATATATATATATATATATATATATATATATAAATGAACATTGACGTCAACAGTCAGAGGCGACAGGCTGTTTCATGCTAGACGCAAACGATTCGCGGCCTGACGATTGCGTCCAGCATGAAACAGTCTGTCACCACTGAATGTTGACTTCAATGTTCGCTTTTATATTTATATTTGCATACGCTCTATCTCTGATATTGAGCATTTTATCCCATCAATATAGCACACCTTAAAACTATATTTCTTTATATATATATATATATATATATATATGCTAAAATAGCTGGTTCCCAAGGAGGTAAACCTTATTTGCTATGATCCAAGACCCTATATATATATATATATATATATATATATATATATATATATATATATATATAAACACATACTGGGGAAAATGTATGAAAGCTTGAAACTTACTTCTGGACTATTCTTTCTATATCCATTAGGTTGGTGCAAAAATAATGACGTTTTCTAACATATGTTACTATGTGATAAAACGTCATTATTTTTGCACCAACCTAATATAACCCGCCTGGCTTGCGCTATTATTATTTTTTTTTTTAAGCAAATCACCAAAAGCATTGTGAATTACAGAGAGTGAGAGGAAGAATATAGAGGAGTGTTTGGGAAAAAGATAAAGAGAAGGACAGGGGTCAAGGTCAAGGCATCAGAAGAATATTTAAAGATTATAGCTACCAGGAAAGCAAGTGATAAGAAGGGTGTTCCAATGACGGGCGAGCGGTTGCAGTATAAGTGATCGCTACATTTAGCCATTTCGACAGTGAAAGGGTGGGACCGAGATGCCAACCAAGTAGCACACTTAAATTCATGCAGTTTGGGAACCAGTGAAAATAGCTCGTCAGAATAGTTACCATGAAAGGCCGTTGAATGCGGCCATAGAGTTTGTGCAGTGAGTTAAGCCACCTGATCTATACCAGTCGTTATAGCAAAATACGATAATAACTGCAGCAGTAGCAGCAGAACTACTCCCTATGCAATCCTTATATTGTGGAAGAAGCTCTCTCATTCATTCATTCATTCATTCATTTGTTACTTTCTTTCCTACAATCCATTTAGCCAGTAGGAAGTAGTACTTTTCTCGTTCAAAATATAGCCACGTGGACTCTCTGGTAAAGAAAAAAGCGTGATTTTCTACAATCAACTTTCATTATTTAATTCCTACGAAAGGAATGTTTTAAAAAATTTCAGAATGTTCTGCATTTTACTTTCGTTCTGATATCTACATGTGAGATAATATACCATTTTAGTTACAATAAAATTGAGATTAAACTAAAATTAATACTAGTACCTAAATGAGGAATAATTAACAAAGCTTTATTAAGAGGTTAAAAAGATTAAGATTATCCGAATACTAACCAAAAGAATTCCTTTCCTAAGGACGTGGTTTGATATACGTTTGTTTGATTCATACTGTTGTCCAATCAACTTCGTTATGAGCCAAAGTTGGCTTTATTCTTTAAATAGTATTTTGCTAAATCAATTTTCTAAGTAATGTTGGGCTCGTACTTTGTTTTATTTACATATGACTTTTACAGGTTCGAACACGATGATTCACAATTCCAAAGTTCGTCGTAAGAGGGCACACGTTTATAGATGTGACGTGTAGGTCGGATTATACGCGAGCGCATGACGTCAATGACGTCACTTCTTTTCTTATCTGCATCTTTGCTGGGGGTGCGAAGTAGGTCTCTTGATATCAGAATTATTTTCTCAGTAGAAGGCGGAAGCAAGAACTGGAAGGCATTTAGCAAGGTGAATAATTAAGTTGAAAGAACACGCGTGTGTGAGCACACACACGTACGCTCACGCATGCACACACACACAGACACACACATACACACACACACATACACACACACACACACACATATATATATATGTATATATATAAACACATGCATACACACACGTACGCATATATACACACACTTACACCACTCACGTACGCACAGGCATACACACACGCATATACACTCACGCCCGCACAAGACCTACATATGTACATGTCAGTAATTGCAGAAATTGATTTAATATTTTAAGTAATATTTATTAGATCTTTAGTTATACCACAAAAGCATCGCATATACTTTACAAGTGCATCAATGCGGTTGGAATATTGCATGACCCGGTGAGGCTGTTATTTTTATTTTGAGCATCACCACTGGAAATATTAACGTAACTCTTAGCTTGAACATGGCCCAGAAATGATGGCGATAAACTCGTAATTCTGTCAAACTCACAAATTAAACTGAAAGATTCATTCATTTTCTACGTCTTATCAACCTTTGTTCCGATTATTTAAAGACATAAAATATTATTTCAGATTGTGAATCTTTTTAGTTAATAATGCTTTTTTCAGTTATATAAGTCTTACTAATTAACCCATAGCAAGGGAAGAGAAGAGGTGGATTCCTACATTTCCCATGAGTAAATATAATGGACTCGACGAGAATTGAAACTCGGCTCTCTGATTAGCAATTCCGAGCCATAATCTATTACACCATGACCAATCTCAGTTGCTTAACTTCGGTGAACGTACGGGAACCGTTGTTTCAATGTGTTATGGATGGCCTTGATCATAGATTAAAAAAACCGTATAGCTCCATAGCTTGCAACTGAGCATGCTTGCCTAGAACACTTGGCCTTAATCTCATTTTATAATTGGCAAGTTTTTCGACTTTACTTTACCAAACAAGCCGCATGGCTAGTTTAGGCATCGCTTATTTTAAAAATTAAGTGCATCCGACGAGGTTAGCATTTCTAGGTCTTATTCAAAAAATTGTGAAAATCGCAAAATATTTAATTTTTATTATTTTGGACGAGGGTTCGTGTACATATTATTGATACAATTTAAGAAAAGTGTACTGAACTGATTATGTAATATCATTCCTCCTATATGGAAAAATCTCATGATAGATAAGGAGAAAACTGCGGACTAGAGAAATGTCAGTCTACAGAAGGATGCTGAGAATTCTATGAAGTGGCAAGATATATCAAAGGTAAAAGCAACATGGTAAGTTAGTAAGCCACCAATCTGACCAGATTGTGTGAATGAGTAACGAGAAGGGGGTTGAGGTGGTAAGGGAAAGAAAAAAACGCTACTAAGTGCTACAAAGAAGAATTGTTACCTTCAGAATTACATTATAAATCCGACCAAGGTTTTCTAATATAATCATGTATAATGTCAGCTTATTCATTCCAGCCAAATGTTTATATATTGACTAAAGTACAATTCTGGTCAGTGTGTATCTATAGATTCAATTCTAAATCCGAACAACGTTTACCTCGAGACTCAAGAATTAATTTCAGCAATGTTTGTCTATCATGTGTAATACAAACAGATTTCAATCTTAATTGACACAACAAGGTTTCCTGCCATACAATCCACCAACCTAATGCCATCTTTTTTAATGAACAGCATTATCTATCGTATCAAAGCTGTGATTACATTAAAAATAATCTAAACTTAAACAAAAATGGTGCAACTATTATTTTAAAATGATACAAAAGCGTGTACTGTAATAGTAACGGTTAACGAGCTAGGCTAGCGAATACAGAGTACTGAGGTCAGTCATCAGTACTTTATACTGATCTGTTCCAAAGCTAAGATAAAATTAGTAAATAATTAGTTATGCCATGAATAGACTTCGCACAACAAGAGAAAAGCTTAAGGGACATTTCTTGGAAGAATCTTTCAAAAGAGTGTCTGCCTACTCTAAAAATATGCAAAATTCTTGCTTTCATCAATACTCGAACCTCGAATTCTGGTGACTGTATTTATCTATTTTTTTCTTTTTTCTTTTTTTTATATAATGAAGTTCATTTAATCGAAGTCTCAAGAGCCACTCAAGGTAGAGGGCTACTGAATAAGAAATGTGATATGAACGTAAGAAGGGATAGAAGGAAGTTAATTTTATGAGGATAAGGTGGATAGATAGTAACTTAACCCTAACTTGAAGAGGTTAAAATTCTCTGTTTCAGGGGAGCATCACGGGAAAACCTTTAACTACTTTTCACCCTATACGAGGCCCAAGAGACACTCAGGATAGAAAGTTACTAAATCAGGCTGCTTTATGGACGTAAGCAGAGGTAAAAATTGCGGATGATGAGAATATATAGGATAGATAACGCTTGAACCTATACGAGGCCCAAGAGACACTCAGGATAGAAAGTTACTAAATTAGGCGGCTTTATGGACGTAAGCAGAGGTAAAAATTGCGGATGATGAGAATATATAGGATAGATAACGCTTGAACCTAAACATGGAGAGACTGAGATTGTTTAAAAAATTAGCAATTCTTGTTTAAAAAAAAAAAAAGGAGATGCAAGTGGTGTCACAATGAATAAAGGCATGGAATGTGAAAGCAGAGAAGCGATTTCGAATTCTAGTCAGGTTCGTCAAATATCACTTACGCCCAAATACCCTTGGGAACCCTTCAGCTCCGGGTTAAATACTGGAATGTATATGAAAAATCATTGTCATTCACAAAAACAACATTAATGTAAATATTCAATTATCCTTACATTCCAAAATATATTACGGCCTCAAATAACTCACAAGTTTGGATAAGTCGTAAAACCACATCAATCAATCAATCAAAAATCTTGAGTAGAAGAAAAAAATCTAATTTAGACAGATGCTTACACTTTTCGTTCTATCATGGCTCTCCACCTCTCTCTATCCCTTGCAGCTCTCAACAAGTTCCTTCCCTCTACCACCTCCCACAGACCACGTTCTGTCTTTCACTCTATTCGACCCGTGAGTATCAGATTCTCCTGGCCCTCCTTCTTCATTATGTGTCCCAGGAACTTCAGCTGCCTATTCCCGATGTCAAGTATAAGCCTCCTCCTTGTGTGCATCCTCTCTATGACCTCATCATTAGTCACACACTCGGTACAGGATATCCTTACCATCATTCTGTAGAACCACATCTCTTTCGTCTGCAGTCTCTTCTTCATCTTTGAAAAAATCGTCCAACATTCGCTGCCCTAAAGAAAGATAGATGTCACATAACAGCTCAGTATTCTTTTCTTCGTTACCAAAGAAATTCTCCTGTCTGGCAATACTTTGCCCAGCTTCTGGAGTGCGTTCTTGGGCATCCCAATAAGTCTCAGTGTCGTATTTACCGTCTTCTGTCAGAACGCTTCCCAGATATTTAAACTGCCCTTACTTTATTGGCATGAATATTGTGGTATCCATTGATGTTTTATCTCTATCGAATAATGATCCAGATGAGTTTTCATGCCACGGATCTATCGTAAGCGACTGTTGAAAGAAGGACAAAGGTGAAATTTTCTCCTTACAAATGGAATATAAAGACATATTTCAGTCCATTCATAGCGCACATTTTAATTTCCGAAAGAAATTTGCGACATTTGCAATAGACAATTTTATAAGCTTGGAACACCCTACATCTAAAATGCTATGTATTTTTGATTAGATATTTACTCAGCTTTTCTCATTGACATGAATCTTTTGGTATCAATTGAGGGTTCTATCTTTAGCAAAGAGGGATCAAGATGAGTTTTCTCGCTGAAGCTCTGTCACAAGCGCCTGTTGAAAGAGAAGTACTAAGGCAAAAAGCGGAGAAAAAGAAAGGAACACTTCAATGATTAAGATCAAGGTGGAAGGAGAAAAAGAGGAAAACTAGCAAAAATTAAGAAAAAAAAGAATAAAATATAACGAGGAAATTGAGCAGCTGAAAGTCGTTGTGGTTGATGTTGGGGGGGGGGACAGTGGTATCGTGACTGGACGCGAAGGGGCGTTGTAGGTGAAGGAATGGTGTGGCTGAAACGAGCGCGCCCAGAAAACGGAAAAAAGCCATCTGCTCGACGAGATTTAGCGGTATCAGAATAAAATGATTATAATAATACAGTCAAATCAAATGAGGAAACTCGAATCGAGCCGTTGTTGCGTAGAGACACGCAAAGACGGGAACAGGTGTTTAGAGAAGCAACATCGTCACTGCAATAATAACACCATCATGGCACATCGCCGTAAAAGAAGCATGGCTTGCGTGGATTTTCAAAGGACCAAACATATATATATATATATATATATATATATATATATATATATATATATATATATATATATATGTGTGTGGGTGTGGGTGTGGTTGTTTGTGCATGTGCGTGTGGATGGGTGGTTGTTTGTTTGTGCGGGTGTGGGGGGATGTGGCTATGTGTGTGTGTGTGTGTGTGTGCGTGCGAGCGTGTGTTTGCAGGATGCATATTACTTTCAGAAACAAGGGTGGAGATAATGAAACAAAGTGACAATGTGAAAAAGCTATAAGCGTCGCGTTTCATCGAACGACTGTTGGTCTCGGCTTATTCAGGTCAGATTGCAAGTCAAACCCGTATGTAAGGAAAATGCGCTGAGATTTTTATATATATGTATATATAAATAAAAAAAATTCGCTTTAGGATGAAATGGAACTAATGTCTTTAATTTAATTACAAAATTAAATTCGGACCTTCCATTTTTGAAACATGGTTAGAACTGTGTAGCGGAAAAACCATATTTTAAATCAATTAATTTATAATATATATATATATATATATATATATATATATATACATACCTGGTGTAACAGCAAAATTGTCTAAATCGTTTAAAAGCAAAATTCTCCACTTGTAAGTTTAAGCTCTGAAACGTTATGTCTGAGAAAGGATTAAAGATATTTTACTGGAATTTTCCGAGATATTTATAAAACAATTTGACTCTACTTAGACCAATAAGAATGCATAATTACTCTCCAAGTTTAATGGAACGATCGTGATGAAATCGATCATAAACGAAAATGATATGTTCATCATTAATTAATTATAGCTAATGATCGGAAGCTCATGAAGGATTGAATAAAGTTCATATATATATATATATATATATATATATATATATATGAGAGTAGTTATTTTCTGAAAAAATTTTATGCATATAATCCTGATATATATATATATATATATATATATATATATATATATATATATATATATATGAGAATAATTATTTTCTGAAATTAGGTTAAATTCTTACATATATAATCCTGATATATATATATATATATAGACATTTATACATTCTTTTTATAGATACAAATATTTAAGTTGGTGCAAAAATAATGACGTAATAATGTCGTTTTTGACGTTAAAAAATTACATTATTACGTCATTATTTTTGCACCAACCTAATAAATGCTCTGTTTATAATAAACAGTATTAAACAACATTTACCGGCCTGAATGTCCGAGAAATTTTCCCAGAAAATATTGGTCCTCCGACAGGATTCGAACCTGTATCCTATACGGAACCGTCATTTAGCTTGACCTGCCGATTTGGTCACGAACGAGCTTCGGTTAGCATGGTCGAATTTACTGTATTTAAACTTCAATCTTCTATGAATCTCTCACGTACATTCATATCTGCTCATGGGGCATCAAATGTAAACAAATGACGTCACACATTATGAAATGGACAAAATGTGTATATATATATATATATATATATATATATATATATATATATATATATATATAATGAAATGGACTATGTCTGACAATTATTTTAATATATTTTCTGTTTATATATTTATATAGATATAAATATTTAAGTAAATGCCGTTTACAATAAATGTTTTAATACTGCTTATTATAAACAGCGCATTTAACGCATAAACATAATATATATGTGTGTCTATTGTGTCTGTGTGTGCGTGCGTGTATATACTGACAGGGCACATAATTGCGACAGCTGGAATTTCTTTTTAATGTGCCAAGACCTTTCAAAACTTAACGTCTGTCTTTATTTCTGAAACGTAATAAATATAGCAACAAAGATGAGGACAATAGTCCGAATAATGTGAGCAGCGTTCATGTTCTCTCGCCCAGTCATACAATTCTTTATATAGATTATATATACTGAGCATTGCTTAGTTTGCTTTCAAACAGTATTGTTCTTATTGCTTTTCCTATTCGTCCATGTTTGCTTCATACAATCGTTATACACTTTATCTGTTTTTCTCGCCGCTGTTCTTGCTTTCAGTATGTCTTGTGAGGGTTAAATTTTCTGTAGTTTTCTTGCCTTATTGTGCATCCGACAAAATTATGTCACCTTCTGATTATCAATTACTTTGTAGTTCCTCTTTTGCTTAAGACAACTTTCGTCGCTCACATGGAATTCTTTGATTTCCTCATGAAAACCGTCGTTTCAAATTTCTTCTTCATCTATGGGATTCGCTATGTTTCACAGCAAATATAATAATGACTATAAGTTCGCAAGACCGGATAGCTAGTATCTGTTGCAAACGCCATGCTCAGACACTTTTGGGTTTGTTCAACACCCACAGTAACCACTTTTGATTTATAAGGCATCTATGGTGAGCACCGAATAAAAATTGCTGAAATATATTTATAAAAGATAAAAATAAACTTGAAAATAAAGTGTAAAATGACTGTGTGAAGCCAGCAATAAAGGGTTTATATAAAAAGCAGAAATTAACAATGTCGCTTGACAGCAAACTCTGTATCACTAGAATCATGAAAGTACTTCAATCGATATAACGAGCTCAAAATGGAGCAGAGAACAAACCGATATAAGAACTATTGCAGAGATTTTAATTGCGAAAAATGGAAGAGGCTGAGACACATAGAAAAAGAAACGTTAAAAGGTGGAGCAAAAGTTTGCTTGATAAATTCCATTAAAAAGAACGCAGAAACAATCTATCAGGCAGAAGCCCTGAAGGCCTGGCATGGACTCGCAGTGGTTGATTATCATCATTAATTATTGTAAGTCACTTGTCCAATTTGAACCGAGATTTTACAAAATATCCATTCATTTATCTGAATTTATGTTGATGATTTTTGTCAATGCCATTTCAACTTAAACCTTATCCTTTAAATAGAAGAAAAAAAGAAAAAGAAAAAAAAAAGAATAAACTGAACCTTTTGCATCACTGAAATCTGTTTAAGAAACCGTTTCCAATCGAACTGACCTGACGTCAAACAGGGATGGATTGGCAAAACGATAAAGCTTTCCTGCTATTCTTCACATGGGGTTTCAATAAGAAAGTCTTTAGTGTTCGAAGTCAGCACATCCCAAACAGGCAGACTTGCCCTTTAGATTAAAACAGAATTACTTGGTATCAACAATTCGCCTTCTGTGTCTTTCACAGTCAGCCGTGTTCCTATCGAGTAATTCATGGTTATAATTTCTCTTCGCTATTCATGTGCATGGCTGGGCAGCATGCGTTTGCGCATGCGTGATACTAGGCGATATTTACTCTGCCTGTATGTGTGTGGGGGGGTGGAGACGCATGCGTGCCTTATCTTCAGTGAAAGAGAATAAAAAATCGTTCAGATACAAATAAAATGCAAAATAAAAACCTGTGTACCAAAATTTAAAAAGGCGGATGATTGTACAAATAAAAATACACACACGCACGCAAATAGATAGATAGATACGAACAGAGATAGATAGATAGATAGATAGATAGATAGATAGATAGATAGATAGATAGATACGAACAGACATAGAATA
>OZ010579.1:130311595-130336595 GCA_963932145.1 Acanthosepion lycidas | reverse complement strand
GATAGATAGATAGATACGAACAGACATTGAATAGATAGATAGATAGACAGCAACAGACTGAGGTAGAGACTGAGATAGATAGATAGATAGATAGATAGATAGATAGATAGATACGAACAGACATTGAATAGATAGATAGACAGCAACAGACTGAGATAGAGACTGAGATAGATAGATAGATAGATAGATAGATACGAACAGACATTGAATAGATAGATAGATAGATAGATAGATAGACAGCAACAGACTGAGATAGAGACTGAGATAGATAGATAGATAGATACGAACAGACATTGAATAGATAGATAGATAGATAGATAGATAGACAGCAACAGACTGAGATAGAGACTGAGATAGATAGATAGATAGATAGATAGATAGATAGATAGATAGATAGATAGATAGATAGATACGAACAGACATTGAATAGATAGATAGATAGACAGCAACAGACTGAGATAGAGACTGGGATAGATAGATAGATAGATAGATAGATAGATAGATAGATAGATACGAACAGACATAGAATAGATAGATATCAACAGACATAGATAGATAGATAGATAGATAGATAGATAGATACGAACAGACATAGAATAGATAGATATCAACATAGATAGATAGATAGATAGATAGATAGATAGATAGATAGATACGAACAGACATAGATAGATAGATAGATAGATAGATAGATAGATAGATAGATAGATACGAACAGACATAGAATAGATAGATATCAACAGACATAGATAGATAGATAGATAGATACGAACAGACATAGAATAGATAGATATCAACATAGATAGATAGATAGATAGATAGATAGATAGATAGATAGATACGAACAGACATAGATAGATAGATAGATAGATAGATAGATAGATAGATAGATACGAACAGACATAGAATAGATAGATATCAACAGACATACATAGATAGATAGATAGATAGATAGATAGATAGATAGATAGATGTACATTCCTCAAGTGCTAATCGGTTGAGCCTCAGATTACTGTTGAAATTGACAACGGCACATTTCATCTGTAGTTGTGTCCCTTATAGAAAAATATTTCCATTATTAGGAAAACCGGGTCTCTGTAGTTTCATGACACTTGCTCTGCTTAAGAAAATAAAATTCAGCAATGTTAACTCAAACACATGTACCCACCAAAAATAAAACTTATAGAAATAAGAAATCATCTTATGAATTAGATTTCTAAATTATATATTAGACGGGGTTAAAAATTGTAAATGATGCTTTCATGTATGTTCCTTGATCAAGAAACATGTGTTCATATGAATAAATTATTTACGTGACCTTCAGAAGGTCGCCCAATTTTTTTTTATTGAAATTCAGTTAATTAGATGGGACAAAGATAAAAAATATCATTGAATTGTTTACGTTTCTTTAGAAAATTGATCATTCGTTTCAGATTTAGATATTTTATTTCTTTAATAATGCATAAGCAAAATGCATTGATGCCTTTTTTTTTGTATCCTATTCAGAAAAATGAGTCTGTTGTTACAAAAGCAAGAAATATTCCACTCTTTTATTAAGGCAGAGAATATTAGGGAATTTAAGTGGGCCTTCTTTTAATGCTAAAGTCGTGTTCTGTGATTAAAAACGATAGCCTTACATATTAATAATACGTTTTAAAATTCGTTAAATTTCAAAAGAAATGGCCGATAATTACAAAACCTGCAAATACGTAAAATAAACTCATGTCATCTTATTAGACTCTAAACTGTGAAATATTTGGAATTTAAAATAAAGAAAAGCCTCAGAATAACAATTCAGCCGGGTTTCGTTACATTTGCTTTCGCGCAAATATCATTGCCAATGGAATGAATCCAATGTTTCTCCCCCAGCTATCGGTTAAATAGTTGTACATACTAAGCTACTCAGATTTGCGTGGCAACCAGTATAGGAGTTCTGGTGAGATACATGTTATGGAGGTAATGAAAGTATCATAGTGTTTGCAATGATTTCCACTGTTTTCGAGCTTGTTTGATAATCTATATAAATGTGAATGTCAGTGTGTCACACTTTTTCAATTAAAGGGAAATAACTCTCTAATTTTTAAATATCTCATCTTTTTTCTATATAAAAAATTTGAATATCAGTGTGTCAGTGTATCACATATTTTAATTTTACTCCTAGAGACTGTAGCCCAATATATAATACCATTTTGGAATCAGGCCGACTCCGTGAGAAAATTTAAAACATACAGGGCGGAATCCGGACTCGCAATAATGAAAAATTTTGGATTCCAAATTTTTCATTATTGCTATTGTTTTCGATGTTATTACGTGATTTTTGCGACGAATATTGTTGTACGATAACAATTTTTATAACTTGTAAATAAATTTGGGAATAATTGAAATTAATTGCGAAATCCAGCGAAAGTCGCCCATGAAATAAAATAATTGTTTGTACGAAAAGTAAGGACCTATGTACATCAAGTTTCCTTTAAGTGGCAGCAAAAGAATTATCGTTGAACTTTTAAGAGGTAAGCTTAAATATTAATGCAATACTTAAATGCAGCGATCAATTTTGAGTTCTTTTGAAGTTTATTGTTGCCTATCGCATCTACTCATCTCTACCTTTTGTGATGACGGCTAAATCAAGAGTCCTCCGTACCAGCTAGCTTAAATGCCTCCCGATAGGAGTTTTCCAGTCAATACAGACACGTTTGCCTGTATGACGTGAAAATCCTGTAAATTTAATTTTACAAGGTGACAATGATCATTTATATAATGATATCTTAATTCTGATTGTATGAAATATATTAAACTGTTTATAAAAATATTGATCCCTATGTATGAATCAGCATTAATATTTAATATTTTATATTGTGTTAATAGGATTCACTTGGATTATATATCAACGGATTACTACCTATATATAGCTACATACATATATATATATATATATATATATATATATATATATATATATATGCGTGTGTGTGTGTGAAAAGTGTGTGTGAAAAGTGTGTGTATATAAATATAAATAAATATATATATATATATATAATTATTTATATATTTTGGGTTTTTTTGACGATCGCAAAAGCGTGAAACCCAGGGTCACAAACTCACACCAATCCAACCATATATATATATATGTATGTATATATATATGTATGTATATATATATATATATATATATATATATATATATATATATATATATATATATATATACTGCGTTTTACACAAGTTATGCCAAATGGAAAGCATTTACAGTTATGATTTGATGCTTTTGTTCAAACTACATTAAAATATGCTAGGAAAATATTCGTGAAAAAAAACGTAATTTTAGCTTACGAAAGATTGTAAGGTTGGATTTTAATTTAGAAAATCGGAAAGTAGAAAGGAATTTATTCGGTTGGTGCAAAAATAATGACGTAATAATATCGTTTTTTGACGTTAAAAATACGTCAAAAAACGACATTATTACGTCATTATTTTTGCACCAACCTAATATTTAAATGCAATGGAGGATTTGAAGGCTGCTGGGAAAAATGATCCTAAAAAAAATAGTTCAGAAAATGTAAATATCAGTGTATTGATTGGAATCCTTTCAACTCAGTTAAGGGTGACTGGCAAGGCAAACGTTCAGTAAATAGTTTGCACCAGAATATAATGGAAAAACAGAAATAATAACCTCTAAAAAAGTGAGGGATGCAATTGCATAAAGGTTTGTATTAATAATTTTGTAGGGCACGAATGGGTTCTTTCATTTCGTCATCACTCATGATCAAAAATGAAATTTGCACTAAGAGAAAAGCCAAAGAATATATGCACATGAATGATTTTTTTTTTTTTTTACAGTAAAGTTCGCCGTTTACAAAGCCCGGGTTTATGTTAGGAGGCCATTTGTGTGTATAGGAGTGGAAGATAATGGTTTACCCTAGCCTTCAACAGGTTAGGATTGTAGCAATCAGGAAAATATCCTCTTGGGAGTCAGTCCAACAGAGCATTAGTTCTCGGGAAGAAGCTGCTCCAGTGGACCTTATTTCTCACCGATGAAATACGAACGAAATGTAGATAGTTTGCTACTATGTAAGTGACAGCGTGTTCTTGCCGCGAAAGTTTGCCTCGATAGGGCCAGTGAATGTAGTTCGTCCGAGCAAGGGTGAAAATAACGGTAACAGTTACTTTAACGGCAATTTATAAACGTTCCCCGTCTTTATCTTTAGTTACTTGTTTAAAATTGAGTTTACGGTTCCTTCTGAAGTCTTCTCATTTTCTTTCACTCCCAATAATCCCTTACGTCTTAATGGCTTTATCCCCTTCTTTGGGGTAAAATGATTAAAAACTAAAAGATAAGTGAGGGACGTTGTTTAGTAATTATTCTCTATTTCTCTTTTGCTTCAGGCATAGTGACAGGTCAGGTATGATAGAGCGCAGGGAGACATAGTTTTATGCCTTCCCCATGTAATTTCGTGTGACATAAGCATATGTAATCTCAGCCGAAATCGAAACTTGGTTCACCGATTCTTTTTCCGTGTAGAGAACCTTTACGTCACGGCGTATTACATATGGCATTAAGGAAATCCCGAAACAATTTCAGACAAAACCTTTTATTTTGTTCAGAGAGACCTGTATCTAATTTCCATATTAATCATTTGAAAATACAGTCTTGATTGTTATGTATTCTTTTTGATCGGGTCCCCTTCTCCAACTGATTATTACCCCTGTATCTCACACAGAATTCATATAAAAACGGATCTATATGCTCCTTATTGACATTCTCATAGAAAATACTTGTCTGTCGTGTAGCGGATATCGACACTTTTGTTGACATTTTTATGCTTCTGGTACATTTGGACCGCAAACAATTTTTGGCGGACTCGTGTGAGTCCAAGTGAAAAACAAGACATAGAATTTAAACAAATAAATATTAACAAGTATATTTTGATAAGACATTTTAAAAAGGGAAAATGGAAAAGGAAATTAAACCTGAAGAATTCAAAGCAGCATTCAGTGTCTGTAGCTGAGGTACTTACATATCGGCACGGACTAAAAAGAATACGTCTTTTCGCTATGACAAGTCACCAAGAATATGCTGGATTCCGTCAAACCTCGTGACACCTGTAATTATCGTTAGGTGGGGGGGGGCAGTCATTCAAAATCTCGCCATCTGTGATAATCATCAGGAGGCGGTAATACATGGTCACAGCAGCTGATCATCTAGTGGAACTAAAACTTACTAACGATATCATTTGGAACTAATTTCCTCACCTTAACAAGGACCTTAATTCTATATTTTCGAAATCTAATCCAGTATAATCCAGCGGAATAGCTCAACGGTTTTTTCAGAGATTCTTACGAAAAACGATGTTAAACTGGTTTAACGTCTTATCTGAAAACCTCAAAAAAGAAATTCATTTAGTTTTTGTTTTTTTTTAGATATGAAACATTTTGTGGGATGGACAATTATTCCACGCTGTTACACGATTTGGACAATTTGGCCGTATTTTCCATCTGAGGTCTGGAATGATCTTGGTAAGGTAACGAGCATCAGTGAGAGTACAACTGGTGAAAACTCAGCTCAATTTCTGAAACAATACTGTGGGTGGATACCAGTTTAACTGTTCAATGAATTAAAAGCTCAGGAATTCAAACACGTGTACCCATTAAAAAATGTTATAGCAAAAAGAAATGGATATAATGTTAAAAATGAGATTTCTATATTACGTATTAAACGGATTGTAACTGATGAATCAGTATATTTTCCTTCATCAAGAAACAAGTGTTTATATCAGGGCATTTTGCTATGTGCCGACTTAGGGATTTAAAATCATTCAGTGTGCTAACAGCATACGTATCTTTATACAAGTCAAGGTCAATATACCTGTTCTACAATATATTTTATATAGTAATATATAGTATATATACTTTAGTATATATTAAAATTGAAACAGATAAATATCTTCTTTGTATTGTAGTAATTATTGGTTCAGACGCCGTGATGTCATTTACGGCTGGGTGTCATTGGAAATTGCATGGTGTGCCACGTGTGGCACGCGTGCTGTATGTTGCCGATTCCTGGTTTATATGAAACATTATTTCTGTGACCTTCAGTGGGTTATACATGTTTGTTTGTTTTATTGAAATTCAGTTAATAAGATGGGACAAAATTAACAAATTATTATTGACATGTTTTCTCTTCTTTAGAAAATTGATATTTCGTATCGGATTTAGATATTTTATTTCTTGAATGAAGTAAAATCAAAATAAATTGATGCCTGTTTTTATATCCTATTCCGAAAAATGACTGTTACGTTCTCTGTCGTCTCTGAGTCCCCCCCCCCCACGTTGCAACTTAAAATGGTATCAACGCAAAAGGAGGATTTGTTTAGCTTATTCGATTCATTAGAAAAGAGTGGTGGCCACATGGCTTATAAGAGGCAGCGAGAGAAATGACATCACAAGAATGCATGTCACACGCTGGCTCAGTGTCTCCCCGCTGGTGGTGTTAGCCAGTTTCTCAACCTGAGTGTGGGAAGTGTATCGACCCTTCAGAATTCTTGTGGTCCTCTGTTGAATTCGCGCCAATCACTAACCATTTTGAATCTGGCTCTCGCACTCTACAACATGTCTGTTTCTACATGAGTAAGAAATATTTCACTCTTTGATTATGGCACAGATTATTAGGGAATTTACGTGGATCTTCTTGTAATGTCAAAATAACACCTTTGTCGAGTTCTTTGATTAAAAATTGTAGTCTGGAATATTAATAATACGTTATTATGCGCTAAATTTCGAAATGAATGGATAAAGAGCCTCATTGCAAGTACAACTGAAAAAAAACTCATTTCAGATTAGACTCCTTGATGGTAAAACACTACTCTTCTTTTCTCTAATTTTATCTCCGTATTTTGTTTCGTCACCTTTCGTCTCACGTTTGCACTACAAATCCAATCTCCACTTTGCAAATCAAATTCTTCTAATTAGCACAAGAGCACATCTAAGCGCTGAAAACCTCGATCTGATATTATGTTTGTTTTTCTTTCAGATAAAGTTTGTCCAGTCTCTCATTATCCCAATCGACGCTACTACCATAGGAAATCTTCTATTGAGGTTTATATGAACGCTGGTACACTGCGGGAGAAACCCCGAGCTATGAACAATTATATCCGAAGGGGGTCACCAAGGTACCCAGTTATTGCGAAGATGGATGAAGGGTGAGGATTTTCCACCCCTAATATAATCAAGCCCTATTTCCCTCCCAAAACATAGCAGTTAGCATCCCGATGCAAATAGCACTCAATGCTTGTTACCACACTTTATGTACGCTACAGCTTTACTGTACACTCTTCATGTTATACGCCATATTTATATTTGTAACTGAACGCATATGAAAAATGGTGTTTGTTTCGTAAAACAACAGTTTTTTTTATTCTGCTGATATTATTCTTATATAGAGGATTATAATAATGCACTAACCAGTTTTTAAAAAGAAAATTTTCAGACATTATTAGGAATTCAGAAAAAAAATGATGGCACTGTTTTTATCATCAGCTGTGCTAGGATATTTTGACATTTTAATCACGCCAATATTGTTTGTTTGTTGTTGGTGGTGTCGTTATACGGCTTTCTTTATCCAATTATTATTATAATTCTATATTCTATTTTTAATTTACTTCCTATATAGTATTAGATTAAAAATAGTTTGCTTGTTCTTTAAAATAACAGATTATGTTAATATTGGTAAGTCTGATTAATTTTCCCAAAGCTGATGGGAAAAAAAGTCACACATGAATATAACTAGAGAAAGTGTTCTACATAAATCTGTTCCACACACACACAAAAGAAAAGGCGCATGCACTAGACACATATGTTTGTGTGCGTGTGCTCGAAATTAAAAGCCAAATCTTACCATTTTGTTTTTGTTACAGAGAAAATCACAGGAGACTAAATTCTCACTGGAAAAAATAACGATATTTCTTATGTATGGTTGTATTCTAGATAAATCTGTTTCTACTACACATTAAGTTTTAACCACTCGGAGATATACTGCGTCCATTTAAAGATAGATAGATAGATAGATAGATAGATAGATAGATAGATAGATAGATAGATAGATATTACAGCATAACTAAGAAATATATCTATTCCTTTTTATTTTCATATATATCAATATTCCTCAATATATAAAAAAACTATTTACAATTTAAAGTGTTTACACCATTTGAAATTGAACATTAAATAGACAACGCTATGGATAGTTTTCTTCAGTACCACAAGATTCTACAAGCCAAAACATTAACCTAAGAATTCGAATCATGTCCTTAGCCTCAACAGATCTAAACTCTCATATGAACGTCCTGCGTAGCATATAATTCGTTCAAAAATGTCTAAAAAGTCAGCTATATCTAAACGTTTTCAAAGCTCAATGACTGGAAATGACTTTAAGCGAATGAATCCCGTAGGACTTAAAGAGGACAACGCTTCTTCAGATTACAGACTGGCCCTGTTGAAACGCCAAGAACTAATACTAAATAACAAAAAAAATTACTTGAAGACTTCCAACACGAGAAACATCTAAAATGGATAGCAAATAGAATTTGGAAGCGGAAATAATGATATGATGAAGATAAAGGATAAAGTTCCCCGTCCATTGCCAGAAAAAGTGAAAATATTTAGTTGGCTTGATGTTTATTATGTTAAAAACAAAACCTGTTTTAAGCGAACGATTTTATAAATTTGAATAAACAATGAAGGTAACTATTTAGTCAATAAACACCGAATGTTTATTGTAATGATATGGTTAATCTCATCTTTACCATTACTAATGGATTGATATAGACATACATACACAAATATCTCAATAGGTGAAGCAGTATGAGTGTTCCTCATTCGCTGAATTTGACATATGCTATATCTTGCACACGGAGATACGATGGGGTAATGGATAACGGCTTAGTTTGAGCCTAATTCGAATTCCAGTCGGATCCATTACATTCCCTTACGTTCTAATACCCTTGGGAAATGTAGGAATCCTATTGTCCCTCAGCTATGGGTAAACAGCAGGTTCAATAGCCTTCAGTGGCAACCAGTCTAGGAGAAGGAAAAACCGGCCTGGAGAGGGTTGGGCTCCGTCAGGTAATCTTGCCCAAGAAGCACCACTTCTACTGCGGCTGCAGTATACATGGTGCCTCTAGGACTCTACGGGTCACGAAAAAATTAGCTTGCACCAATTAAGACAACTGCTATAGTTTAAAATATCAGAGAAAATGGCCACAATGTCGGTCTAATTTACGACACAGTATCATGCATTTTCTCGTCTTCCTATGGATATAAGATTCAAAAGGAAGCATTTTAAATGTGGGAACCCGCACACATTTGAGCGTGACTGCTAACAAAAACTGCCTGGTTCCATCAGCTTATTGCCACGGGCGCCAAAGTAAACAAAATGATCCCACTCCTTTTGGGACAATAGGATGTTCTGCCTGTGGCACTGATCTTCAGGAACTAAGCGTTGATTTCCGGCTATGAATCACCAGAGCTGCAAGACTAGTTTGCGATCAATTACTGTCCACCCAAACCTTAGTAAATGTCAATATATTCCGTACTAAGTGAATCGTGGTAAAAGTCATAACAGGTCAGATTAATGTCTAACAGAAAATATTCACTTTCTTCTAAAATATATTCTGTTTATCGTGTAGCAGTCCCAAACCTGTTTGGCCACAAATAACGCTTAATGTTGGTCATTCATTCAATTTCTTTATTTTGAGACAATCAGACAAATTGGATGTTCTTTTTTTTTATTCCATCTGTTTTTCTGATATGTTCTGTTATATAATTTCTTTCTTTTTTTATGCAATGCCTTCTTACTACGCATATTTGTAGCTTATGTAGTATTTTGTTCTTTTGTCACTTTTTAGCTGTTTTCGTTTCAGAAGTTTTTATTTGTGCTTATATAACTTAATTGTCTTTTTCTTTTTTTACTTCTTTCAATTTTCATCGGTTTTTATTTCTTTCTTCTATTTTTTTTCTCTCTTTCTGATTCTTTTACTTTATTTCTGGCATCCATTCTTCTTTCGTGCGAACATTTTTTTTTTTTTTTAAATCTGATTTCATTTTTAACCTTTTCATTTGTTGTTTTTTCTTTCGTATCTTTCTTTTAATTTTTTTCTTTTTTTACTTTCTTTTTCTTTTTGCTTTTTTTCTTCTTTTATTTCATTGACTTTTTCTCTTCTTCCTTTTCAGACTTTATTTCTTTCTTTTTTATTTTCTTCTTTTATGTTTATTTTTTTCCTTTTTTTTTTCTTTGCTTTCTTTTATTTTTTGTAAGTCATCGCTCTTTAAACTTCTTCCTTTTCCTCCTCTACTTCTCATCTAAATTTATCTCTCTTCCGTTGTCTTTGCCTTTCTTCTCATCTAAATTTGTCTCTCTTCCCTTGTCTTTGCCTTTCTTCTCTTCTTGTCCATTTGCATTTTATTTTGTCCACTTAACTTTCACATTCTGTTCATTTGATGTTCGCTTATTTTACAGTCATTTTCAGGTTTCTTCTTTTTTTATATCTCGTTTAATTTCTTTCAAATCTTTGCCTTCCTTTACCAACATAACTTTTCTTTATAGTCTAATATCGTCATATATTTTCTCTCTTCTTACACCGTTTTTTTCTCTTGTTTGTAACTCCTATTCTTCATTTCATCTTCCTAAGCAGATTTTTTTGTTAGCAAAAGAAAATATCGATATTTCATACACTTTTACTGTATTTTATATAAATAGAATTATTTATTTTGTTTTATTTCGTCATTTTCTGTAGATTTCTAAATCTTATTCTTTATTCCATCTTTCATATTTATGCTCATTTATTATTGAACTGTAAAATTAATCTTACATTTTTTCTGTATCTTTTGATTTAAGATTTGTCTTCTTTTCCAGTCAGATTTTCCGAATATTACTTTCCTTATAGCTTTCCTCTATGTTTAAAGTATGAAATATCTCATGCACTGGATTGGCATAAAACGAAGAAACAATTACCACTAATTTATATAGTAAATATTTTAACCCATTCCCGAAAGCATAAAGATAGTGATATATTTCTACTTATGAGTAAATGAGACCACTTTGTTACAGGAAGAATCAATATTAAGATTGGCAGCAATAAAGATTCTTTCTGCAATTAACTAGTACGAATGGTAAAAACAGGTACAATATCTTAATTCTATGCCCTCGAAGAGAAACACCAAATTGCAAGCAGTAGTTTATGATAAGCATAAAAAACTTAGGTTTTTCTTTCTTCGTCAATCCTGGGACAATGAGACAAATCAAGATAAAATACAATGTTTGTCACAAGTTTTAAGATTAGCAACTTTCAGCATTAAACGGGCAAGCGACACAAAGTTGAATAAAACCGTCGAATATTAATTGATACACGTTATCCCCTCTTTCATGTGTTATCTCCCTCTAAGCATTGAAAACATAAGAACAATTTACTGCAATATGTTCGGTTCGAAAATTCTAATTTATTTTTATCAAGTACAGAGACAAACGCCTGAAGATGCGCAGAGGGGACAATGGCCGAATCATTGTGTATAACAGCTAAAATAAGAATGTTTACCTGAATAGAAAAGTATATCATAAAGTACAGATCTAGTGCTTCTGCTATATATTGTGAGATCCTTGATAAGATCCAAAAACTCTGAAATGTCTTTTGTCATGATCTGGCATCTCGGGTTCAGTCTAGTTTGGACTACATAGAGATTTGGAGGTATTATGGTGACTAGTAAGAATGGTAAGTAAGAATGTGTTGTTTTGGTGTAAGAAATACTATGGTATGTTTGGGTCAGTAATTGTGGCCAACCAAGTTTAAGATAAAACAGATTAGAAAAGACCTTTCCTCTATCCTCTTTTTGGACTTGTGCCACATTTTTGTCTTTTTCCAAATAAATATTACTTTCCTCTGTGGAAGCTAGACTTTATGAAATTTAACGCAGTACTAGATTAGCGGCTAGCTCTCATCATCTTATATGGCTAGATGTAGCCGTAAGTTCTACGCTAACAGTTTCTTCTCTCGCTTGGGGAACTCTCATCCGACTTCTTGCTTCTCTGTCAACTTTGATCTACAAAATTTTAAATGCAATGTCAAATGTTCACTTGTCTTCTTAATTGATGTTCTTTTATTGTCCTCCCTCCTTAATAGTGCTTTTCTCATATTCTCTAACACACACTTTCGTCTTAGTGGCTTTATTGCCTTGCTTATGTTGAAATGACTAAAAGAAAATAAAGATGCACGCCAACAGAGTTTAAAGTTATGGAGGCGTCATATTGTGATGCTGGGTGTAGATCCCTGTGAAGATATGCAGGGTCTCTAGACAGCAACTGCAAAACGAAAAATCGAAAATCCTCTTTCAATTTTTTTCAGAAAGGGACTAATTTTTCAGTCTTTAAGTATACGGTAAGTAAAAAAAGTAAACATGTGAAAAACGGGGGATATTTGTATATCATTCATTTGGCATAAAGACTACAACAGCAATCTATTGGCCATTCATAGAAAACGTCTTCGATCGAGTTTTTAACGTATAATAGCATAAAATCGAATGTGTAGATAGTATAATGGATAATCGTCCCGGAAAGTCGTAAGGAAGATGTGTTCCAGATTAGTCGGTTGCATTCACTCTCGCACAAATATGAAGATGTTCCGGATTAGTCGGTTGCATTCACTCTCGCACAAATATGAAGATGTTCCGGATTAGTCGGTTGCGTTCACTCTCGCACAAATATGAAGATGTTCCAGATTAGTCGGTTGCGTTCACTCTCGCACAAATACTCTTTGAAAAGTCATGAATCTTTCTCTTCTCCCCTAAACAGCAGGTTAGACTGGGATCTCTAGCTATGGATAACTAAAAGAATGAAAACTTTCAATTCCAAACTGTGGTAAAGCCACTTTACTATCTTTCCTAAGAATGAATTTGAATTCACAAATAATAGGGGAAAAGCTGTGGAGAGTCATGATTGTCTATGTCCTGAAGACATGGATTTTGTTTTACAAAGCACAAGATTGCAAACAAGTCTGTAATCAGGGCATTTTTATCTCTATCTTCTACAGCAGGTTTATAAATGCTCGAGAAGAGAGCTCTTCACAGAATGTTATTGTGTTTCTAACTCTTGTCGATGTTTCTGTAGCAAGAGGATTGTTTTTAACTTAGTCATATTGATGGACTCTAAAGTTGAACCTCTTTTTCAAACTCAACCTTGGAAGTGGCACCGAAGGTGTTGGATAGGAGGCATTTCTATTATATATTCTCATTTTATATTACTAACGGATGCGCTATTTCTTAATCAAGCTTCTTTTTATAATAACCATTTATACGCCTTTTTGATTTCAGTTGTTGATATGATTGTTCAGGTTTTGTTTGGTTTTGGTTTGTTTTACGGCATATCAACCGCAATGGGTTATGTAATGCCGATTTTTTTTTTTTATTACTAGTAATATTTTTTTTCTCCAAAAATGTATTTTTTTCAAAAATATTTTGCTGGTAATATTTTTCTTTTTCAAAAATGTACTGCTATAAATAATGTATTGCTGGTAATAATTTTTTCTTGTTATTTTTATATTGTTTTGATGTCTTTTGGGGTCTTAACTATTTGCCCACAGCGGGACACTGACATGTGGTACGACCCCGGGTCTAAGTGGAACTGAAATCATCAGCTATTAAGTGGTGCTTCCATGCTCCTCAAAATCTCCGTGCTGCAAGATGTAGTTTATCGTCATACCCAGGACACGGATGTAGTTTATCGATTTACCAAGGACACGGATGTAGTTTATCGTCATACCCAGGACACGGATGTAGTTTATCGATTTACCCAGGACACGGGTGTAGATAATTGTCATAACTAGGATGGTGATTGTTCAGGATATAAGAGTTGATTTTGTATAGACTTGCAAATAATACTTTATTGAATATACTGTAGAATTACGAAATCCTATTTGTTTTTGTAGTAAGACAATAATTGTATTAGCCTTGTGATGTACTAAACTATATTTTATGATCATCGACTTACTTTGACCCTGTCTCTTACAAAGTAAATCTTAGTAAAGATACGTTTAGTTTTTATTCCTGTTATTCATGATTACCTTTTGATTACGTATTTGATATTTTTTTTATATCAGAATCTCAATCTGGAATCCAATCATGGGGAGGGGGATGATTCATTTCATCAAAACAACATTAATGCGATTTTCTTATCTCCTTTTTTTTAGAGATTTTGCAGCAAAGATTAGACCTTAAAATCTCTTGTACTGTAAATACTTAAAAGAATACGTTTCTCTCCCTCATATAGTTAAAATGGATTTACCTTCAATATTTATTTAGCTTTTGGAGAAATGAATATCAACGCTTAATACGTCACTTTGAGTTCATACACAGTTTAGAGTCTCCTTCATTGGCACCCGCTTACATCCGAGAATCGTGGTCGTCATCGTCTCTCCCTATTCTCTTTGTCTCCCCCTATGACGGTGGCACAGATGTAAATGAATCAAAAAGAGTTTGACTAGATCATTCAAATGACTTTCATTTTGTTTAACAATATTTAATGAAGGATTTTCTGTGCTTGTGCGTGCGCGCGCGTGCATGTCTTAATGTTAAAGCCAGAAGTGTATAGTTAATGAAAAGACGGTGCTTATTACAGAACCAGATTAAATTTCGAAGTTTTCAATAAAGAAACAAATGTTAGTCCAATATTTCAAGTGCTGAAATTCATCCTGACTATTAAATAAGCATTAGGAATCCTATTTTTTTATCTGGACTCACAGGCCTAAACTTAGCTTCCATTGAATGATAAATGACAATATAGACCGGGGGTCGGCAACCTTTTGCTATGTGCCGACTTAGGGTTTTAAAATCATTCAGTCTGCCAAAGCATATTTATTTTTATACAAGTCAAGGTCAATATATTTGTTCTACAATATATTTTTATCGTAATATATACAATCATATTTAAACCACATTAATTGAAATAAACTATTTTTAAAAGTTTTTTTTAAGTTTTTATTATTAATTGGAGTCTAACGAGTGAGCAGTTTTGAAACATCTAAATATCTTCTTTGCGTTGTAGTAGTTATTGGTTCGGACTTCGTGATGTCATTTGGGTCTGTGTGCCATTGGAAATTGCTTGACGTGCCGCTTATGGCACGCGTGTCGTAGGTTGTCGACCCCTGATATAGATAACCATTTTACATTCTGCTTGATGCTTGGGTCTTTGTCACCTCTTGTGATTATTGATTTTTCTTGATTTTTAATTCCCTCTCCGGCCAGAGTAAATTTCATTGACTCCTGTCTTGACACATAAACAATGATATGCGTCTGATGAACTTTCTCTAATAATTCGATATTTTCTTTGGCATTGATTTTTTTTATGCCGAATAAAAGAAACTTGTTTGTGCTCAATTCTCATTTTCTTTACAGTTTTAATCACTTCTACATTTAATTTAAAAATATTAATTAATTCTAATATATTATTTTAACAAAAATTTTAATAATCATTAAGAAATTAGAAGAATGAAAGAATTCGGTCAGAATTTAGTTCTTTCATTTATAAGTTCGCGTCTGATGGATGGGTGAAGAAAATGTCGTATATTTTTAGTTTTATAGACAAACGGATAGCACGCAAACGGCAAATGAGATCCTCTGAGGGGAGTTAACCTCGAGATAAAAAGAAATGCCAGGTTGCACCCAAAGAAAATATTAAACACTCGTAGACTAAGCCAAAGGGTAGATGTAGGTGCACCGGTCATTCTACGGCTTAATGATGAATAAAAAATGTTTTATTTCATAAAACAAGTATTTATTTTTCAACATGTTCTCCTTTTGTGGATTTTTAATTTAGATGAGGATGTATAATTATTATAGGACTTTCAATTCAGACGTGTATAGTCGTCTTGTTTGTTAGATTGACGACGTTTCAGTCATTGTGTCGTCCTATCTTCTTGGTGATGGAGATGAACGCACCTCTCCAGAAGAGGACATGGGATCGTCCAAATACATATAGACTGACACCGAAAATCGCCAGTAGAAGACGTAAATAAATATGTAAAACTACTGAAGCAGAGGACTGTCTTTTCTTCTTCTTTCTTTTTTTCTTCTTTCTCTTTTAAACAAGCGTTTGACTTTACAAGGACTCTTATTTGGACATTTTCTGTTAAGTTTTTATTTCTGTTTTGACAAAGTTTGTTTCCTTTTGGTTATATATTTTTTTGGTTACAGTTTTTTACTTTCTTTCAGCTGCGGACGAAATTGTTTTAATTTTCGTATTCTTTTGTTTTTGCGTCGGACTTGTTTCTGCGACAAAATCATTTTTTTGCCCTTTTTGCCTTTATAGTTTATTTTAATTATTTTATTTTGTTTCTAATTCTGTTTTTGTTTGATTCGTTTTATTTCGCTATATTGATTGTCACTGTTATTTGCAATTTATTAAATGTAGCCGTAAGGAAAATACATTTACTGCTTGTAAAAAAAAAAACAAAAAAATGTATGTGATGGCCGACCAGATCGGACCATCAAAAATATTTATTTGGACCTGCCACTAAGGCAAATGCACTATACAAAAAATGAGTATGTCTCCACAAAAATGCAACCACACAAAAGAAAAATACATCCGCTAAAGGTGGATCCTATAAGATGAAAGATAATTTTTCCACCTCATTATATATTAAACGAAAGAAAACAATGAAGAAGAGAAAGATCCAACTAGCAGTATGGCAACTGACGAAGTCAACAGTGTAGCGACGGTAGAATCGGCCTCTATTTGGTTCCCCCACCCTCCACGAAAATGCAATGTGGCGGAATTTGTCAAGACGATCAAACAGTACGCTCATCTGGTTACCAATGGCAGGCTTTTGGTTGACCTCGATGCACAACAGCCAATTGTAAAAAGAACAGCGTCAGTCTTTGTGCTCGACAAGCTCAGGCGCAAAATTTGTCAGTGCACAAAAAGCACAGTGATGAAAGTACTGATTTCTTGGGTGTTAAACCTCAACAAATAATTAAAGGTTCAGGTTTCTACATGTGAGACATACTGCTTCTCCTGTCAGAGAGTTGTGCGTCCTGTGATTTAATCACAAAGAACATACAGCTAATCATCCGCACAGAATCTCGAGGACGGCGTAGGACTATGGCGGTGGTATATCAAATTCCTTACTAGAGTCTCGGAGAACACTTAAGTGTATATCTTATGCAGTATGGCCAGTTAGTGAAAGTTACTCCAGAACGAAACTGGTGAGTAGGGGTTCGAATTGATACTGGGCAAGTAACCTTCGCCTGCATTCCCAACAGCTTGAAGATAGGCGGGAAAAATTACCCCGTCATCGTGAAGGGGAGGAGACCAGATTGTTGGAAGTGTTGCGTGATAGATCAGCTCGCCCGTCCTACCCAGAGAAGGCCTCTGGAGTCCCGCCTGAGTCTGATACCAATGAACCTCGACCTGAACCTGATTCCAGAGCCCACATTATCTGCCACCAAGAAGATAGAAGATAAACAGGAATGGTTGGTCATGGGTAAAACGAAAGAGAAAACTCTGGGTGCGAGAACTCAGTCCGTTGAGCCCCCAAGGGCAAGGACACTAACAGTCCCATTCCCAAGGGTGAAACTCCGGCTAGCTATGCCAGCAGACTTCATAAACTCAACAAAATATTGACACAGTGTATGAAAAGTTGAACACAATTAAAGAATTGGAGAGGCAATTAAAGCCCCAAAAGCAGTGTGGGCCAGTGGAGATATCAAGATCATCAGCCTCTGTTGCATTATCGAGTACCGTGACCAAAAAAAGACGACATGTTCGAGGCTTTCCGATCTTATTTTCAGGATCTTTTTTAGCAGGAAATCCGACCTGAGCCCGACTCAGTTCAATATCTATTTATACTCTCCCATGAGGTTTACCTGAGGCAGTAACACGTTTTTGTCCCTCTGCTGGCACCGGTCTTTAACCAATGGATGAAGAACAGGAATATTCCCGAAAGCTTCACCAAAAGTGTCATCAAGTTTCTTCGCAAGAATAAACATAGATAGGATTAATAATTTCCGGACTTTAACTATGTTGAATAGAGATTTTGGCCAAGGTTTTAGCCAATCATTTGCAAGCTGTCCTGCTTAGTTTCATTGACCCCGAGTACACTTGCGTTGTGTAGAGTAGGACTATTAGGGATACTCTTCATTTGGTACTCTTGAGAGTAAAACAAGTCGACAGTGAAGCTGCGCTGATCAATTTAGGTCAGTCCTAAGCATTTGATTGGGTTGACCATCGATTTCTCGGAGCTGTCCTCGAGTCTGCCGTACTTTCTATCCTGGGTCCATCTCTTGTATCAGTACTCCGGTCCTATGGTGGAAGTGAATGGTGTAAGCTCGAAACCTTTCATGTTATCTAGATCATTTCGTCAGGGTTTCCCGCTTTCGCCGATGCTATACAGTATTGTGTTGGGACCCTTCCATCGCAAGTTAAAGACGAATCTGGTCCTACACTGAGTTACCCTCTCTGGTGCAACCGCCGCGGTCAGATATTCCGCGTATGACGACGGAGTGAGCGGTTTCGTGAAAATCAAGACTGAGATTGACGAAGTCGGAAAAGAAATCAGCAGGTATGAGGAGGCAACAGGAGCCAAAGTCAACCATGGGGTTGTGGCTGGTTGCGTGGAAAGGAGTCTCTCTTAAAGGACTCTTCCTTTGCACGGTGGGACCTCTCAAGATACTTGGCGTCTGATTTGGTCTCGACCTCAAGAAGAATTGGTTGGAGGTCGGAAAAAGGCTGAGGCTGCAGTTCGTCTGTGGTCTCGAAGGAGACTTTCCTTAATGGAGAGGGCGGAAGTTAGTGACTTACACATCTACCCCATCCTTCTTTACCAGCTCTCATACTTCCACCACCACCAATATATATATATATATATATATATATATATATATGTATGCGTAACTCCTACGCATGCTTATTTTGTCTCCATTTGTTCCACCTTGCCGGTGATGTCAGCACTTGATTAAAGTTCTTGTCACGTGATCACCTCGCCAGAATTCGAATTGGGATAGAAACTTCTTTCGACATATCCGCTGCCCTCCTGTCGAGCAGAAGATTATCTCCGACAGACTCTTTGGGAGGAGAGATGATGGGCAAACTCAAGTTTCAATTGCTCAACATGACCAGAACGTGTCTTCTGAGATGAAAACCCGTATGACTATGGAATGATAGACAGTGGGTGGGCGAAAGAAAGGCAAAACTTTGAAAAGGTAACGAAAAAAGGTAAAGACGCTTCAGAAGAGAAAGAGAAAGAAAGATATTTTTGAGGAAAGATAGGGAGATGAAAAGAAGAAAAAAAGGAAACAAACAAAAATGAAAGAAATAAAACGAACAAGAAGAAAAATGGGGGAGGGTGAATTAAAATGAAAGACGGAATGAATGAATGAATGAATGAATTAAAAAAAGAACAAAGCAATGAACTGATTTCAAATAAACAAGGAAATAATAGTGCGTGTGCGCGCCTACTTAAATTCATATTTTATGTGAGTAAAAATCACTCACAATCACGCACATGCCGAATAGTTATATATGTGTATGTGCATCAGTTGCACGTATCTGTGTGTTCTGTGTAAATAAATCATTTATTTATATGTACGTAAACCTCATATATATATTTATATGTACGTAAAACGTGAGCTGAAATGTCCACACACACACAAACTTATATATATATATATATATATATATATATATATATATATATATATATATATATATATATATATATATATATCCCGGTAGCACGACTCGAAGTTTCATGCAATCTTCAGGTGCTGAGTATCGAATGTGCGTTACGTAATTTAGATTTTAATAAAAATATCTGGTTACCACAATGTTAACGCAGTCATATATAATACGAGGATTATTACATCGAAAATTGTTTTATTAACGCCAGTACTGTCTATTATATATATATATATATATATATATATATATATATATATATATATATATATGTATGTATGTATATTTTTATATAATATACATATGTTATATATATAATATATATATATTATATATATCATATATAGAGAGATATATTATGTATATAATATATATATATATATATATATATATATATATATAATGTATATAATATATAATTAATGTATATAATATATATATAATATATAATTAATGTATATAATATATATAATATATATATAATGTATATAATTTATATGATATATATATATATAATGTATATAATATATATATATATATATATATATTATGTATATAATATATATATTATGTATATAATATATAATATATATTATGTATATAATATATATAATATATATATATTATGTATATAATATATATATGATGTATATAATGTATATAATATATATATAATGTATATAATATATATATATTATGTATATAATATATATATGATGTATATAATGTATATAATATATATATAATGTATATAATATATATATATTATGTATATAATATATATATAACATATATATATATATATATATATATAATATATATACACACACACACCGAAACCTATTTTAGATTATCTGAATAATTCTTTTTGTACAAGTGAATATTGCATTAGCAATTATTTTGGTGGATATCAATCCGACTATTAAACACATATCTGAGAGGGGTAGATAGATTTATACCTTTCTTAAAAGTATTTGCCTGTAAGTGAATGGAACGAATTCGATTGGAATTCGAACACTGTCCTCGCTTTCCTCAATCCTATCCATGTTTGCCTCGCAGACATCATCTAGAAATCAAGGAACAAAGTAAAACATTTGAATAAAACCAAAAATGAAACAATTAAACAACAGAAAAATGACACTTTTTTTTTTCTAATTTAGATGAAAGGTTCACTAATTCGAAGTTGGGAATGAATGAAAATTAACGTAAAAATATTTGATGATCACAGTTGGGCTTACCTGTAAACAAAGAAAGCGATTATCTGTTGCGGTGAAAACAAATGTGTTACACCTTTATGCGTTTTTTTTTTTTTTAATTTAAAAAAAGTTAATTTTATTAAATGCACCTTTTTGTAAACATGGGTTTAGCTTAAAAATATATGCAAAAGTGGGCCTGTGTGTCTGAAATATGGCGTTCCCGCTACAAAAACTGAACAATCGTTTTACAAGAATTGATTCTTATTTTTGAGTCGGAAATATGCTAAGATGAATTCTTAAGTCAATGGACTGATAGATTAATATATAAGTTAAGTGCATGGTCAAGGAAGGAGATTGTTAAAATATTTTTCATCATCAGGCTAGCGAATTATGGAATACTTCTACGTAAAAATGATTATACTTCTGTCTATATTAGATAAGGCTTATCTATTAGTTTTTTTCATCTATAGGTGTATCCGTACAGTATATACATAGACTGTACCATAGCTTTTGGTGACAATCACAAAAGTAACGTTAATTTGATTGACTTTTTTCAGGTTCGCTTCCTTTGTGGTAAACATGATTCCTTTCATATTTTCATATAGAACTAAGCAGGTAATTCGTAAACAAAAAAACAGGATAATTTACTTATGTATCTGTCCTTGTGCTTCGTATCAGATTATGTGTCCAATTTACCGAGGATGAAAGTGTCTCGGTCGTCAGCATCGTGTCTGTCAACCCTACGGCAGCATCTTCCTCATTGCGCCAAAGAGAGTGGCTGGCAGAATATTGTCAGCGCAACGGCTGCTGTGAGGACAGAGGGCAATTTTTAGCCTAAGCCCATGTGCACGCGCGCTTGGACTCCACACTTTAAACTTGCCTTGTGTCACAAACCGCCACCATCAATATTATGCGAGTAAATATTAGGTTGGTGCAAAAATAATGACGTAATAATGTCGTTTTTTTACGTATTTTTTGACGTCAAAAAACGACATTATTACGTCATTATTTTTACACCAACCTAATAATAAAATAACGACAGTCTTCCCACTGAAATATGATTCTTAGTTTATCCTTATTTTTTTTTTTCCGTTTATCACATTCATAATACGGGTCCGATGGATAAATTGTCGTATAAATTACACAAAAATTGAATAAATCTTACATATCGTTTTAAGAGATATATTTACCAAAATTACACAAAAATATCTCGAAATAATAAAAATTAAATTTATTCTATAACATCGCCATTCGCTTCAACCACGACCTCCAAACGACTTCGGAATCTCCTGAACCTCTTCTGGACGGTCTCTTTGTTTAATTTGATGAATGCTGCCATAATTCTTGCCTTTAATTCATCTTTGGTATTAGAACGAGTTTTGTTGGTCTCACGCTCAACTGCGCTCCGCACATAATAATCAAGAGGGTGGGGGTTGTAGTCTGGGAATTTAGGTGGCAAGATGTAAGAGGTGATGTGGTCGGAAAAAATTGTCTGACAGCCATGATTTCGTTCTCCTGTTTGATTGGCAGTGTGCAAAGTCCTGTTGCCAGACATAGGATCGACCAGCAGCCACCCTCTTAACCCAGGACAACACTACCTTCTCAAAACATTTGATGTAGGCCTCCGTGTTTAGTCTGAGACCCTGTGGAAAGATGAATGGAGGCACAATGTCGACATCACTAGTGATCACTCCAAACATCTTCGTAATCACCATTAAACTCTTTCCAAATCCTTTACACTGCCTTTAGATTAACACTCAAACACTGAAATGTTCGTATTGGAGCTTTAGGCAGTACAGCATGCCGTTTCCGAATTTCTGGCGGAGTTAATTGCGACATGTTGCTCTTTTTTCTCACAGACGGTGTCCAATTGACTCTACTGTGCAGTCAACAAAATAAAAAACAATACGCATGCTCGAAATTAAAAAGATAAAATGGCGAGAATTTAAAGACCGCACTCTGTATTTACCCAAACTTCGATGTTCCTTTGCCAATTTAATATTTGGTTGGTAGATTCTTCGTGGCCGAGAGATTAAAAGCACGTCAGATCTAATGAAGGTTTTCCCTAGGCGAAAGCTGGTTCGAATCCTCTCATATTTTTCTAATAAGTTTCATAGTTTTATATATATATATATATATATATATATATATATATATATATATATATATATATTTAGGAAGTTTCCTTAACTCCAGCTATATTTTACGTAAAACCTACATTAGTACAGTTTTCTTCCATTATGAGAAACGCTTTCAAGTGCAGAAGTAATCATCTTTACTTTGTACGAGTAAAGATTTGTTAGGTTTTGGGCACTAAAAGAATCCTGAAAATGTGCCGCCTGTCTATCTGCTCTTTCCAATTTGAAGACGTGTTTACAAAACCGTCGAAGCAAAAGTGTGAACGTTATTTTGTTTCGTGACTGGGAACGCCAAGTTTTTTTACCGTATAAATTAATAAGTGTTCGTCTACCTTGCACTATTTCGATTTAAGGAATATTTTATGAGATCGTTCAACTTCCTGATAACTTGGCAGGTATTTAAAACCCAATTTAAGAACGAATACATACATATTTTTCTTAAAGCAGAGAACTCGTTTGCCGTATTTAAGAATACATTTATATGTGACGTTAAAATGAAAACGGAACAAAATTTATTTTTCCTGTGTTTATGCAAAAAACAAAGATGAATGAAAGTCATAAATAGAACAATTGTGTGCGTTTATGCGTAAATGTGTGTTTTGTGTGTGTATGTGTGAATATGTCTGAATGTGTGTATGATTAAGTATGGAGGAATCTAACTACGTTTCAATTATAGATTCAGAAAGTTTCTTAATAAAAAATAATCGAAATATATTTGTGTGTCGATATTTATACCAGAGTTTTATTCCACATTTTACAAGTTCACGACAAAAGTGATGTTTAAGCGATAGGAAACGCTCGTATACAGTCTAGGCAGTCATAATGTTTATAAATTCTTTTATCCCAAGCAAGGCGATAAAGCCGCAACGACGCAAGGTGTTACCGAGTCTTTCACTGAGAAACAAAGATACTGATGAGAGGGAGACAATAAAGAGAATTCAACGAGACAGAAGACAATAATTGAAGAATATGCTTAAATTTTTGAAGATCGTAGTTGACAGGAAAACAAGAAACCGGAAGAGAAAAGTGTAAGAGAATTTACATCTAGCAATTTAAACTGTAAGATGATGAAACATTGCTACCAATCTGGTACTTTGTTGAAATTTGTGAAGATGTAGTATCAAATAGGAAAATTCATAAAAGTGGACATTGAAGTTAAAATCCAGCGATGGCAGTTTTATGCAGGACGCAATCGTCGCCTCTGAGTGTTGACTTCAATGTTCACTTTTATATTTATATTTACATAAGCTCTATCTCTGATCTTGAGCAATTTCTCCCTTAAATATAGCACACCTTAAATCTATATTTCTTCATATATATATATATATATAGTATAACAAATTAGATCAGTTTTGAGTTTCAACCTTTCGATATCTTCAGGCGATTTCGGTCAACTGATTTTCTAAAACTTTATATTTTTAATATATTTAATGAATGTCATATTATTTAAAAATAAATAAGCGCACGGCGTGAGTTGTAGCAGAAGGGGGAGAAGGAAGAGAAAAGCGAGTGTATTGGAAATGTATCTGTGGTGGGGGGGGGGGGGTAAATGAAATATACATACTTTCTTTTCATTCCACTTCATATGAACTCAAAGGAAATTTTTTAGTATTTATGCAACGGGTCAGAATTTCTGAAATTGTTTAGTGATTTTAACATGTTTTCCATGTAATATCCTAAAATGAAGTATATATATATATATATATATATATATATATATATATATATATATATATATATATTAAGGCATCAATTCTAATTTTATACCAATTTCATCGAAGACTACTTACAAGGAACTGCGATTAAGGTTTTTCTATATTTTTCTTGTATACGTAAAATTTGGGACCTATAGTCTGATTTTGGAATCAGAAACGCTTTCAGCTAATTCGTTAACCGTTATCAATAATATATTTTGTTCTTCTGAATGTGTAAATATTTTTTTATATAGCAATAGA
>OZ010579.1:130289095-130306595 GCA_963932145.1 Acanthosepion lycidas | reverse complement strand
GCAGATATCACAATAATTGGTGTAAGGTTTGGCTTTTTTAAAAAGAATTTTCCCAGATCATAATCGGTTCTTTGTTATTATTTCTTTTAATTCCCCACCCCCATATATATATATATATATATATATATATATATATATATATATATATATATATATAACATAATATATTCATAAGCATGTTGCTACAAAAACTATAGCACTGCTGCCAACATTCATTGGATTATAACCTTAGGATCAGTCACTGTTTTGAGTCGAAAGCATCCATAACTCGGCTCCAAAAGCGCCTCAGTTGCCCCTGACGATACCTCAAGATATATTTTCTTTTTCGACGCAACATAGGAATATTATAGTAAATTACAAGTTCATCATAAATTTCCTGTTGTATTAATATTCATGAACGCATAAATAAAGCGTTAATTCAATGGCGGAAGATTTTAATCTATTCACCAGATAAAATGATGGCGCTAAGCGCTTACCGCTAAATTCAGCTTGAATGTAGAGACAACATTCCACAGTATCCAATCGGAAACAGATGACGGTTTTCACGTTTTAATAACTGGTAACGCGTGCCAACAGATAAATCATGTCTACTGATGTGTTTTCGACACTTTACAGTCAGTTTTAGACGACATCCGTTGTCGCGATAGGCAATCAATTTTAGTCGGATAATTCTTAGCCACATTCTGATCGGCTGATATTATTTCCGTCACAATTTTCTGGCATGTTCATGTCATCTGTTGCTTGTTTATAAATTGGTAATTATTATCTGGTGTCAAAGTATCTTAAGAATTAAGATTATGTATCGGAATCCGGAAGTGTATCACTCCGCGTGATAATCTTTGTTAATTATCACTAATCTTTCATTGTGTTATCTGAAATTCCTTGGAAATATTATATAATGCTATATAATGGTAATATTACCTGTTCCTTATATGTTAGCTACAAGAAAATTCGGCATACATTGACCGAGCAACCGGTACTACGCGAACTACGATTTTCTTCACTCTCTGGTCATAATGTCGGGATCAATGTGTAGTTTATATTCTTCATCTCTCACGATAATTATATTATCTGTTTCCTCACATTCACTGACCGAACAGTTTCCGGTTGAAATCTATAAAATCATAAAATCTTTCGGGAAAATTGTTCTCTCAGGTGAAGTAATCCTTATTGCTTTTTTTATTATTGATGGCAGTTTCCTTCCTTGCCTTTTGCTCGGGGTAGTGTGGAACATCAAAATCTTGATTATGACATTAATCTCTCTTCGATTTACATGTGCTACCCACATTTTTGCTGTTGCTCCCGTTGGAAATTTTTAATTGATGTTGTTTCTGTTATCTGGATAATTATGTGATTGTGTAGCGCCAATACACAAGGTTCGATGAAGGATAGACCTCGTTGAAGTCTACCCGCTTCACTCGATCAAAGCCATATATGATAATCGATCCGAGTCAGAGGTTGTGTATATATTTATGATAGAGCAATTCCCAAACGTTTGACGCAACACTATATATATATATATATATATATATAGACTCCAATATATGCTTGAAGATGAAATGGAACTAATGTTTTTAATTTAATTACAAAATTAAATTTCAAGTTTTTAGCTTCCATTTTTGAAACATGTTTATTACTGTGTAGCGAAAAAACCATATTTTAAACAAGTTAATTTATAATATTTATGCCATGTAATTTTACATTGAGCACTGTCTTGTAAAAATAAAAATATCAATAAGAACCCCAGATTATATATCTTACTGTTCTTTCTTAATATATATATATATATATATATATATATATATATATATATATATATATATATATATATATACACACACACACACAAACACACACGCACGCACGCGAGATTTGATCAAAACGTAACGGGTCTGTTGCTATGGTAATTGACTTAAAGTTTGCATAGTGAAGCCGATTGGCACATATTAACCTTGAACTATGCCGCGTATTCAAACTAAGCTATAACAATCTAAACAACACACACACATATATATATATTATGAAATGGACAAAATCCGACAATTATTTAAGACATTTTTATGTTTATACATTTTTTTATAGATACAAATATTTAAGTAACCGCTCTGTTTCTAATAAACAGTATTAAACAACATTTACCGGCCTGAATATCCGAGATCTTTTCACAGAAAATATTCGTCCTCCGACGGAAGTTAAACCTGTAGCCTATACGGAACCGTCATTTAGCTTGACGTGCCTTAACCGATTTGGCTACAGAGGACCGTTCGGTTAGCAAGGTCGAATTTACTGTCTTTAAACTTCAATCTTCCATGAATCTCTCATGTACATTCATATCTGCTCATAGCGTATCCAAATGTAAACAAATGACTTCACACATTATGAAAAGTCCGACAATTATTTAAGACATCTGCGAAAATTGCTCGGACATTCAGGCCGGCAAATGTTGTTTAATACTGTTAATTATAAACGGGGCCTTTACTTAAATATTTGTATCTATAAAAAGAATGTATAAACATAAAAATATCTGATATATATATAATATATATATATATATATATATATATATATATATATATATATATATGTATGTGTGTGTGTGTCAGTGTCAAAAGCAATATTAGCCGTTTACTCAAAAGGAACCATTCGAAATTCATTGCCCGTGCATCCAGACATGCTCTCTTTCTGCTAAAGGTTTTTAGCAGGAAAATAGGTTTGTCATGTCCAGTAACTGTCAGTAATGATTCCAATATTAATGGGAGTTTCCTTCCTTGCCTTTTGCTCGGGATATTGTGGAACGTCAACATCTTGATTATATCATTATTCTCTCTTCGATTTACACGTGCTGCCCACATCTTAATCTGGCACATTTTTGATATCTGGTACAGTTCTTTGTTTGTGATTCTGTAGCGCCAGTAAAATCCTTGCTGAGAGTCATACACTTCACTAAATCGAAGCCATTTCCACGCACGCACACATACATGTGTGTGTGTGTCTGTATGTGTGTAAATGATGAGATAAAGTAGAAAAGCTATAAACGATATGTTTCGGCGAATATCTGCTGGTTTCGGCTTCTTCAGGTTGGAATAAAATAGAAAACTGAGTGTAATGAAAATGTTTTTGGATCTCTGAGGATAAAAGAGGCCATCGATCTTCAAGAAATTTTCCTCACGCACAGATTGGTCAAGTTTTATACGAAAAGAAGCATCAGATTTTGTTGCATTTCGAACTCTTAGATTTAATTTTGAATTTGGGTGGTCGAAAACCAGAATCGAGATGTTGGCATTATGTCTTCCAATAAGACGTTGCTCCCTCCCACATAATCCACATTTGCTTGGAGTCGTTGGCTGCGAATTGGTTTTGGTTGAATTTCATAGACTAAAATATCTGGGACTTCGTCGAGTGGCGGACCAGCCAGTGTTTGCACAGTACCAAACGCATATTAAAGGTCGATGTCGTGGAGTCAAATTCAAATTTCAGTCAAAAATCCATTACATTCACTTACGTGCTAATACCCTTGAGAAAGGTAGGAATCCTCTTCTTCTTCCCCCACCTATGGGTAAATAGCAGGACAGACCTTGGATGGCAACTGGTCTACAGCCGAAAGAAATGGCAACCTACTGCGGGAAAAAAAACCTGCCTCGTCAGTCATGTATCGAAAGATAGATGATCGCCTAAGCGTGTCTCACGCATGGCACATAACTGAATGATCGTGGGTGAGATTGTTAACATCCCGCATTGTGTCGATCACCGAAGAGAGAGAAATTTTATTAATTCCCCTGTTCACAAATTGCTTTAAAAGTATACAGTTTTCTTTATTGAATATCATCTTATTGTTCTTTATATTACGATCTTTCTTAATTACCTGACGCACCTGAAAGTTATAAAAATAGATCGAAAGTTATATTCATTTGGCAGGATGTCTGTTAGAATAACGAAAGCAAAAAGAGATTTAGCATCTGCTGAGGGTAAAGATCTCTCCTCTCAATTTTGGATGGATTAATAATTTATGACAGTTTGTGTGCTCTTCTGGCCAGAGCTTAATGCGAACGTAAGAAGCACTTCATTCTACTTTGGCGGCTATCAATTCATGTCTTTGACAAAAATTATCGATGACGGACGTAGTGAGATTGTATATTAACCTGGGGGAGAAATTATGTATTCGCTTCGAGAGAAGCGATGTCTGTTTAATGCTGCTTAATATCATAGCACTTATCTTAACAGCATTTTGGCACCCAATTTCGTAAAATAAAGAGAAAAACTAGGAACAATTGAATATAAAAAGGGAAAAGTAAACGCGAAAGAAAAGAAATCAAACAATTGACTAAAAGTAATTTAATTATCTCGGATTTCATGATTGGTCACGATTTGTAGATGACCAGAATTCAGTTACAATTATATGCCCACTTACAGAATTCCATATATATATATATATATATATATATATATATATATATATATATGGAGAAAGAGAGTGAGGTGTGTGGGTGTGTGTGTTTGTAGGATGTATAATGGTATCCGGAACAAATGTGAAGATGAAGAGATAAAGTGTAAAAGCTAATAAACGACGCGTTTCACCGACGTGTAAGGGTTCGGGTTCTTCAGGTCGGAATTGAAGACAAAACTGTGTGTAATGAAAATGTATTTGGATCTCTGAGGATAACAGTAGTCTGAGACGCACCACACATTTTGGTTTAGTAAACTATCTTTAATATATATATATATATATATATATATATAGATAGATAGATAGATAGATAGATATTATTATTATTATTATTATACTAATGGTAATACTCGGTTGAAAAAAAAAAACACAGCTTGATAACACAGCTTGCAAGTATATCAAAACAAATTGGTACAAATTGGATAACACAGCTTGCAAGTATATCAAAACAAATTGGTACCCGGGGAAAAATTGCAAAAACATTGGGCATATACATTTTTATATGGCCATAATTACTAGATTTACGTGTGTTTTATATTGTAGTTTTTTTTTAAGTTATATTTTGTGATACATTTTGATTTTTTTGAGAAATTGTGCAACATTATATGGATTAATATCATGAAAGAATTCTTTTATGTTGGTTGTTTAGTTGATTTTGTTTTGAGGCATATCAGCTTCTATGGCTTATTTAATTCCATAAATTTAAATATTTTCAATGCAATTGTATGCCCTCAACTACAGATACAATGTTTTGTTGCTAATTCTACTATATGTATTGTTCGTAATTTATTTTATATAAAAATGTATTGCTATACTTTCATAGTGTTTTACTTTTGTTTGGTGAGGAATCACTATTTGCCCATAACACATAACCGGTTTAGTGTAGACCTGGGAACAACAGCATTTAAGATCTGGTTCTATCAATAAAATGCATTGCTACCGGGCGTAGTTTATCGTCATGCCCAGGACTATGTCCTGAATGGATACGGTATAGAGAAGAGCAATAATACATGCATAAATTTCTATATAGACACTTATATTCACGTTTTATGAACTAAATCGTCAAACCCGCATCGGTTTAAATACAGTCAGAACAGCGTATATCTCTTTTTGCATATTTACTTTATAGACAGACATTAAAGCAAGCCCCTTTCCCAATATCTTTGTGCACTTAAGGGGATTACTCATGAAAGTTCGATGAAAACTAACCCCCAGTTTCACCGTTACCTCCCCCAGGACAAGTGATTATGAAGATCGATGATTTCACGAGTCTGTGGCAACATAAGTTAATTGCGAAAGGGAAAAAGGAAGAAAAAGAGAGAATAGAAAAAATGCTAAATAGAATTAAATGATAAGAATGGAAGAGAAAACGTCACTAATGTCTTAACTGTTGATAAGATTAAAAGAAAAGCGACTCGTACGACGGACGGGGAAAGTTTTTGCCATGCCAAAATTCAATTCACCAGTCTTCCCCACAAGACGATTTCCTTCCTTCATTTGATTGCTTTTTATATGTTCGTGTGTGGGGAGGTGCACCGATGGGTGTATGGGTGAGCAAGTGTGCTCCGGCGTGCGGTCACGCGTATGTGTTTGTGATTTTACAAGTCAGGTGTCCTTAGTTTCTTTACAATGCAAAGGTGCGCCAGAATTTCTACAGCAATCATCGTCAAGGGAAGACAAAAGTCGTCACGTGATGGCTAACAACTCTTATACCGTTTCTATCAAGAAGATAACAGATATTTAACTATAATAACTGAAAAATACAAATTGACTTTGTTATAAAATAATTATCAACGTTGTAACTACAGCTACATTGTAACAAAAAATAGTCCGAACTGCAGAAAAATAAAAATTAATCTATCTCGCGAGATTTATGCTTACAAGTTTGGTTAAGAATTATAAAGAGATAAACATATTGAAATAGATATATAGATAGAAACAATTGAACAGAGATAGATAGATAGATAGATAGATAGATAGATAGATAGATAGATATGAACAGAGATAGATAGATAGATATGAACAGACTGAGATAGATAGATAGATATGAACAGACTGAGATAGATAGATAGATAGATATGAACAGACTGAGACAGATAGATAGATAGATAGATAGATATGAACAGACTGAGACAGATAGATAGATAGATAGATAGATAGATAGATAGATAGATAGATAGATATGAACAGACTGAGATAGATAGATAGATAGATAGATATGAACAGACTGAGATAGATAGATAGATAGATAGATAGATAGATAGATAGATATGAACAGACTGAGATAGATAGATAGATAGATAGATAGATAGATAGATATGAACAGACTGAGATAGATAGATAGATAGATAGATAGATAGATAGATAGATAGATAGATAGATATGAACAGACTGAGATAGATAGATAGATAGATAGATATGAACAGACTGAGATAGATAGATAGATAGATAGATATGAACAGACTGAGATAGATAGATAGATAGATAGATAGATAGATAGATATGAACAGACTGAGATAGATAGATAGATATGAACAGACTGAGATAGATAGATAGATAGATAGATATGAACAGACTGAGATAGATAGATAGATAGATAGATATGAACAGACTGAGATAGATAGATAGATATGAACAGACTGAGATAGATAGATAGATAGATATGAACAGACTGAGATAGATAGATATGAACAGACTGAGATAGATAGATAGATAGATATGAACAGACTGAGATAGATAGATAGATATGAACAGACTGAGATAGATAGATAGATAGATATGAACAGACTGAGATAAATAGATAGATAGATAGATAGATAGATAGATATGAACAGACTGAGATAGATAGATAGATAGATATGAACAGACTGAGATAGATAGATAGATAGATATGAACAGACTGAGATAGATAGGTAGATAGATAGATATGAACAGACTGAGATAGATAGGTAGATAGATAGATAGATATGAACAGACTGAGATAGATAGGTAGATAGATAGATAGATATGAACAGACTGAGATAGATAGGTAGATAGATAGATAGATATGAACAGACTGAGATAGATAGGTAGATAGATAGATAGATATATATGAACAGACTGAGATAGATAGGTAGATAGATAGATAGATAGATAGATAGATATGAACAGACTGAGATAGATAGATAGATAGATAGATAGATAGATAGATAGACTGAGAGAGAGCAATAGACAGAAGTAAATTTCCGCATTCAAACCATGATTTTTCTATGTATAAGTTCATATACAGTCAATGGAATTTGACATTATTCCAGACAGATTAAACTCAGATAGATAGATAGATAGATAGATAGATAGATATGAACAGACTAAGCTAGATAGATAGACAGCAGTTGTAAAATCAGTAGATCAGGAAATTCGAACAGATTTCTCAGTCTTTTTAACTATGAACTACTGTGTGAGAACCCGTATTTAACAGCACTCATCATCACCTATCGATAATGAATAACTCATTATTTCCATCCTACCAGAATGCTAAATAGTAATATCTTGTGATAAAAAGATATTTTCTGCAGGGTTTAATTAAGTTTCATCTTGGCAAAATCGTGACTGGGCAAATTAGTCCAGTAGCGATGGATTGTATGATCAACATAATTAACAGTCCTCATGTACTTGATTGGACAAAATGATAGATAGATAGATAGATAGATAGATAGATAGATAGATAGATAGATAGATAGATCGATCTACTTCTTTTTGGCGAAGTTCTAGAGTCTCTGTTCAAAAGGGTTTTCTTTCAGATAAAGAATTGGGTTTTCGCTTCTCTAGGTCAAATGCTGATGTATTAAAGATTATTACCTCAAGATTCTTTAGATTCTGTAGCTTTGAATATCTCGAAAGCATTTGACAGTGTTTTGTAAGCTTATGTTATTTCTGGACGAATTTTTCAACTTAGTCAAATTTTCTTATCAAATCGCGAAATGAAATTTGTTTTGAATTGCCATTCTTATAGATTTTTTTACATTAATGCAGGTGTTCTCCAGGGCTCGATCCTTAGGCCCATGTTGTTCTTGATTTTCATAAATGAACTTCCTGGTGTCATCACTTCTCATCTCCGTATCTGTACTTATGACGATACTATTTACGCCTGTTTCAATAAGTCAATCAGATCAATTCGATAGGGTCAAATTGGTATCTGATTTTAACAATGATCTACAATTTGTTGTTAAATGGGGCAAGTGATGGCTTGTTAATTTTAACGCCTCCAAAACGAAACTGCTTTTATTAATCGTCTGAGAGCATCCTTTTTACCTTCCATCAGTATCGATGATTCTAACCCCTAGGAGAGCGACTCGTTACGCCTTCTCGGACTTACATTTTTCGATGACATGAGCTGGAAATATTATAATGAATCAATTGCTAAATCTGCAGCTAGAAAAGTTGATTCACTGTGTCGATTTTTCTCGTCAGAATCAATCTTACATATTAATAAGTATATCATTCATCCCCGCTTTGAATATTTTTGCAACATCTGGTCTGGTACCCATAACATATATTTAGACATTCTTGATAGAAGCCAAACAAGGATATGCAATGTTATAGATTCTGACCTAGCATCTCGCCTTCGGGTAGTTCCTTCTGCCTTTTCTATAAATATTTTCATGATAATTGTTCTGAACGGCTTTCCTCTTTGGTAATTACACTTAACAAATTTAAACACAGTGCTAGATAGGCAGTTAGCTGTTATCATTTTACAGTTGAAATGGCTAGATGTAACCGTAAGTTCTATCCTAACAGTTTCTTCTCTCTCACTTCTCTCTCGAGGCATTCACTTCCGGCTGCTTCTTTCCAGTCACAGTGCAATGCCAATCGTTAGCTTCTGTCTTTCTCGTTTATTGTCCTCTCTCCTTAATTTCCACATATTTTCTAATAGTCAATAGAACCTTACGTCTTAGTGGCTTTATTACCTTGCTTGTGGTGAAATGATTAAAAAAGAAAGATAGATAGATATGAACAGACTGAGATAGATAGATGGATAGATATGAACAAACGCAGTTGGATAGATAGATAGATAGATAGATAGATAGATAGATAGATATGAACAAACTGAGACAGATATAAAACTGCTTGTAGGTTTTATAACCGGTTTCACAATTGTTCAGTATACACACCACCTCTGAGACGACACACATCATATCGGTAGTCCATCACCTGCCAGCCAAGTTGTAGCATGTCTTGTGTAACATTCTCCAACGCCTCATAATTCCCTGATTAAGTTCCTCTAGACTTCTAGGAAGAGGAGGATGTAGACCTGTCCTTTCGTATAACCACATAGAAAAATTCACAATGTGCCAAGTCAGGTGAACCTGGTGGCCATTTCAACAATACATTGACATTGTCACTGGCACACCCCATCCTTTTTTATGATAAATTCTCATTGGGATAAGTCCGCACGGTCAACTTTTTATACATTTTATTACACTGAGATCATTTGAGCAAGAGGGACACCCTATAATTCAGTAATGGAACATCAAACGTAGATTGAAGTTGATGTACAAAAAGAAAACAACTCACCCAGAGACAGTATCAAACTATAAACACTGTATGGTGACTGGGCGGATTTTCACGTTTCAATACGATCTTCAGACAATACCAAATTATAAAATAAATGAAAATTATAAAAGAAAAAAAATAATAAATCATATATGTCTGTGTGTGTGAGATAACGATATATATATATATATATATATATATATATATATATATATATATATATATATCAAGAACGATATTGTGGAAAAATATTTATTCTTAGTGAAATATCTTCTCCTTGATCAGAGTAGCATTTTTGTTAAAATTGTGGTCAATCTCGTTACTGTGGGCAACAAACGCCTTTGATGAATCGTTTTGTAAAATGTGCCTTTTGTATTCATAGAATATTTTATCTAAATTTCTTGAGGTTTATCCTATGTATGTTTTGTAGCAATTATTACACGCTATCGAGTAAATTCCTCCTCCGTTTTATATGTAGTAGTAACAATTTTTATGTTGAATTTAGATAAGTTCTTTTCAGTTGTAGATGTGATAGAGTCAGTTGGTAGGACCATATATTTTTTGATTCATTAGTTTTTCCACTTGGTCATATATATATAGTTTTAAGGTGTGCTATATTTATGGGTTAAAGTACTCAATATCAGCGATACATCGTATGTAAATATAATACTGGACAATGACGTCAACACACTTTGGGTGTTGACGTCAATGTCCACTATACAAATATATAAACGCAATCGTCTGGCGTAACGATTCCGTTTAGCATAAGACAGACTGTGACCTCTGAGTGTTGACTTCAAAGTCTTATATATTTATATTTATATGTATATCTATCTATCTATCTATCCATCCATCCATCTATCTATCTATCTATCTATCCATCCATCTATCTATCTATCTATCTATCTATCTATCCATCCATCTATCTATCTATCTATATATATATATATATATATATATATATATATATATATATATATATATCGGCAGGGACAAAAACATGTCACCTGATACACAAGCATTCGCTGATTAATTACCTGTAATTTTCACTGTATAATTAATATTCATCATTGAAATAAGTGACCGAAAATGCAAGGGTGATTATTTTTTTTAAAATAAACATATCTTGTATAAAATATATTCTTTTCTCGTCATTAATTTACGCACTTGCTAATACATACTTACATACACACACACACACACACATATATATATATATATATATATATATATATATATATATATATATATATATATATGCAAAGGAGAAGGAACCGGAAAAATAGCAAAATACAGTAGAAATGAATTTGAAAAGATTGTTGCAGTGCGCATTTGTACAAGTAACTGGATCGTTAAGGAAACTGATAATGCATGAAATTATAAAAAAAAAATGTCAAAATACAAAGAAATGAAAGAAATTTCCGCCTCCCGATGCGCACATGCGCATAACAACGCAATTAGCTTTCGGGCAGAACGAGGCGTCTATTTTGCCTTCTCCCGCCTGATCACTGCGCATGCGTGGCCTTCGGATGTATACCACGCAGAATGACATAAATGAAGCCCTTATCATCAGGTTTGTCTGTCAGTATGTTTGTTCGTTTGTCTCTTTGATAGTTTTATCATATTTTGTAGGGGTTTAGATCGGAATTTTTCTTATTTTTACAATCATTTTTTCTTTCCGTTTTTGCTTCTGTTGTTGTTGTTTTTATTGTTCTTTCTACTTCTTTTTTGGCCTTTGCTTTTCCTTCATCTTCTTTTTCACATACCTTTCCTCTTCTATTTCTCTTTTGCTTATCTTTTTTATCTATTTTATCTTTTACTCCCTCTTCCTTATTATTATTTTTTTGTTTTCATCCAGGTTTCCATCTTTTTTCAATTTTTGACTTTATGTCGTAGGCCTTAAGATTCAATTAACGTTCATTGTGATAAGAATTGAAAACACAATTTCGCACCAAATGTCTCCTTCTTGATCCTTCTCCACTCGTTCCGACTTCACCCCCCTTCTCTTCTGTCACATTTTCTTCTTCTTCTTCTTCTTCTTCTTCTTCTTCTTCTTCTTCTTCTTCCCTCCTCCTCTTTCTTCACCTCCCCCTCCTCCTTCTTCTTCCTTTCTTCTTATGCAATTTTCATTTACGGTTGCTCTTATTTTCGAAGAAAGGAAGATGGCTTTCATCTTTTGCAATAGTCTTTTCTTGCGAAAATATGCCATCACAATTCTTTTTCAATTTTCAGCAACGTTAGGCATTCTGAAAGTAATAATTTGTTTTCTGATCTTTCGCAGAACATTTTTTATAAATACGCATAAATATTCATATACTTATTAACACACATGAAAGACTTTATAAATACACACACACGCACACACATGTATGTGTGTGAGAGAAAGAGAGAGTGTGTGTGTGTGAGAGAGAGAGAGAGTGTGTGTGTTTGTGTGTACATCATAATACTCTGTCCAAATGGAAATAACTACACACATAGATGGATTTATTTACAGAAAATATAGGTAGATAGACAAACAATGTTACATCTTGATATATAGATAAATACATGCATTTATTTATGCGCCTATATAATTTCACCTAAACAGAGATATTTATCAAACTCAGCTTACTGCAGTTCAGGATTAAATGAGTAGAGATGGAATAAGATTATATTGCTCGAATCTTTAAAAAAGGGAAGGGCTTTACTGCCCTGGTACAATATAGTTGCTGAAATTGATACACATTTTTCAAACAATTCTAAATATTCCACAATCTCGAAGGTTAGTCAACAAGGCGAGAATACCAAAAGTTCCCCCCCTAACCCCGTACTGTTTAAGACTCTGTTAGTAACTCCGTTATTGTGTGACATTGCTTTAGTACTGTGGAGTTTCCAAATCCTCATTTACATCATTATTTGATATGCCATTAAATTGGACATTTTCTTATGACTAAAAGACTAAACATCAATAAGATAAATAAAATAATAAACCAAAAACGTTGTCATCAAATGGAACATCTCAGGGTGCGAAATACGAAATAGAGAGGCCAGAGTTAAGCACGTACGGAAATGTAAATATCTGGTGGGGAATCTTTTAACAGAGGGACAGATATGTGAGGAAGATGTCGCTGCCTCATCAGACATCAGAGGAAGAAGTTAAAGGCTGAAAAATATCTGGATTTTGTAAGGTGGGAGAAAAAAGTGGAACATGCTCACAGTTGGCGCGCTTGAAGCATTTCCTGAAAGACGTGCTAAAATGAACTTTAATACTAAAGAACTGCTAGAGGACTTAGGAGATTTATTTTCCCCGGAGAAAGCCACCGTTTAGTCTTTATCGCACAATAATCAGGCTAAAACGCTCAAGTGCATTTAGACATTATGATGTCATCATACGGGGAAATGGAAAAAAAAAGAATTTATTGAAAAATCAAGCAAAGATAATTAAGAGTAGAAAACACGAGTTTTGGCCTGTCCTGGGTATGACGATAAACTACGTTCAACAACAAGGCCTCTTGATCAGGAAGTTTTGAGGAGCGTGGAACCACCTCTTAATTGCTGATGTTGCTAGGTCCACCCCGACCCGGGGTGGTAACACCTGTTAGGGTCCCAGCTATGGGTAAATAGTTAACTCCTAAAGTGGGGTAAAAACACTATGAAAGTGTAAAAATAGGTTTTAATACCAGAAATACTTTGTAAAAAATTATTACCAGCAATAAATCTTTGAAGAAAAAAAAAACTCTTACCAGCAATACATTTTTGAAAAAATATTACCAACAATGTTTTTAAAAAATGAATATTAATAACAATACATTTTTTTAAAAAGATTTATTACCAGCAATACATTTTGGAAGAAAAAATATTACCAGAAATAGATTTTTGACAAAACAAAATATTACCAGCAATAAAAATTTTGTCGGCATTAAATAACACATTGAGATTGATATGCCGTAAAACAAACGAAACGAAACGAAATGAGTTTTGGCATTTCAGCAAGCGCTTCCCACTTTTTATATTTTGAAACAGAGAAGTAATATTCAGTTAAGTAATAAACTCATAATAACAAAACGTCGGAACAATACGCGTAAACTCTATGTAGATGAATCAAAATCAAGTAAGGGCCAAGAGTTTATATGTAACTATTTATACTATTTACATTATTCAGACTGTCGTCCTTATCTTTATTGACATATTAACGACGTTTTGGCCATTGTACACTCCAGCCTTCTTTAGGTGATTTACGTTGGTATTTGAACCTAACTCTATGAGATGAACATTACTGGAAAATACGAAAACATAAGGAATCAGCACATATGTTAGGCCACTTAAATCTCCTAAGCCGGCTAAGCATAGAAATGAATATAATATGGGAACCAGTAGTTAAGAGAGCTAGAGAAAAAGCAATAATAACAACAAATTGTAATATGAGCACAGGTGAAAATATAAAACTGAAACCTTACGTTTTTAAGTCCCAAAAATTCACTCACTGGTGTCTCCAGGGACATATAGCCCAGTGGATAAAAGCGTTTGTGGAAATACTTCAAAAAGTGACTTGGTAGAAATGATCAAAAGTTGAGTTACTAAAAGGAATTAACTGAGACGGAGATATCCAAAAAAGGCATGGCACGTGGAACTAGAACAATCCACCCCTCTACTACCACCGTGGACTAAATAAAGCGTTCGGTTCGAAATCCCAACTTATATCACCTGAAGAAAGTGGGAGCGTGCAACGGCCGAAATGTCATGAATACGACTATAAAGATGGGGACAATACTCTGAAAGATGTAAATAGTGTCAATAAAAATATTATGATTTAATATTATTGTATTATATTATTATAAATATGTCGAACCGGAAATAAGCAATGACAAAAATGTTTCAAACCTTCGAATCGCTTTAATTATGAGAAGTTCGTTCATATCATTTTACGGCCAACGAAAATCTCACAAAGAAATGATTCAATAGAAAAGGGACCTGGCCTAAGCAACACCGATTATTATTGCTAGGTTATGAATAAGATTTAGAAAAAAAAACAAAAAAAAAAAAACGATAATCTACATTTATGTGACGTGTCTCTTCAAGACATGGACAATCGAAACTTACGAGTTCTTCTCCCTTGCAATCCTAAACAATTTCTAACTCTTCACCACAACTTCTTTGTCCCTAGTCAGCTATGCATTCACCAGAACTCATTAGCTTGGTTGCACGACGTTTCCCTCTGCTCCTCTTGATGCACTGTCAGTGTCAATTTCTCCGATACTTCTTTCCTTATAACTTGTCATAAACATTTGAACTCACTCTTTCTCCTTTTAGTTTCCATTTGCTTTAAAACTTCCCCATTATTCGCATGTTAAGTCCACGGAACTCTCAACATATGTGTTGTTTCGAGTAACTTTTTCATTTGTAACAGAATTGGAAAGCATTCACTACCATATTGGAGGACACATATTACATAGCAGTCTGACACATATTTCTTTGTTTCTAATGTCATATTTCTATTTCTAATACTTTGTCTAGGTTCTAGAAGACATCTTTTGCTATTCAAACGGGCCTTCCGATCTACTTTTACGTTTTCTCTTGTCTGTTTGTCTGTATCTACACTAATATATTTTTCAAAATTGTGGAATTTTCTTACTTATATTATCTATATTCGAACTAATATCTACATCTTTGTTGTTAGTATCACAACGTTTCGAATATTGGTGCCCTTTGTCCTTCTTCAAGTGTCTGCCGATCCAGGTAATCCTCAGAGTATTTCGAACTAACACTTTATTTAATCCGATATGATTGTTCTCGTTCTACTGTCTATTTTTAATGAAATATCAGGCACAGTCAGTTGTGAGCCATGCGTAAAAAACGCGTAGGTGTTCATGTATCTTTCGATACATGACTGACGAGACACATTTTTCCCGCAATAGGTTGCCATTTCTTTCTGCGGTAGACCAGTTGCCATCCAAGGCAATAGAGCCCGATATGTCCTGTTATTTATCCATTGCTGGGGTGAAGAAGAAGAGAAATCATACCTTTCCCAAGTAAGTAATAGATTCGACTGGAATTAGCACACAATTCCTAAATCACAAATTCCACGATCCAAAGTTTTAATCCGTTGGACTTTTGAATGAAAACAGAGCGAACAATAACTGAGTATTTCTAAATAAGACAAAAAAAAAGAGATATTCTTCGACCTGGTCATCAGAATGAGAACAATTAATTAGTAGATTAATTAAAGGCCTTAGTTCAAAATTCTCTGAAAGTTATGCGGATCTGAAGAAGGCCGTATGATAGCACGGCCGAAATACTGTGATAAAATTGAGAAAAGCAATCCACATCGAGATAATGCCTCTAATGATCAATTCTCACCTTAGATAAACAGACAGTCAGTCTAGCTTTGCTAATATTATTCAACCTTTCTTCAAATGTTGACTACTCCAACTCATAACATTAATATTCACAATAACAACTTTACCGTATCTAGCTCAAAATAAAGAAGATGTTATTTAATATCAAGCGGTAGACTTTAAATTAATGTTACCAGGCGGAACTGATTAGCTTTTGTTATAAGTCCTGATTGTCTAATAAATCAGTACCACATTTTATATGAACCACCGACGTTAGTTAAAAGGTAAATAATATAATTTTAAATAAAGCTAAAATAAGTAAAGAAACTAATAAGAAGAAAAAGTATTTTTAAATTTAAAAAGAAATTTAATAAATTTATCAAATTTTAATTTAATCGTCACTAGACAAACATGGATTCTTTGAATATTTTGTTCCAATGATTTCATTTTTCGATGTGTCTTATTTCTTTTAGTTAAAGCATTCTGTTTACACAGGCAAAATAATCTCCAGAGATTGGAAAAATCTCTATATTTCCTAAAATTATTAATAATAAATTGACTTGCGTAGCAAGGAATTATTACTTGTGATAAAAGCAAGGAATAATGTGAAAATTCCAAATTCAAAATGTATTGTTTCAAAAACACACGCAAAAACGCCTGCACGCACACACGCACACACACACACACACACGCACACACACACACACACATATATATATATATATATACATATGGCGATAGTTGGAATGAAAATTTGTCGGTGTAGTCCAGACAAAGGGATGCTTTCCATAAAATTATTTGTATCTAAATGAGTTTGTAATGCTCGTGTCTACCATTAAGTGCCTCTCACAATGTGTCTGACTTGATTCAACAAATCTACACTCAACGTCACCCAAGGCCGAATTGAATTGGCAAGAGTTGATATCTCATATATATATATATACATATATATATATATATGTATATATATATATATATATATATATATGCGATTGAATTGGCAAGAGTTGATATCTCATATATATATATATATATATATATATATATATATATATATTTATATATATATATATATAACCAAATGGGAGAAAGATCAGATGGAACAAAATTCCACTGTTCATCGCATTTACGTTTAAAAAAGTGCTCAATATAAAATATTCCAATTATATTTTTTTTTATAATAAAACATGTTGAAATCGCTACACAAAAG
>OZ010579.1:130276595-130281595 GCA_963932145.1 Acanthosepion lycidas | reverse complement strand
AAAATGCTGGAATCAAGAATGGATACGTTGAAAAATTAGTGGAAGATTTGAAACCGTTCAAACCGCGGCGTTGCTAATGTCTCCGACGATATTAAAAAAAGGTGATGGGAATTTGAAGTGGGTTTTCTCTCACTCAGTCGTCAGCAACAACCAACTCACACCTTGTTAAGACATGTAAATACATAAATAATAATAATGTGATAGTTAATAAATTACCTTAGTCTGACAGAAGGTTACTCTATTTGTGTACGTTCAAGATTGATATGATATCGAAATGAGTTTGATAATTATCGAGCAATTTTAGAATAGCAATGTTTGTACCCAAGTACACACATCGTGAGAGGGAAAAGGGTACATGTTATATCAATAAGAATGTTTAGAATTAAGTAAATACCCCAAAATGAATTAAATAATTTGAAATCAAGAAACAAGCTAAATAAACAAATTAGTAGACCGAATTCTGAATAGCCACATATTACAGGCACTCGCCAAGATCGACATTGCAAGGGCAGAAGTGGCAGACCACACGGCGTCCATAGCAATGATCAGTACAAATATGATCCGAGGAATGTCAATACGCACTGTTGGGAATTGCTTATCGCAGCAGAACTACGGACCAGCGTGCTTCAGGCCAAATTTCCACTAACACTGTAACACCCGTGTGTTCATCGTGCCGTAAGTGCAGGACCTGAGAGATCAAATGGGGCTCTGTGGTGCTCATTGATGAAAACAGTTCCTTCTTTTATGCAAGTGACAATCGTTTTTGTTTTTTGTTTCCAAAATAGACCTGAGTAACGATATCTGCAGTATACTTTCTAAAAATACATAAAACATTCATAAAGATTCATAATGCCAAACTATGGCAATTCTCGTTCGTCTTTGTAGAAAGAACATTGAATACTACTATATACGTCCAGAATAATGTTCATCCAAGTTAGCATTACTGCAGTAAGAAGCTGGGGTATTCTCTGCCAGCAGAATAATGTCTGCCCACATAATGCCCATCATACTCAAAATACTTTGCAAGATGTTTAACAAGCCGGTACCTCATTGCATATGTGTGAAACCTGATCGGTTGAGGCCTGATTCGCTCAGAAGATCTAGAAGTCCTGCAAGAAGCGTAGAATGGTATTAGTCACCTGTACGATTATTGTCAGCCAGTTTACAAGATGGTATTAACACCAAAGAGAATATAAAATGTCTTAATATAGGGCTTGGCTACTGTTCATGCCAACTATTTACATTATTTGGACTACAGTCTTCATTTTTGTCGCCATATTACAAAGTTTCGGCCGTTGTATGCTCCAGCCTTCTTCAGGTAGTAGGAATGTCGAACTGAACCCATTATTTCGCTCATTGGGGTAGACTGTTCTAGTTTCATGTGCCATGTTTAATGGATTTCAGTTATAAAAATGGCGACAACGATGAGGACAATAGTCCGAATAATGTAAATAATGTACATAATACCTCATCCAAGAAATATAGACAGATAATGAAGGACGCTGGAGCGTACAACGGCCGAAACGTTGTGATAAATATGTCAAAAAAGCTGAGGACAATAGTCCGAATAATGTAAATAGTGTTCATAATACCTCATCTCAGAAATATAGAAACTGACAGTATCAAACATATACTAATGTAAGTCGAACAGTTTTTCACTAATTTTGGAATATGTAGACTAGATCAGGTTGATTTTGGAACCGTGGTAGTGAACTGAATTTGAAAGTTTGTGTCTGATATGATAAATGATGATTCAAAATATGTTTCTTTGAAATCGTTACCGTTTTGTAAGAAAACGATTTTAAAAGGTTAAGTTTAGATTAAAAATCGTTACGTTGCAATTTCATTCCTGCGACCAGTGAAAGCCTTATAGAACAGCCTTACAAAATTTATAATTTACTGAAACTTTATAAATTGTATATGGACAACATGCATGCCATAAGCACATTATTACTAAATCATTTGCCATAAAATAAGACCTTCATTTACTTCAATGGGAAATTATATATATATATATATATATATATATATATATATATATATATATATATATATTATGATATATGTTATGCCGTAGTTTGAGTCAATGAGATTTTCAATAAAGTATGCAAATTTAAAACATTTTCTCTGGTAATTTCTACTTAGCAGTATTATGGCGCTACATACTCTTTTATGCATTTTTCTGTTTTTTTTATTAATCATGATTTATCAAATGATCCAACAAATGAGGTAAAAATCGTATTGAGTCGCCTTTTTTGTAATCTTTTCCAATTTTTTTACAGCGTTTATACATATTGAATACAGCAAAAAGAATTGCATATTTTGCATATGGTGATTCATAATTAGAATTCTAGTTGGAATGTATTTTCCATTCAGTGCATCTAATAAAAAAAATATCAACTTTCTTTGGATGCCTTTTTGAAATGGCCAGTTGGTACGCAAAAGTCTGCGGGAATTAGGTATATGTGTCCATTTTTCAGACGACCATAAAAACTAACTGCTCAAAAATTGGTAAAAGCAATGAATCCAATTTTTGGTGTCTCTACTTATGGCATGACACCCCCAGATTTCATATCGAATGCAAGGTTAATTTTCTAAATAAGTGAAAAAAATCAACCTGCAATAATTTGTACATATATGAGATCGTTCATTGTAATGTAGATATATTAACGGCGGGTTTAATCCAGAATTAAGTGGAGCCCATATTCAGTGCTTTGCAATTCATTTTCCTCAGTATATATACATTACGTTACAACGTGTTTGTGAACACAATGGTCATGTATTTTCATATTTTTCAAATCATTTCGCTACATGTAAGACAAAAAAAGCTACTAGGATGCAAGTGTTTACAGAGAGTAAAAGAAACGGAAAAGACAATAAAAGGACAGACTTCAAGGAGATAAATGATGACGATTGACATTGCATTTTCATTTTTTGAAGATCGTAGTTGACAAACAAGTGGGAAGACGGAAGTGAGTTCCACAAGCGAAAGAAGAAACTATTAGCATAGAACTTGTGGTGACAACTACCAATTTCAACAGGGAAATGATGATATATAGCTGCCAATCCTGTACTGCACTCGAATTCCTGAATTCGCGCTGCCAACATGGAAAGCTAATCAGAATAATTAGAGTGAAGATATTTATAGAACACGTCAAGGAATCCTACTTTAGGGCGGTGGGAAAGTGATTGAAGTCAAGATGTCAGGTTAGGACCGATAATGTTGCCGATTCTTCTTTGGATTTTGTCAGTAATCTCTAGAATACGTAGAAGTAACAGAATTTATTTGTCAGCAAAATTCAATGCATGGACGAATGGTAGACTTAAAAATGAAAGATAGTTTTGGTGAGAAAAAAGATTTTTCCGCAAATGGCATCTTTAATTTAAATGAAACCATTCTACGAAAATAGTCTGAGAACTTACGTGTGATGTAATAGTCAGCATGCTTGTCTAGCTAGATCAATGACCACTGGGCAGTGAGTTCGATCTTCATTGAGTGTTTTGCTTCTTTTTTTCTTTTGCCTTGCGCCACATCTAAGCTATGCTTAGAAAATCTACATTCTACAGTGTTAATTATTTAATCAAGTTGTTGTTCTGTTACTTTTTTCCGCTGAAACTTTATAATACTTTCCTTTCATTTGTCACGAAAAATACTTTGGTTACACAATTTTTTTTTCAACAGCTTCTTTTGTTGGTTTTCCAATTGCTTAGAGAATTTGAATATCAGTTTTTGTTAAAGACCAAATTTACTCAGGGAATGTCAGTTAACTCAGAGTTTCTTTAGGTGATACACATTGAAAAAAATACTTGAGAGACCAAAAGTCATTTGTTTTTTTGTCTTTGTTAATTTTTATATTTGTTTTTATGCATGTGCATTGAAAGAAAGGAAGAAAGATAGATTATGCCAAATGGTTAGGATTTCTCCATAACTAGCCAGTATGGTAAATTTTAAGAAGTAAAAAAAGAAGAAAAAGAAGGAGGGGAAAAAGAAATAGAAGATGGAAAAGAAAAAAATAAATAAATTATAATAAAAGTAAAATTATAATAATAAAGAAAAACTATAGAAAATATACTACAATAAACTAAACAGGAAAAAATGTCTTTAATAAGCCAATTCAAATTTTCTATAGCTCTAAGTTGAAAGAGAAAATATTTGATTCAATTAAATAATTGAAAACTATTCTCAAAAGCATTATGTTAGCGGCATTAATATATTTGTTGAACATGTTTCATGAACGGGAACACCTTAACTCCTTTGATCGTTGAATTTGGAATTTTTCCTAGATTTAAACGACCTCGTGTCCCTACAAAAACGTGACAATCTTTTATTTTACGCGCTACAACTTTGATGACGACATGCTTCACATTATTTTGTTTTTTGCACTTGGTAACCCCGACCCTCCTAACTCAAATCTGACCTTGTACAGTATTTGAACTCGTGGTAAAACAACCTCCTTCAATTTCCCCCTCTTCTTCTACCTCATTTTTTAATTTTTTATTCCGTTTTCTCTTCTCACTTTTCCCTCATTATCTCCCTGTATCGATTTATTTCTTTCAATCAAAATGGTTTCCTATTAAATTCTGCATCTATGTTTTATAGGGTCATTCTCTAAAGATTATGTTAAACTAAAGTGTGTATATTTGAGGAAAATATTTTTATGTTTTTTTTTTAACTGTTTTCAAGAAATGAGGCTTTAATTTCTTTGAGAAATTACCATTTCGATTTAGAATATAAATTTAGTGCGAAACTGAATTCTTCTTTTGTGACCGTTTCTATACAGAAAGCAAATCTTTTCCGATAGTCTCTAAAGTCCATATTATTAAAGTATCCAAATATTTCATTCTCTACGTTCAAAAATCAATACGATTTATCTATCAAACAGATACTATTGACAGAGAGGGACACCCATATGAACTTAATTTCATGTTTAAATCAACGTGATGTACAGCTCAGTCATTGATTATACCAAAAAAAAAACGTTTAGGTGTACAGTGTATTT
>OZ010579.1:130161595-130269095 GCA_963932145.1 Acanthosepion lycidas | reverse complement strand
GCCTCGAGTCTCTTCTTCATATTTGAGGAGACCGTCCAAAATTCACTGCCGTAAAGGAGGACAATATTAAACTCAGCTATCACGCCTTCCTTTATAGTTTCCCTTCCTCTCATGACTTGGCCTTTTCCTCTTTCTCATTGCATCCTAGTGGTATTATCACCATGCTTGAGATGAAATGATAGAGATAGATAGATAGATAGATAGATAAATAGATAGATATCGACTGTGATAGATAGATAGATATCGACTGTGATAGATAGATAGATAGATAGATAGATAGATAGATATTAGGTTGGTGCAAAAATAATGTCGTTTTCTCACATAGTAAAATATATGAGAAAACGACATTATTTTTGCACCAACCTAATAGATAGATTACAGCCTCTTCAAGACTATTTACGTTTCTTGGCTATAGCCAAATACCCTGATAAAAAAACATGAAAAGAAAACGAAAATGATTTGAAAATTCGCTTACATTGTTAAAATCAAAAATGTTGGCAGACGCCGGGAAAATCTTGGCGTTTGCCATTCACAGAGTTTTCAGTTTTTATGGCGAGACGAATGTCATTTTCTTAGGTGCTTCATAATATGTCTTCATCATGTGATCATTATTCTATATTCCTGATTTCTTTTAAATTCATAAAAATCGAAATTGCACGCTCACTTTCTCTCTCTCTCTCTTTTTCAATATATATATATATATATATAATCTTACCATAGAGCTATATTTTTATTATATATATATATATATATATATATATATATATATGTTTGTGTGTGTGTGCGTGCCTGTGTGAGTGTGCATGATGGTGTGTGCTAGTGTTTACCTATGTCTGTATTGATTACAAAGTTACGCATGTATAGTTGTATGTTATTGTGTAGATTCTTCTGATAAATCTATGGAGAGAAAACATTGACAGTGTCGAGAGAGTCGGAGTGTCTGGCTTGCAAGTCAACGTTCACATTGTTAACAGTCTCATGTGATTTGGCTGCAATCATGTATAGAAATATGATCACGAGGCTCCTAAACTACAGAAGAGACTTTACGAACAAACACCCACACTTATTTACACACACACACAGATCCATATATAAACATATAAACCCATATACATACATATATATATATATATATATATATATATATATATATATATATATATATATATATATATGTACAATTGAAAGTACTTGCGTATTTAAGAAAGACATTATACATCTTATAATTTAAATACAAGGATCATAACATTCATCGAGTGATTCGCAGGTTAATGCATCTTAAAAATTTTGTTAGCGAAGTGATTTCGCCATTTTATATCATTAACTTTACTAATTTACTTTTTGTATGAATGATTCATTGTAATATATATATATATATATATATATATATATATATATATATATATATATATAACTTAAACGTTATTTTTAGTTGATACCCATATTTGAGCAGACGCCTCGTGTTTGATTTTTCAAACACTATATTTACAATCATTTACCGGCCTGGATAGTCGGGAAATCTTGACCAGAAGCATTTCGCTTAAAGTCACTATTCAGCGGTGTTAGTCCTGCGTCGTCCTACTTGGCTGAGTCGCTTAGCACGTCGGGTTTAACGCGGGATTGACGTGGGTTCGAACATTGCCGGCCGGCGTATGTCTTTCTTTAATAAGATTTCTCAAATATTTAGGTAGTAAACAATCATTTATTTATTTAACAGCACACCTGCCAACATGCTGTATATACTCGTGTATAGTACATGTTTTTATGGTAAAAAATATAAAATGTTTAGGTAAAAAATAAGAGGTTGCAATATAGACGTCATTTATTTTATTTTATTTTTTTATTTATTTTTTCGCCTTTTCGTTGACAAGTTGCATTATACATCTGTCCACACAGTATTTTTTTTTTACTTAGATTGGCTTGCATTATCATAACAAGAGGTATGTACCTCAATTCGTGGGACACCTTGTAACGATAAACCTGACAAACGGTTGTCATAGGAAAAAAAATAGCTCAAATGCGAAACACAGAAGAATGCACATTATTTACATTATTCGGACTAATGTCCTCATCTTTGTCGCCATAGTCACTCACACTATTTGGGTCCTCAAGGACATATGGCACAGTGGATAAAGGCTTTGGTTAGATTTAGTGACAGGACCCAAAGAGTGTGAGTTCAATATCCGGTTAAGGCAGTGGAGAACATTCAGAGGGAAATTAACAGGAGATAACTGATAACTGACACCCATTAAACATGGCACGTGGAACTAGAACAGTCTGCCCCAGTGAGTGAAATAAATGGTTCAGTTCGACATTCCAACCACCTGAAGACGGCCGGAGGGTACAACATCCGAAACGTTGTAAAAAATATCGCAACAAAGATGAGGACATTAGTCCGAATAATGTACATAATGTACATAATACCTCATCTCAGAAATATAGACAGATACTGAAAGTCCGAACCGCTGTAATATATATGGCGACAAAGATAAGGATAATAGTCCGAATAATGTAAATAATGTACATAATACCTCATCTCAGAAATATAGACAGATACAGATGAATGCAAATACACGACAGGAAAAAAAAAATTAATTCTTCATTTATATAAGATATTTATTGATTTTACGTGGCATATATGGTGGATGAGGTTTTGCTCTTCATGTATCGACAACAGGAAATAATCTTTGACTACGTAGGAGGTAAAAGAGGTACAGTAGTCAGGCAATGAATGAAAACAAATGTACGATATCTAAATCTTTGTATCAAATACGGTGGCTAGTTTTCTTTTACCATTTGTCGGGTGTGTTGTACAAAAATTAATGAAGTTCATTTATTTGCTATATATCCCGGGTAACACCTAGTATTGCAATATTTTATTACGGTTGGGCTACTAGTATGGCTAAGAAACTGTGGTCACATTGTACACGAGCTATAAGATAAAATCGGGTTTTTCACAAAAGAATTCAAGCGTCACACAATACATGGAATAGACTCATACACGAATATATAGGGTATCTTAAATACCTACCAAAATTTTCTCTCTGCGTCCTCATAACACCTCAAATTCCCTTTCGTTGACTCCAGATTTGTACGGAGAGCACGTACACTTCTTTAACGAATAAACATTATTTAAGGAATACAAATTACAGTTTACCCTTTAAGATGTGATTGAATATCGCTCTCTCTTTCTTTCTCTCTCTCTCTCTCTCTCTCTCTCTCTCTCTCTCTCTCTCTAAATGATATTTATTTAGTACTTCTGGCTGTCATTAACAATTTCTCAACATGGAGTCATTAACTAACTTTATACATAAATACATATTTAATCACCCCCGTCTTGTCTGATAAGCGCCGTCTTCGTTGTTCTCCAATTCAACGCCATCTTCATTTGGCTTCTTTCGCCCATGTCCTATGAGATGATTCTGAAAAACTAGCCTCGGATTTACACGTGCCGTAAACAAACACGGCAGATGAAGGCTATCGTGATTAAAAAAAAAGGTTGAGGAATATCCTTTTTGGTACAACACCACACGACTTGGTAATACAGATTCTGATTTAAAATCTTTCTTAGAAATTACACAACTAATATTTTCTTTTCAACAGATTATACAAAGTTATCACCATCATCATCATCATCGTCATCATCAACATCAACATCATCACGGAGGTGAATCTTAGCCCCTGCCCAGTTCTCTCCTTCTGTCTGGGTTAAAAAAAATAAAAATAAAAATGAACGAACTGAGGTGAGTGGTCGTATCGTACTTTTTAGAGAAGGATACGTCAATCACGTCTCACTCATATCCACAGGGTAGGAGTGCGTTCTCCCAAACAATACCTCTCGATGCGTCTAGAATCGTGACCTGGCGCTTGAGGCGTTCCCAAAAGAGCCGATGGGGTCTTCAGCAGTTTTTTCTGTATCCCATGATGTAAGCGTAGATTTATATTTGAATACATACATACATACATACATACATACATGCATATATACATATATATATATATGTATATATAGATAGATAGATAGATAGATAGATAGATAGATAGCTATATAGATATATAATGGGTGGGTGGGTGTGTTTGTATGACACTTTGTTCGATTGGATATGCGATTAAATAAAAAAAATAATGGCTACATCTGAATGATTGGAAACGTTCAGCCTTTGTTGCTCTCAATCGAAAGGCAGTTGCGACAGAGTGGCACACTCCTAAGTTTAAGAGATGCGAGTTCGAATCTTGCTGAAGGTTTATTCATTATATTTGACATACAAATAATATTAGTACCTGTGTTTCAGAATCACATCGTGTAGCTTCCTATTAAGATCAATTTTTGCAGGGAAATAATCCCGACGTTAACTGACATTTGACCCATTACCTGCCGTGAGCCTCATTTGGGCTTCTGCTAAAATTAAACTCACTACTTGTTATTCCTTGTATTTACATTGAATTGCTTACATACATTGCATTTGCAGAGGTCTATTTTACAACACTTAGCCTTTAAAGTTTTTATTATTAGCCGTAAGAAGACACTTTTTGTCGTAATTTTACGAGTAGAAAAATAATGACTATTTTGAAAAATATTTTTTTTATTATTTCTAATCAATATTATTTTTTGATGTTGTATACACATATATATTTGATGTTCTAGTTTCTATTAAAATGACAATGGTAACTACTGAAATTAAACATAATGAATAAATAAACTCCTAAACACCTGCCTGGGGAAAAAATGCGCATTAAAAAAATTTGGCAGTTAATGGGTTAATCCTATTCACATTAGGGATAGACAGGCTGTGAAAATGTGTAATATAATATACGTGTCTCTGTGTGCGTTTATTTTAAATAGGTACTATTTACAGATTTCAAATCAAAGACGATATAATGTGTAATTGAACAGATTATTCACGGTGACTATAACAATTTCAGTAACTAGGCAATTTACTTAAAAGCTTTATCAACAGAGTTGCTCTTTGATGAATATAGTAGTAACTGTCAACATTTTCAACAAATGAAGAATTAATATGATTCATAAGTATTTTTGATTTACATTGGGACTTCATATTTCTTATTGTTATGAAATTCCGGCCGTTGTTAGTGACGTGCAGAGATTTGGTGATGCTCATGTAAGACATCTTGATACTATTCTCTTAACACTCAAATGGGGGTGGGTATAGGACCTAACACTGATAAATGTGAGAGGAAAACATTTTAAATGTATAATAACCGATGAAACATAAAATAAACACTTTCTTCAAATTAAATATAAACTCAATTTTTATTTCATTCTTTGGTTAGATGTTCTCCCGATATGGATGCCCAGCTGGTCGCAGCCTCTGCCTCATGCTTCTGCATTCTACTGACTGTATATCCTGTTAGTCTATTTGGTGACGGGTTGCTTAAATTCAGTTATTACCATATACAGGTCATCTCTAATTTCAGTATGTTCAGGTTGATAACGTGTACAGAAATAGTGCCATTTTGGCACACTCTTTGGATATCTCTGAAACAGTTCCCATGGGAAAAATATAAGAATAACGAGGAATAAAATTTACCTGTGACCAGCTTTGAGTACAGAAGAAGAAAGGGGCATAGAATACTGAGATGCTAAGAATAACATTCCATAACATCAAGTAGGAAGCATGCATTAAATGATAAACAAAGATAGGCATTCATGTGCCATGCGTGATACACGATTGGGCGATCATGTATCTTTTCGGACATAACTGACGAAACAGTTTTTTTCCCTGCAGTAGGTTACCATTTCTTTCTACCATTTGCCATCCAAGGCTATAGAACCCGATCTGTCCTGCTATTTACCCATATATGCTGGGTGGAGGAAAGGATTCATACCTTTCCCAAGGATATTTGCATGTAAGTGAATGTAATGGATTTGGCTGGAATTCGAACTCGGTTCACCGATTCATCAGTCCGAGACGCTATCCATAATTCCACCGTGTTAGTATGCCCAAATCTCATATAAGTTAAATCCTGCTTAGATAGGGATTATATTGGTTAATCCAAACAGTATGTTTTACAAGTACGGGACAAGAAATTGTCACAAATGGATCAATTATGTTGTTGCGGGCTGCTGTATACGTTGAGAGATAAACACTTGTGTCTCCTGAAATGAACACAACAAACAGTGGATAAAATGGGATAAAGGAAACCATTTTAAATATGTAAAAAAGATGAAACATGAAATGAAAATATTTTGTTCGAATTAAATGTAAAGTAAATTTTTATTTTAATCTTTCATTGGATACTCTGCAGCCTACTGACCGTTATACTTTACGGCCTTCTATTCTCTTTAGATCCTGATAATTTGAACTGAACCCTTTATTTAATTTACGGCGGGGAAGATTGTTTTTGTTTCGATGCCCATGTCTAAGGATCTTTCTTCTTGTTCTTATTTAGTACTTTTCAGTTATTTATCATCCATTTAATTTCAAGGAATCGAATTCTGTATTCTCTGGCCGAAGGATATTATTCACAATTACTGTCAACAAAATCATGAATCAACACTTCCTGAAGAAGTCTGTGGAGCATAACGACTGAAACGTTGTGTTAATAATATCGCCCGATACTAAATAATCCCGATTTATTTATCTGATAGCAATTTTGATATCATTAGCAATATATTTTTTAAATCCTCTGAATAAAATTTATAGCTCATGGATATCACAGATTATACAAGCTCTACACAGTTCAAAAAAAAAAGAAAATGGGAAAAGTCGTTTTTTTCCCCCGCCTTGAAATCAGAGTTTTCCTTCTTGTTCTTCTAGGTGATTTTGTGGTAACAAGCCTCACCCATTCGACACTTGGGATGGAACCTCAGACCTCGTGGCCAGAAGTTCGCTGCTCTAACCCGCATATGCTAAGTATGTCATTGAATGTGTGTGTTAAGTGTTTGCTTATGTGAGTGTCGTTTCGTTTGTCTACGTCAGACATGAATTTATTGATTCACGGAATTGTTCTGTGCTTCAACATATGTGTGATGAGGAGAGAGGTGGGCATTGGTCAGCGAAGAGTGTTCGGTCTCACAGGTTAACAAGTGTCTTTCCTCTATTTTCTTTTTTCGCTTATGTTGTACTCATATTGTTTTTCATTTATATCATTTTTCTTTTACTGCTGGCTATCGTTTTGTCTTGCATCGTCTTGTCTTGAATTTTTAATTAATTTTTATCTTTAAATATCCAATGAGAGAATCAATCATTCAAAAAGATATATCTATCTATGTGCGCGTGCTTGCGTGTATGAAAATGATATATAATTTTTATATATCAAGAACAATTTTAAGTAAATCTTAGACAAAGTGGAAAGGCTTTCGTCTGAAACATTTCGTTCTTTACTGGTTCATCAGACTATTTACGTTGATGCGGCAACATATTTTTAATGACAACTGGAATTGAAAAGAATTTTTCTATATTTCTGAGATGAGGTATTATGTACACTATTTACATTATTCGGGCTATTGTCTTCATCTTTGTCGCCATATTTATTACAACGTTTCGGCCATTGTACGCTCCTCAAAGACACATGGCACAGTGGATAAAGGCGTTAGTTAGATCCAGTGACAGAATCCAAAGTGGGTGAGTTCAATACCCGGTTAAGGCGGTGGAGAACTTGGAGAGGGAATTAAGCAGGGGATAACTAATAACTGCCATCCATTAGACATGGCACGTGAAACTAGAACAGTCTACCTCAGCGAGAGAAATAAAGGGTTAAATTCGACATTCAAACCACCTGAAGAAGGCCAGAGCGTACAAGGGCCGAAGCGTTGTAATAAATATGGCGACAAATATACGAACAATAGTCCGAATAATGTAAATGGTGAAAAGAATTTATCTAAATTCAAGATAAAATTTGACACAACAATTAAATAAAGAATATGTTATGAGCTAAAACCTGAAGGAGAAATTTACTCTATCACCGGTAATAATTGCCACAAAGAATATAAAGGAGAAACCTCGTGGAATTTAAATAAATGATTATATGAACACAAAAGGGATCGTTTACAAAACACACCTATTTGCTCACCGTAATGAGTTTAACCATCATTTTGATTTAAAAAGTGCTACTCTAATTAAATGAAAGAAAAACAATTAACTAAAATGTAGAGAAAATACTCTAATCGCCAGATCCACCACAGAAAATTTACATCCAGATTGTTAGAGCATTTGACCAATTTTAGCTGATCTTCAGTTATCACAATCTGGGATATTTAACAACAAAAGTGAACGAAGTATTAAAAAAATTAAACAAAATTAAAAGTAAATGAAATCGCCTCGACTATATACGCAAAACATATTTTTAAAAAAGTCAAATTTAAGTTAACACGTTCCCTTTTCTTCATGAGTAGCAGCATCAAACGTAAATATCGTAAAGGACCGAAACGCATGAAAAGAAAAACATTTTTCACTTTGTCATAGTTTCCTCTAATATATATACATACATATATATATATATATATATATATATATGTGTGTGTGTGTGTGTGTGTGTGTGTATGTATATGTATGTATGTATATCTATATCTATATCTATATATATATATATGTATATATATGTACGTATATATATATATATGTATATATATATATACACATACACACACACACACACACACATATATATATATATATATATATATATATATATATATATATATATATGTGTGTGTGTGTGTGTGTGTGTGTGTGTGTGTTATATTCAGTGGATGCACGTAATTGAGTAAGCATCGTTGCTTTTTTAAAACTGAAATTGAGATCTCCCGACTTGGGAAATCGAAAGTCTTATTGATGAAAATGTCTCTCTTGACAGGAATTGAACGTGTTTACCTTTATTTAAAAAACAAAAAAAAACACCATTCAGCGAGCTAGACTTAACCGCTGAAAGCAGAGGTATTCCACATCCAAGAAGGTTTCATCTATCCTATTTACGTAATGCCCATCTCTTATTGGAAGCATTCGAAGCCTATAAGTGCTAACTTTATTCCTCCTCGGAGACATTTTTTTTAAAATACATCTCTCGCTTGCCTACATCGATAGATATCAATTTGATGGTTAATAAAAAAAACATAGTACAATGGAAGTACAATATAAAAGCCACGTCAGTCGAGTTAAGTCAGTAATTATCATAAGATTCCAGAAGAAAGCGGGTCTTTTTCAATAGTTTTATGAAAAGGAAGTATTCAAGGAAAAGCACATACATGTATACGTAGATCATTTATATAATATCATTTAGAAATATTATTTACCGGGATGAATAGACAGATATGAAAATATTATATATATAGATAGATTAAGTATTGTGCAAGTCTAAGAAAATATGGTGCCATTCACCAAGGTAATTATGTGGTAAGAATGTACTAAAACTATGAAACTTAGAGTGTAATAATAAGAGCCAAATCCGAACAAACTGAGATAGATAGATAGATAGATAGATAGATAGATAGATAGATAGATAGATAGATAGATAGATAGATAGAAAGAATTTTTTTACAAGTGTAACTGATTGAATTATGTACTAAGATGACAAAGTATTTTACACATCTGTGTGGATCAAAGAAAAAATAAACGTTTCTATAAATGAATGCATTTAGAAGTTTAAATAAATCAATATTTTTACATGGCTCTTTACTGTCATCAACATGAATAATATTTCGGACTAAGAAATGTGATAATAATAAAGAAATGTATTGAAGTTCTTCAATGATTCTGGTTGAAGAAATTTCAGGAGATTATCTTATGCGATAAATTCCTCGTAAGATATCGAAGAAAAAATTATTTAAACCAAAACGTTTTGTACCCTGTTTGAAAATTGTCTTTCTGCTGCAAGTATAAAAATACAAATATAAATTATTGCTAAATAGTGCAACTTTTCTTCTATCCTCTTTCGAATATTGTTGAAGGGAGAAAAACGTTGTTGTCAGCAGGGAAATCCCGCTAGTGATTTAAATTAACGCATCTGTGCGACGACGACATCAACTTTTAACAAATACATAGATATAAATATAGAATATAGATAGATAGATAGATAGATAGATAGATAGATATGAATATAGACTCTTGCTAGATAATCCTGGCGCCTAGTGAGAAAAAAATCTTATTTTACACAAAAAATATTTATTTGCATTATGTAAATGTGCACTATTCTCCTCACCTATGTTGTTGTTATCATAAAGTCTCGCCCGATGTGCTCTCCGGCCTTCGTTATGAATCCCTTGTCAATATAGTTATTCACATCATCGAAAACTATATATACAACGGAAATTTCAGATCAAAATTCACTAGATAGATAGATAGATAGATAGATAGATAGATAGATAGATAGATAGATAGATCTGTTAATAATTGATGGAGCTAAAAGACAGTAATATATTTAATATTGCATTTTTACTGCAGTCACTTTTCCATTCAGCATATTTTACGAAACTCGGACATATCCATTATTGAATTCGGACAAACTGTCTGTTTAATTTTTTTTTTTTTTTTTGCCTTTTTTTGGGGGGGCGATTGAACTGAAGTCGATATAAATTTAATTTCCGAATTTCACGATTTAAATTGCCATTCTTATCCTATTTAATCTACTGGCTTCCATTTTTCTCAAAGCTGCAGTCTATGGATTGATGGGAATCTACTTTCACTTTCACTTTCAAATTGTAACATTCGATTACTTCCATTTCTTCATTTTGTAGTGCTTCAAATAAGTTTGACTTGTTTATTTCGATTATCTGAATGTCATTTCTTTTTCATTAGAAGCCAGGAATATACCTCAACATGTAAAATTAATATTATATCATTTCCTTCTCCGTTTCTAATTCTTAAATCTGTTTTCCCGTCTTTTCTTCATTCCTTTTTACTTCTTTCGTTAATCTAATTTCTTTATGTGTCTCTTCTGTATGACGTTTCTTTATCTTTATATCCTGATTGCAATTCTTTTTCTTCGATTTCTCCTTTTCTCAGATGCTTTTGACAGTGGTTCATATATATATATATATATATATTATTTATATAGACACATAAATTTAAGTAAATACTCTCTTTACAATAAACAGTATTACAGTATTATTTACATAAATATTTGTGTCTATATAAATAACGTATGACAATAAAATATATTAAAATATTTGCCGGACTTTAATCATTTTATTAAATACACACACACACACACATATATATATATATATATATATATATATATATATATATATATTAGTAACTTTACTCGGTTGGTGAAAAAACCTAGTTGACGCAATTCACAAATATAAATATATCGAAACAAATTGGTACCTAGAAAAAAATTTGAAAAAAAATAAAGGTCTAGGAATATCTGAGAAGGGCGAAAAAATTGACAAGCACCATAAATTCCAGTCCAAAGAAAAAAAAGCAATCGAGTAACGAAGATAAAACGAAAAGCCCTCAATACGCTAAGTAGAGCAGAAAATGAAAAAAAAAATCCTAAAGACCCAGGAACCACCTACCTCGGTTTTACCTAAACGGATCTTCTGTTTACCCTGAAGACCAAACCTAGGTGAAACCTAGGTAGGTTGATCCTGGCTTTTTAGGATTTTTTTCATTTACACACATACATATATGTGTGTGTGTGTGTGTGTAATGGACACTCCCGTCAGTTTCGACGTATGAGAATCTGACAGCTTAGTTTATTCAGTCATTAAATTTTATGCGATAATCTTAAGTGGCACTTAAGACGCGCTAGTGATTTACAAAGGAGGCCACATATAGAGCAAGAGTGAGGATTGTGAGATGATTTTAGATTGGCTGACCAGTTCTTGCTCTCGCTTCTTGAAGATGGTTCAGACAAGCAGATTGAAAACTGCTATATATATATATATATATATATATATATATATATATAGGTAGGATGGCAGAGGGAGAAGGAGAGAAGGAAAAAGTAAGTTAGATATATATAGAGAGAGTGAGAACTACACAGTAAATGTCTATCTCACACCTCAAGTGGTCCTCAAACCATTAGTCACCATGCAGGGTTGATTACTATATCTATACTGTCTATCGCCGGTATTAAGCACTCTCACTCCGCTCATAAATATAACAGATTTTAGACAAAACAAAAACTCACATATATCTACTTATATATATATATATATATATATATATATCGCCGGTATTAAGCACTCTCACTCCGCTCATAAATAAGTGAGAGTGCTTAATACCGGCGATAGACAGTATAGATATAGTAATCAACCCTGCATGGTGACTAATGGTTTGAGGACCACTTGAGGTGTGAGATAGACATTTACTGTGTAGTTCTCACTCTCTCTATATATATCTAACTTACTTTTTCCTTCTCTCCTTCTCCCTCTGCCATCCTACCTATATATATATATATATATATATATATATATATATATATATATATATATATATACATGTGTGTGTTTATATATTTACAACTCTCTGTATAAGCATACTGTTGATGCCAGGTCATGTTTATAAACGATCAAGAATTAAAAGATGTTTTGAAAGAAGTACCATTGTTTATGGACAAAAAAGTTGTAATATCGAAGCATCTATATTAAATTTACTAAGTTATAGCTTTTGATACATTTTATTTCTAATATTTACATCTTATTGGGAAAGAAATTTATAAATAAAAAAGGGAGAAAAGCTTTTTTTTTCGATGCGGGAGATATTTTTACAAAATCAATTAAATTATTTCAAATCATTCGCTCTTTTTAAATTTCAATAATAATTTTAAAAAACATGAAAGCAAGAAAAAAAACAAAGATACAAATGGGTGGGACAAGAAAAGTCGGAAAAAACGAGTGTAAAACAAGCGACTCTGAAAAGAATAAATCAAATTGATATTTACTATAAAAAATGTTAAATCTCAAATACAGTATTTCGACAAAAAATATTTATAAATCATTTATTTCTTGCATTATTTACATTATTCGGACTTTTAATCTCATCTTCATTGTCATATTCACAACGCTTCGGCCGTTTAACGCTCCGGCCTTCTTCAGGTGATTGGAATTTTGAACCGAATCCTTTATTTCGTCAGTCATGTATCGAAAGATATATGATCGTCTAAGTGTGTATCACGCATGCCACGTAATTGACTATCGTTGAAAGTCTTGAGGTGATGTGTTTTCTTTTACTTGGTACAATTATTCGTTTGTGATTCTGTAACGACAGTCTGCAAAGTTTGAAATATTGTCCTCGCTAAGACCTACAGGCTTCATTCTCGTGATTTTTCTATATTTTAACATTATTCCTACATATTAACACCATAAATAAGAATGTTTTTCTTTATAAATAACATACTAATGCATTTATTATTTTTATTTTTATTATTATTATTATTATTATTATTATTATTATTATTATTATTATTATTATTGTCCGTTGCAACGATCCGGATGGATAGGCAATTCTAAAACAACCTGGTAAATGCAAATAAAGAACTTTCGTTTGTTTATTGTCATTTTTCTTCAAAGGGATTTTGAAAATAAGCGTTATCTAAATCAAATTTCGTTACTAACTTCCAGATATTTACAGTCCGGTTAAAACTAGATAAATCCTAACTTTTACATTTCTTTTTCAACACTGCTAATATGGACGAATCACATTCAGAAAAAAAGGAACTGGTTACATAATAGTAAAAAAAAAAAAAAACCCCATTCGGTCTAACTTGGGCTCCACCTTCTCTTTGTGGGCTAATAGCACAGATCAGGCTTTCACGAAAAGAGCATCTTAGATGTCAGCCATTCCCTGCTCTTTGCTGTTCTAAATAACATTTGACACTTTACTATAACTTTGCCAACTGTTCCAAGGAACAGGTCACACAATATATCTTTCCAAAGCAAAAAGTATGATCTGTGATTGGAAGGAAAATAGTTATTATATCTCTACTCTAAATCCATCATAAAATATCAGAATATGAAATTAATAAATACTAGCCTTGGTCTGACATAAAACTTCACAATTTTATTTATCTTCGCTCCAAATTCTGGTTGAAATTATTTCGGGAATTTGCATTACAAGTCAGTCCACGTGACCTGGTTATACGCATTTCATAGGTCAACTGGCAAATGTTCCATCCAATCTCGGCCAATTAGATTTGTTCCCGATTCTTGTATAGCTGATATTTCCAAGACATATAATTTCTTTATGTGTGTGACAGTTACTTTTGCCACTCGATGCATGGACCTCACCTGAAAACTAATTATTTTACTTTTGCGCTAATATCATTTTCAAGAGTGGGGTGCGGTGGGGGTTTCGTGTTGGGGTCAGTGAGAAGTTCTGTTTATTAAATTGTTTTTCACTTATGAATGACAACGAACAACCGGTGTCAATTTCCATCTTTACAACCAATTCCGTTCATCTCCAGTTTACATGTAAAGTAGTTTAGACAGACAAAAATCTGTTCTGTATACTTAGAGATCGATTGGGACTGAATTTACTTTGTCTTATTCCTGCATAGTTCCTGGCTTCTCCGTTGACTTTCCTTAAACCGATTTCAATAATGATTCCTATTTTGAGAATTAGAAACATGATTATTTCATTATTGAACCATGCTTATGATGGTTGTACCATTTACGTCCGCAATGAATGTATTAGGTTGGTGCAAAAATAATGTAGTTTTCTCACATATGTTACTATGTGAGATAACGACATTATTTTTGCACCAACCTAATACAATTTCTCCGATATCAGTGCTGCATTGAATGTTTTATTTGAAATGGGCATTTTATTTACCAATTTGGCTGGTTACCTAACGATTTATCTTCGGAAAACGGTCATTTTTATATCACTTTTGATAAGCCGTAAAAAAGTGTCCTGTGAGACTCGATTCAAGAACATATCAACGTTTAGAAAATAAATGTTTTAATCGTACAATACATATCGACAAACTCTTGTTTAACTATATAAAACCGAAAACTATCAGTTATTCCATGGTGTTTCGTCTGACTAGGCCTTTGTAGTACAGTGTAACCCGGATATAAGAGAGTTGTCGGGACCGGAGAAGAAGTCTCTTATATCCGGGTTTATCTTATATCCGCGTTTAGTCTATTTTGTTTAGGTAAGTATGGCTCTAATTTGGAACCAGAGAAAATATCTCTTATATCCGAGTTTCTCTTATATCAGGGTCTCTTATATCCGGGTTACACTGTATGTACAAATCCTGAAGAGTAGTGAACATTTCTCTTCGATAAACCTGAGCAAAATTGTTTACGCTTCGCTTCTCTTTCTAGACAACATATTAGCTATGAAAGTCTTTTTTTTTTCTTTTCAATCCGATCCGAAGATTACATATTGATGGATTCAACATTCATCTAAACGACCTACACTCAGCATAAGTTAAGATCTCATTCTCGTCGCCATTTTGTCACGTCGTAGGCAGATTACCAAAATCAAAACATATCCATTCATATTTAGCCTGCAGTTCTTTCCGCCTCCTTTTTATTTACCAAAATACATTTAGAAGATTACGTGAATAGTTTAGGGCCAAGAAACAATTAAATCAAGACACAACCCATGTTGCTTGTTAAATGATTTGGAAGTTTCAATAAAGACTAAACAAAACGATAGAGTGACAAGTAAAAAAATTATATTGACAAGAACTCCTCAGAGAATTAAATTGCTTGCCTAAGCAGGAGAAAGCGGCGAGTAACCTACTTAACGAATTAATGTGAATCAACGGCAGATCAAAATAATGGTAATATTAGCCGATGTCTTATAAGGAAACATTTCGCATTCATTGACCGAAAAATCAGTGGAGCTTTCGATTGAAATTTATAAAATATTTGCATTAAAACAATTTTTCAGGAAATTATGTTCCTTAAATTGATTATTCTCGCTCTTACCATTATTAAAGGGGTTTTTCTTCCTAACCTTTTCCTTGAAATAGTGTGGAACTAAATAATCGATTATGTCATTATTTTATCTTCGAGTCACATGTGATATCCATTTTAGCTATTGTTGCTCTTGAAATTGATGTGATGAATGTTATTTGGTACAGTTCTTTCTTTGAGATTATGTAGCGCCAATTCACATGGAAAGAAGAAGTGTGGTCCTCGCTAAGATGTATAAACTTCATTACGGGTTGTCAGAATTATTAGAAAGGCAAAGTATTAACATATTCTTAAATAGACTCGTCAGATCGAGACGTTCATACGGATGTCATGTATAGCATCAAACTTCTCTCAGTCATATTTAATCGTTGATCTAAGAAAGTAGCTGTATACAACTGCTATTTTAGATATTTCTGAACAAGTTTGATGCTATACATGACATCCGTATGACCGTCTCGATCTGACGAGTCTATTTAAGAATATGTTAATACTTTGCCTTTCTAATAACCCGTAATGCAGCCTATTCTGTGATCAATATTCGCATCTCGTATACTAAAATTGTTATATTTGATTCATAATATTTGATAATTTGTTATAAGAGATCCAAGGTTTTGAAATGTTTAGTATTTAGATATTCCGCACCTTTATGATAGATTTACGGTAGATGGCATCACTGTTTTCATTCTAATTCTAAATAATAGTTTGGAAAGGGTTCCTGTTCTTTGAACAATTGGTAAAATTATAGTAAATGGTGAAGATCAACTTAAAGCAGCAAACGTCGAAGAGTCGTGGGCAGCTAAGAACACACGTCTTGAAGGGATGGGTCATATGTCTGTAACAAGTATTTTGAGATAGAGGGGCTTATTCCTTTACTCGCTCTAGTTTGATTCTCTCTCTCTCTCTCTCTCTCTCTCTCTCTCTCTCTTGCTTATTCTATCTTTATATATCTCTATCTCTTTCCCTGTTTCTCTTCTTCTCTACAAGTTTTTTTTTTCCTTTTTTCGGAAGTTTATCGTCTTTCTTTTCCTCCTTCTTTCATTCTTTCTCTTTCCTCTTTCTTTTTCAGCTCTAATTTTATTCGTCATTCGTTCGTCTGGTCGTTGTATCTTCTCTCCTTTTTATACCTGTTCTTCTAATCCATTCTCCTTCGGTTTCTTTCTCTCTCTCTCTCTCTCTTTCTCCATCTCTCTCTTTCTCGCTCGCTCTCTTTCTCTCTCTCTCTGTCTCTGTTTCTTCTTCCATCTTTTTCTTCTTACTGTATAGTCTCTTTCTTTTTCTGTCAAAATCAGTTTTTTCTCATTACCTCTTTCTTTTTCTTCCAGTATCACTCTCTCTTTCTTTTTCTTTTTCTCTCTTTATTTAACCCTCCTCCCACCATTATTCCTTGTCTTTTTCGTTTTATCTCCTTCGTGTATATGTCCCTCTTTTGTTTCTTTACCTCACGCATTTATTCATTCATTCATTCATTCTTCTTCTTCTGTTATTCTCATTATTATTTTTTTTTCTTTTTCTTTCATCTCTTTTTTCTACATATATAGAAAATATTTTCTCTATATACCTTTATTACTTTTCATTCTCTCTGCCACATCCATTTAGAACTACCTTTTCTTCACCCTCTTCTTCTTCTTCTTCTTCTTCTTCTTCTTCTTCTTCACTTTTATTTATGTTTATTACTCTTTCTATTTTTCCTTCCCCAACAGAATTTTTAACTTGTTTAATTAATCAACCCGATCTATTAAACTACAGGACGACTTTTTCTCCCCTTTTAAATTTTTTTTTTTTTTTTTGAGGGGGGGGGCGATGTCTTTACTTGGTTGTTTTGTGTTTCTCTAACACCTACCCTACCATACACGACCTCACCCTCTTTTTTTTCTTTTGTTGCACTTTTCTCTCCCACGTCATCTTTTTCTTTATCTCGTTCTCTAAACTTTTGCATATCATCTCTCCCCAACCAGAATTTGATCCAATGTGGCAGAAATTTGAGTTGCAGAAAACATGCCAAACATTGTACAAAGGGTTCGATATAACGCTAGGCTTAATGTATCGTATACATTCTTTTTCCTTCCCTGGCACCGGTAAGGATACCCAAGTTTCGTGTATGAAAAGGCATTCGTCCAAAACCTTCTTTTGAAACTGAATCAAAATCATAATAGCAAACTGTAACTTAAATCGTCAATTTTCGCCTTAGAGCAAATATCTTGCTGAGTACAAATTCTAGTGAAAATCAAAACCACCATACTTGGTGAGGGCTGTTTCAATTGCAAATCTTTTAGTGTGAATCAATATTTCGCCTTGCTAGCTGAGTACAGCTTTTAATACAGATGAAATTTTCGGATTTATTACGTAATGAAAATAAGGTTCAAAGTTTAGTCATAAAACAATACTTGAAATTTGCCATCGTTATATGTTATATCGTGGATAATCCTGAGTGGAAAGATTATTCTAACACAGGAATTAGGTAAAACAAATAAAAAGGTTTTATTTGTATTGAAAGTACAATGAGTAAAAGTTCGTAATAATAATAACAAGGAAACCGAGTGATACGTTACGGAGGTTCGTGATGCTACTGCCACTACAATACTTCGTCACGTCTTTTATTTTCTCCTCATTCACAGCTCTTTAGACTGACCAATCACTGTCGGGGTATTATAGGTTGTTCCACTATAGCATCATATTAGCAATGGGATTTGATGCAACCTATTAATTTTCCGAATATCTTCTTTTTAACATCCATCTATACTTCTGAGATCAGGTATTATATCTATTTACACTATTCGGATTATTATCCCTCTCATTTTTTTGTCATATTCATGACGTTACGGCCGTTGTACGCTCCGGCTTTCTTCAGCAAATCTTTTTTTGAAATTACAAATAAATGTTTTTCTCACATGTACATTTTTTATTCATTTATAATAATCAGTTTTCAAATTTATAATTTAAAAAGAAAAATATATTGTCTGAATAAAACTGAATGCTTATTCGGTTTATTGGAGAAAATCATTTTTATTTTAGAACAATCATATGAAAAAGATTTAGGGGATTTTATGAGAAAGTAGCTTCCAATTTAGTGACCCACATTTTAACAAACATCTCTATTATTAATTTAAATTAATATATGATGAATAATTATCTTCCCTACCCTCTATGTGAATCATATTTTGCAGAAATAACCTTCAAGTTTACTGAAATGAATAATAAATTAATTGAACCATTTACACTATTTACATTGTTGCCATATTCACATTTTGGCCATTATACAAGCTGGCCTTCTTCAGAATCTATGTTTCTGAGATGAGGTATTGTAACTATTTACATTTACATTGTTCAGACTGTTGTCCTCATCTCTATTGCCATATTCACGGCGTTTCGGCCGTTGTAGAGCATGACACGTGGAATTAGAACAATCTATCCCTGTGGACGAAATAAAAGGTTCGATTCGAAATTCCAACAAGTATCACCTGGAGAAGGCCGGTGCGTACAACGGCCGAAACGTCATGAATATGACAATAAAGATGAGGACAACACTCAGAACAATGTAAATAGTGTAAACAGTTACAATATATCACCTCAGCAATATAGAAAGATCCTGAAGAAGGCCGGAGCGTACAACGGCCGAAACATCGTGAATATTGTAGAAGTCAAAGGACTTACCTGCTAACATAGCTGCCTTCTTGTCTTTTTGTAAAGGCAAACCAGCCAATCTACCTTATTTATAGGAGATTAACTAATACAGCAGGTGGGTTGGTCCATTTTCTTGAATGGACCTTCCCACCATATTTGCATGAGTGGACTCTATTCACCCATATATCTCTCCATCGAATCACTCAGTGAAAAAAATTAACTGGAAGTTACTACACCAGTCTACTTGTGTGTCAGACCACGTGAAAGTCAACGAATATACTACAAATATGACAATAAAGATGAGGACAACAGCCCGAACAATTTAAATAGTGTCAAATATTTTCTTTTTACCTACAATTTTTAGAACCTTTCAATATTTCGTCAGCATGTTTCGTATTGAAATGAGAAAGATAATTGGCAAGGGTCAGGAATTCATGAATTAGTAACTGATATTAGGATTATTGTTTGCCTAGTATCTGTACTGAACCTATTAAGATAAGACCACTCAGTAAGGATCATATTCACTACTGAATTAAAGGTCTACTATTGTAGCCTGTTTAGGGGCCAGAAAGAAAGACACGGAAGACGAAGGTAGGTTGAACAAGTATATTGAAGATATATTCGAAAAAATAGTGTTAGTAATAAGTAGATTAGCACTGCGTCTACTACTTCATTTCCATTCTTTCTTAGAGTTGTAATTGATGTGCATTCTCGTATTTTACAAGCTCTAATAAAATACTTTTGAAATCCTCCATGATAAGTGTGTCTTTTACGAAAAAACTCGATTTTCCGTATTTTGAGAGGCTTCCTTTTAATCCCGGTGGTCCACGCAAAATCCTCAGAAATCTTCATCACCAAGTTGTGGACACTGGCAACGGCAATTTTTTTTTTTTTTTTTTTGAGTCCCCGTGAAGTGCGAATCCTCGTCGCCAAGTTGTTGTGGCCTGTTTAGGGACCAGAAAGAAAGAGACGGAAGACGAAGGGAGGTTGAACAAGTATATTGAAGATATATACAAAACAATAGTGTTAGTAATAAGTAGATTAGCACTGCGTCTACTACTCCACTTCACATCACACTCTGACGCTTCCATCCGACTCTCGTAGTTTGTATTTATGAGAGGAGGAAGAGTTCATTCTACTGTAGGAGGGTTTACCACAACATGTACAAAATCATTATAATTTTATAGCGAACACAGGAATCACCGCAATTATAGGCGGCGATATCGTGAGATTTTTTTGTGATGTCAACGAACATTCGTTGCCACTTTTGTAATGTCAACGTATACTCGGTTGTCACTTTCGTAATCGCAGATACAACTATATTACGCCGCTGAACAATACTGGTATCAGACACCTTCGAATACCACTCGCAGTAATAGTACTTGCTTGATAATACTCGCTTGAACAGTAATCCGTATAGTGATCTGAATTGAGAAATAGTATAGTGAATAGACAATTGCGGTTCGTATAGTAATAGAGGATAGACTAGAAATAGTGATCCGAATAGTAATGGAAGAGAGACTAGAAATAACGATCAATTAGATACACGCTACCTCCCACATCTGTGTTTCCTCTATAGTCACTTGGTCTACTTAATTCAATAATGGAATCACCTATGTTTGCTCACGATCTATGTTCAAACTCAAATGTCGGCAGCAATACTTTATTAATATATAACAGATTTGAATGGAAGTAGTGTATAACTTGAAAACTGGGACCGAGTTAGGAATGACTTCAAGTCGTGCAACGCAGTTCCGCTTAAACAACATCCAACAACATCTACAGCTGTGTCTCATCTATCAAAGCTTAAAAGGAAACCTTCTCAACATATAGTTATGAACGTCTCCCATTACTTCATATGTTGAACTGAGATGCGGTATGTCTCTATTTATGGGACCCGCGCAACTGGTTAAAGTCAGGCAACTAACAAGCAAATCTGTGTTAATGGACGAGGTAATTACTGTAGCGCATTTTAATTCTCTCCCGCAAAACATGCAAACGTTAACACCAACAATGAAGTTGCTACAGCCTCGTGTAGTACCAGAGCATTATTATAATTATTGTTATTACTATTATTATCATTATCATGCTTATTTTAGTACTCCTTCTGATATAACCTACTGCGTTTGCTTTTCATATGATCGCTTAGTCCGTATTTGCTTTTCTCTTCTGTTTTATCAATTGTCTTTTCTTATTGTGCTGATCTGAAAAACGATCTTAACAATTTTGTTTTTCTGCAGTCATCATCATCATCATTATTATTATTATTATTATTATTATTATTATTATTATTATTATTTCGTTGCATTTATGTTGTATACATATTTCCTTCCGGGTCACAGCTGGAGACATAAGATCAGAAATGCCGTCATTACATTTTCCATCATTTTAAAAATAAACACAAGACTACACGCATTTTACACACACACACACACACACACATATATATATATATATATATAGTTCTTCGTAATGTGTAAGCTGTACTTGTGAGTGCAATGTTTTACATTTCGTTAAGGAAATGGTCTATCAAGAATCCCTTCAATGCTTCTATCGGAACCTTTTCCAATTAATTGAAAGACTCCAACTTCAACTAGAATTACTGATGTTCTCATGTGCCACATTTTTGAGATTTCCATTTCAAGATCCTCTTAAAAGATATCTTCCAATATACATTAAGAAAACCCATTCTGTTTTTGTGCTCTTCCTTTCCCTAAATTATTATTATTATTAATATTTTATGTATTTAGATGTTCACACCAGATAGACGATGTTCACACTTGAAACTGAAAGCTCATTTCTACCATCTTCCTATGAATCGTCACAAACATCTGTAATAGCGTAGTTCGGACAGTCTTTACATGAATTTCTTAAATTTCCAAGTCAGATAATCTTGACTCTCCTATTTATGGAATGGTTCCAAGTGAGTCAACTATTATTGGCATGACAGTCATATGCTTATGCCAGCTCCACTTCAAATTCCTTCTGGTTTTTTTTCCAGTTTATCACTTTCTTTTATTATTGCACAATTAAAATAAGTTAATACTATTAATAAAATAATTAATTTAAAATGAAAAGCAAAACATTAATCTAAAAAGTTATGTTCTTAAATAACTTGTCAAATCCAGACTTTTATATGGATGCTATGCATGGCACCAAAACCGTTCAGAAATATCTAAACTCTCAGCTGTATTCAACCGCTTTCTCAGATCAATGGTTAAAAATGTCTTGGAGCGAATGAAACCTGCAAGCCATAGCAATGACATTACTTGTTGGAATCTTGTGGACCAGTGCTGTAGAGTTATAAGCAAACCAATTAACAGAAATCAAATCACTTGAGGAATTTCAACACTGTTAGCAACTGAAATGGATAACACATGTAACTCGACGAGGAAATAATGACATGGTGGAGATGTTGACGTTCCACACTACTTCGAACAAAAGGTTAGGAAGGAAACCGCTACCAATGCTACAAAGCGTGATAATAATGGATTCGAGAAATATATTTTCTGTTTTTTTTTTTGTTTTGTTTTTTTTAATAGAAAGATTTTGTAAATTTCAATCAAAAACAGCACTAGCTGCTCGGTGAACGAATTCCGGAGAAGGAAAACAGCTGATATTACAAGTAACATTATTTATACTCGTTTAGATTTTATACAAGTTGTATCTGGTATGACCAATTGAACATTAAATGACAGCAAATATCTGTTTTATTTCTTTATTTCTTTCTTCTTCTTCTTCTTCTTCTTCTTCTTCTTCTTCTTCTTCTTCTTCTTATTATTATTATTATTATTATTATTATTATTATTATTATTATTACTATTTTATTTCCTTTGGTTTCTGATATGTACTCATTTTCCCACCCAGAAATCTAAGGTCAGTAATGGCACCATAACATTTTCCACAAAGCAGTTACAAAAAAAGTTACACATATTTTACATAGATAAATCCTTTCGTCAGGTGTGGACTGTACTTGTGAGAACAATTTTTTGTATTTCTTTAAGGCATGAACTTCCAGGAAACCCTTCAATAAGTCTACTGGGATATTTTCTAACCAATCCGAGGGCTCCAACTACAACTAGAATTGTTGATATCCTTATGTACCACATTTTTGAGATTTCGATTTCAAGGTCCTTGTATTTTGATAGATTTTTGAAGATCTTCAAAGATATATTGTAGTCTGCAAAGACTGCCATATCAATAAGGAGGCAATTTATGTTTGCGGTCTGTAATAACGATTGTTATTATTATTATTATTATTATTATTATTATTATTATTATTATTATTATTATTATATTGACATTTAATGTTAGTAGTAACTGATAGCTTTCAATGGAGATCAAGCGACAGTAAGTCGCTTCAATATTCCAACATTCTCCTCAGCATTCTAGGTTTTTAATACTATCTTCGGAATGGTGACAATTCTTAAGATTCCTACTTTCTCCGTTATTCATTCTTGAGAAGCTATTCCATATTATAATGCGCTGTATTTTGATATTCATGCCAGACATGATGGTTAGATCTTCGCCGGACAATAAATAACAAGTTTTCTTAAGGGATCGACAAGTCTCTTTGAACCCAGCATTGGTAGGACAATTTTGAAATTTGGGTATTTTATCCCATTCTTTCTCGGATTATCATTCCAACAGTGTAAAAGTCATTGTTAATAAATAGCTTCAGAAAGACAATGAAAGTGATTTTCATGCTATAAATGTACATTGTAAACGTTTTTTCTATGTTAAAAAAAAGAAAAGAGAAAAACAGGTAAAAGAAATTGTTAATTTCTAGGAAGTAACGAACTGATTAGGCGCAAAACAGATTTAAATAAATGTAAACAGGGTAGAATAGATAATGAATGGGCATAGAATGAGATAGATATATAAATTTGTATACAATTAGATAGATAGAGAGATAGATAGATATGAACAGAATGTGATATATATATATATATATATATATATAGAGAGAGAGAGAGAGAGTTATATAGATATAGATTTAAATATGACCAAAATGTTATATATATATATATATATATAGAGAGAGAGATGAACAGAATGTGATATATATATATATATATATATATAGAGAGAGAGAGAGAGAGTTATATAGATATAAATATGACCAAAATGTTATATATATATATATATATATATATAGAGAGAGAGAGAGAGATGAACAGAATGTGATATATATATATATATATATATATATATATATATATATAGATGTACATATAAATATGAACAGAATTTGATATATATATATATATATATATATATATATATATATATAGATAGATAGATGTGAATTGACTTACATAGATATATTTATATCTGAAGCGAATTAAATTGATGTAAATAAGAGATAATCAATGAACTTATATATATATATATATATATATATATATAAGTTTGTATATGTATATATATAAGTTTGTATATGTATATATATAAGTTTGTATATGTATATATATAAGTTTGTATATGTATATATATGTTTAAAATTTTCTATACTTATGAAAGATGATTGTTCAACATCGGAGATAAAGCATTTGTAGCTATGCATAATAGTTTGAATACAACATTGATTTCTATAATATACGTAATTAGATCGAGAGATAGATAGATATATAAGGCACAAATTTTGATGTTCAGATGTAAATCATTGCACCTATGAATGTTTTCTCTTTCTCGTCAGAGTTGTCGTGATAACGAGGAACTTTAATCGAAATATCATACAATTCTGTCGTTTCCAATACCCAAGTTCCAATCGGCCTCCTCCCCTTCGTATCGCTCAGCGCCTATCCCCATTAGTCTGATAATTATTTTCTTGCTCCCACCACGGTTCTGTAGCCATCACCATAAATGGAGATCCAAATCAAGTTTCCAGAGGAAACCTGACAATGAATTCCTTTCCAAATCTGTTCGTTCCGCGTCTCCAGAATTAATCTATAGAACCGCATGGAAACTAAAACCGATTCGGAGACATTCCTTTACATGAAATTTTTACAAAACACAGATATACGCAGGCTGCAACTAGCAAAGTTACTAATATGGCTACAGCAGATATTATTTCCAATACTAATAATAGCAATACTTGGGAGAAACCAAGGTGATAAATAGTAAAAGTATTCAAAATCTTAACTTGAGACAATATAATAATAATAATAATAAGAAGAAGAAGAAGAAGAAGAAGAAAGAAATACAAAAAATTGTTCTCGCAAGTACAGTCCACACTTTACGGGTTTTTTTTATCTATATAATATATCTATATCTATATATATATATATATATATATATATATATATATATTTGTGGTGAAATAACTTATTACATGGAACCTTAAAGTGGTCTGTTTTTATTCAAACATATTTGCTCTGAATTTTACATTGAGCTCTCTGGATATTATCCTCCTTGCGTCTACCCATGCGGATTACCTAGTTTTGCATAAACTATATATATATATATATATATATATATATATATATATATATATATATATTGTCAGTGGAATGTGTCATGGTGCCATTTCTAACCTCAGGTCTCTGGGCGGGACCCGGAAAGAAACGTGTACACTACGCCAGAAATCAAAGGAAATAATAATAATAATAATAATAATAATAATAATAATGATAATAATAATGATAACAACAACCTTTTTCTAATCAGCTCTCGGTTTGATTGGAAAATGTTCCAATAGACTCATTGAATGGATCCCTGGTAGACCAAACAATAAAGAAATACAAACAATTATATGATTATATCTCACACTTTACGAAGGGTTTTATCTATGTTAAATGTATGTGATCAAAAAATGTTCAGTGGAAAATGTCATGATGTTAATTCCGATATTAGGTTTCTGGTTGAGACTCGGAAAGAAATATACACGAGAAATCAAAGGAAATAATAATAATAATAATAATAATAATAATAGTTATGGCATTGTCACCTCGTGTTGTTAAGTTTGACTAAAAAGACAATCTTACAGATTCTTCTGAGTAGTGATGACGATGTTCACTGTGTGGTTCAGATATAGGAATTTAAGAATAGCAAGGGATACAAACCGAATGTTCTCTGTACAGGATATTACAAAATTCTCGGAGTTGTCAGGAGAAAATGTTCTCTTTTTCGGGGCCTCATTCTCAGTGCTTTTTTCCTGCGTATCTCGCTCGTTGATATGAGGCCATACGGTTAGTATCGACTGGTTTACTGCACGCCGACTATTTCCGATTCATTCCGAGATCTATTCTCTAAACAATCTTCATGATTTCTTGACATATCATCTACAAATCTTAATCATCTCCACAACCTCAACATTAAAATGTTTAAACTGCCACTTCGAGTTTTCACTAGTTTTCCATAACGCTCTTCTTTCTGTATTTGTGCAGAATCAGAATGTTGGGGTGTCATATAGAAAGGTGAGTTAAACTCGATGAACTAACTCCCAATTCAGTTCAAACAGACAAAAACAAGAATGTCTTCTGATAAAGTCCTGTTCAATAGTCATTTTTTTCTCTGAATTTCTGGGATGAGGAGTTATCATTATTTACACTATTTATATTCGGACTATTGTCCTCATCTTTGTTGTTCTTGTTGAGGAAGGCCGGAGGACACAACGACCGAAACGTTGTGATAAAAACAACAAAGATGAGGACAATTGTCCGAATATAAATAGTGTAAATAACCCAACATTTTTTTCTTTTAGTTTTACACATTGAACTCTTGAAATATTAACATCAACTGACAAGTTTCACTTTCTTTATTTCTGATAACTTAATCTATTTTCATTTTGCAGTCTTTCACTTTTTTATTCTCTCGGGTATATTCAAGTTTCTTCTTATTTACAGCATTGTCATGCTTGATCAAATTCCATTCATTTGAACAGTTCCCATTCAGTTACTGTTCCTACCCAGTCATGTCTATCTTAATTTTCAGTTGAGTTAATCTGCTACTTTGTACATATTTGTTCTTACCATTTGTATTCAGTGAGTTTTCATACTGACAACTGGTGGATTTCCCTCAAGATCAAGCGACAGCAAGTCTCCTAAATATTCCAGCACTCTCCTCAGTATTCTCGTTCATTTTGAAAACACAGTTTATTATTATTATTATCATTGAGTAAGAGAGCAGCCTTCCGACAGTGTGAGGTTAAGATACAAATAGATAAATCCTAAGTTACCTATCATCATATCCAGTCTGAGAAGCATATACTAAGCACATGCATCATAGACAAATGTGTGTGATATGGTGATAGGTTTGGATTAAACTAGTGTATAAACTTGGTGATGGGGGTCCAGTGAGAAACACCATCAGCTCATATAACTAAGTACGACGGTGTCCGCTAGGGGGGGGGTGTTCTAGATCATATGCCTAAGTCGCCTTGGGTGCCGCATTCTTAGACCTAAAAACAAAACAAAAACAAACGTCTTGACACCCGGCCATAATACTTCCCAACTAATCCTGCTCATGATTAGAGGTCAGGCCCAAATAGTTAAGCCCAGACAAATAACAAGCAAATACTGAATGAGAAATTTGCAGCCGCCCAGCTAAATTCATCAGGACAAACACCCTCCTCTAGTCATTTATAATCAGAAGTCACGAGAGCCATACCTGATATAATATGAAGGCATTTTTTCTTCTTCATCATCTGATTATTATTATTATTATTATTATTATTATTATTATTATTATTATTATTATTATTATTATTGTTATTTATTTATTTATTTATTTTATTTATATTATTAATGATTTTGCATGTTCACCCCTGACGTCTGATGAGGATCATTAAAAATAGACGCAAACAAAATTCTCAATTCTCTAAAGCCTGCCTCATTATTATTATTATCTTTGTTGTTGTAGTTGTTGTTGTTGTTGCTGCTGCTACTGCTGCTGTTGTTTATATCTTACACTACTTGCCTGCGCATCCTCAGTTCAGTTTACAAACCTATTTGAAGTCTAACAACAAACAAATATTTCTTCAGTTATGGAAATGAAAATTAATTTTGGATGCTAAAAACATTCTACATTTTCTTCCATTGGGACAAACAGACAAAAGTTCACCTCACCAAATTTACATTCGCTTAGATATTTCTTGTGTCGGTTAAGTATTTCTTTAGTCGATTAGGTATTTCTTGACGTTTATGCGCAGCTGTGATTTTAAAACAAAAATATCTACTGAAAATAGTTTATTTTCCCCATTATTATTATTATTATTATTATTATTATTATTATTATTATTATTATTATCTTGTATGATGCATAATCAGACTACAACTTCAATAATAATATTTCTACTGGTGATAATCGGGAGATTTATAAAGATATATAGCAGCAAAAGATCTAGCAATAATAATAATAATAATAATAATAATAATAATAATCTGTCGTAATGAACTGATAGTGACAAAGGTCAGACGTCGAATACAATCTGTTTATCTGATGCCCGAATTACATTTTGCATGAGGGAAGACAGACTATCTCTCGCCGCCATCTTTAATGTTTCATATTCCCTTCTTTTAAGTTCACTATTTTTAAAACTTCTAACCTTATCTTTTCTCTCATTCTTCTTCTGCTTCTTCTTTTATTTATTCTTCTCCTGCTTCTTACTCTTCTTCTTCTTCTTCTTCTTCTTCTTCTTATTATTATTATTATTATTATTATTATTATTATTATTATTATTCGCCGGCCTTCTTCTTCTTCTTCTTTTTTATTTATTATTCTCTGTGTTTCCCTAATTATTTTAAATAGTATTTTTTCCTACCCTCATCAAATTATTTCTACTTTTTTACATCATCATCATCATCATCATCATCATTATTTACTAAGCTTTACTGGGCTAAAATGTCATAGGTATTGAGTACCCACTCAGACTCAGTCTCCCTGCAATTTTCCAAGATTTATTTAAAAATTATTAATGAACTGCCTGAGATGAAACCAAATGGTCGGAAGTATAAGGGTACTATTTCAGGATCGAATTTAGGATGCGGACAGTCTGCTTTGTCAATCATAATCCCACCTCGGGGCGCTAATAATAATAATAATAATAATAATAACAACAACAACAATAATAATAGCAAAAATTGTTACTATTATTATTAATCAAAATGAATGACGTAACTCTTCCAATATTTTACAATGCTTTCTGAAGCCCGTGATTTTCACAGAAGAAATAAAGAAAGAAAAAAAAGACCGTTCAATGTTTAAAAATATTTCAATTTTATCATTCTTCAAGTTGTATATAAAACAAAAATGTATGCAAGTATAAAAACAATCCTATGTACAAACGTCACTTGGCTGGGAAAAAAAAAACACGGTTTCACTGGTCACCAATGGATGAAGGCAAGTGAAATGCGGCCAGCGGGAACGAAACGTAATCGAAGTGCGACTAAAATAATTGTGAGTGTTGCTCATCTTGAAATTTTCCATGAGTTGATTAGTTAGTAAGAGCGATTAATAAAGGAATTGAGTGTAAGCCTGATGGAACTCCCTTGTCTATCTGTTCATTCTCCCGGAGTGACATTTTAGTAATTAAATATATATATATGTATTGTTCTACATGATCTTCATATTATTATTTCTAGATTTCATCTATATACCTGCTTAGCTGCCTTGTGGCTAATCACTGGAGATTGAGTGAGAGCAACACTCTTCCAATCTCAGGTATTTTTCTCGGGTATCCTCATAGAGTTTCACACTGTCCTAATCTGAAAAGAGTTTCAATCATCCAAACGCGATTCTCATTTTTAGCAGCCTCATCCTAACCATCATATTCGACAGTTTATCTAACAAATTCTTGATGTTATTATTGTTTTTTTTTTTAAGTTGTGTTTCATTTGTATTCTGTACAACCGGGTTCAAACTATGGCCCCTTAGGCCTTATGAGAAAATTGTCATTTAATTGATAGCACTTTTCTTTGTATATAGGATGTTCCTGGTAAGGCGATTTTCTGGGACTCCGTTAGTAAAATTACCCATTCCTTTTCTCATGAGGCCCATTTATTACCATCATTATTATTATTTCATTCACTTGAATACTCATACCAGATGTATGGTTTATAACACCAGAGATTAAGTAATACTAACCACCCAGCAACTTTTCTTACTTCTTCTTCTACTTCTTCTTCTTCTTCTTCTTATTATTATTATTATTATTATTATTATTATTATTATTATTATTATTTTAATTGCTGTTGTTTTTTGTTGTTGTTGTCGTTGCTTTTTTTGTTGTTATTCTATCTTCTTTCTTTCATTTCATGCATTCAGTTTTTTATTCAAACACCTCCCTTCTTCCTTGTTCTCATATATTTGTTCTTTCTTTCCTTCTATATCTTCTTCTTCCTTGTTCTCATATATTTTTTCTTCCTTTCCTTTTATATCTTCTTCTTCTTCTTCCTTGTTCTCATATATTTGTTCTTTCTTTCTTTCTTTCTTTCTTTCTTTCTGTATCTTGTTTTTCTTCCTTCTTTCTTCTTTCTTCTGTCTTTTTCTTCTTCTTCTCATTGATTTGTTCTTCCTTTCCTTTTATATCTTCTTTTTCCTTGTTCTCATATATTTGTTCTTTCTTTCCTTCTATATCTCCTTCTTCTTCTTCTTCCTTGTTCTCATATATTTTTCTTCCTTTCCTTTTATATCTTCTTCTTCTTCTTCTTCCTTGTTCTCATATATTTGTTCTTTCTTTCTTTCTGTATCTTGTTTTTCTTCCTTCTTTCTTCTGTCTTCTTCTTCTTCCTTGTTCTCATTGATTTGTTCTTCCTTTCCTTTTATATCTTCTTCTTCCTTGTTCTTATATATTTGTTATTTCTTTCTTTTTATATCTTCTTCTTCTTTTTCTTCTTCTTTTTCTTCTTCTTTTTCCTTGTTCTCATATATTTGTTCTTTCTTTCCTTCTATATCTTCTCCTTCTTCTTCTTCTCCTTCTTCTTCTTCTTCCTTGTTCTCATATATTTGTTATTTTTTTCCTTCTATATCTTCTCCTTCTTCTTCTTCTCTTTCTTCTTCTTCTTCCTTGTTCTCATATATTTGTTCTTTCTTTCCTTCTATATCTTCTTTTTCTTCTTCTTCTTTCGTGTTCTCATTTATTTGTTCTTTCTTTCATTTTATATCAACTTCACTTTTTCTCCACTCGCCTATCTCTAATCTTACTTGTTCTCCTGTTCGTATTTCCCCCTCCCCCCGACTTCGCTGCCATTTCCTTTCCGTTTTGACTTTCCTCTCATCCTCTCCTGCCCGTTTCTCTTTCGTTCTTCACTTTGCCTTGCCATTTTAACGATTATTTTCACAGAAATCTCAATATGTTCTGTCAAACTGAGAAAAAGTCGGTTTATTGAATAATCAGAAAAGAAAAAAAAAATCTTTTCCACCAAATCACAACTAGAAATGGGCGAATAAGTAACAAGCGTTTCCAATTTCTCCTACAAAAAGGATGCAAATTACATTTCCAGGCTCATGGCGAATGGCCTACTGCTTCCGGTAGGAGACTTTCTCTTTTCGGGTCATGCTGGAAGTAATTGCAGCGATAGCTTAGTGGGGAGGCAAAGGACTCTCTGACGGCTAGTCAAATGAGATGTTAAGAAGCAAGAAAGCTGAATAGAACAAAGAACCCGAAAAATGTCACATTTGGACACATGATCATTTTATGACCTGTGTGTAATTTGGCTGGTTAATATATTAGTCTATTCTTTCCATTTGTATACAGTTGACCAATCAATCTTTACCAAGGTAGGGTGTGGGGCTTGTGGTTAGTCTTGAAAATAAGTGTAATAAATCGCATTCCAAATGAGTGTAGATAAAACCCAATTTTTGCCAAAAAATTATCGCCATTAAACTATGATTAATAAACTAGTCTCAAAGGCCATTATTATTAGGTTCAGTCATAAGGAATTTCTTATTTGGGAAACCAATCATAATGACGATTGTATCATCCTAATCATTAACCATAGGTGGCAGTTAAGAATAAATTGGAACTACGATAGCATATCTTAGTTCTCGCACAGCAGTGACATTTGACACAGTGGATTACAGAATAAATGCCGTACCTCCACTAATGCAACGAAAGTGGAAATAAAGTTGTAGAAACATCTAGGAAAATATTTAGTGTTTGTGGTCAAGGAGTCATAATTGACCCGCAAGTCGGCAAATGGTTTGCAAATTTGGGTTGTGGGGAAACGTTATTGGAAGATGGACGCAGACCAAGGCGTTCATCATACTTTGATGAGGAAGCTGTAAAGTTATTAGTTGGAAGCAAACAATAGAAAAGGAATAACGAATTCGTGAAGATGTTAAACACATCAATCTACCGTATTTAAAAAAAAAAGGATAAGGGAAGACAGCAAGCTGTGTTTTCGGTTTCTACACTCTCTTAAAAAACAACGGTTGATTAACAAGGGAAAACGGAAATTATAAATGAATCAAGCTAATAATATGGTGGATTTGATTCTCACTAAAGACCCCATATTCATGGCCTTTTACCAGTATAATATCACCCGTTAATGTATTCCATTATGTTACGTTTTCGTTTCGGTACACTTAATCGTCTACTTCAAGGTAGAATACATAACACTAACAACAGCGGAAAAACTAACCAACATTATATGTATGGGGATCTTGAAAACTCATCGCCGTTGTGGTTTCATACGAAGTAAGTTTTTACAGGGTCGATATGTTAGCCCCACGCACAACTGGTTTTGAATTCAAAATAATCCTTCTGTTAGATGGGTTGCCAAACAAATCTAGAGGACCACTTATGATAAGACCCTAAGAAAAAAATGGGTTCATACCTTCACACAGTACTGACAAAAATTACAAAACTTCCCCGGTTGGAATTTGAAACAACACCCCTCCAATCGACATTCCGCGCCTATAACTGCCACTCTTGTTGTACAACTAATCAGCATTAACAGTTGATAAAAATCACCGAATATAATGATATTCGTCCAAAACTGAGTGTGAAACAGATGATCCGAAAAATTATAGGCCAATAACATGTCTGCCCACCACGTATAAATTGATCACGTCTATCCTGACGAACCCTACTTACATTCTTCCACTGGAACAGAAGGGGTACAGGAGAGGTTAATATAGATGCAAAGATCAACTATACAAATGATCCTGGAAAATTGCGGGAGACGATGTAGAAATCGCAGCATGGATAGATTACCGTAAAGACTTCGATATTGTGCCAGACTCTTGGATCGTTAAGACTTTCGAGATGTACAAAGTATCCTCTGTGATAGAAAATTTCCTTAAACACATCATCACATCATGGGAATGTTGAACAGCACATTATATCTAAATCACACCAGAAGCACTGCCATCTCCAACCATCTGAATATTCGACGTGGAATCTTTCAAGGAGATTCCCTGTCACCCTTTCTGTTTTGTCTGTCCTTAATCCTGCTTAACTAAACAATAATAACTATGGTCATAAACTAAACAAGAAAATATTCAATCACTCACTCTATATGGATTATCTCAAACGCTTTACCAAAAACGACAATGAGTTGAAGGATCTCCTCAATAATGTAAAATATTTCAGTGACGACATAAGTATAGATTTCGGATTAGATAAATGTGCAAAAGTAACATTCAAGAAAGGGAGAATGACAGAAACTCACTCAATGGATTTAGATTTTGTCACAAAGATTAGGAAACTGGAACAAGATGAAGACTATAAGTACCTAGGAATTGGCGAAGCAGATGGAATACAGCATAACCAAATGAAGGAGAAGGTAAGAAATTAATACTACAGTCGTGATCACCTGGTACTGAATACCGAGCTGAATTCAGAAAACAGAATATCAGCCATAAAAACATTGTTTTTTCCTGTGGTGCAATACAGTATCAATATCCTTAACAAGACCATAGCTGACGTTAAGCGAATGGGCGCCAAAACGAGAAAGCTTCTCATCTGCCACCGCATGCATCATCCCAAGGCTGATGTTGATCATCTGTATGTGCCCAAATCTGAAGGAGAAAGAGAATTAGTTCATCTAGAACTGTCTTACAAAACTACAACAATTGACCTTCAAAGATACCTGGAAACTACAGAAGACTGGATGATGGTATGTGTCAAAGAACATGAAAGTAGTAATCGACTTTATTCCGTAATAAAGGAAGTCAACAAGTTCAAAATAGAGTTTCAAATGGGTGGAGAAATACAAGTAAAGCATAATACACCGACTGAAGCTGCAAAATACTTAAAAAAGAAAGCTAAAGCAAATACAACTGACCAGAAACGGAAACGATGTCAAAATAAACCGCTTTACGGCCAATACTCTGTTCGTATCAAACAAGCTGATATAGACAAACCCCATACCAATTAGTGGCTACGTAGCTCAGGATTAAAAGCTAAAACCGACGGTTTTATTCTTGCTGCACAGAACCAATGCTTGCTAACTAGAAATTATCAATCACACATACTGAAAAATTATGTTAGCCCAAAACGCAGATTCTGGGATAAATATTCAGAAACAATTGACTAGCTTGTATCAGGTTGCATCATATTAGCACCCACTGAATATATTTTTTTACAAAAATGATCTGTAAACAAAATTCATGAATTATCTATGACCTTAGGTCTCTGGCTGGGACCCGGAAGAAAATGTGTATATGACAGAAATCCAAATAATAATTATAATAATAATAGTTGATGTTGTTGTAGGATGAAGGAATTCGGCATTGTTGTAGGATGAAGGAATTCGGCATTGTTGTAGGATGAAGGAATTCGGCATTGTTGTGTCTATTCAATTTATTTGCTATATACTTAATATCCTTCTTTATTTTTAAGGCTGTCTGACATGAACAACTGCAATTATTGGTAAAGAAAACCCGCCAATTTGTGGTTGTTCATTTAAAGAAGCGGTGAATTCTTAATTGTCAATTATGTCTGTATAAAATCTTGTATAAAGTTCAGTCATAGATTTCATTTATGCTTCATTTGTTGGTGTTACTTTTGAAGTACTTTGGTGACTTTGAAGATCTTTTCATATAGTCGAATGGTGAACCCAGATAAGGGATGAAAAGATTGAGTGCTTCTACGCAAATTGGATGAACATCAATTTCAACTTAATTCTATGTATATCTCGCCATATCTCTTGTTATCTTTTCACACACACACACACAAAAGTTCAAATAAGTTTAATTCCCTGTTCGATGTTATTCTGACAGAGGATGTTTGAACTTATAACTTATTTCATAATATCATTCCCTCAGTTTCAAAACTAACTCTACCCTAACGAATATATTCGGAGCTAATCTTTTATTTCCTATATTATTTTCTTTTTCCTGCTTGGGATTGGGGTTCCCGGTCCCTCCTGAAATCGGCTTCAGTCCTCTACTTCGGGGGTCTCCGCTTAAACACTGAATTTTTATTCACTAATTATTATTTTTATTTTTCCTCACCCAATAGGAGTGGGTAGTTTCGTCTATCGTCCGGTTCACACTCTTTCCAGGTTCAAATTTATAATTTTAATGTCTCCGCTTAAACTCTGAAATTTTATTCACTAATTATTTATTTAATTTTTTCTCCTTCCCTAGAAAGAGTAGATAGGTTAATCTATCGCCAGGTTCACATTCCTCCCTGATTGTTTAACAGGATTAGGGATTTGTCACTTGTTTCCTGTTTCTGATTGGGTTTCTGATTCTTTTTCAGGCCTTCTTCAAGTCTGGACTTCTGATGTATCCGCCTGAACTCCGATATTGTATTCATTAATTATTTTTCCAATAAGATTAGATAGGTTCGCCTATGACCCACTTAACATTCCCCCCACCGTTCTTTTGAACACGTTTCAAGGTTGATCCCTTGTTTCTTGTCTCTATCGTGTTGTTGTTGCTATCTCGTTGGGTGTTAACTCTATATGACTTATTTCTTTTGAGGTGGTGTTCATTAATTTAAGGTTAATTTTTCAATACGTTATTTTCGATAGTAGCTGTTATGGAATTGGTAGATAGCATTAATTGCCTTCTCTTGGTCATCAGGCGGTAGATTTTTATTATTTTAGCTATTTGTACAGAGAGGTTTATCTTTGATTTTGTTAGATAAGTTTTTAAGATATTAAAAAATTTTTCATCCGGGATGTTCGTGCAAATATATATATATATATATATATATATATATATAATTTCCAGTTAAAAATCTGTTAATTTTCACCAATATTCTGTTCTGATTTTGATTTTATCATGTTCTAAGGAGAAATGAGAAACAAATACAATGGTGACTACGACCATCTCACCTAATATTCAATTACCTTTTACTGAAGGCGTCAAAGATTCGTTGAAGTAGTTAATCTGAACATGTTGCCAACTACAAAAGAAAAGACGGTCAAAATAAGTCGATCAAAGTGAATATTTAAAGTGTAAATGTATTCAAGACAAAATACCAGGCTAATTTTCTTTAACAGAACAAAGTAACTAAGGCTGAATAAATAACGAAATTCTTTGACCCGATTTTCAACATCCCAACCCATTTCATAAAATTTGACCAAATGATTAAATATCCGGTTTTTGATGGTAAATAGGTTTTTGATCGGACCGGAAGGCTTTCAGAACTTTCTCGTAAAATGTCAAATTTCAGTAAGAAATAAAATAAAACACAAAAATGATTCAGTCTTTTGTCACAGCTTCTAAGAAGAAAAAAAAAGCCGGAAAATTTCGAAATAAAAGCATTAATTGAAATTCATTAAATCAGAAGGCAAAAAAGAACTAGGAATTAAATTTTCTTTTAAAATGTAGATGTTTTTTCCAACGTTCTTCCTTCATTGTCTGTGAAACTACATCATCAATCAACGTCGTTGCTTCTGAGAATTTCCATTCATAAACATTTATGTCGCGACATTACAGTTAATCTAAATGCTATAAATCACCGCAGTTTTGCAAATTTGATTTTATTTATTTATTTTTTACTTTCATTGTTGAAATTCTAGCGAAGTCGAAAATGTAAATACATAAGAGGGAAAATAAAAGATACAAAGTTTCACGTCGTATAATAAAATTAAGATTATATATAATTTAATAATAACAATAATAATTTGGGAAAATGCCAAGAACTTTCTAAGATGCTGAGAAAGGTATGAAATGTGAATACTAGAGTCGTGTGCGTAACAGTAGGCGACATTGGAACGATGCCAGAAGACACGGGATGAATTGGAAATTCAAGAAGGGGTTGAAACTATGGCACTGCAGGGGACTTGGAAGATACTAAGAAAGATGTTTCGCGAATGACCACCGAAGCATCTAATGTGAAAAAGTCATATTCTAATTCAGCTTTGTTCTTTATTTAGTGCATAGTTTACGCCCTACCAATTTCTTCATATAGAATAGACTATTCCGTTTTGATCGTGAGGAAAGACGAAAAAGACATACCAGAAATGCTGTTTGGTTTCAGTGAGAAAAAGAAAGAGTACCTAGAGGAGACGATAATACTCTCACGTCTTTAACGTCTGCTTCAGTGAAATAGAAAACAATGTCAATTTGCAATGTTTTCATTTATAGCCTCTTGCTTATTTAAATAATGACATACGTTACATTTATGATTATTATTGTAATATTTTGTTAAATTTGTTAAGCTCAAATACTTAACGACGCAACAGGCGAATTTCCACAAATAATGTATGGTCGCCTAACTCGTAAATAGATTATTCAAATTTTAAATTAAGAATTATCATTCATCAGAAAACACAAATAAAAATTTTTCACGGTCACAGCAATAATAATAATAATAATAATAATAATAATAATAATAATAATAATAATAATAATTGGCAATGTACTAGAGATATTAATCACCTCCAAATTGCTTAATCATCTCACTTTATGGGCTCTGGTAAATAATATGGTTTTAGTTTCTCTAGGTTGACGAGCATGACTGATTTTGTCTATCAAGCATGAGATGAGACTCTGGCTGTGGCTTTTGATATCGAGAAGGTGTTGGACACGGTTTGGCATTCTGTCCTTGTTCAAAAGCTCAATAGATAGATAGATAGATAGATAGATAGATGAACAGACTGAGATAGATAGATAGATAGATAGATAGATGAACAGACTGAGATAGATAGATAGATAGATAGATAGATAGATAGATAGATGAACAGACTGAGATAGATAGATAGATAGATAGATAGATAGATAGATAGATAGATAGATGAACAGACTGAGATAGATAGATAGATAGATAGATGAACAGACTGAGATAGATAGATAGATAGATAGATGAACAGACTGAGATAGATAGATAGATAGATAGATAGATAGATGAACAGACTGAGATAGATAGATAGATGAACAGACTGAGATAGATAGATAGATGAACAGACTGAGATAGATAGATAGATAGATAGATAGATAGATAGATAGATAGATGAACAGACTGAGATAGATAGATAGATAGATAGATAGATAGATAGATAGATAGATAGATGAACAGACTGAGATAGATAGATAGATAGATGAACAGACTGAGATAGATAGATAGATAGATAGATAGATAGATGAACAGACTGAGATAGATAGATAGATAGATAGATAGATAGATAGATAGATAGATAGATAGATAGATGAACAGACTGAGATAGATAGATAGATAGATAGATAGATAGATAGATAGATGAACGGACTGAGATAGATAGATAGATAGATAGATAGATAGATAGATAGATGAACAGACTGAGATAGATAGATAGATAGATAGATAGATAGATAGATGAACAGACTGAGATAGATAGATAGATAGATAGATAGATAGATGAACGGACTGAGATAGATAGATAGATAGATAGATAGATAGATGAACAGACTGAGATAGATAGATAGATAGATAGATGAACAGACTGAGATAGATAGATAGATAGATAGATAGATAGATAGATAGATAGAAAGTACTAGAAGGAAAATAAAGAGACATTAGTTAATGAGGTGTTTAATTCAATTACTAATTACAAAGAGAACAAAAATCGTATTATCGTCCTATTTTTATTCTACTAGAGTCTCTAATCATCTCCGAATGGTTAAGCATCTCACTCCGCACGGCCTTCTTTCATTTCGTTTCTCTGGGTCAAACGCCGAGGAGTTAACAGTTATTACTAAATTTGTCATGTTTTAGATTAGAACAGCGTGTCTAGGGCCGAGGCTTTAGATATTTTGAATCTGTTTGGAAGGGTTTGGCATACTTGGCTTTCTTCACAAGCTCAAAGTCTCTGACCGAATATTTGACTCACTTCAACCGTTCTTAACATACCGTGTAATGAATGTCATGTTAACCGTTTAGAACATTTCACATTAATATGGAGATCTACCATAGATCTATCCTTGGTTCCTGCATGACATACTGAACACATAAAAAGGCGGTGTAAACGGTTTTCCTCCCTGTAAATCGACAGTGATTTTCTAAGCCCGGCTTAGATGTGGCACAAGGCCGAAAATATGGGGAACCCAGTGAGGATCGAATTCACTACGCAGGCGTAATTGTTCTAGCAAGACAAGCTTTCTAACCCTTACACCACGTCGAGGTGCCCCCAGTAAACCTATAATATAAAAAGATTCATCATTTTACCAATAAAATCACGATATCCGCCTTTTAAATAACAAACAATATGGAGCTAAATATTCCAGAAACCATGATATAATTATCAAAATAGTGTTTCGTGTGTGTAGAGGAAATGAACTCACTTCCTTGAAAAATGGCCGATGAAACCAGCTGATCGCTTTCTCTTCACAAACACGAAAACATCAATAAATCAATAAACTCTATCAGATAGTTACAGAGATGCACTTTGGAGAAAGTCGTAAAATTAAATATTTACAGGACATCGAAGTTTGTTCGTATAATCGGATATTTGATAATCAGTATTCAGATTAATCACGACCCACTTAATAAATATGAACACCCTCAATATATTCCATCATCAGCAAGTATATACATGCTGGAAAACAAATGGAAGCTAAAATAGTCTTGAAGAATAAAAATATAAACTACCACGTGAATTCGAAATTTAAATTTGAATGATTTAGTGTCGTATCTAGATACTTGGGAATACTCTTCATCGAGAATCGCCTAAGCGCACTTGGATACCTGACAATGTATTTCTGAGTTGATCCTACCAGAAATTTTATGGAAATGGTAATATTAGGCGTTTCCTTATAAGGAAATATGCAGAATTAATTAGCTGAGCTACTTTTGGTTGAAATCTTTCTCTGAAAACAGTTTTTGCGGAAAATAGGTTTCTCAAGTCTAGTAGCTGTTATAGCTGTTTCCGCTGTTGATGGCGATTTCCTTCCTCACCTTTTCTTTGAAATAGCGTGGAACGTCAGCATCTTGATGATGTCATTATTTTCTCTTCGAGTTACATGTGATATGCATTTTAGCTGCTTCTACTATTGAGAGTCTGCAAGTGACGTGGTTTCTGTTAGTTTTTTTTTGTTTTTTTTTTGTTTGTTTGTGTTTTTGTAGCCATAATCTACGAGGTTTGAAGGATGCTCAAAGCCATTTTTAACCATCGATCTGAGAAAGCGGTTTTATACACCTGACAGTTTAGATATCTCTGATCCTGTTTGGTTCCATACATGACATGCGTATAAAAGCCTCTATCTGACGAGGTTATTTAAGAACATGACACAAGCGTTTAAGTTAATATTTGGATTTTATAGCATTTTACGCTTTGGAGCGAAACTACCTCGAACCTAACTTATTCTATATTTGACTTCCTTATCTTCTATAGTAAATTTGTTATTCACTGCCTTTATAAAAGCTCCACGCACACTGTTATATATATATATATATATATATATATATATATATATATATATATATATATATTGTGATGTCAACGAACACTCAGTGACATTTTTAATGTCAATGAATACTCGATGTCACTTTCGTAATGCTCGTTGTAGTAGAGACTTTGTAATCGCAGATACAACTATAGTGACGCCGTTGAACAATACTGGTATCAGACGCCTTCTAATATCACTCCTACTGATAATACTTGCTCGATAATACTCGGTCGAAAAGTAATCCGTATAAAGAAATAGTATAGTGAATAGAGTAGTGAATAGCGGCCCATATAGTAACAGAGGATAGAGTAGAAATAGCGATCCATATAATATAGAGGATAGGCTAGAAATACTGATACGTATCGTAATAGAGGATAGACTAGAAATAGCGATCATTTAGACCTCCCATATATGCGTTTCCTCTATGAGCACAAGTATCGGCAGCGGCACTTTATTCATATATATATATATATATATATATATATATATATATATATATATATATATATATATATATCCCAGCTCTCTTACACGGAGCAGTAATCAATTTATAAAGAACATTGAAAGAAAGAACAATACTTAGTTCTTATAAACCACTGTAAAACTATTAAATAGTAGCGTGCTCCACGGAAAAGGAATGCTTATAGAAAAATATCAACACATTGGTCAATGTACGGAAAAACTATAGAATTTGAAGGCTACAATCCTACTCATCATTAATGGAGCACTGGGAATAGACCAAATAAAACCAGAAAAGAAAACAGAAAAAATAGAGATTGTAAGAAAAATGGAAATGATGCAGAGCTCAGCATTCTTTGACCTTGTGTCATACTTAAACCAGACTTAGTAAATATTACTTATTCGAAAAATAAAACGAAGGGGAATAAAGAAAGAACAAAATAAAGAATTAACGGAATTCTAAAAAGAACGGAATCAAGAAAGATGCGAATAAAGAATTAAGGGAATAAAGAAAGAACAGAATAAAGAATTAACAGAATAAAGAATTAACGGAATAAAGAAAGAACGGAATTCTAGAAAAAAAGGAATAAAGAAAGAACGTAATAAATAAAGAACGGAATAAAGAATTAACGGAATAAAGAAAGAACGGAATAAAGAAAGAAAAGTATGAAGAAAGAGCCGAATAAGAAAGAACGGAATAAAGAGAGAACGGAATAAAGAATTAACGGAATAAAGAAAGAACGGAATAAAGAATTAACAGAATAAAGAAAAAACAGAATAAAAAAAAAACGGAATAAAGAATTAAATGAATAAAGAAAGAACGGAATAAAGAATTAAGGAAATAAAGACAGAAAGGAATAAAAAAAAAGTGCAACGGAACAACACATATGAAAAAAAAAGAAGCGTAATAAAATGAGTAATAGATAGAAAGGAGGAAAGAAACAGAAAGAAAGAACAAAAAATATTCAAAAGAAAAGAAAAAAGAGAAGAAGAAAAAGAAATAAAAGAAAAAAGGAAAGAATTCAGAATGAGGAACAGAATCATTGTATAATATATGAGCCATAAAGTAGAGAAAACTCCATTGTAGACGATGAATCGAGTAGAAACGAGAATATCATTGAAATAACGTGACATCATAGGCAAGAAACGATAATGAAGCAAAGTATAAATAGAATACTCCCACACACACACACTTACCAGAACAGATGCACACAATATGGCTCCCGAATGTTTATTTACTTTATTTTAGGGGACGATAAATGGTTAAAAAAAAATATATATATATATATATAAGGAAGATTGTGAGGGGTTTAAACATTTGCTAAAAGGATTGCAATATTTTTTTTCGAAACAGGTGATTAAGATCACTGGAAAAAAAAACACAAATTTAAAAAATACTCAAATTTTTTTTTAAAAAAGTTAATGGCGAAACCTTTCTGTAATTTCAAAGCTTAAAATGTAGATAGAATAACCTCATTTCCTGCAAATCGTTTTGAGATTTATTGACTTTCCCCTTTCACCTTGTTACGAAACCTTGAGTTTCCAAATTAAAAAAAATAAAAATATTATAATAATAATAATAATAATAATAATAATAATAATAATAATAATAATAATAGCAATAATAATAATAAGAAGAAGAAGAAGGATGTAAAGTGGATGATCTCAAACAATGAAAAGAGGATGGAAAATAGTCTTTTAAAACGATCAAAAAAATTATTCTGATCCCTATACGATGCAAACACTGATGCGCGCTGATCAACATGCATTCGTTATATATTGGTTTGAGTCAAATCACAGGGCAAACATAAAAGAGCTCTAATTACAAGGTAGTAAAAAGAATTATTTTCTCTTAAAATGCCTCCAACGAGTTCAAACGCGTGTTCAATCATGATAGGGTACACATAGACTCACACCTACACCCATACAAGCAGTTTCACATCACATGCAGCCTTAGGTACATGTTCATAGCTTGAGATATCTACATATACTTGCACACTGAAAGATGGCGACGCTACCAAGGTCGCTCTAACACATTTACTGACAATCCATACGTACTCATTGGCCAATTAAGGAAAATGCTGGAACAAGTAAATCTGAACAACTAAGAAATACAAATCTAAAATACACTTGTATCCACGTATAATGGCTGCCCGCTTGTATACGAGTATGCCTGTCTACTAGGATGGCAAGCCAATCCTTATTGCAGCCGCCTGCTCTGGCACATTTGCGTTTGTTTAAGACCTAAAGTCGCCAACTGTGGCTCATACTATAACTATACTGACGGGACCTTATTTACAGCATTATATTCTGAAAGAAAGAGCGCATTATCTTGCGTGATCTGGCGAATCTTCTAACGTTCGGCGACACGCGAATATATATCCATCGCTTCTCTGAGCCAACTGTACCTATCAGTTGTTAAATGACTAGCGCCTCAAACTGAAGAAGATATTATTTAACCTATGTTTTCTATATTTTATGATAAGGGTTTCAAGAATTTGCAACGTCCGGGGTATGACGATAAACTATAAACGCGTCCTAGATAATACGATAAACTACGCCCAACAACAAGGCCTCTGATCAAGAGATTTTGAAGAGGGTGGAACCACATCTTAATTGCTGGTGTTCCCAAGTCCACCCTGACCCGAGGTGGTAGCACCTGTTAGGGTCCCAGCTATGGGTAAATAGTTAATCCCCAAACAGGAGTCAAAATATTATGAAAGTGTAAAAATAGATTTTAATACCAGAAATACTTTGTAATAAATATTACTAGCAATAAGTTTTTGGGAAAAAAATATTATTACCAGCAATACATTTTTGAAGGAAAAAATATTACCAGAAATAGATTTTCGAACGAAAAAATATTATCAGAAATAGATTTTTGAGAAAGCAAAATATTACCAGCATTAAAAATTTTGTCGACATTAAATAATCCATTGAAGTGTTGATATGCCGTAAAACAAAACAAATCAATTAAAAATTTGCAACTTTTCTTCACAAATAGTGTTATATAATATACACGTAATTTTACGAGATTTTTTAGAATAATTTTAAAATATAATCGCTTGTGTATAAATATATGATGATTACTAACCTCATTTTGGGGTATGACCATTATAGATCAAATGTCAAACATATCTACGTAGGGAATAATAGACGTCGTTTAATATTTCGACTAGTAATTCATATCGATGTTTGAATTTATGAATGAATTCAAAAAAGCCTAAATTAAAGGGTCTTAAAGATTCTGAGGGCAACGCATACTTTGTTCTAATGTGTTCATTGGATTATTGATCGCCAGATTTATAGTCGAATAATTCTCTTTTATGATCGAGCTGAAAAGGATGATTATGAGTTCGTTGACTTTATGAAATATCAATACGACAACAATAAAAGTATTATAGGCATCTCTCTTTGCCCAATAAAAGTACGTGTCAAAATTTCAACAACATGGACACTGACGAAACACCAAGATGCATCACTTGACGGAACATGCACAAGGATGTTATGAGCTGCATTGGACATCAGCTGAAAGAAACACCTTACAAAGAAACGTCTGTATGGACACCTTCCTCCTATCTCAGTTACGCTAAGAAAGAGAACGCTTCGCTTAGCTGGTCACTCCTGGAGACGTAAGTCATAACTTGTGAGTGGCACCCTGTTATGGAACCCCTTGCACGGCAAAAGATCGGTTGGAAGACCCCATCACACCTGATCACTGGATGCCATCTGCAGCACGTGCCGACAGCGATGTCTGATAGGGATGGTTGCAGGGAACGAGTCAGGTGATTCCGAGAGGAATTATTGACCTGATGACGATGATGATGATGATGATGATCAAAATTTTATGTAACCTGTGATAATTGCAGAAGAAAAACGTCAAAGATTCTAATAAACTTTAATGGATGCATTTCTAACGACACAGGAAATATTTGCCGTAAGGGCAAATTAAACAATAATCGTTGTGTTCTGGTAGTGTGTTTATTTGAACCCGTCATTTGTAGAAGAGCTTTTAGCTTTCCGATCAAAAGATTTTACTGATACAATTCTATGTTTAACTTGAATAATTTTATGCGCTATTTTTTCTAGCGGAAAGCGGACTATTTGATCATTAATCTTGAAATTTGAATGAAGCGTATTGATGTGTGGGTAATTTAATGGTTAACAACGAGTATAGAGAAGCTGGTGAGCCGTGTTTGAAGTCATTACATTCACTTTTGCACAAGTAACCTTGGCAAGAGGCATGAACCCATCTTTCAGGCTCTGGCGTCAATTAAGAATAATACGATCCTATTGTTTTATCATTATGCCATATCTAGAAAGATGGGTTCATGCCTCATGCCAAAAAGAAACAGCCTGAAGTGGAATAGGCGTTAACACGCTATCCTTTTATAGCCACACTACATCTGCTAGGGTTGCAGTATATGTGCTGCCTTTGCAACCATGATGAGTTATAGTACCCGGGGCGTGACTTTTTTTTTTAACTAAAACCTTTTAGACATTATTGGCGATCAATTTGTTATGCGTTGAAAATTAAGAAAAATGAATAGCTCTGGTCAATAATTAATGGAAATGTTGCGAGTAAAAATACTATAGGATATTTTTTTATTCCAACGCTCTGTCTAAGAACATCCTTAGATTTGTAGCAAATATATCAGTAAATAATACCACAACCGATGCACCTCCCAATATCTTGTTGGCCATTGTCTGGCAGATGATCTCTCCTCTAATCTTACACTCACAACTCAATGAGAGAAAGAATAGCTTGTATATTTTAATAGTTAACCGACAGAACTAGTAACATTTCATAAACACCGACCCAAAATTTGCTCCAATTCTGATGGACTGTCATACCCTCAATGCGGTTCCTTTTCCTTGAACTCCAGTTGAATCTAGAGTTCAATCCAATCCTCATATGGAGCTCGTTTATTCGGTGGCATTGTAGAAGAGGCTTCAAGAATAGTCGGTTCCTTGTAGTGCTCCCCAAAAATACCTAACTCCTGTCACCATGCTTTACTTTTACAAGAGTCAGACAAGAGCAAGAATGGATAATTACTGCCATATTTGGGCTGGTGCTACTCAGTCCTCATTTACCAAACTTTTACAAAGTTAAAAAGTGATTTCGAAGTCTTATGGCTGATGAATTATTTTCTCCTCTCTAACCCTTTCCCCACAGATAAAACGTTGATCGCCTTTACCTACTCTATCGTTATCACGTTGACAAATGTTACAACGAGCAACATTTTTAGTTCCACCATTTCTAACCTGTACAACTAAGTCGCACTATGCCATGTATACTGGAAGGAATTATCCCCATTCTCTTCTTATTCCATTATTAAGGAGAAAGTTCCATTTGGACAACTTCTTTCCAAGAGCCGCTACTTTATGGAAGAAGATGAGCCCAGGAATGGAAGTCAAAATGATATAACAGCAAATTGAATAATCAATGCCTTAATTCTATAGCCTGGCAGTATATTAAATCTCAGAAAAAAGCAAGACTAGCATGAATTTAGCATTAGTAAAAACGAAAATTAACCAAGATGAAATATCCTTAGATATAGACTGACCAATATTAACAGTCTAACCCTATAGAGGAAATGAAAGGCTCATTCGAAATACTTTGCAGATCGACCACATAAACAGACACCTGAAGAAATTTGAAAGACCCAATAGTCGAAACGTTGCAAAAGTAAACATCAAAGACGAATACAGAAGTCCGATTGTAAGTAATGAAAAATATGCTTCTATTATTATTTGTAATGCGTTGAACAGATCTAATTTACACAAATTAAATTTGTTGTTATTACATTAGGTTCCTTGGTCATATAATTATTCACACACACACACACACACACACATATATATATATATATATATATATATATATATATATATATATATATATATAACTAATTAATGATTTATTTCCACAAAATTAGTGAAAAATATTGCTGAGGTCCCTTTTGTTAACCTCTAGGTATCTTAGGATTATTAATACAGAAAACGTCATGATAGATAGATAGATAGATAGATAGATAGATAGATAGATAGATAGATAGATAGATAGATAGATAGATATGAACAGACTGAGATAGATAGATATGAACAGACTGAGATAGATAGATAGATAGATAGATAGATAGATATGAACAGACATAGATAGATAGATAGATAGATAGATAGATAGATAGATAGATAGATATGAACAGACTTAGATAGATAGATAGATAGATATGAACAGACTGAGATAGATAGATAGATATGAACAGACTGAGATAGATAGATAGATAGATAGATAGATAGATAGATATGAACAGACTGAGATAGATAGATAGATAGATAGATAGATATGAACAGACTGAGATAGATAGATAGATAGATAGATAGATAGATAGATAGATAGATAGATATGAACAGACTGAGATAGATAGATAGATAGATAGATAGATAGATATGAACAGACTGAGATAGATAGATAGATAGATAGATAGATATGAACAGACTGAGATAGATAGATAGATATGAACAGACTGAGATAGATAATTAACAGACCGAGATAGATAGATAGATAGATAGATAGATAGATAGATAGATAGATAGATAGATAGATAGATAGATAGATGTTTCAACAGTCACTATTTGAAAGAATTGAATTTTACTAGTATGTCTTCTATTGACATTTCTACTAATACAATAAACGTACCAAAAATAGGCCATATTTAAAGATCATAACAATACATTTAAATGAAATACAAAAATCATTTTGTATTTTTCTTGCTGAAAATGTTAAAAACGTTATGGTTTTTGTTTTTTTCTTTTTTGTACGGTTCTGAAAACAGAACAACTGATGTCATTTTGTTCGTTTATCAACCATTCCTTCTTTTAGATACAACTTCGCTAGAGATAGAAATTAAAACGAGTAAAAGAAAAGAAAACATAAGACTTCATGTTGGACACGTTCGAAATATAAGCTGTAGTATTTGCTAATGTCTCAGACGACTTGTAAAATTGGAATGTCGTACAGTAAGCTCTCGCGAGATTTATGCTTTGCTCCATATTTTTAATGTTAACGCTATTTTAGATGCTATTTGCTCAGCAAATTTCATATGAGTAATAAATATTATTAGTAGTATCATTAACCGTAGCTTTTTTTATACATCTCGAGGTTCTAGACAAAATCCAGAGACAGATATGCAATATGATAGGTCCTGATCTGGGATCTCGTCTACAGTCACTTTCTCACAGATGTGATGTGGCTCCCCTCTGTCTTTTCTGCAAGTACTTTCATGGCAACTGCTCTGACGAGCTACTTTCACTGGTTCCCAAACTGCATGAATTTAAACGTGCTACTAGGTTGGCATCTCCGTCCCACCCTTTCACTGTCGAAACAGTTAAATGTCACCGTCTCTCCTACTTCAACTTCTTCTTCTCTCGCACTTCCCGACAGTGGAACTCCCTTCCTCTTACTTATTTCCCTGATAGCTATAATCCTCAAATATTCAAATGTAAATTTAAATGTCACCGTCTCTTCTACTTCAACATCTTCTCTTGCACTTCCCGACAGTGGAACGCCCTTCCTCTTACTTTCTTCCCTGATAGCTATAATCCTCAAATATTCAAATGTAAATTCAATCAACATCTTTTGCTGCCTTGATCCTGATCCCCGTCCTTCTCTATATCCTTTTCTCAAACACTACTCTTTACTCTTGCTCTAACTCTCTATAACCCCTTGCGTGCTAGTGACACTTCCGCCTTGCGCAGTGTAAAATACTCTTTTCTTCATTTTTCTATGTTGTCTTCTTCATTAAATTGTTTTTTTTTAACTTTCTTTTTGGCATCATTTCGTTTTCCTCCTTTCTATTTGTAGGTCTCTTTAGATATGGCTTTCTTTCATCGTTGTCTTCTTCCATCTCGCTGTTCGAAATCATTATTCTCTCATATTAAGAAACGATCAGCATTCCCTGTCAAATGAGCTACGGCATTTTTATTATCGTTTTCATTCCTTATTTCCTTCTCGCATTTCCAACCTTCACCTCTTGTTTTCTCTCTCTCTCTCTCCCCCTATTCCTCTCTCCCCATTTTAATATATTTTCTATCAAGTTCTGCGCAAATATATCTAACTATGCTGATAGCCTACAATAGAGTGACTTTTTGAAAGTTATCCATGCAGTCTACTGAGTAGCCTTGTGCCAGATTAATCTTACTTTCGTAATTATTCCCCCGTCTTAAAAAAATGTTTAATTTTTATTTTCACTTTCACTTTCACTTTCATCAATTCTCTGGGTTTTTTTTTTTTTTTGCCTTTTTCTACAGTTTTAAATGATTTTCACTTTCCATCAATATACGTTTCTTAAATGTATAATTTCTCTTTTATTTTCTATCTTTTCCTCCTACTTCAAAGATTACATTTCTTTTTATATAATTCACACAAAATCATATGTTCTTTTTCTCTTAATTTACTTATCTTTTTCTCCTCTCTCTCTCTCTCTCTCTGTCTCTCTATCTATCTATCTATCTATCTATTTATCTGTCTTCATCTTCTTTAGTTTTTCTCCTGTGTCCTGAAGGCTTATATACCCCTCTCTCTTTCTCACTATATTTTCCTTAATATATTTTTCTTTCTCATATCCTCTCCTTTCTCACGCACCATATCTCTCTCCCTTTTGGTCATTCATTCATTCTTTATTTATTTATTTATTTGATCCCCCCCCCAACTACTCATTATTCATGACAGGTTTGTCTGCCCTTATATTTGGTTCTTTTTCCTTCTCTCTTTTCCGCATTCTTCCTAATTTATCCACCATCCCACCTTTCTTTCTATTCTTTGTTTCTGAATTGCCTCCTGGGATTTTTTGGATAGTTCTATGGCTGGAAGCTTGTTGTAAAAGATACAATAGGGAATGGTATCAATCTTAAAGCCAGAAAATAAGAACAGGTATAATGTTACGGTGGAGATGGAGTTGGTGACGCTGAAATCGACAAAGAGGATGAGGCTAAAAACGGAAGTAGGTGCTAATGGCGACAAGGGAAATACTGTATAAAAAATACATTTGAACAGAAAACACGTTTTGAGTAATTACGAATGGATTTTGGTGCATCTTTAGAATAAAAAAATGTATCCTTTTGGAATCTCAGTGAAAACAAATTTTTGAAAAATACTTTTGCCATAGATATGTATGGTAGAAGGCTTCATTTTTATCCAAGATTAAATTCTGTAGACCTTTCATGATAAGTATGTTTTCCTAATTATCAATGAACATATGTAAACCTTTAATGTCGATAGGATACGACATGTACTGCAGCCATATTAGCGTTGCTGTATATTGGTCAAAATACTCTGACGGATCCCATCGCTCTTCAAGCTTGGTTCTTTTTTATTTAAACGGTATCACCCCAAGCAAGGGTATAATGCCACTAAAACACACGGGGTTACAGGGTGTGAATGAATTATGAACAGAAACATTAAAAATGATCAGAAAGAGAAGAGAGTAATCAGGAGGAGAGAGCGATTGACAGTGTATATAATTTTTTGAAGACTTAAGTTGGCTGGAAAGCATGGAGTTAGAAGGGTGTTCCACAAGCGAGAAGTGTGTATGTGTGTGTGTGTGTGTGTGTGTGTGTGTGTGTGTGTGTGTGTGTGTGTGTGTGTGATTTGATCCAAAGTGTTGAGTTGCTACTGTAATGGTAAAGAGAAACTTGGGGAGATAACTGAGATATACAAAAAAGGCATGGAGTTTCACAAGCGAAAAGTGCGAGAAAAGAAACTGTTGTCATAGAACTTACGGCTACATCTAGTCAGCTCAACTGTAAATTGATTAGATCTCGACGCCAGCTCAGTGCTGCGCTTAAATTAAAAACTTGTAGGTACTAGAGCGAAGAGCTCATTCGAACAATTAATTCTCAATCTTACTCTTCCTTACACCACTGGTAGCTACCTCAAAACAGGAACGATCAGTCAGCTTCGTTCTTTAACCCATAGCTGCGGGGAGCATAGTAGATTCATACATTTCTTAAGGGTATTTTACGAATGTAACAAAATCGACCGGAAATGAAGATCAGTTTACTAATTTATCTTTCTGCGATATACTAACATCACACCCTAATGAAAATCTACTAGTATTCATATTTTATGCCACTCATGAAAGCAAGTGTAGCGTGCGATGATATGTGAACTATTATATTACGAGTTCAGTTGTCTATAAATTTGAGATGAGTGAGAATATCAATGCCCGAACATTTGACCAACGAAGAGGATTTGAAGAAAATGGAAAAAAAAAAAGAAACTAATACTTAACATCAGGAAGAGTTACTTGAAATTTCTCGGTCACGTAATGAGGAAAGAGGGCTTGAAAAATCTGGTCCTCACAGGAAAGAGGCATAGGGGGAAAGCATCGCTTAACGTACTTGATGAGCTTGTGCAAATGGATGGTATAACAAGATCTGGGAGAAATAACAAAATGACAAAACGAAAATTAAAAGATACGAGGGACAAGAAGATATGGAGGGCTATAATCGCCTACGTCCTGAAGGAATAAACACATAAAAGAAGAAGACGATTAACACTCCAAGAAATATTTCGACCGATCATTTTTTTTTGTCCTGGGTATGACAACAAACTGCGTCCAGCAGCAAGACCTCTGATCAGGAAGTTTTGAGGAGCGTGGACCCACCTCTTAATTGCTGGTGTTGCCGGGTCCATTCTGACCCAGAATGGTAGCACCTGTTAGGGTCCCAGCTATGGGCAAATAGTTAACCCCGAAACTAGGGCAAAAAAATGAAAGTGTATAAATAGGTTTTAATACCAGAAATACTTTGTAAAAAAAATTATTACCAGTAATAAATTTTTGAAGGAAAAAAAAATATTACCAACAATGTTTTTGAAGGAAATATATTACCAGCTGTACATATTTGAAGAAAAAATATTACCAGCATTACTTATTGAAAACAATTATTACCAGCAATATATTTTGAAGGAAAAATATTACCAGAAATAGATTTTTGACCAAACAAAATATTACCAGCATTAAAAAAACTTTCGGCATTAAATAACCCATTGACGTTGATATGCCGTAAAACAAACCAAACCAAAACAAACCGATCAATTTTACAGTGTTTTTTCTAATGTATACCATGTAAGGAAAGAAAGAGGTCTATTTTTTACTTCTTTTTAACTGTCACTGTCACTCAGGCAATCTACACGCCTTCCTCTGTCCCTCTTTCATGTGAGTATCAGATTTTCCAAGCCCCCTTTCTTCATTACGTACCCCAGAAATTTCAACAACATCTTCCTGATGTTAATCTACACTTAAGAAGCTTGTAGAATGGATGAACCGAAAGATTTTTTAACAAAATCATTAAAAGTAAGAAATTAAATTCTCAGAATAAAACTTTGAATATAAATTCTGTTTGACATCTGGATTAGAACAGTGATTACACCTGACAAAGTCAAACTCACCCGAAGTGTTTCTCTCAGTGTGTCGCACGGCCCCCCGGTGGGATTGTTCTCATCTCGTCTTCTCTTGACCGACGATCACTAATTGTTTGGTTCAGCAATGAAAGCCTTAAAACACAGAGAATTTTAACTTGACTATTTTTATTACTCATGTCGACGTGTACATTATCTAACTATCGGTGGGTTTCCCCCTCCCCTCACCGGGGAGCCGTTTCGGACACGAAAGAGAACACGTCTACGTCGCTTGACAGTTAAGAAGTAACCCGCTGAAACCATTCTCATATCTATATTTCCCAATCTAGCTCAGCCAATCAAAATCTACTTTGCCATTCTAACTTATATCTGGCCCTGAATGTCAACATCCAGAAGGCGGAGACGAGATACACTTCCCCTAAAAATAGTCGGATAAAAATAGTCGGCTAAACTATTATTTAACAAGTGTGTCTCTTGCCATATGATATCAGAGAAGTATCCGGCGGTAATTACCTCTAGTTGAACCGAATAAAAATGCATTAGAAAATGTGACTACAAACCGCACGACGGTGTTTAATAATTCTTAACGCGCGAAACTCTACCTTAAAAAAATGTAAACATATTATGAGAAATATTTGTTATTTTCTTTTAATCATTTCACCCCATGCCAGGCAATAAAGCCACTATGGTGCAATGGGTTGCTGAGTGTGAGAAAATATGAAAAATTATTAAGTAGCGAAAACAATAAAAGAAAAGGAATTAAGAAGACCGAAGATAACGATTGACATTGCATTAAAATTTTTGAAGATCAAATTTAACAGGAAGGCAAAAACCGCAGATTGTAGTTCGTCTCTTGGCTTGTTCCTTTTGCTGACAATCATTCATTCTGACTTTTTGCAATTGATGTATAGTCCTTTCTTCTCATTTTTCTTTACGACCTTCTCTAAGAATTTTTGTAGTTTCTTTACTGTGTCTTTTATTAACTACGTCATCTGAAATATTCTATGCTGTCATGATTGTGGCTGCCAATAATGAATCCTGATATGACATCTAAATCTCTCAAGATTGTATCACTATACCTTTTCTTCTATGTGTCGTGTCCCTTCTGAATCTCAGCGGTCATGGCTCTTCACAACTTCCTATTTATTGTATCCCTTGATGATTAGATCACGTTATCGTAAATCTTGATGTGAATGGATGTAGTTGTTTGGGAAGACTATAAAATCAAATTAAAAGAGAATTTTTTAAAAATTGCTAAACAAGGAAATAAACGGGCACAGTTGTACCCGTAATTATCAGAGAACTTGTAGCGCATTTCTGAAGGGCTTTGATAAAAAGATTCAAGAGCAGAACTTGCAAATATATGGATGACAGTTTTACAAAATGATTAAGAGTGCGGGATATTTAAAAGATCACTTACTTGATCTCGTGATAAAGCGGCCGGATACATTGAGGGTGAACTCAGTTATGGTGATTATTATTATTATTGTTGTTGTTGTTATTATTATTATTATTATTATTTACTTCCATTTTTCTCTCTTTACTGTTTGATACAATCCTTTCTAAAGTGTTTTACTTAATAACTCTAATTACATCATAATATTAGGTTGGTGCAAAAATAATGACGTAATAATGTCGTTTTTTGACGTATTTTTTAAAGTCAAAAAATGACATTATTTTTGCACCAACCTAATAGATATTCTGAGTACTTTAATGAGGCACAAGTGTAGAATGTTTCGGAGATTAGACAGTGAGTGGTTTTCTTGACTTTTACTAGTGGCTATAATTAATACGCACCCCAACAAATGATCCGAAAATTAAGAAATATAGCTATCTCTATATATAATGCGCATCTATAAATTTTGTCCAAAAGAATAATTACGAAGTCATTTTATCGACCTTGACATTAAGAATAAAATGAAAACTAAAATAATGTTCTGTTTCTGATGGCAACAGAAAAAAAAACAGAGTTGGAACTTATTGTAAAATGGATTCAGGAATCTTGGGATTCCGTCAGTAAGGATGTTATAAAGAAAAGGTTTCAAGAAATGTTGCCTCACGACAGCCAATGATGGCTCTGAAGACGACATCCTTTGGCAAGGGAATGAAGAGGCCGAAGATAATTTTCAACGGAACGAAGATTATATTGTGATTGATAATTTGTTTAATGACAATTTAGATATTACTTCTATAATAGAAAGCGATGATGATGATGATGAAAATTAAAATTTCAATAAATTGTTAACTTGATATTATTTTTCTCTTCGAAATTTTTCTTTTCATAGATTTTTTTTTATTTTTCTAACAAATAAAAAATACGGTTACTGATAATAAATTTATTGGCAAAAATTTTACAATTATTATTGTTGGATTTAAAATGAAAATCTTTCTTATTTTAGAACAACAAGTACATATTTATTATTATAAATCAATAATGAAAAAAATATTTTTGTTTAAACCTATTTATAATACGCACCCCTACTATTACCTATAATTTACAGTAAAAAAAATGTGTATTATTTTCGAGAAACTACTGTAATCATTCCCAGTGCTCCTATGATTATTGGCATAGCGATTGTACTTAAATGCCACGTTCTTGTAATTTATCTTTTCTATTTCTATTCGTTATTATTATTATTATTATTGTTATAATCATTATTAATCCATTGTGTTGAAGCTCACAATCATTATTTCTAGACTTCAATGTATAGTCCGATTATTATCATGATTAATATTAACATCATTATAATTTGATTTTAAACCAAGTCATCTGAACTTAACTTCATTAAAGCTATTCTTCGTTGTCAGAAATTGTTATGATTATAGTTTTGTTGTTTCTTTGGTCGAATTTCAACATTTCACCGTGCAATTCACTTCTTATTTGCCCTGCGGTATTTAAATTACACACCTATTGTCCTACCTTTTTTATTTCTTCTAAATTTTCATGCATTTATCAGCGAAATTCAGTTTTAAATGTCCTCTATATTAAAAAAAAAAAGTCAGGTTCATGAAAAAGTACTTCCAAAATTTAAAAAAAAATCAAACAAAGGACAATTATTAACCTAAGGTCGCAGAATCTGGACCAATAGGCGAATTGTTGCAAAGATAGACCAATGGTAAATGCAACAACCAAGTGATATGAGCATTCTTCAGAAACACAATAAAATATCATAAAAAAGGCAATTCTTGTGTAAATATTTGAAGAAAATGTTCGAGATATATAAGTGCATTTCCTAAAAGTTTGAAGAATTTGAGAATTATGCAAAAACCGAATGCATCACGTAATTTAACGTCTGCCATTTTGCATCAGTACTCCTAGTCCCAAAAGTGACCTTGATAGTATTACAAACTAGAGCAAGATTTAAGCGTTCAGATAATTTTTTCATATTCAAATTCATCAATGCTTTACCTGATATATATTGCGTCTATCATGAAACTTCAATGTTCACTTTTATATTTACATACGTTCTATCTCTGATATTAAGCACTTTATCCCATAAATATAGCACACCAGAACACTATAATTTTCATGTATATATATATATATATATATATATATATATATATATATATATATATAGCGCATTTATATATGGCCTGACGATTGCCTATAGCATGAAACAGACTGTCGTCTCTAAGTGTTAACTTCTGTGTGCACTTATATAATCTTACGTTAATTGTACAACTCGGATTTTCAACCCGAAGCAATTTTCAAGTGCTGAAATTTTTATATTTATTTTTAGTTCTGTTTATATGTTGAGTCGACACCCTTTTTTTTTTTAGTTTTTCTGGAGACGCTGGTATAACAATTAGAAATGATGTTATAAAATCAATGGCGGGTGACTCTAATTTTATCCGGAAATCAATAGATTAGTTAATAATAAAATTATTATCAATATTAATATTCCTCAAAAACCAAAAGTAGTGATAAGAGTAATAATAAAATAATAAAATATACCGCAACCAAATAAGTTAAGTTACGGTAAAATAAAAGGAAATAAAATGGAAGACATAGATAGGAACTTAAAAATATGCAAATATTTAGATAAGTAAATAAATAAGTCAATCAAATGAATAATAAGTTAATAAAAAAATAAATCAAAATAATAAATGAATGAATGCAAGTATATAAATAAATAAACATTTTTGTGATCATAAGACTAAAGAAAAGAAGAAAGGTGAAAGAAGAAGAAAACAAATAAAGCAAAAAATAAAACTAAATAGTAGCTATAAACTGAAAAGGGTAAGATAATTGAAAAAAATGGCAAGACAAAAATGTTAAATGCGTTATCGTCTAAAATTAACAATAGTCGTACAATAAAGGTAGCTAGAGAGAGAGGAAAAACATTAACATCATTACTAGTCGATGTGGGCGCCTGGTCCGCCTAGATTATATAATCTGGGTCAACGTGTTTGACTAGGAACTTGGATATATGCAGGCAGTAACTATATATATATATATAGATAGATAGATAGATAGATAGATAGATAGATAGATAACTAACTAAACTCGTTTCGAAAAACCTTCGAATTTTTTATTTGTAAATAATCAAATCAATCTCGAGGGAAAAAAAGGTTTTAAAAAAAGAAAGAGCTACAAACATGAACTACTGTCGAACAAATCGCACAGATGCAGGTCTGAAGCCCAAAGAAAAAACCCCGATATGAGTAGACAACTAACAAAAGAGCTCAATACAATCGTAGAGCAGACCTAGATACACCTAGGGAGCCAGACAAACCTACTTAGGTTTCCCATAAACGAATCGTTCTTTCCCTGACGATCCGTTTAGGTGAAACCTAGGTAGGTTTGTCTGGCTCACTAGGTGTATCTATATATATATATCTTTAATTCAATTTAATTCAAATAATTATATTGAAGTTTTCGGCTCTTGATTTGAAACATGAGAACTCTTATGTAGCGTATTGGAATCATATTTTTAAATAAATAATTATATTTATGCTCTACTTTTATATCGAGCACTACTTTTTTTAAAATAATAACAAAATACTAAAGAACTTTGGATTATTTACCTAACCAGTTCTTTCCTATTTTATATATATATATATATATATATATATATATATATATATATATATGGGGTGGGTAAAGAATTAGTGGATTGATTTTTAATCCGATATTTTTATAACTTCAAACTTTATTATTATGGATACTTCATATTTGAAATACGGCGATAGACATAATACACACTGTTTAAAAATATCAAAATAAATTGTCTATTTCAAATGCGAGTTAATAATGTTTGAAGTAATAAATAGATACGTGTGTGTGTGGCGTACCAGGTAATTAAGTACAAATCATATTTAAGAAAATGTTCTGCTGAAAAATCAACTCGATAATCAACCCACTTTTATATATTATCTAATATATATTTTATCTAAGTCAATGTCGCTGGGGTCAGCGGCTACGCGAGGAGCAAATCCTGAGCTTTCATTTCCAGTGTTTTGAGTGGAAGTTGCCAGGTTAATGATCTCGAGACGTTACAAATCGAAAAAGAATTTCAAAATCTGGTGCTCAGCACATAAAATTACGTTAGGTGATCTTCATCTTTACTTAAGATAGCTTCTCAGAAAACAGGCACACACAGATATATGCACATAAACACATACACACACACATAATGCGCACACGCACAAGCATATATATATATATATATATATATATATATATATATATACATATATACACACACACATATATATATGCATATATATATATATATATATATATATATGTGTGTGTGTGTGTGTGTGTGTGTGTGTGTGTGTGTGAATAAAGACAAAGAGACTTTATCACATTTGCCTTGAGTGTCCTTCAGAGGACGAAACGTGTCATCTATGATTATTTCTCCTTTCGTCTTTATTCATATTGTCTTTTTGCCTTCTATCAGGGGGACAGTAGATAGCGATTGATATAGCATCTAATTTTTTGCAGATTAAAGTTGGCATAAAAGCAATTAGCCGAAAGAGAGTCCCACGAGCGAGAAGTGCGAGAAAAGAAACTGTTAGCATAGAACTTACAGTTACATCTAGCCAGCTCAACTATAAACTGATAAGACCTCGAAAAAGGTAAAAGCCCACTTCTATGAACATAAGAGGCACCTGCGTTAGGACAAACCTTTAAACTCGTTCGTAATAAGCAGAAAGACCATACATTCGATTTTTTAAATGCTACCCTAATTAGAAAAAGCATCATTCTTTTCGCAGGAAATACTTTTAAGGAATTCTGATAAATATTTTACCATCTATAAAAGCATGTCGAACATACTTTATTATATCACCAACATTTATAAATCTACACTTAAAGCATCTACGATATATCTACCTGCGACCACAGCAGGTACTGGAGGGGGTGAACTTACATTATCTCACCCTTAACTCCCACCGACAAATATCTACATGCGAACAACTACCAAACACGCATGAAAACGCCTACTAGACACATATACACATATGCGGGATTAAAAAACTAAATATACATTATATGAATCCCGTATAGACAAACTTTGAAGATACCTGTACTAATACAAGAAAAATTAAACCACAATATCTTGTCAGTCGTCTTAGCGAAACATGTATAAAAGAGGGATTGCTGCTAAAATACACAATTATATATATATATATATATATATATATATATATATATATATATAAATACATAAAAATCGCTACACATTGCTATTATGTTTCAACAACATAAATGTTACCTACAGTTTTCTCATTTTACCTATATATATATATATATATATATATATATATATATAGGAAGAAAATGAGTGACTACCGACATCGAGGTTCGAGCCTGACACTCTGGACTTATGAATATACGTTTTCTACCAGGTGGAATAGCTGTGCTACTGACTGCAGTAATTTTTGTGCCACTATTGAATGGAACTATCCAGTCGAATAAGTGTGAATTATTGTCCGTTGATGATTTGTGTTTTGATTTAGGATTTACCGGACGTTAAGCCGAACGGCGATACTAACAAGGTATTCACTGAAATGTTTAATTATCTTTGGTTGATTTTTACTTCTTTGTTCTTGTTAAGTATTTATTTGCGGTTGTAATTAAATACTGTTTTATCTTAACGTTGAAGTCTGGAGTTATATTTAATTATTAATGGCCACCGTACGTCACAAAACGTTAGAAGTCGCAATCAAAGAGTTTCTTGATAATTGTATTAATATTATGTTTTTATGCTCTGTCAGTTTCTCCCTTCTTTCAAATATCGCGTCTTCATCCGCCATATTCTTAATTTAATAAATGATAGGACTTCTGTACTTATTTGCTTACGAATAAACCATCTGGGTGAAAAAATGGAGATCTGCTTTTTCTTCAACAAGGATCTCGTAACACTGTGTATCCGTTTCATAAACATTAGTGTGTAAACAGAAAACACAAATTACTATTTCGTAGAACGTAGTGGTTAAGGTAATTTTATATTCAAAATACTCGAATTTTTGAAGATAGCTTTTATATACGAGTAAACGAAATGAATATAGCTTTTAGCAGATTTCTTTCTTGCGAGTATAATTTGTGATTACAACGTTTTCTCGGTCTATTCTGGTAACCCTCACACAGAAACTTGAGTGTCAGCAGCATGCTATTTGAAAATGTTACCGTACATTTTTCAGCTACCCAAAGTTGTCGGCGTGCTTCCACCATGATCTGACCTGACTCGATGCATGGCTTTCCCACAAATGGAATGAGAGGATCGAGAAAAAAGAAAGGTCACAACAGACATGTAAAATTAATCTTCACCAGAACAAATCAACATCTCTACTTAGTGAGATTAGAATTCTGTCTGATGTAATTAGAAGACCGAAGATGGATAGTAAGAGGAAAGGACTGAGAGAGGAACAAGTCAAAATAGTTTTAAAAAAAAATAAAGTTATGAATGAAAGTCACTCAAGTTAAATACTTTATTCTCAGCCCAAATCATCCAAAAACGTCTATAAACTTTCTAAAAGACTTGAAGAAAAATCTATGAACCTGATTTTTGCTTTCAATATATTAGCAACAATATTAATAATGCAAGGAAACCACATATCGACTACTAAAACTAAAAGGTTATTTGATTCTAATTACACAGAGCCAAAATGGCGTGTACTAGCTCTATATTTTAAAACCTCCGGTACCCTAAAGCCGGAGAAAAAATAAAACAAGTGACATTAAAATCTGGTTGAAGATTACTAAATTAAATCCGTTTGTCCAGCCTTTTACGTTTATTTTGTTTTTTTTCCATTCCAGGAAATCTCAAGTCTTATCGCCATGTTATTATTCACTTATGATGACGCTATTTCAAAAATGTTCATAAGGTAACGCTAAAAATATTTAAAGCCTGCAAAGTTACAAGTCACTTTTAGAGTTCATATTGGCGTTGTTATGACTATAGTCTCTGTCTATCAAAATATAGGTATAATCTTGAAGTAGTGAAAATGGAGAGATGTTCGCAGAGTTATTGAATTTGAAATGGAATAAGGAATTAAGTTAATTTGCAACAGAATCATAATATTGTGGGTCATAATTTAGGATGAACAGGAAAAAATCTATTTTTAAGGGAGATGAGTATTACATCTTAAACAATTACTATCCACTATTTAGATATTTACTTACCAGTGTATGAATAATATACTTAACTGTCAAAGAAGCGCTTCTTGTAACATGATATATAAAAATTCACGTACTCTACGAGGGAGCGAATTCAATAATAATCTAGTTTCTGTCATAGTTTTCTCTCAAGTTGTGACACACCGTCTTGTTATTTATATTAAAAAAAAAACTTACTACACCTCGTTGTGGAAAACTATTTTGCAAGATAGACATACATTAATACTACAGATACCGCTGTTGTAGTGACATTGTTCCACACTCAGTGACACTTATTTTCCATCACACTACGTATTCTCTATCATTTTTTGTCTAGGTATCACCCCATCTCCCTTTATTTCAGATATTTTCTTTATTTCGCCACCTTCCTCCCTCTATGTCATAGGTTTTTTTTTTCTATTTCTCCAGCTTTCTCTCTATCTTCCTTTTTTATTTCATACCTTTTCTTTTCCCCCACTTTTCCCCCTATCTCCCTCTATGTCATAGCCTTTCTCTATTCCTCCACCTTTCTATCTCCCTTTTTTTTATTTCATACCTTTTCTTTTTTCCCTATGTTTCCCCCTATCTCCCGCTATGTCATGGCTTTTCTTTATTCCTCCACCTTTCTCCATATCTCCCTTTTTTATTTTATACCCTTTCTTTTTCCCACGTTTCCCCCTATCTCCATCTCTGTCATAGATTTTCTTTATTCTCCCCCCTTTCTCTATACCTCCCTTTTTTATTTCATACCTTTTCTTTTTTCCCCATGTTTTCCCCTATCTTCCTTTTTATTATTTCCTACTTTTTCTTTATATCTTCCCAGGTTTTACCCTGCCTCTCCTCCTTTTATATCTTTTTCTTTATTCTTACAAACTTTCTTCTATCGTTCTTTTGTTTATTACATACCCTTCTTTTTTTTTTCAGGAGCCTCTTTCCTATCCCCTTTTATTTCATATTCTTTCGTTGTTCCATCTTTCTCTCAATTTCGCTCTTTGTTTATTTTATATCCTTTCTTTTTCTCGCGGGTTTCATCCTATTTCCCTTTAATTCATACGTTTTCTTTATACCTCGACCTTTCTCTCCATCTCCATTTATTTATTTTCTGCCCTCTCTTTGTCCATTTCTTTCATTCTTCCCTCTACTTTATCTCTATATCTCCCTTCCATGGCCTTTCCTTACCCTCAATTTTCTCTCCATATCTCTCTTATTTATTTTATACTTTTACCTTTCTAGTTATCTCCCTTTTTATCATTCTATACCCTTTCTTTTTCTACACTTTTCTCTTATCTTTTTGTTTATATCACTATTCCCTTTGCCCCCCCTCTCTCTTTCTCTTTCTCTCTCACCCTTTATTTCTTCACACTTTTTTCCTCTTCTTCAATTCGTTCTTCTTTTACTTCCGCCCTTTTCTTCGCCTCTTTCCAACTGTACCTCATCTTTTATTATTTCTTCTTTTCATTTCCCTCTCCCCCCCCATTACATTCTACGTTCTCTATTCGAACTAAAAGATAACGGGGTCCCTGTGTGCAAAACTTGCTTTATTGAATTGGTGTGCGGCCAAGTGTGAGATCTGCTTGGTCGGCTCTCTACAAGTGTGTGGTCAATAGTGACCACAACAGACCACTCCCCCGTCCATGCCTATCGCCTTCTCCAAACCAACATAACAATACGCCCATCTCTAAATATACAGCCCGAAAATAATCCTGTCTCGAAAGGCGAGGTCTGGGTAGGTGAATGAAAGCTATGTTTCTGGGGCCTGAAAGAAGGGGGGATGCGGTAAGAACGGCTGCTTCAAGACAAACAATCGAAGACATGTTTGTTTCTTTCTTTTGATGGTTAGTTGGTTACTGGTTGAGATGGTTGGCTGATTATTTAATGCCTGCCTTTGATGTTCGTCACTACTAATACTATTATTATTATTATTATTATTATTATTATTATTATTATTATTATTATTTATAAAAGTAGTCGCTGAAATACACCAGTTTCTCTTTTGTCCCACTATCGGCATTCTTTTTTCTTTTTCTTTTTTTCTTTTTTTTTTTTTTTTGCTATGGCTGATTGTTATTTTTGCCATTACTGACTGGAGGCAGCTAAGTATCGATATTTATAGAGATGACATTATTATTATTATTATTATTATTATTATTGCCCTTCCTAAATGATGGAATTATTTATATAAGGATTGGTGCTTCTGCATAATATGAAAGTGTCTGTGGGCTCTGCCGAGGATCAATGTTGTATCGGTGTTCCTTGTGAAAAGTATTACATATAAAACACACACACACACACATATATATATATATATATATATATATATATATATATATATATATATATATATATATTAGAGTGTGCAGCTTATATTTTATATAATAAAGAAACAATTTATACAAAGAATTAAATAGCAATGTTAATGTGATTAATGTCGAAATCACTTTGCTAACAGAACTTAATGAGATATTAACTTAATATCAATTGAATAATAAAATCCATTTATTCGTTTTTGTCTGTTGGAAGATACATGCCAAGCACTCTCGACAATTTTATCTTCAGGGTACAATTTTCTTATACATAAGCAAATACTAAGACGAACGATGTGTAGACCAAATTGATATTAAGTTAATATCTCATTAAGTTCTGTTAGCAAAGTGATTTCGAAATTAATTACATTAACATTGCTATTTAATTCTTTGTATAAATTGGTTCTTTGTGATATATATATATATATATATATATATATATATATATATATATATATATATATATATAGAGAGAGAGAGAGAGAGAGAAAGAAAGAATGTATGAGATAACGATATATTTTTTATATATCTAGAAACAGCAAAGAAAAAAATGAAGACTAAACAGAAAAAAATTAATTGTGACACGTTTCATCTGTTAGAACATCATCAGAGTAGGCTCGTTGACTCATGTATATGTGTGTGTGTGTTTTAAAATTAGGATATAGAAATCCCTACAAAGTTTTTAAATTTTGACAATTTTAAATGTTTTATGAAAAGAGATTAGTTTAAAAAAAGAGTTGACAATGCATTTCGCCGTTTAACTTTTCATCAGATACGAAAACGATAGAATGAAATGCGTATATATGTATTTGTGTGTATACTTTAATAGTGAATCATATATATATATATATATATATATATATATTAATCGAATTTACACCACTCAAGGCAGAGAGACACTAAATCATCAGGGGTTACTGGGTGTGAAAGAATTAGCAAACAGAAAATTAATGTTTATTGACTTACAAACAATGAACTATTTAAGTTAAATATTAAAGTAATTAGAGCCATGCATCTGAAAAAAGAAGAGAAAATCAAGAATCTCTAGGTAGTCAAAAAGTGTCAACATTTTGGGGAGGACATCCTGTATACACGGATGTGTGTGTAGCATAAAAGTTATTAACGCTGATTAGTTTGTCGTGATCAAATTCTGGCCGATGATGTTGAGTTCATTTTTACACAAATACCCTTGGGAACGTTATTGAATCAATTTCTCTCCCAAGTTAAGTACTAAATAGCAGAGTATACTAGTTTCCCTAGCTTTGGTCGGCAATTAATCTAGGAGAAGGAAACCCGTGGCTGTCTGTAGACTCTGTTGCATTCTGTGCACCATTTGATTGTTATCAGTTGTTCCCAAATGCCTGGTTGCTAGTTTCGCCCTATAATCAAATCATACGGTCTGAGGCTTCCGCTCTGTATATATTGGGTGTATTTGGGCATCAATTACTCATTTTTAAGACCAACGAAAATTCTTACAATTGCTTAGGAGGTTTTGTTGTTTATTTTGTATTCTTGATACTATTATTAATTCTTCTAGTCTTTCTTAAAAGCTAATTTGGGACTGTATTCCAAGGGCTCCGATAATGATAGCTGCAATTGTCACCACGGCTTTTAAGTTCTTTCTCAAGATCTAGGGTCCTATTGTTCATTTATTTTAATTTTGTCGTTCGCAGAAACAGCAAAAATTCGCTAGCAGATCTTCTTTTCTTTACTTACATTATTTACATCATTTGGACTGATATCCCCATCTTCATTGCCATATTCACATTTCGGCCGTTGTACGCTCCAGCCTTCTTCAGGTGATTGGAACTTCAAACCGATCCCTTTCTTTCGTCGACCGGGATAGATTGTTCTAGTTCCATGTGTTGTGCCTCTTCCGGATGTCTCAGTTATTTCCTTTCAACTGACAATTCTTTGGGTATGTATTTTTGAGATTTATAAAATTAATATATATTAATTTTTACCAGTGCTCATATTACAATTTTTCTGATATTATTATTATTATTATTATTACATTTTTTACAAGAGCTTATATTGCAATTCTTGTTGTTATTCATTGCTTTTCTCTAGCACTCCTTATTACTGGTTCCCATATTGTATTCATTTCTATGCTTGGTCGGCTCTGGAGATTTTTGTGGCCTAGCATATGTGCTGATTCCTTAAGTTTTCGTATTTTCCAGTGATGCTCTCTGTCTATTATTTCAACCACATCCCTTCTTTTCTTTGTTTATGATGACTGGCTTTTGATTTCTACGGGGTGTGAGTTTTTGAAATTTGTAAATCCCATAGAAATGCTTTAGGCGTTCGCTTCTGTTTTCCGCGTAGCGAATTCATTTTCTTTTTCAGTCTGATCCTTTTCTGCAACGTAATATTTTTATTGATATCCCCACATTTCATTATAATACTTGGGAATCAAGTAACAAAAAGTCTTTTCAAATATTCAGCTGTCGCCTAAATATACTCGCCTGTAGATTTCCAGTTCAAGTGTCAATATTATGGGCATGGCCATTACATATATATTTGCCTCTGAATTTTTTATTCTTAAGTATGGTATTGATATTTAAAAATTGCATCGGTTTCGTTTAATTTTAATCACTTACTCGTTTTCTCCTATGTGTCGTGTCACTTCAGGTCATCGGTGATGATCGATTCCGATCTTCTGTATCTTTTGGTAATTTTTGTCTTTGTACCATCCCTCTTGCTCGTCATTTAGTTGAAATGTTGCCCCAACCTGCCCCTTTTGTTTTCAATATGTCCTGTGAATGTCAAATTCTCCAAAGGCCTCATTTCTCAATATATGTCCCAGTTTGGTTTAGTTTGGTTTGTTTTACGGCATATCAACCTCAATGGGTTATTTAATGCTGACAAGATTTTTGTTGATGGTAATTTTTTTTTTCTTCAAACTAGTATTGCTGGTAATATTTTTTCCAAAAATATTTTGTTTCTTCAAAAATGTATTGCCGGTATGAACCTTTTACAAAAATGTATTACTGTAATTAAAACCTATTTTTACGCTTTCATAGTGATTTGACCGCAGTTTTAGGGGGCATTTTTTGCCATAGCTGGAATCCTAACCGATGCTACCACGCCGGATCAGGGTGAACCTGGGAACACCAGAAATTAAGAGGTTATTTGAGGCTAGTCAAAAACTCCTGATAAGAGGCCTTTCTTTGGATATAGTTTATCGTCTTAACCAGGACGCGGATGTAGTTTATCGTCTTACCCTGTAGGCGGATGTAGTTTATTCTCTTACCCAGGACGCTGATGTAGTTTATCGTCTTACGAAGGACGTAGTTTATCGTCATACCAAGGACGCGGATATGTCCCAGTAATTTCAACTGTCTCTTTCTGATTCTAAGTATAATTTACCTTTTTTTTCTTCTCATTTTGCTCTTCTTGTTCACATTTATAATGTATGTGGTTGGTCAACTATCTACAATCCATTAGGAATAGTAATAATAATAAAAATGTTCGCACCCGTAATGTCTGGCATCTTTCGGTGATAGCAAGTAAGTCAAATCACCATTATTCGCCTTGGTATTCTTACCGATTTTAATAATGTTATTGTATTAATAGTTCCAATTCTTTTACAGATCTACATTTTCCCTAGACTTTTTATAAGTGTCTCCAGGATTGTTCCAAGCATTCCATTAATGATAGGCACGGTCGTCACATTCAGATAAACGTTTTGCTTATTTTTTTATTCTTTGTTCTTTTATTATTACTTTTTTTCTTTCTAGTTATATTTTTTTCTCTCTGGCAAAGGCAAGTTAATTATCCAAGTTCTCCACTTTTTCAATGTCTTTCTGATTTACCGGTATATCGATATCCATTAGTTTCAATTTTGTTTTTCTTTTTATTTCACGAGAACTGAATGTAGGCTACTCGCTTGGAGTGAGTGATTCGTTTGAATTTCAAAGTCCATTAGAATTTCACTTTTTCGATTCTTTATGAGTCTAAATTCTTTTTTTATACCCTTTGTCTGTATCGTTTATAATCAGTTCATTTGTAGTATTCTTAACATTCCTGCCCAATCATGTCAATTCGGTTGAGTGATAATGATTAGATTTAAGTTTCTACACAGATTAGAAACACAACAATATCCTCGGCACATGAGCTGTTCTATAAAACGCTGCCACGTGAATAATCGAAAGGATTTCAGAATCTCCTCATAGTCAGAAGGAATCGTAGAAATAGTCTTTAGTATGCCAGTCACAGGTTTGGTATATTTCTCTCATTTTCTTTGACAGGTTAGAGCACATTTTCGCCTGCTCCACTTTAATGATGTTCTTATCCGAAGGTACAGCAAAATCTGTTAGAACTTATTCATGGCTGCTCTTTTACACAAGTGTAATATCAGGGCGATTGCTCTCCGAGCGCTTGTCACTCAATATGGTTGGATCCGACACCAGCTTCACTTGATCAATCTCAGCTAATGAGAGGGAAGTACGCTAATAAGATAATGATGAGGTATAAATATACGATTATTGATTAATCACTTTTAACATCATATAAACTCGTTATTTATTATGGAAAAGTTTTTTATTAAATATATGAGTTGTAAATCATCACTATCCACTTATGCATTTAGAACAGAGTGATTTAGTGCTATAAGTTGTATCATAAACCCCTCTACTTCAACTGGCTTAGGATTGTTTCTTCCCTTATTTTATTGAAAAGACAAGACTAATCATGTCATTAAATCGTTTACGTATATCTGTGAGGTCACTACACTCGGTTAGAATATATTTTACGATATGGCATCAAATCTGAAAAAAGTATACCTTGCACATACATCACAACTAAATAATCGACGTATAAGAAAGAGAAACATTTAAGCAAATCAAGAGGGAGAGAATAATTCAGGCAAATAAATGATAAATAATTGATTGATCTGTTTTAACAGTATATTAATCCTGTAGAAATATTTTTATTAAATATATGACTTGTAAATCATCTTTATGTTGCTGTTTCCATTACTCTCTTTTATGAGTTTAGAACAAAATTATTTAGTGCTAAGATACTTTTACCTTCGCGAAAAGGTACCCTAGATTAGTCATATCATAAAGTCAGTAAACACGTTTAGAATATATTTTACGGTATGACATCCAGTTAGAAAAAGGTATACCATTCACATGCATCACAGTCAAATATACGCATTATGGAGATAGATTTTGATAAAAGCAGAGCATAGATTTGCATGTGGGGCTCAGTTAGAAATGCCTTCAGGCCGGGTAACACAGTGAGCTGAGTCGCTTTCCGATTGAGGGTGTTCCCATGTATCTAGATGTGAATCCCAGATCGCCTTCCTTCAAAGCTTTTGTTTTTTAACACATCTCGACACTCGGCCATGGCGTTCACCCACCAACTCCCACGCAAGAACCGTAATGCACTGTGTGCCAATTCCTGGGGAATATGGCCAACAGGTTAATGTCAGAAAAATAAATAGCAAGTCTCCTACTAGACAACGGGATATTTATTTTCCGCTTATCTTAATTCAGCATAATAGGTATATGTTAACACTTACAACCAATTAATATCAGAAGCCAGGAGAGCCATATCCGTTGCAGCATCAGGCTCTTTATTACCATTACTATTATTAGTAGTAGTAGTTTTGACCCTAGTACGATTTGATAATATTCTGTAGATGTCAAGTGACAGGGGGGCATCTCTAAATCTCCAGCACCTTTCTAAATGTCCTACCAGGCCATAGCACCAGCATATTCATCCAATATTGATTCCACTGTTTTTTCTATCGTTCCTAGCACGCTATATATTATGGACATGATCCTTCATGTTGCCCACGTTTCTCAGTTTTCTGATATTTTTGTTCGAATTTTTATCTTTCTATTATCTTCACCCTGCTGCCCTTGACACAACGTTTCCCGTGTTCACGTTTTAATCAGATTTGGTATTTTAGCAAGAATGCATTCCAAAAACTGGACAGAGTGTTGCGAGACAGAAGGATTACTTTGGTAACAAAAAAAAAAGAGTACTGATTTGTTACGTGCATTCTGTCTTCCTTTACGGCAGCGAATGATTGATGGTCTCCTTAAAGATGAGGAGACTCAAAGCGACGGAGATATGGTTCTACAGAAGGATGCTGAGGATATCATGGACAGAACATGTGTGCAACGATGAGGTCTTGGAGAGAATGCTTATACTTAACATCAGGAACAGGCAGCTGAAGTTTCTGGGACACTTAATGAGAAAAGAGGGACTGGAGAATCTGATACCCACGGGTCGAATAGCGGGAAAGAGATACAAGGATAAACAACGCATGACATAACTGGCGGACGTTACAAGTGGATGACAGAACGTGGTCTGGGGGAGGTGGCAGAGGGACGAAATTTATTGAGAGCTATAAGGGATAAGTTGAAGTGGAGAGCCATGATCGCCTACGTGCTGAAAGGACACGGCATATAAAAAGAAAGAAGCTTAGATGAATTCATCAGACTTGGTCCAAACATTGCTGAATACCTCTTTGTCTATTCTTTTCTCCTTTATTTAGATAGTCTCTACTTACATTATTTACATTATTCGGACTATTGTCCTCATCTTTGTCGCCATATTTATTACAACGTTTCGGCGTTTTCGACTGTTCTAGTTCCATGTCAGTTATCAGTTATCTCCTGTTAATTCTCCTCACCAAGTTCTCCACTGCCTTAACCGGGTATTGAACTCACACTCTTTGGGCTATGTCACTGGATCTAACCAACATGCAATGATAACGGCAAAAATTGCAACATGAGCACTTGAAATAATTGAAATGAAGACATTAGGTTTATAATACCCAGAAATTCATTCACAGTCGTCCTCAAGGACACATGGCACATAAAGGCGTTGGTTATATACAGTGACAGGACCCAAAGAGTGTGAGTTCAATACCCGGTTAAGGCAGTGGAGAACTTGGTGAGGAGAATTAACAGGAGATAACTGATAATTGACATGGAACTAGAACAGTCTACCCCAGTGAGCGAAATAAAGAGTTCAGTTCGATATTCCAACCACCTGAAGAAGGCCGGAGCGTACAACGTTAGAACGATGACAATAGTCCGAATAATGTAAACAATGTATATAATACCTCATCTCAGAAATATAGACAGATACTTAAAAAGGCTGAAGCGTACAATGTCCGAAACGTTGTAATAAATATGACCGAATAGTCTAAATAATGTAATTAGTGTAGATAAAACCTCATCTCAGAAATATAGACAGATACTTAAAAAGGCTGAAGCGTACAATGTCCGAAACGTTGTAATAAATATGACCGAATAGTCTAAATAATGTAATTAGTGTAGATAAAACCTCATCTCAGAAATATAGACAGATACTGAAAAAGCCTGAAGCGTACAATGGCCGAAACGTTGTAATAAATATGACCGAATAGTCCGAATAATGTAAATAGTGTAAATAATACCTCATCTCAGAAATATAGAGTCTCTACTTTGTGCCAAAACCATTTATTTATTATTTTTATTCCTGTAGAATGTGTTGTGATTTTATGATCGGTAATGTTGATCGAAGTACACAAGTTCCTTTCTTTTGTAACTAATTTTGTTTGAAGTCCTTATTCTACCGTTTTCACAGTTTTTTCCACTCTTTTCCTTTTATAAGTCTTTTATAATAATTTTCTTTTCACACAAAAAGCCCCGTCTACTTCCCCGCCACCACATCTTGTTTCGTGTCTATTTTTACAATTGCTGGTTTAAATATAGCCAACCGATTTGTAGGGAGGGTAAGAGAGAAAGACAAATGATTGGATTATGGAAAGCAAGAGATGGAAATGGGTTTTTAGAACTTATCCAACAGTTCGTTGCTAAGCTAAATAAAACCGGGCAAACAATGTCTACTTTTGTCTTCTTTTCATCAATTTTTAGTAGTTTAAGCTTTTATTCTTTTTTGTTTTAATATTCCTTGTTACTTAACTTTGTAGTTTTCAATGTATTTATTTATTTACATTTACATTTATTTATTACATATGTCTCCATAGACTTGATGGCGGGTAACGGGTCGCCTTTTTCGTTCTCTACTTTGAGACAAAATGTTTGTAGATCTGATGATATGAAAAGCAACGTTTATTAAAATAGCATCCTGAGTATTTGAAATGGCAAACGTCTGAGGTTAGACAACAATAGGACATACAAGATTTTACTGAAACGTTCATGGACCTGCCCATTTTCCAACATCTGATCTAATAACCTTTGGAAGGGCTTTTTGGGTATGTTCGGAAATTTTCAGTAACATTGTATTTCAAAAGAAATTAACCAGAGCTACGGGTTAGAGTTCAAATTCAGGACGTTTCTTTTAATGTTTATTTTCTTCCAAATTCGGAACACAAGCATCAGTTTTTTTTTTATTCATCTTTAGTCCACCGCAGAGATCAGATCATCCCCGAAGTCTCTCAGGCCACCTCGCCTATCCTGTATTCGATAAAGCAACAAAACAGAACGAAAAGTTCTGGACGGGGAATTACACAGATCATTCATTTCATGAGAGAGTCACTAGACACAAGAATTGATTCCAATTTCTGAAGTCAGTGAACATTGGCAGATCAAATGTAATTTGTTGCATGGGGTTCCTTTCTCTCGTTGCCTCCTAGGGTCTAAAGATGGGAAACGTTATTGTACGTTATTCGAGAAACCGGAGAGGTAGGGGGACGAAGAAAACAGACGTTGATTGCTGTTTGACTTTTATTATTCTCTTCTTATTTCTTTTTCTTCTCCTCATTTTCCTTCCTTTTTTTCACCTTCTTCCTTTTTTCAGCCTCTTTTTTTTTTTCATACATTTCACTTTTTCATCTTTTTTCTTTTTTTTTCATCCTCTTTCTTTTTGTCATCCTATTCTTTTTTCAGCCTCTTCTTTTTCCATTCTTTTCTTTTTTTTATTTCCTTCTTTTTCAGCCTCTTTATTTTTCATCCTTTTCTGTTTTGTATCCTCTTCTTTTTTTCGTCTTCCGTTTTTCCATTCTCTTCTTTTTTTAATTCTCTTTATTTTCATCCTCTTCTTTTTTCATCGTCTTCCTTTTCATCATTCTTTTCTTTTGTCATTTTCTTTTTTTTATCTGTTCTTTCTTTCAACCTCTTCCTTTATTATCCTCTTCTTTTTTAATGTGATCCTATTTTTTTTCATCTTATTCTTTTTTCATCCTCTTCCTTTTTTTCATTATTTACAATATTCGGACTGTTGTCCTCATCTTTGTCGCCATATTTATTACAACGTTTCGGCCGTTGTACACTCCGGCCTTCTTCAGGTGGCTGGAATATCGAACTGAACCCTTTATTTTGCTCATTGGGATAGACTGTTCTAGTTCCACGTGCCATGGATGTCAGTTATCTCCTGTTAATTTCCCTCTGAAAGTTCTCCACTGCCTTAGCCGGGTATTGAACTCACACTCTTTGGGTCCTGTCACTGGATTTAACTAACACCTTTATCCACTGTGTCATGTGTCCTTCAGGAATTCGAACTCGATTCTCCGATAAAATGATTAGAGAAACTCATTTATATCCCCTTTCTCCTCCACTGCACGTCCAATAATCCTACTCTTTTGTTGTTTTTCTCTCTACCTACATAGATAATCCTGTGATTGTCGCAGGCAAAATCTCTGTTGTTTGGCCATATCTGGTTTCCCATACACCTAGAATGTTGATTTTAAGCGTGCTCATCTCTTGTTTCACATTATCTAACTGTCCGCAGTTGTTCAACGTTCCATGTGCCAAGAGTTATTTTGTTTGATGCGAGCAGTCGTAAGATAACAGTCCGGTGACACCTATCGTTCATGTCGTTCCTTTCCGGACGAGGGATATGTTCCGAGGAATTTTATCCCCTTTACGCCGTTTATGCTAGCAGTCAATCATGGACCGATCGTGTGAGCAACGATGAGGTCTTGAGGAGAATGCAAAGCGGAAGCTTATACTTAACATTAAGAAGAGGCAGCTGAAGTATCTGGGACACTTAATGAGAAAGGATGACTTGGAGAATCTGGTACTCACGGATCGAATAGAGGGAAAGAGAGACAAGGGAAAGCAAGGCATGACAATACTTGCGGGCTTAAATATGTGTGTGACAGAACGTGGTCTGGGTGACGTGGCAAAGAGATGAAACTTATTGAGAGCCACTAGGGATAGCGAGAAGTGGAGAGCCATGACCGCCTACGTCCTGAAAGGACACAGAATATAAAAAGAATAAAAGATATATTATACTCATCATATATTCCTTGTTCACGGTAGTGCAATGTTCTTCCATGACTATGTGATTTTCGTCTATGTCATCCGTTTCATCTCTCTATCGTCTATGTATTATAGGTCTCAGTCATATAAACTTACGTACAATTTGGAAGCACGGTGGAGTAATGGATAGCGGCTCGGATTGAGGAATCGAAGAGCTGAGATCGAATTTCAGTCAAATCCATTACATTTACTTATGTGCTAATAACCTTGGGAAAGGGGTGAATCCACTTCTTCTCCCCTAGCTATGGGTAAATAGCAAGATAGACCGGGTTCTATAGCGTTGGATAGCAACTGGTCTACCGCAGAAAGTAATGGCAACTTACTGCAGGGAAAAATCTGCCTTGTCAGTCATGTATCGAAAGATACATTATCGACTAAGCGTATATAACCCAGGACACATAACTGACTGATATATAACTTGTGTATACATATATGCATATATACGCACCCATATATATATATATATATATATATATATATATATTACAATAAATCAAAAAGTAGATTAGTAAAGTTAATGATATAAAATAGCGAAATCCCTTCGCAAACAAAATTTTAAAGGTGCATTAACCTACAAATCACTAGATGAATGTTATGATGTTTGTTTTTAAAAATTATAAGCTGTATAAGGTCTTTCTTTAATACGCAAGTACCCTTTGACTGTACATTCAGTCATCTTCAAGCATGAAAATTATTTTGTTTTTGGTAATATATATATATATATATATTTGTGTGTGTATGTGTAATTCTCCAAGTTATAGATAGTATTTAATGTCCTTTATATAAGAATTACCGCAGATAACGCCATATAAAAATTGCAGGTGGCGCAACGGGTTGTAGCTTTGAATGAGAAATCCAACGACCTAGTTCGAACTCAGGATGACTTCACTTTACCGCAAATATCGTCTTTCTAGATATGGTTTAAATAACAGAGACTATGTTTTCTGCCTATTGCTGGCAACCTGATCAGGAGAAGGATATGCCACCTTGGCACATACTATCCAGCCATTGACAAGACCATCAATTTCATGATAAAACTATAATCTGGACACGGTTTTCTTATTACGTTGAACTTTTTTCTCCAAAAAATTGTTTTAAATAAGCTATGCGTTATATAGGCATAATTGAGACCTCTGTCGGCTCATTGGCCCTAACTGTAGGCAAAATATTTACCTCAAACGAACACTTCTAGCTATTTAGATTTCAAAAAAATATGCCTTAGTACAATCTTATCAACAACCTGCTGGAAACTACAAAAGAAGGAAACCTAACTGAAAAGGTAAAGATAAAACACTTCCCCGGGAAACATAACATTAAACACATATGTTCGTCATACGAAGCGTCTAAAGAATAGCCTGATGAAGGTGTCGATGTGTTTATATTTTGAGTTCTTGCTTTATTCTAGCTGTGCTGTTAGATTGCTTTTTATATACAGTAATGTCTTCTGGTATAGTTAAAGTGCTTTTGTTGCGTTTTGTAATGAAATAATTGCTTGCTTTCACCTTTCATTCTTATATACACTATAAACCCTTTTTTCCGATATATGTTCTGTTGAAATGGAAGTGCCGATAATATGCGTTTATGTCTTTTGTTCGATCAAAAAGTTTACGTTAATAACTCCGTTTATTTTACTCCAAAAATATGCATTTTTCAGCATACCTCCTCCTGTGGCAATGCATTTAACATTTTAACTTAAGATTACTCTATTGATGTCATAGGTCGAGCATTATACATTGAAATTTTAAAATCGACATTCAGTTAATAACTCTACGAACTTATTAAACCAACTTCCTATATATACATCTTCAGCGATGTGCATCCGACACATTGACTTTTGCATTTGAGCGTGTGCAGCTGTATGTAGGTGTCTTTGGAGTGAAGAAATTTGCACATCAAGGAAATCTCAAAAAGAAATATTACATAAGGTTACAGACAACATGACCCAAAAGAAATATTTCAAATTACAAGCGGGCGCGATCCTAGTATAAGTCACGTGGTCATACCGACACTGACTGACTTTCTGGTGGAGAGGGGTATAGATGAACGACTCTTATCTATTGATTATATCATCGATCAGTAAAGAGGCTGATGCGATCATATAAACATTTTTCAGAGTCTGTGGGTGAATCGATCGGCTTTAGTCTGGATGGAATTAGATAATTAAAATCGAAGAATCAAAGAATTTCTTTCGTTATTTCCTTCAATGCTGCATGTAGGAAAATATTTTGCTTCGATTGTATGTCTCCAGAAAACACCTTTAAATTATGTAAAATGTGCCATATATTCTAATAAACAGGTTCTGTGAAACCTCCATTGGGTTTCTGTCTGAACTTCTGTAATGATAAGTTATCATTTTTCATACTATTCTTTACACAATACAAGGCCCGAGAGTCACTCATGGAAGAGTATTATTTAAAGAGGTTGTTGTAAGAGCGTAAAATGATGAGGATATGTATGATAGATAACGGTTGAGGTTATCATGAATCTTCTCAACTCTCCCCACAGTCATTAAAATAGTATTATCCTTAATACGATAGACAGTGAAGATGAAGGATATACAATGAAAGAGGGTCACGCAAAACACATGAATGGGAAATTTTTGACAATGGCCTCAAACCTATGGTGATGGTGCATTAGAGGGGCTTTTTTTATGAGTATTAGCAAGTAGCTGGAATAAACTGGTTGAGTTCAGTTTTAGATAGGAACATGAAGTTTCACTCCTTGAAGATGTCCAGAATCTGGATAGCTGAAACGTAGACATATTATATTAGTGTAGATGATGAATAATCTCGAGGTATACTTTTTCTGTACATTCAAAATAATGTTCCTATCTTTATCAAATGTCTAACCGCGTAGATTAAACAAATTATTCAGTTCGAATTTCCTTGAATGTTACCAGGATCGACAGAAGATCAAAGGGCACAACGGTTGATCCATGTGATAATAACAACAAAGATTAGGATATTAGTTGGAATGTGAACAATGTAAGTAATCTCCCAGTGAAGCAAATATTTAACCAAATTATTTGAAATATAGTCGTTCAGAGCATATTGCAAATCCGTAATTAATATATTAGCTTCGCAAGCCATTGCAAGTAAGGTGCATTCTCACTGGCTACAAACTTGTCATGGTTCTTTGTCAAACTAGACCACGTTATTAAGAATCAATCTAAGCCCTTTCATGGCGTTCAACCATTTGTGAGAACCTCTATATGTTTTTGATTTCGTATTTTTTTTTTTATTTCAAATGAAAGCTTGGAAAATGTTCAACATTTTCTATGATTTTTTTTCTTTTCAATATTAAAATTATCAAATCTGTTTTGATAAAGTCGCTCAGAGGATGAAACCTTTCTTTTTATCTTTATTCATATTGTCTTTTTACAGACAGACTCTCTCTGAGATGTTGACACATTATAATTATAGTTTACATGTATAGAAAAAAAGAGCCAATTTAAACTCACGTCAAGAAAATATGGGCTACGGTCGTTATCGTAATGATAAAATATATTAAGTTACATTTTTAACATATTTTCCCTAACAATGTGTATCTATTAATCACATTGAGAGAACATTATACAATAAAAATGATCCAATAGTGAATATTAAACATGTAGATAACTACAAAATGAAAGTTGTATAACAATTTTGACTAACCGACTTTTGTAGATTTTAGGTAAATATTAGATATGTACAAAAGTATCTTTTAGAATACTAGAACTTACACGTAAGAAAACATTTTATTTTAAGTTTAAAATAATAGAAAGCTTTTCAGACACACCTCATATATCCGTTGGCCACAGCTGACCCTTCCTTTAATCAGGCATATGTTCGAATAGACTAGCCGATATGGGTACAGAAATTAGAATCAATGAGGTCAGTTCATTGTATTGAACTCGACAGGAGATTCCAGTTCGAATTCCGGTTTAGTTCATTGCATTCACCATCGGGATAATACCTTTGGGAAAGTTACGAATCAATCTCTTCCCCACCCCCAGCTATAGCTAAATAGCTAGACAGAGGGAATCCTATAGCCTTTGGTGACAATCGGTCTAGGTAAAGAAAAACACGTGATCGTGAGACCAGTTCAAGTTCTGGTCTGTTACTTTCGCTTAGAATCTATTTCTGCTCCACTCACGCTTGGGTTAAATAACAGACAAGTCTCGGCTTTCGTTCTAGATGACAACCAGTATAGAAGGAGATCGTTGAATTTAAAACCATGGAAAAGGCAACGAAAATTCACTCCGCCATCTTTCCCAAGAAAGAACGTGATCTTTTTCACAAATTTATAGAAATCTTTGAAGTGTCTTTAAAATTTTACTGAGTCTTTATTACTTGTTAGTTTCTTAGAATATTTAGACGTTTCTAAATGCAGTTACGTGATAGAACTTAAGACAGCGTTTAAATATTTTCTCATTTTCTCAATACAGAAAAACGTCATATTTTGGCGAGCTATGAAAAATAGATTGAAGACGTGCACACGAAATAATGAAAACAATGGCTTGACGAAAGACATGTTTAAATATTTCAAACTCAGCGAAAACTATTATGGAAAAAGTTTTTGTTTAGATTTATGATCAATTTCTTAAACCTAACATATTATTAATGTTCAACGTTATAATGATCAATTGGTTTGTTTGAATGACACATTGGAAAAGAAGAGGCAAGGAATTCAAGCAGAGAGTTTGTTACGACATATCGTCGAGTTTTAAATGTAATGCGGCAAACAGAAACAGAGTTTGAATGTTAAGTTCAAGCATTGACAGCGTACTTTCTGAAATTATAAGATAATTTATTTCGTTTAATGTTGTTCGGCAAGAGAGCAAAAATTATCTAAAAAAATTAACCGAATGAAAATCAAATCAAAAAAATGAATCTGAAATGTGACATCAATTCATAGAAATTTGAGGAAAACACTTCGATGAACTTAATGACCGATGAACTTAATGACCGAGGCCAACTCTTAGCTATTTCCAGAATTTGTTTTAAGTTACTAAGAATAAAGGGTTATGTTTTGTTTTTATCTGAAGGCCTACCTGGTGGAAGGAACGACAAAGAAATGTTATTTTGCTTCTAATCTAAAACTGCACATTATAATTTGCTGTGTATATTTATCTGCATATTTTTAGCGGTCGTATTTATCTCACCTTAACGGACACTATCACCAAAGAGGACCGCGGGTCTTGATGGGTTTAAAGGCATACATCTATAATTAATGCTGGATTTAAAAAAATTAATTGATAACGCATGTTTTTTGTAATTATTACGAGATTTTTATTTTTATAATTAATAATTTATTTTATGGTTTGTATTAATTGGTTAAAGCAAGTTTCTTTAAAAGAATAGTATAATTTGTTATAACTATAGTTAATTAAATAGTTATTATATCTATTATTTCAATTATATTTCATAACATCAGTATTTTCTTTAAAACAATACTTGAAAGCTTTCAGCCTTATTGTCATGAAATCTTATTTGCTACTAATCTTAAGTTTTTTACTTGATTTGATCAAGAAACAAAGATTGCGCATCATGTTGTAGGCTACAAATGGCGAGAAAAGGATTTTCTCATAATGTGTAATCAGTTATCTCATTGACAAATCAAGTAAGATTCCAGTTGATTGACAATTCCACTGATCAAAAATACTTAAAACTGAAACTTTTTTTCTTTAAAGTGTACGGACTTTAAAAACAATCCTTCAGCCGGAATTAATTTGAAAAATATTTCTATGGCATTTATTTTTTCTAATTTTAACAAATATACACTCATTCGCGTAAAAATCGGTAAACACTGCGGTTTCATTATGGCAAATTTGTTTACTTATATTTATTGACTTAACATATAAATGCTATTCCTTTAAAAAAAAAGAAAAACTGCAATTTTATAAGAATTATTTTGATCCCAAATCCGTGTGACTTTTAAATTAAGCTTTATTTACCCATATATGCACATTGATGCGCGTTTTTATTCTAATGGTACACACTTAAACGTGAATTTTTTTATCTCAATATATATATATATATATATATATATATATATATATATATATATATATATATATATATATATATATATATATATATTCTCCGATTTAACCAGTAGAGAAGACAATATTTATGAATAAAAATGAAATAGGAAAACTGGTAATTTTCGTATTTTGCTTTGATAAAGTCCATGTTGGACGAAACGCGTCAGCAATTACCAGTTTTCCTATTGTCATTTTTATTCATATATATATATATATATATATATATATATATATATATATATATATATATATATATTTACAAATCAGCCCTTTAGGCAGGGTGTTTATTGAGGTGTGTGCTTATGCCAAAGACCGCTTATTTAAAATTATATCCCATGTGAGTATATAAATAAAGGATGTTCCAATAACTTGAACTGATTTTAAATATGAATTAAGTTTAAATGTCTAATAATTTTCTTTTTATTGTAAAAATCCTTTTTAGTTCTAACGTTTGCCGCTTTACAAAATGAATGTCCAAATCGATATAAAATGAATTTCCCAATATGAATTTTTGGGGGCACCCGTACAGGATTCACATTTCACAATATTAATTTTTGGGACAATCTTAGGATTCACATTTCTCATTACGAATTTTTGGGACACCCCTGCAGAATTCACATTTCACTTGATGCCATTAAATGTGTATACTTGTGTCTGTTCATCTCTATATATTTGTACCTTGAAAAAACATTAAGTAACGTAATTTTTACATACAAATATTTTATGCAAACTTATATTTATATGCAAATATTTACAAACACGTATTTAACACATACATATGCAGCAAACATATTCAAGCGCGCATATATAGGCAAATAAGTATATACAAACATATATTCCATAATCTTAATTTCGTTTCCGAGTAAAGCTTAAATTTCTATTTTTGTTTCTTTTTAAAAATTGAACTGATAAATTACTGCCATTTTTCCTCTTTAAATGTGTTTTTATTTATATTTCTTTAAATAAACTCCTTATTCGCATTATTTACGCGCAAACAGTTATCCTCATCTTTGTTGTTGTTATCACAATGGGATATTCTAGTCTCGTTCTTATTTATTACTGCTACTGAGGGAACGGGGCGAGCAATTACTGAGTAACGCTTTTGACCACAACACATTGAAAAACCGGTTCCTTACGATCACCGAAGTTAAACCACGTCGAGTCTGGTCAATACCTAGATGGGTGACCACATGTGAATACCAGGTGCTGTAAGCTTGGATATGCTGGTGGTGTAATAGATACTGGCTCGGAATTGTTTATCAGAGAACCGAGTTCCAATTCCCGTTGGGTTCGTTAGATTTACTTACGTGCAAATAATGTTGGAAAAATAATGAATCAAATTCTTCCCCCTTTACCTCTTAATTAGTAAGAGTTATATAACTAAACTAATATTATCTCAAAAATTCTTACACTCTAAAAATATTTTTTAACTTTAAAAAACCTGCAAAGCGTTGTTGAGCCATAGAAAACGTATCTGATTATAAAGAACTAAGGTTTGGTTTGGTTTATTTTGTTTTACGGCATATCAAACTCAATGGGTTATTTGATTCCGACAAATTTTTTTATTGATGGTAATATTTTGTTTTATCAAAAATCTGTTTCTGGTAATATTTTTCCTTCAAAATTCTATGGTAATAATTTTTTTCAAAAAAGTATTGCTGGTAATAGTTAACTATTTGTCCATAGCTGGGACCCTAACAGGTGCTAACACCCCAGGTCAGGGTGAACCTGGGAACAATAGCAATTAAGAGGTGGTTCTACCCTCCTCAAAACCTCCAGATCAGAGACCTTGCTTTTCGATGTAGTTTATTGTCTTACTCAGGACGCGGATGTAGTTTAACGTCTTACCCAGGACGAATAACGAACTATGGATAAAACGAGATATCTCAAGACATGGGCATTGGGACGAGAACAATCTTCCTCCGTAAATTAAGAAAACACTTCAGTTCAAAATGGCTGAAATTGTTGAAAGAAAGATGAAGACAATAGTCCACGTATAAATAATGTAAATAACCGTAGATTATTATACATTATTTACATTATTCGGACTATTGTCCTCATCTTAGTCGCAATATTTATTACAACGTTTCGGCCGTTGTACGCTCCGGCAATCTTCAGGTGGTTGGAATGTCGAACTGAACCCTTTATTTCGCTAACTGGAGTAGACTGTTCTAGTTCTACGTGCCATGTTTAATGGATGTCAGTTATCAGTTATCTCCTGTTAATTTCCCTCAAAACGTTCTTCACTGCCTTAATCGGGTATTGAACTCACACTCTTTGGGTCTTGTTCCTGGATTTAATTAACGCCTTTATCCACTGTGCCATGTGTCCTTGGCGACAAAGATGAGGACAATAGTCCGAAAAATGTAAATTGTGTAAATAATACCTCATCTTAGAAATATAGACAGATACGTAGATTATTGGTCAGAAATTTAGACAGGAATATACTACGACTCTGTCCTTTCTTTCTTAGCAAATCCTTCACTATTTTTTCTTACTATATGATCATTTAATATTATTTTATATCTGGCTTTTTCTATTAATATTATTCAGCCTTTTTCTTAAAATACATTCAGCCGAGTAACTATCCAACATTTCAAACTGACAATGTAGCATCAAAATATAGCTATAGATTCAAACGAGGAGAATTATTAACATATCCAACACATTTTCAGTATCTCGATGCGCTTTTTATTTTTGTCTATATTTGTTGTTTGATAAACTAGAACACAAAGAACTATTTGAACTGCTAGGGAAGCTTGATTTATTTAGCAAAGATATTAGAATAATCCAGAAAATTTAAAAAAAAACAAATCGTCTGCATACAAAAAGAAAATGGATTCATTAAATAAACAAAATGAAAATGGCCGTAAGCCAATATGATGTATCTTGACGCCGAACTTATTCTGCCTTTATAATGAAGCAATCCTGAGAGAATTAGAAGTACTACCGAGATTAATTGTTGGTGGCTACAATCTTAACAACATCAGATATATAGATGACAGTGTTGATAGGTGACACCGAAAAGAAACTAAAGGGTCTCATACAGAAGATAATAAAGAAAATCAAGAAGACACGACTAAACTTCCATTGTAAGAAGACAGTGTGCATGGCTGTCACACAAAATTAACAGCCGAACACCCGAATTAAAAATTAGAAATGTCAAAATCAAGCAAATACAAAAATTTAAATATCTAGGAATTGTTTAAACAGAGTACAGAAAATAAGACAACGAAATGCGAAGGCGTCTTGTGATAGCGAAAGTGGCATTCCAAAAGCTAAGCTAAGTATTAAGAAACAGGAAAATTTCGTTAGAAACAAAGAGAAGATTATAGAATTGTTATGTAATATCAGTCTTCCTATATGGCAATGAATGCTGCACATTCTTCCCATAGATGAAAAAGAGACTTGAGGCAACAGAAATGTAGTTCTACAGAAGGATGCTGAGGATACCATCGACTGAACATATGAACAACAACGAAATTTTAGAGAAGATAGACAGCTACGTATCGAATTTATGTAGATGTTTGGCAAAACAGGGATAGCAATAAAACAAATTTTATTAACAGCTAAAAAAGAGAGGAAATCGTGGATTGCCATGATCGTCCACGTCCTGAATGGATCCGGTATATAGAAGAAAATATTTGCTTTTGCTCTCATAGTGCTTTACCTGTTTCATTCTGCAGCGTTTCTCAGACAATAAAATTGAAATTTCTTATTTCCAGAAAGCTTTCAATCAAAAAACCTCTCCATGTGGATGTTTCCATAAAATGAGATTTTTCCTTTAACTCACGGAATAGCCCTGAGGAGAGTTGAAGGCAGGGTGACCAGGTACCCACACGCTTAAGATTTAATCTTGTTTAACTCCAGATTAAAAATTGCTCACTCCCTTCGGCATTTCCCCATTTTGTAGATGCCTCAGGCATCGGGTAATAAACCCAGTCTACACCCAAAGGAAAGATACTCCTTCGGATGATGGCTTCCTAGGACTCAAGCTAATATTAATTTTGACCCTCCTTCCGGCTTGATTGTGTCAAGAAAGTATGAGAAAGTTTCAAGAATGAATTGATTGAAATGTATTAACAAAAGTAAATATACAATGGAGAGATTTGAGCACCCTAAAAATGTCAGGGATTGATTCCGACGATATTTAAAGACGTACCCCTCACTTCGGGAAGATGAAGTTTCTGGTCGTTTCCTTTTAAACATTTCGCCAACGGTAGCTTTGGTTACAAAAGGAATTTGTAAAATTAAAGCTAGTAAAAAAATAATGAAAATATTTCATCTGAAAATCTTTAAATTAAACAATTTGAATCATTTATATTGTTTCATATTACTGCTTCACTATTTGCTTCCCGTGGTATTTTTCTCGTGCTCCCCCTCTATTTAATAATGTCTTTTATTCACTACATATTCTTTGAATCATGTCCTGACAGACTTCAGCATTTTCAGATCTTTTAAGTTTGTTCTAAATGTATATTTTCAAGAATTTAAAATTTTATTTCCTATTCACTTTCTTTATCAAACATATTTGAATGGTTTCTTTAATGTCTCCCTTTTTCATATTCATTAATGTCTCCCTTTTTCATATTCTTTAATGTCTTTTTATTTCATATTCATTAATGTCTCCCTATTTCATATTCTTTAATGTCTTTTTATTTCATATTCATTAATGTCTCCCTATTTCATATTCTTTAATGTCTCCTTATTTCATATTCTTTAATGTCACGCTTTTTCATATTCATTAATGTCTCCCTATTTCATATTCTTTAATGTCTCCTTATTTCATATTCATTAATGTCTCCCTATTTCATATTCTTTAATGTCTCCTTATTTCATATTCATTAATGTCTCCTTATTTCATATTCATTAATGTCTCCCTATTTCATATTCATTAATGTATCCCTATTTCATATTCTTCAATGTCTCCTTATTTCATATTCATTATTGTCTCCCTATTTCATATTCTTCAATGTCTCTCTTTTTTCTTGTTCTTTCTCATCCTATGTCACTCTTAACCCTTCTTTTTTTTCTTCTCTGTATTTTTACCTTTTTCTTTCCCTTCTTATTCCTTGATTTCATATTTCCCAAATCTTTTCTCATTCTTTTATTTTCGTCTCCTTTTATTTCCTTCTTAGTTCTCTTATCCTTTCACTTAACCTTTTTCATCTCAATTACCAAAACTTTATGCCTTAATTTTTTTTTTTTATTATTTATTTTTTTTTTTTTTATTATTTATTTTTTTTTTTTTTGACTCGATTTTTCTCGTGAACAGTTTTGTTTCATCTCAAACTATTTCTGTAGCTTTCATTCATGATAGCTTTTTTTATTTCTCCGCATATGATTTATTTGTCCACTTTTGTTTTAAACAACATCTTTCGATATACTTTGTCTCTCCGTTAAGGAACATTTTCCTGGTCCCCTAGAAGAATTTAAATATAACTGGACAAATATTTTCTGAGCCCTTTCAGCATTCATAATCCATTTACAAGTATAACATTTTGTTTAATAGGGAACTATTGTACCTATAGTTAAGCACTGTTTTCTTTTCTTTTGTTTTTTTCATATTTCTTTTCCAGCATCGGTGGTTGTCATATCCTTCTATTTTGTTTTGTTTTTCAAGTAGCATCTTCATGCCTCTGTTTGTAATGTCCTCTCATTTTTTGCCAATATTTGAACAATTTCTTATGAATGTTGAACGTGCACAGAAATCATTGAACAATTTAATCAAGTAAATATTTGTGCAATTAAAATGCCAGGTATTTCACAAATGTTGTATATAATACTGTTGTGACCTAGAGAAGGTTATTGAATAGAATAATCAAACAAAGGTTGGAAATGAATGATAATACTTGCGACACGAACAACACATATAAGATTCGCCAGCTGCGCGTAGAAGAAGTAGTCAATTTTCTAAAAATGAGTCACAATGAATCTCAAACTGCAGGCCAACATACAATATTTACTACTGTATTTATGTGAATGGGGACATACCCATCATAGTCCGTAGGTTTGCTACAACAAATTCATATCCTACATGCAATACGAAATTAAGGTATTACGGATTTTACCGATTTTCTGTTTCATATTATTAGTGAGTGAAATTCTAAGAAACGTTATCTTGAAATTAACACTTTATAATTACAGAAAGTGCGTAAAGTTTACACAGACAAACGATTTGAACAAAACTTTGAAAATAGTATCATTTTAATGATGACAAATTTATAAATATACCATTAGATTTAAATATACGATTAGATTTAAATATACCATTAGATTTAAATTATATCATTCATGCCTTGAAATTAGTTTTAGAAATTCTTTAATTTATTGTGCGGATTTCTGTATTTCTTCACGTGAAAAAGATTTCACGGCATCCAGAATACTATTCCAAAAGTTCATCTTTTCTATGAGATGTAGGTCCACCAATGTAAACCTTCGACTTCAGAATCCCCGACAAATGTTCATTCTGGTTATGGTCGGGTGAACAAGTTATTCACGTCATCAAACAAGTATCGTTCAAATACTTTTTATTATAGTATTAGTTTTCTACACCAACTGTAACTGAATATGAAATGCATTAAAATCATCTTCTTTGTGAAAGCTTTGGTTTCTTCTTGAACCACGGCTCGACCTGACCATTCAAGAAAACAATGTATACTTGAGCAGATATTTATAGTCTCCACAAAAAATCAACACAATAACTCCCCGCTCGTTGACGTTTCGTTTTGTAACGGTTGTTTCCGCCAGCAAACAACCAGCCTTTACTCAATCTGTCTGGTGTAATGTGCGTGCCACGACATTATTTGGTGAAAAGGCGAAACTAAAAATCAGTCTTCACTTGTTCTAGTTCATTCGATATTTCTTATAAACATCTTTTAAAAGAGGTTTACTAATATACCTCACATGTTTTGCCACTTGATTTACATCCCGATCTTTTTTATTCTTTATCAAAGCCTGAAATATCCGTATCATAAAAAGGTGTATTTCTTTATCATTTCTTTTAAAAAAAAAATATATATATATATATATATATATATATATATATATATGAGTCACAGATCGGCGTTTTCATTTGTTCAGGAACTTCTACGTACTTCATAATACTCACTTGTATCTACCGATCATATTCACAATTCCCATGTTGTTCAATGTTTTTTTTTCTATTTGAATGCATTGAGTTTATTAAAATTAAACAATTCTCTATCTGTCAAATCAGCTTCCCAACCCATTTAAAAGCTTCAAACTGGCAATGTGGCCATTAATTCGAGACTTTCAAAATTCAGAGTGTTTTATACAAATGGCTTACATTTATTTTCATCTGCGCATAACTTACCGGTTTCATTCTAACTGCGCAAGTAGATGTTGACACCATTCGGTAAATAAAAATAAAGAAGAAGTAACGAAAACTTTAGATTCCATTAAGTAGTCTATATATAGATAAAACTTGAAGTGGCTAAAAATATGTGAAATGCAATACATACATACATACATACGTATATATATATATATATATATATGTGTGTGTGTGTGTGTGTGTGTGTGTGTGTGTTGAAAGTAAAAAAGTGTATAAGCACGTTTTAGCTGTTCGTGCGTTTATTGTTTATATAACTCTGTAATATATGAATGTATTTATATCACTCAAACCGCATTAAGTCGCTTATTTTGTTTTATAACCAACTGCAATAATTCTTTTTTCTTTTCAGCTAATTCTTCTATATTCCTCTTCTTTCATTTGGGCAGACATTTTTTTCATGTAGTTTCTTTTTTTGTATTTTTCCCTATTATAGGAAGACTTTCATGGGACGAAATGAGGTTATAGGGTAAGTGTGTCCCACTCTCTTAGTTTCACAAAGTCCGGTGATGAACGTTGTCCTCCTCCTCCTCCTCCTCCTCCTCCTCCTCCGCATCCTTTTCCTATGTTTCATTTGCCTCCCACTCTTCTCTTTATCCTTTCTCGTTATTTGTTGTTGTCTTTTTGTTGTAATTTTTTTTTTTGTCTTTTTTTCAAGTTTCATGACCTGCGCTTTAGTTGTTCTTTGATTTTCAAATGTTTTTGCCATGTGTGTCGTTTTCTCTGTTGTTCGTTATCTGTGAGTTACCACGGAAAATATGATATATAAATTCTCATGTCAAAAAAAAATTCTCAGGCAATTGAATGACAAAGTGGTAAAAGGTGACCTGCTGAAGATGTGGGAACTTTTTCGTCAGACGTGTCTGGACATACATTCTAGCTGATCTCACCCAGCTTCCTTATTCTTTTGTCTTTGTTGCTATTGTTTTTGTTCTGAACTATTCCACATTTTGACAACAGAAGATCAGCCAAGAAAATAGAAATGTTGGTGGACGCAAATTTACTGGGGATGATTCAGAAATCAATTCTAATTTCTAGGCATTTTCGCCTTAGTAAAATGCTTTCTCATTTAATTAAAGTAGAATTTTCTTAAATATCGAAATTATGACCACAGTCATTACGGTGGAAGACTAACTTATTGAGTGTGTTGATTTGTCAAGCAATTCCCATTGTTGCATGACTATAACCAATACTCGTGTTTATATTCCCACTCCCAATACGAATATATAATTCCACCAACAAAAACATTACTTTATTCCGATTAAGTCCTTCTAGAGAACCAAATGCGTAACACAGAATATTTCCACTTTGTCATTCAACTGCCTAATTTTGTAGTATGTATATGTTTTAAATACTGAACTAGATAGATAGCCAGACAAACAGACACACACATGTATGTATATATATATACACACACACACATATATATATATATATATTATTATTATTATTATGTTAATGTCTATACTCGACTGGTGTAAAAAAAAAACCCGGATAGTACAATTTGCAAATAAAAATATGTTGAGAGAGACAAAAAGTTATCTCCTACATATATATATATATATATATATATATATATATATATATATATATATATATATATATATATATATATATTAAATGTATAAAGTTGTATACACATTTCTAAAAATCTTCAAATGTATACATATTAAAATGTATACTTTTAACCATACATATATATTTCTATCTAAAAAGCATGTCATTGATAAAATGCACTTTGTTCTGCTTTCGATAGAAAACAATTCTCTATTTAGTTTGGATGTCAAACCTGACGAAAAAATAAATAATTAAACATTTCAATCTATGTTTTCCACCTAATTTGAAATACTTAAAGTGCCAAACGAAAACGTCCTCGTAACAGAACTTTTGAAAGAAACAGATGAAGATTTCGTCAATAGAGTAGCAAAACTAACTACCCATCTATTGGATACAAAAAAAGAAAATTACTTTAAAATTTCAATCTAGAAATAGTTATCTTATTTCGAATAAGAAAAAAGAGATTATAAACATCTTGTTAACAGTATCACATTATTATCAAATATCTGTAAAATGTTCTCTAAGGATTTTGCAAATATATTCGAATTGCCTAAGATTATGATGCAATCCAAAGTTTTTAATATAAAACAGCTACGAATTTATAGATACTTGTAAGATCTCCAGGATATATTTTCATGATAAATATAGCTTGTAAATTTGAGGTCAGGATGTTGGTTTTTATTTTAATCAATTAAGATAAATTTTATTATACAATTAAATTATTCATCCTGTTTTAATATCTAAAGAAGTTGTATAATTATAATTAATTTCAAATTAATATTGTCACGAGTCATAAATGAAACACTATGATTCAAAGAATTTGATCAATTTTATTTTAATTTTAGATGTTACATAAAAAAGTACTAAGATATCATAAAAACAAGAAGTAATCATCATCATTAAATAAGTAATCATCATCATTATCCATGTTAGAAAGAGAAAAAAAAAACAATTGTAAGAATGTCACCAAAAGACATTTGAAGTAAATTAAGTATAACAGAAAACAAATGTGGACAGTCCAGTGTTACGAATGTTAAAAGAAAAAAGATGGAGAATCATTGGCCAAAGACATGAAAGCAAACAAACAACCGCTTTTTCGTAAACATCACGTGACGAAGTACTTGAAAACTGATTTCTCAACAGAAATTCTGGTGAAAAATGTAGAGATTGAATGAACTTGATGGCTGGGCTTAGCTTGGGGTTTTTCCTGTAAATCGTTAACCAATAGAACTTAGAAGATAACATAAAAGTTAAGTAATGTTTTCAACTAGCATCTTAGTGTATAAAATATAAGCCTTTCCAAAGTTTATGGCGAGGTTAATGTAAATACGGAAATTTATTCCATAAACAAAATGCTTAGAATGGTACAGTTCATAGCCAAGGAGACTTTATACTAATGTATATAATTATGCAAGACAATTCAATATGGGATTTGGTAAAGCTCACTATTGCCCGTATTTGTAAAATATTTTAAGTTACTAATTAATAGAATGGTTTCTCTAGACAATAATCTAATAGAAGGCTTCAGTAAATAGACGTATATTTCATTAAAGTTATCCGGGAAGTAATAAAACTGCTGAAATCTAAAGAGTAGAAAAGTTAACATAATCAAAATTTGATGCCTCTATGAAGTGTTAACGAATCCGTTTTTAATATGTAAAATAATAAAATTGTAATTGATTATGATAGCCTATCTAATTAAACGCGTACATATTTATGTGGGCGATATATATTGGAAAATTTATAAATCAACGGTGACTTAAGTTCTATTATACAATAAAACCTGACCGCCACAAAATAGTATTTTTATAAGGATAATTACTAAGCTTAAAACTGCACGATACATTACTGATATAAATATAAGAATGTCTTTAATATTTTGCCAACTTCAGCGAGTTAATACCAAATATATCTTAAAAATATTGATTTGCTTAATACAATTTATAATTTAGAGCAAACGGAGATCACGAATGAAAACCAGAAGTTTTGAGCTGTAGGTTCTTTAACAGTAAACCAGCTAATAACAAGAGCTCAAATAATCAAGAAAAAAAACCTCTATAATAAAAAAAAAAGTACTACATCATGGTTCCCTAGAACATTGTAATAATTATGACTATACCATTCACCCGCATACTAATAGATTGTACAGTTACTAGAAAATTCCCGTGGTCAGTAAGTTTCTATTCTATACATTATCTCTTCGAATACTAGTACCAAAAATAATTGATCGCTTATAAAGTTGAAATTAGGCCATCCCTATTTTCACAATTTCCTTAGCTGTCTGAGCAATTTGAGATATGGTTGCACCGGAGTAATAAAATCCACTCTGTGGCACCCAATTGGTTTGAATGGAGTGACCCGTTTGAAGTCTAAGAGATTTTATTTTTTTAATTCTATAGGTTAGGTTCTGATCTGTGCACATACCGTCAAAGAGTATTCCTCGTGAAGAATATTTTTTAATTCTGCTTTATCATTTTCTGCTTATAAAAAGTATCCAAATGTCCACAAATACATAATCATTCTACTGATATGCAATAGGGCCAATTATTTGCCAAGGTTAAAAATATATTTGACGCAACTTATATCGTTACCAATAAAAGTCTTGTTGCCGTTTTTCCTACATTCGAGTCTTTCTATAATTTTAGACGTTATTTTTAGTGGATGCCCATATTTTAGTAGGCGCTCCGTTTATTTATTAAAAAGTATATGTATTTATTTTCGTCTACCAGCCATAATAATCGAGATATCTTTATTAAAGAAAAATGTTCTCTCCATCAGGAATAGACCCTGCGTCCTCCCTGTGTCGTTAGATCTGTCATGCTTTAAGCCGCCTCGGCTACAAAGGTCGTCGATGATCAAGCAAAGTCGAATTTTGCCTTATAAGTGCAAATCCTTCCCAGATAATCGAAAGTCTATATCTTCTCAGTTTCTTATCTAAACGTAAACAAAGCAATTTTCTGAAGAAATAATGCATTTTTTTATTCATTAATCCGACAGATTTTATTACATTAACTTTATTTTTAGTGGATACCCATATTTTAGTAGACGCTCCGTTTATTTATTAAACAGTATTTTTATTCATTTTCGTCTACCGGCCTGAATATTATAAGACACTATTTGCTTGATCGACGAGCCTGTCTACAGCAAGTCAAATCAGACGACAGTTTCTCCTGCCAGGGATAAAGCAGATTTAACTCCTTCTGGAGAGCGTATATTTTTTTTAATAAGATTTCATGAATATTCAGGTTGGTAGACAAAAATAAATAAATGTATAAAAATAACAATTAAATAACGTTTAATGTGTTAAAGTCTGTCGGGTTAATAAATAAAAAATTTTTAGAAATTGTTTCGAGTTTCTATCAAGTATACAAGTGTCATCACAAAGCAGTAGACTGATATCTCTCATGTGTCAAAGACTTGCTTTTCTTAAATAAAAAAGGTGCTACCAGTTGAACCAATTTTGACAAATAGACCACGATTTTATATATACGGAAAATTATTTGCTTTTTGTTGATGTTGATGCTGTATTTTGTATCGTATTATTAACCTATCCCTGTAGTGACACCAAATGCGTCATTTCCTTCATTCCAGGTTTGTTTGAAAACAGTCATTTTTCTCCTCCCGAATATTTCTAGTCGTTCATTTATTAACCTCCCCACCCGTCACACACACACACACACATACCACTACCACTTCTGCAGCTTATCTGTCCATCAATGTTGTGAATTTTTTTTCTTCTGGAATGCAAAATCTATGAGGTCGTTTACGCTTCTTCTCGCTGATCACATAGAAAACACACACATTCTCATTCAGTTCTCGAACGGAATGTACCCGTTGTCTGTCTTTGTATGCTGATTACAGCGCAGATTTCACACGTCCTTCGGGAGACGCATGCGGAAAATGTCTTAAATGAAAAGAATAAAAATAAATGACTAAAATCTGCTGCTCATTTGTAGGAAAGTAAGTTTTTGTTTATCGATTTTCACAATTAATTCAACTATATTTAGTCTGTTTATATCTGTCAAGTTTGTGTGTTTTTACTTATACTTTTTTTCTTGTTTTTCTCTTCAAGTTTTGTCGTTTCTGTTTAAATATATTTATTTTATTCTAACTATTTATGAAATCGTGTGGATAATTTTCTTTTATGTTTGCTTTTTCCTTATCGTTGCTGTTTGGCCGTTAAAAGTGTTATTGTGGTTTCTTTGCAAGTGGAAACTTATTTTCTTAATTAAAATACTTTGAGATCTGAAAAAAGAAAGATCCTCCATCATCCTCATAATAAATGAAGGCGACGGTGTCTGAAGGGAAATTAGCTTTCGAATTTTGTTCCTCTGTAACTATTTCCTGTTAAACTTTATAAAAAATTCAATTATTAAAGAAAGAAAGAAAGACAGCGCAAATATTTATAAAGTAAAAAATAAATCAATTTTAAATGGTCATATTAAAGAAGTTAACGTGTAAATAAGTAATAACAATTTATAAATAAGTAGTCGGCAAATAAAAACGACGAATTCTCGTTTGATTTAATCAAGCCGTAAGTACAGAAATATCATTTTCAGATCGAACATTTTGGATAATTTGACGTTCTTTTGAGGCTCCTTTTTAGTGTTTCGTTTAAGAGTTTTAAAACTGAAAATGACTAAAACATCATATCTTTGCTTTTCAAAATAAATGACCATTTAAATTAATGTCAAAACGTAGGCTCGCATCCGTTTCATTCCAGATTTATCTCCAAGAAATAACTTTAAAAGCAACTACAGTAAAGTTTCAGTAGTAACAGAAACATCGCCGGAAGTGATTGTAACATCCATTATTAATTTTTCACCCGGATTTCTTTCATCTTATTTACAATTGCTCCTTTTCACAGTTCTTGGAAAATTATTGTATGATTTTTAATTGAAAATTATTCTCTAACTGTTAAATATTTGCCAATTATAAGAAAATTATTCTCTTGTTAAATTCTTACCGTTGATTAGAAAATTATTCTCTAACTGTAAAATGTTTAACGTTGATAAGAAAATTATTCTCTAGTAAATGTTTACCGTTGAAAAGAAAATTATTCTCTAGCAGTTGAATGTTTACTGTTGATAAGAAAATTATTGTCTGTTAAATGTTTATCGTTGATACGAAAATTATTCTTTAACAGTTAAATGTTTACCGTTGATAAGAAGATTATTCTCTGTTAAATGTTTACCGTTGATAAGAAAATTATTCACTAGCTGTTAAATGATTACCGTTGATGAGAAAATTATTCTCTGGTAACTGTTTACCGTTGATAAGAAAATTATACTCGGGTAAATGTTTACCGTTTCTAAGAAATTAATTCTCTGTTAAATGTTTATTTTTGATAAGAAAATTATTCTCTGTTAAATATTTACCTTTGATTAGAAAATTATCCTATAACTGTTAAATGTTTGCCGTTGATAAAAAAATTATTCTGTGGTAAATGTTTACCGTTAACCAGAAAATTATTCTCTACCTGTAAATATTTACCGTTTGATAAGAAAATTATTCTCCGTTAAATGTTTACCGTTTGATAACAAAATTATTCTGTAAATTTTAAAGGTTTTACGTTGATAAGAAGATTATTCTCTGTTATGTTTACCGTTAATAAGAAAATAATTCCCTAACTGTTAAATGGTTACCGTTAATAAGAAAAATCTTCTCTAACTGCTAAATGTTTAACAATGTTTAATGAAAATTATTCTCTAACTTTTAAGTATTTACCGTGAATCAGAAAATTATTCTCTAACTTTTAAATGTTTACCGTAAATAAGAAAATTATTCCCTAACTGTTGGTAAGAAAATTATTCTCAAACTGTGAAATATTTACCTGTGTTGAGAACACCCCCACATACACACACATATATATATAAATATATATATATATATATATATATATATATATATATATATAATATCACTAAGAGGGTTGCTGAAAAATAGAACATTTTTTTTTAAGTGGATTGTAATGAGAACATTTCAGCTACCATCGTGTATATATATATGTATATATATATATATATGGCTCATTTTCACAATATGAAGGATGCTAACATTTGGAAGTAGTGATTTTTTGTATGATGCATCGTGTCTTATATATATATATATATATATATATATATATATATATATATTGCTCTTCAACTGAATTAAGTTCTCCTGACCAATGGCGTATTTCGTATAGAAAACGATAAAATTTCCCTTTCTCTCTGCAGTGTGACGATAGCCTAGGGGTAGGATCTGTGATTGATGCAGGGTTTCGATCCCGGCTTCAAGTAAGCCAGTTGGAAATCTGTAAAGGAACTTGCAGAAATTGCTGTATCTATCAGAGTACTTTCGTTTTTTTTTTGCCTTAAAAAACAGAAACAATTCTTCTAAACACTTTTGCCTGATAGGTTCCGTAGAATGAGTGTAATGTTTAATTAACACTAGTTTCCTCCTTTTTATTGCTTTATAGTCGCAATGTTTCGGCCACTCTTTCCACCGGTCCATCTAAGAACCCCGCCATTTTTGGTAAATCTTTCGTTCGAATTGAAGACATTTAATTCGTTTACAAGGTGTCTTGTTCTTATTCCGTTCATATCTTTCTGGGACAATTTCAGAACTCCTAACATTTAACTTTTGCCTTATTATCCCATGCAAACTCTTCATTCAGTTAATATATATATATATATATATATATATATATATATATATATATATATATATATATATCCGAAGTATCTGGAACAGAGATTGAACTCGCAATATTCCTAGAAACAGGTGAATTTTATGTACTTCTGACCGTTAGATATGTCCCCGACCAAGCACGCCATACACACGCGGTAAAGAATAACATTTACTATGGCTTCAAACTATCCAAATAAAAATTTTGAAATACTTTCATTCAAAATTCCCGGAAGATTAATAAATTTGACATACACGTAACGAAGGTCGAAGAGTATAACTATCTGGAATTAGTGATCAAAACAATAAAATGAGGGAATTGTTGAAAGAAGTCATTGTATAATAGTTATAACAGCTTGTCCCAGATATTTAAATATCGCGAATGTCAAAGGTGAGACAACGCAAAAGTTGCCATACACAAAACAGAAACGCGAACAAAGTTTCAAAAGAAGTAAAATATAATGGAAGCGAGACCTTGGCAGAGAAATTTACTCAGAATTACCAATAAAAGTAATTTGTTGTTATTTAATAACTAACTTCAGATCGCCTGAAGGTGTTTTCCATTTACAAAACTCTTTGACAGATTTAATAAGACATAACCTCGCTTTGATTATTAAAAGACCTAAAAAGTCGAAACTTTGCATTAATATGAATGACAAATATTTCTTCAATGCATTTTTTAAAAATATTATGCCAGTCTACAGAGATGAGCAAATGACAACTTACACCGCTATTTCAAAATTAAAAGCAGACGGCAATGGAACTTTTCAAAATGTCAGTTGAAAAAGTTGAAAAGTTATTTTCACTAAATTTAGTGTCATTGTTCTCTCGTCTGTCCATAATAAATATGACATATATTTATTCCCAATACTAAAAGATTGTTCATTCTGGAAAAATGTTTCAAACTAATGGCCTATTAAAAATATGGTATCTGCCATACAGTGACCTTTCAAGTTTATTTCGCCTTATAAGTCAAATTCTTACAGTGACCTTTTCGTTTTGTTTCCAACCGCACGTCTGCCAAATTATCATCTGTTTTAGAATGACTTCTTGATTTTCTTCCGTGTTTTCATGCCTCTCTTTTTATTTAGTTTAAACAATCCTTTTTTTTTTTTTTTTTTTTTTTTTGCTTTTACTGGATTCATTTTCATATTTTCTTTCCAAGATTCCTTAAATTAACTCTTTTAATCTCAAAAGTTCTACAATGTATGAGTGTATCATGTATTTTCCTATTTAATTAAATTCTTTCTATCTATCTATCTATCTATCTATCTATCTATCTCATATATATATATATATATATGTGTGTGTGTGTGTGGTGCAGTTGAATTTATATTACAATGAGTCATTCATACAAAAAGTAAATTAGTAAAGTTAATGATATAAAATGGCGAAATCCTTTCGCAAACAAAATTCTAAAGATGCATTAATCTACTAATCACTCGACTAATGTTACGATCTTTAAATTGTAAACTGTATAAAGTCTTTCTTAAATATGTAAAATCGAAAGTACTTGCGTATTTAAGAAAGACATTATACCGTTTATAATTTTAAAAAAACAAGGATCATATATATATATATATATATATATATATGTCTATGTATATATGACGTTCTTCAACCAATACAAGATTCAAAAGTTACTCAATGTTACTGACTAAGGTTGTTACTTTTTGCTGTAGTTAAATTCTCTCCCTTACAATGGTGATTTCTAGTTCTAACTAAATTACACAACAGTAACCTTCCCATGAACAGAAGAGGGTTGCTCTAGATTTCAAATTGACATTCCACGGGATCTTCTTTGCCATAAGTGTGAATATTATGTTTTATTATATAGAATATTATTGTCTTACTTAAACTATTGTTTTTGTAACTGACTATTCCAGCGATTGTTACGACTGCCGATTAATAATGGCTTATCTGCCATTGATTCCAGGTTAGCAAATGTTTTTTGGAGTTTTGTTGCTGCCTCGTACATCTAATGTCTATTAAAGTAAAGGCTTCTCGTTCAACAAAATAGCGTTCTATTATTTTTAATTGCTAATTTGATGAAACACTATCAGTGTTCATATTTAAAACTTATTACAACTTAATTTCAATTGAAATGTGTTACATCGGCATTATACAGCCGTTAGTAAAAAGCGCGGCTTGCAAATAAACTATATGCTTTGCTGTGTTTCGAACTCACACTATTTTTTAGTGGGAAAACAGTTTTTTTAACAGTTGCTATTGAAATGGTGAGAGGCTTGCGACGTCCTCCAGCATGAAGGCTCACATTCGTCACGAACAATTAAGCTTTGATTTCGCCCTCAGTCTAGGAATTCCTCCACCCAGTGACGCCGTGTTATCACCGGACTAGCTACCTCTATAGCTTCATAGCCCAGTCTATGGCCATTATGCTCAATGACCCTCAAGAAGGCCTATTCGCCCGTTGACAGATATTGTCCTAAATCCTGCTAGGGGATTAGCCAGCCTTTTCATCATAAAACCTGAGGGAACCGGGTTAGCCACCGATGCCCTGAACCTACGGCAGATAATACTGGTTTATATGATACCAGTAATACTCATGTCTGAAGTTCGTTCCAGACCTCAACACATGCGTACAATTCAGTTAAAACATATGGAAAAATGTTCGTCTCACGATATCACTTCATGAAGTTTGGATTTCAGAAAATCCAGATTACAATGCTTTTTAATCCATTAGTGGGGGAGCGTAAAGGGATGGATTCATGCCTTTTCGACAGTCGTTTGAGCGCAAAGAATTGCCCAGAATTTGAACCAGGTTCGTCGATATCCGTTAAACTACGCACACATAAGCAAGTTATAATAATTCAGTTTGTTTCTTTTTTTTTCTTTGCCACATTCATTTCAACTGATGGGAAACTATTGGCTTCTTTTCTATAAAGACGTAAGCTGCTCTTTTTTCTTTTAATACGATCCCCAACATCCCTAATAATTTCAAGTGATAAATTGAAATCCATTATCATTATCACTTTTCCCTATCATTTTCTGGGCCAGGAAACCCATTTCCTTCTTATCTTATGACAGAAACGATAGCACACAAATACCTATTAAAACTGATTAATCAATAGTATTTTTAAGATAAATAATTCGACGAAAATCTCCGAATAATATAAAATCAATTCTGAGATGATGTAAAAAGTTATCTCTCCGTATTTTCCTTGCTTTTTCTTCAGTACAGTCTTTCTTTGGCAATAAAGGAGTGTATTACTCCGAAAATAAAAAAAAGTCTTCGTAGACGAACTATTTTTAAACATCATTTTGGCTTTAGTGATTCGTTCTAAAGTTAATCTTTGCTTTCAATTGTTTCTTGTAAATATTAAGTAAAACGTGATACAAACAATTTAGCTAAATACTGCCTCTTTTCTTAGAAAAAAAAAAGAATCAATCGTAATGTTGTTTCCTAAAGCAATAAACGAACAAAATATAGACCTGTACGACTACATTTGCATACACTTTGCATACACTCAATGAAAGTATTATAGGACAGGAGTAGTATGAAGGCTTTGTTCTTGTCTTTTGATAAGACAATAAAATACTGAAATAAATCCAATACAAAAATGAAAAGGTTCTCTTTTACCATGGACGCTTTAAGACGGAAATTGCGCTTTTTTTTTATAACCCTTTCTCGTGATTGTAACGGTTATCTGCGCATAAAATAGAATCAGCGAGCCGGGTTCAGATTTCAGCCAAATTTACTGCATTCACTTTCGCAAAACTGCTCTTTAGAAAAAAATATATTCCATATATAGTCTATGTCTTTTCCCTCCAATCTATGAGTTAAATATCATGTTAGACTAAGCACCCTAGATTTGGATGGCAACCATTTTAAGAGAAGGAAAACTCTGAATTCCAAAGTATTGAAATGGCAACAAGAAACCACTCCACCATCTTTCACAAGAGGTGATGATCATTACCAGAGAATAAAGAGATTATCTATAAAGACGCAGTATTGCCAATTCCTTCAGGAACACAATATTAGAAAAGATATATGTAAGAATGAAATCTCGTAACTATTTACATCGTTCAAACCTAAACTTTATTAGCATATTCACAATGTTTCGGCCGTTGTACACCCCGAATATCTTCAGGTGATATTCGTTGGCATTTCGAACCAAACGTTTTATTTAGTCCACGGAGGTAGATTGTTCTAATTCAAAGTGCCATGTCTTTTTTTGGATATTTCAGTTTCAGTTATCTCCCTTTAGTAACTAATCTCTCCAAGTATCTGTTCCCATTGCTGTGGCCAGATATTGAACTCACAACTCTTTGGATCAAGACACTTTTTGAATTACTGAACCAACGATACATGGCCAAGAGGATAAAAGCATTGAATCCTCGTGTTTGAAATAGACACCAAGTTTTAAAAGTGTTTATTACGTCTCTAGGCTGGTATGTATATAAATGTGCGCGTGCTTGCGTGTGTTGTGACAAAAGAACATAATGGTTACCAGCTCTGAAAATGAAATCTCCAATCATTCTTCCCGTTTTTACTATTTTCTCTTTTAAAATGGCATGAGCCGACCTCGCCCTTAAGATATCTTAATAAAATATAGCCACTGGTAAAACGCGATGTTTAATGGAGTAAAAAACAAATAAGAGCGTAGGCCACGATCTCTCTACATTAAGGGCTGTAAAATATTGTTATTCCCAGCGTCAACTTTGTCAGGACCAATTTCGTACCAATGATTTTTTTTAGGCACGCTTCGGTCTGCATAAAGCTCTAAATATTCCTAACACTCATACAGAGTCTACTAACACAAGTTACAACTCACGGAACCGTCAATGATTTTGGGGAGTAAGCAAACTTCTATCAGTGTACGTCGGTGACGATAACCAAGAAGCATATGTATTTACAGGCCAGCAAAACTTTTCTTCCCTAGATATGACCATTCAAAAAGATAAGATTTTAAATAAAATTGAGTCGACTGTGAAGAGAAATGTCCTTAAGACATTCTTTGGTATTTTTTCAAAATTGCATTTAATCGGATTTTGTGTGTAATTAAATTTTAGAGCTCATTAAAAACTGAATAAATGTAATATAGCAGTTCTCTTACGTCAAGATAAAGATTGGCAAACCACGTGACAAAATGAAAGAAAGAAATCAGAGGTATTCGAAAGACACACAAAGCAAGAACGAGTAGAAAAATGCATACTATCGGAACTCTGAGATCTGCCTGGAAGCCACACACTTTACAAATGGTAGAACTAGAAACCATAAGCTTTTATTGCAAATAAAAGAGTAAAATGTCTAAGACTTCCAGATCCCCTAATTACATTATTCGGACTATTGTCCTCATCTTTATCGCCATACTTATCACAAGCTTTCGGCCGTTGTACGCTCCGGCCTTCTTCAGGTGGTTGGAATGCCGAACTGAACTCTTTATTTCGCTCACTGGGGTAGACTGTTCTAGTTCCACATGATATGTTTTTAATGGATGTCAGTCATCAGTTATCTCCTGTTAATTCCCCTCTCCAGGTTCTCCACCACCTTAACCTCAAGCACAGTGGATAAAAGCGTTAGTTAGATCCAGTGACAGAACCCAAAGGGTGTGAGTTCAATACCTGGTTATATATATATGTTGTCATCCACAGACAGACTGTTTCGCAGTATCATAGCTGTTCAGTGGGGCTAGACGTCTAATTGCTTCAAGTCGGGATCGAAACCTGACCGATTTTGCATCGGTCAGAGATCCTACCCATAAGATATTGTCGCACGGCAGAGATAAAGGTAAATTTTAGCTTTTCTATAAGAAATACGCCAGGGGCCCCTAGAGCTCAATTCAGTTGAAGAACAATGCGTTGGTAGCAGTAGGAACCACTATTTTTGAAATTACACTTTTCTCAAGAGAGCTCAGCTGGATTTCCCGTGAACATATATATATATATATATGTATATTGTCATATATATATATATATATATATATATATATATATATACATATATATATATATATTTTGTCACATATATATATATATATATATATTTTGTCACATATATATATATATATATTTTGTCACATATATATATATATATATATATATATATATATATTTTGTCACATATATATATATATATATATATTGTCACATATATATATATATATATATATATATTTTGTCACATATATATATATATATATATATATATATATATATATATATTTTGTCACATATATATATATATATATATATATATATATACTGTCACACACACACACATATATATATATATATATTTTGTCACATATATATATATATATATATACTGTCACACACACACATATATATATATATATATATATTTTGTCACATATATATATATATATATATATATATATATATATATACTGTCACACACACATATATATATATATATATATATATATATATGACAATACATATATATATATGACAATATATATATATGACAATATATATATATATGACAATATATATATATATGACAATATATATATATATATATATATGACAATATATATATATATATGACAATATATATATATATATATATGACAATATACATATATATATATATATATATATATATATATATATATATAATGTACCATCAAAATTGTCCAGATCCTGTAAAAACAAAATGCCCTCTGTTAGATTAAGTTTTGAACCGTTGTATCTTAGAAATGATTAAAGATATCTTACTGGAATTCTCCTAGGTTTTTGTAACCCTATTGAACTCTACTTATGTATAATTACTCTCCAAGCTTTAGAGAAAAATCGTGATAAAATCGATCATAATCGAAAATGACATGTTCATCATTAATTAAATATGGCTAAGGATCGGAATAATATTTAAAAATGAAGTAAAATTTTAAACTTAAATTTAAAATTTTCAGCGTCCTCTCTCCTTTGCTTGAATGTGTAGCTGCAAGAACGTAAACGTCACTTTAGTCCGATGAAGTCCTAAAGGACAAGACGCGTCACATGAAACTTTTTCAACTTTGTCATAGATTTTTTTTAAATAGCTATCATCCCATGTAGGGCAGTATAAGCACTAAAAGGCACAACGGTTTACAAGATATTAAGGAATTACAGAGCAGAAACATTAATAAAGAGTGAGAAGAAAAAGGAGTAAGCAGGAGGAGAGTAGATAGCGATTGAAATTGCATATAAATTTTTGCAGATTAAAGTTGGCTGGAATGCATGCAGCCGAAAGGGAGTTCTACAAGTGAGAAGTGCTAGAGAAGAAACTGTTAGCATAGAACTTACGGTTACATCTAGCCAGCTCAAGAGTAAATTGATGAGTCTGTAGTACTGCACTTAAATTTTAAAAATCTAGGTACCATAGCGAAAAGCCATTTGAACAATTACCATGAAAGTATTTATAGAAAAGATACAGAGAAGCAACTTTACAGCGGTTGAAAAGTGTCTGAAGCCGAGCTGTCAGATCAGGACCGATAATATTGCTGATTCTTCTTTAGATTTTATTAAGGAACTCAAGGTTAATAACCTGATGATATGTGACAGCAACATTCTAACATTTTCCTAAAATTGTTCTTGATATATAAAAATATATCATTTTCCCAAAGATATGCATGTATTTAAATAACGACTTGCCAATAAAATTCTAGTAAATCTGTATAATTAAAAAAAATATGGAAAATATTTATATGATGTAGTATATATTTATGTAATAATAAATTCATAACTTTAATTCTGCGGGTAGCTTAATGCAAATTGACGGAAAATGTTAGAAATTGAAATCGAAGTGCCGAGTTCAGATTCTCACTGAATGTTTCACTTACTTCGCATGCGTATCGTTCGAAATATCCTGAGTCCATTTACCAATAAACAAATAGCAACGCTTTCTGACTTTGATCGTTTGCGAAAAAGGGAGACAACTCAGAAATTAGTCCAAAGAATAATGGACTCCGTTATGTTAGGTTGTGATAGACACACCAAATACCGCCAAGGTAACAGTACATATGCTAATTGGTTCAGTCGAATATCTTTCATTAAAATCGACCGATAAGCTCTCTTGAATTTTTATTACATTTTCCAGTTTGCGTTTTAGCTTTCACACACCCACATCAAAATTATGAAGAAACTATCACTTGTTATTCTTAAAAACATTAATGTTATCTGTTACAACAGAGAAAAGATTTGATTAATTTCATCGTGACATTAACAAATAATGTTATCCAGGCATTTTTAGAAAGACCATAAATTTAAACATTCGTGTCTCGAAAGCAGAAGACGTTATGTGTAGAATGGTTTGTAAGTACACACACACACACATATATATATATATATATATATATATATATATATATATATATATATATATATTTATATACATATAATCTAAATTTAATTTATATATATATATAATTTAAATTAGTCCGTTAGAAGACACAAAAATAACTGCCTCGCCGAACCAAGATATTACTAAAGTTTTAAAATTATTTCCCCTGTGACAAAAGATAGTATGTGTTTAATGTTTAATTAAACAGACACACCTTATCGATCGATTTTAATCTGAACGTGAATACATAAAAAGATATATTTGTACATTAATACAATATATATTTATATATTATTGTACATTTCTTATATACTTTAACTCATCTGTCGAATATATTTTACATATTTATATTTACCTTTGTGTGAAATCTAAAATTCGTTTGATACGAATGACTCGTAAGTGTTTCACGAGTTACTGGTTGTAGGTAGAGTCCCATGGTGCAAAGCCGGGCGTTAAGTCATCAGATTTTGTTTTATTTCAGATAACTATCCAAGAACGCTTGGCTATCTAATTTCATTCAGAAGGTAAACTGTTATGCAGTAAACATTACCCCCCCACCTGCGACTATAGGTACTAGCCCATAACCATAAGAGCTCAAGGTCAGAGGTAAGAAGGAGCCGTTTCGAATAAGGCAGTTCGCTGCCAGGCTCTCGACAAGCTTGTTGAACTCTCTGCCCGAGAGGAATGCAGACGAGGCTATGCCTACGGACAGTCTCGTCTGGGTAGGTAGACAAACCTTAAGTTTATGCAAGGTCTAAGGGAAATTTTTGCCTGAGCCCACAGGTTCGGAATCGCCTCACGTAAAAACCAGCCAAAAAAGTGGTCGAAAATTTTGTCACGTATGCTGGTATTGTCAACAAAATATGTGAAAAGTTCAGGACAAAGGAAATGGCTCCAGATATGTTCGAAGGGTTAATTTTTCGTGCAAGGTTTAACAGTTAAAAAGATTTAAAATACGTTGTAAAATTTAAACAAAAATTGAACAAAACATTAATATTACACTGTAACAAATAGTGGGCGATTGTCAGATATTTCTAAGTTTTGGAAAATTTTGGAAAAGACTGTCCATTTAAAAGTGCAGAATGTTATAAGTGTGGTAAATTAGGACGTATAAAATCACAGTGCAAAACCAAACCAAGAAAAGTTTTCACAGAAAGAAATTCGTATACAGCATTGTGACGGAAAAAACGTCACAAAGAGCAAAAGGGAATTGGTTAATGTAAAAATAAATAATGTGAGTGTGAAAATGCTACTGGACACTTGTGATATTTCAATAATCAGTGAAACCACGTGGAAGAAAATTGGAAAGCATTCATTAAAAAGATTTGGGATGGGAAAGAAATGACTTGCAGTATGTCATTCCGTAATAAGAATGTAAAAACTACAGTTTATGTATTAAATAATGCTACAAATTTTTCGGTACTGACTGGATGAAACTATTTGAACTTTAGGATTTTCAGATAAACGTTTATTGTAAAAACGTAAGAGGACAAGCGACCAATTTAAAAAAAAAGTTAGAGCGAAAATCATATGAAAGAATTAAAAATTGTTTTCCAGATGTTCTGTCAAATGAATTGTGTCGGTGTTCAAAATTCAAGGAAGATTTTCAAGTAAAAAAGGTTTGACGCCAGTATTTAAGGCGAAACAGAGCTTACCATTCGCAGTACTGGAACAAATCAACGAAGAGTTGGACAGACTCGAAAGAATTGATGTAAAACACAAAAGAAATTAACCATTCAAAATAGCCTGCATCAGCTGCGTATGTAAAAAAAAATAATAAAATTCATGTTTGCGCAGATTTCTTGGCAGGATTAAAAAGTTGTTTAGAAACACATAACTATCCATTACCAAGTCCAGAGGAAATATTTTCGAAGTTAAACTGCCGAAAAATATTTTCAATGCTGGATCTCTCTGAAGCGTATTTACAAATTAAGATTGAAAATGAATGTTCAGAATTAAATGACCATATATACGCACAGAGAATTATATAAGTTTAACCGATTTCCTCTTGGTATAAAGGTGGCAGCAGCTATTTTTTAACAAGCTATGGATGCCATGCTTGCGGAGTGTAATTTCGCAGTGGCATATCTGAACGACAATTTAATCAAAAATGTATCTAAAGAACAACAAATTAGACATGTGAAAACATTTTTTGGAAAAACTAAGAGAATACGGATTCAAGTTCAGTGAAGAAAAATGCAAATTGTTTCTGCCGAAAATTAAAAACCATGGTCAAATTATTGATAAAAATGGTCATCAACCAGATCCATCGAGGGCAAGTGCAATTAAAAAATGCCTCCACTAAAAAACGCGAGTACGTTACAAGTTTTTCTAGAACTTGCTAATTACTATCAAATATATGTACATAATATGCATAATTTGAAAGCTCCACTGAACGATAAAAAAACGATAAAAAATGTGGAACTGAAATGATAACTCTCAAAAGGCAATTGAAAAATTAAGAAAGACATATCAGATTTATCTTTAGCACACTACGATCCAAAAGCAGAAATTGTAGTGACGTCAGATACTAGTGAGTACGGTATTTGAGCGGTGATTTTGCTCAAATACGATGGTGGTAAAGTTGAAAGCCCTCGCTTCACGCTCGCTTCTACTCGCAGAGAAAAATCACAGTCAGATAGCAAAAGAAGTTCTACCAATTATATTTACTGTGAAGAAATTTCACCCTCGGTGACTATATGAACTAGCCCATGACTAGGTCAGAGGTAAGAAGAAGTCGTTTGGAGACTGTGTTCAGACTAACTAATACAGGCGCCAAGGAAAGTTTCCGAAGCATTATTAATATTGTGATCGCTACGAAGCAGGCGTTATAATTTAAACATAAATTCTAACAAAGGCAGAAATGTCCAGTTCTCCGTCGATCTTTATCATAAAATTACCCGCTACTTTTCGACTCATGACTATATAAGAATATACGACAACACATTTGAATTGCAATCTCTTCAGAATGCAAAATAAAATAGCGGAATCTGGAATCGGATTCAAATTATATTTACCTAACATTAACGACTTTGAGAAAATTGTATGAACTCCCTCTATTTGATATCTTAGTATCTTGATAAAAGTTTTCTCAAACTGGTTGCCCCGACGAAGAAGTCAGTACTCGAGAGACTACTTGACAAACCACTCCTCTATACCTAGCCAATCTTGTTAGGCGGCAATAACTATAAATAAAAAGCTGTTGCAGCCATTTTCATCCTCGACTGGGTCAAGATATATCTATGTTTCTCTTGTGTGCACCTAACATGATGTACATGCTGACATTTTATTGTCATGATTTAATTTTCTCTTGAACAATCGATTACACTCTGGCATAAAATT
>OZ010579.1:130086595-130159095 GCA_963932145.1 Acanthosepion lycidas | reverse complement strand
TTCTTGTCCTTTCTTTAACATTTCCTTTTTCTTCTATCTTTCCTAATTTTCCTTCCTTTCATTCGTTTGTATTCCTCCTCTTTTCTGTGTCTTTTATTCTTTTACATCTACCTATTTATTTTCTTATTTCGCCCCCCTCTTTATTTTACCTTACATCTTCTATATCACTCACGTTCTTCCCTTTCTTTTCTATTTCGCTTTCTTCTCCTTCTTTCTTTACACCTTTTTATAGTCTTTATCCTGCTTTTTTTCTTCTTTTTTTCTCTTTCCTGTTGTTTCGCATTTTCCTTTTTTTTTTCTTTCTTTCTTTTATCAGTGAAGCTTTATTTAGTGTTAATCTTTCTTTTGCCAAATATTTGTTTGAAACCTTTTTTTTCTTTCAAATTTCTTTCCATTTTCCGGGCCTTTTTCTACACTTAATTTTACCGCTCTTTTCTCTCTCTCTCTCTCTCTCTCTCTCTCTCTCTCTCTCTCTCTCTCTCTCTCTCTCTCTCTCTCTCTCTCTCTCTAATGCGCCTTTTCTCTCTAATCTTTTCTTCTAATTCTCTCGTTGTTTCAGTAAACGATATCTTCACTTCTTTCCTTTGTCTTCCTCCTTTTTCTTCACGTTTCTAATTAATATTATTATTTTAGCCGCAACACATAGCTCGTCTTCAGTGCGTCTAAACTACAAAGTATTAATTCCCTAGCCTCGAGTCTTTCTGGGTTCGTGTTTACAATTCGGAGGCGCTTATCTCTTTTCCACCTCATTATTGCAGTCTCTCCTATCGACCGACTCCTGACGCTGGGGGATAACAGCCATTTCTATGGTGAGAGCTTTGGCATGTTTTTTTTTTCACGTGCACAAATAGGGCTAATATACTCAACATCCACTTCTCTTAGTTTACTTTAACAATATTTCTTTTATTTACCGTGTAGCTACAGGATGTGCGTGATCATTGCTCTCCACAACTTCTCTTTGTAGCGCTAAGCCATTTTCACCTTTACAGTATCCTTCCAAATCCCTGTTCATATATCAGTTTATACATTCTCGTTTCGTAGGCTGCTCGCTGTTTCACTCTGTCCATCATGCCTTCAGTAAGACTTGTGCATGTTTAATTCTCCATGCACTCTTTTCATATAATGTGTCCTAAATTATTCAACTATCTGATTCAAAATATAGTTTTACTTTTTGTTTCTATTTTCCTTAGAACTTCCTACCTGTTGATATCCCATATTTCGCTTGCCTCAAGTTTCCTCACCGTCTGTGAAGAAATGTTCCAACATTTATTGACATATATGTCAAATTTATTGACATATATGTGGATTGTTAAAACATAGTAGTTTAGTACCATTTTCTTTCTTTCTTCTTTCATTTTTGGAGGCGTCTTTCCCTATTCTGTCGCGCCTTCAGTACAAAACACAATAACATGAACATGTCAGAAGGAGTCCATTACGCTAATCTACAAAAGTACAAATCCTCACGAATACCTAGGGTCACAGAGATACCACACCTACTGCATCCATGGCGGCAGTGGTGTGTCATAGGCAAGACGGTGCCCAACACTCTCCGGGTTGGCTTAACTTCAAAGTTTTCCTTCTTGCCAACCAAGGCTATACAGCCCAATCTACCCTGCTATTTTTCTATAGCTGGAAATGAATTCATACACTTATTAGCACATAAGTAAACTCTACTGGAATTCGAACTCGGCTCTCCGTTTCCTTAATACGAGTCGCTATTCATTACTCCACCGTGCCTCCAATATAAACATGCTGACTCTGAGAAATACTAAAAAGCAACAAACTTTTACTTAAGTTCGCACCTGGCCCCTTTATAAAAAATATCCACCAAGTTTAGCTTTATTGTTATGCATTCTGTAAGGGTAGCAAGATATTATTAGTCGGTGAGAATTGTTTAGTAAATAATGTTTTATATTAAAATCCTCCAGTAGAAAGATTGTCTTGCGCCAATGAACAAAGAGGAAAAACTCTACTGATCTTGAAAATACGCATAGAACTTTTGTTTTACCTGCGACAAGACGTCAACGTTTGGTACCCATAGGGCGTTTCATCTCATAGGCAAGATGAAAACACGTTTATCTTCTAAAACTATTTCATACCCATCATTTGTTTCTATACTTCCTTTTCCGTCTACGTCTTCCATCCATTCAACTACGCTACCTTCTTTCTTTTCTACTCCTTTTTCATCCATTCATTCTTCCATCGTTTCTACCGCCTCCCCCCAGTTTTTATATTTTTCCTGCCAAAAATTGCTTCCCCTATTCTTACATATACTGAGACTGTAGATTCAAATTACATCGCACATCATTTGCATACGACATTTTGCAGCCCATTGATTTGTCTCGAAATCAGCCTCGATCTTTTTACTCTGTTTTATTCATTAAATTTCCCCATCGCCTGACCTTCCATTTCTTGTACGTTTTCTCTTTCCTTTAACAAAGTCTAATATTTTTTCTCCTTTCCCTGTCTCAACATTTATCGAAAATAATGAAAAGTTTTGTGTGTAGAAAAATGTCTGTGGGAAGAGTAAATTGAAGGAGAGCAGAAAAGCAGGTCGCGTTCTCACGTGAAGAGCAACGAGATTTTCACAAGTCGATCATATTTATTATTAATTTAGATATCACTGCTGAATCTTTCGACTGAATATTTATCCAAAACTAATTAGATTTTCTCCTACTTTAAAAGAATTCTTCGTCAATGTTCGTATTTTTATATAAATTTTATTTAAATTTATCTCTGTTTACATATAATTTCATTTTGTTTTCCTCTTTAGAGATTTTGAAATCATCTGATACTATTGAGTTTTAAGACTTTTTTTTCTCACGAAATCTCCTACGATTTTGGAACAGATTTTCACAACATATGTTGGTGTCTTGGCGGTTCTAGTAATATTTGAGTCATATTTGATATAATGAACAAACGTTGAATTTTTTTCTGGATTTCTGGAATGAGGAGTTATTAAGTTATTTATATTATTTAAATTCTGAATAATATCTTTATTTTGGTTGATATTATTATCACAATGTTTCAAGCGTTGTGACATCCCGCCTTCTTCAGGTGTCTGTTGGTCTGGGTAATTTTGAATCGAAAACATTTAACTACGGTTAAATTATTTTCGTTACACTCTTTATGTCAAGAAATATTCTTCGCCCTGTTGAACCCGAAATTACTATGTTACTGATGCTATATTACTGATTCTATATTATTGAACCTATAACGTGGAATGTTAAACTTTATATTATTATATTCTGCCTGATGATACTGTTGTTGTCACGCTTAACTGATGAACTTACACATGGAGAGCTGAAAGAGAACAGGATAAAATAAAGGGTTCATTCAGTTCTAAATTCCTTGAAGGTTATCTGTGTTGAGATATGAAGATAACCAGAAGGTGCGAGGGTTGAAACACTGTGAAAATACAGTGAAACTACACATTAAAATACCGCTATATTAGGTACATTTCGGCGTACAATTGTATACATTTGGGCGCAATCTTCAAACTATATATATATATATATATATATATATATATATATATATATATATATATATATATATATATATACATATTATAATAAAAACAAAGAACAGTAAGATATATGATCCGGTGTTCTTATTTATATTTTTATTTTTACAAAACAGTGCTCAATGTAAATTTACAGAGGATAAATATTATAAAATAGCAGATTTAAAATATGGTTTCTTCGCTACACAGGAATTACCATGTTTCAAAAACCGAAGCTAAAAACTTCAAATTTAATTATATTATATTATATTATATAATTAAATTTGAAGTTTTTAGCTTCGGTTTTTGAAACATGGTAATTCCTGTGTAGCGAAGAAACCATATTTCAAATATGTTATTTTATAATATGTATGTATGTATGTATGTATGCATGTATCCAAAATGTTGGCTTTACGTATAGACTAGCTGCCAAAAGACCTTTAAAAAGGGCGGGGGATACCAATAACAAAAAGACAAAAATCAAGAAAAATATTAAATTAGAAAAAAAAAAAAACTAAGAAGAAAAAAACAAAAGGCAAACACCTTCTTAAGGAGTAAATAATAGTGTTCAACGCCTAGGCTATCCAGACAGCTAAAACCGCTTAACAACAGCAACATTCAACGAAACAAAGCTCCCACGACCACCCGTATACAACGTCATCTACAACGACATTTATATACATATGCTAGACTCCCTGTTTTCGCGGACGACAAATAAGGGCTTACTAAAATAAAGTGGTACTCAAATTTATGAACACTCATGTGGCTTCAAAGCAAACTGATGGAACATGTGATTGAACCATTTTTCTGAAGTTGTTGAAGATCAATTGCTACATGTTTCCGCGAGTAGAGAGCAAGGTCTACTTTACGTAAGGCTATCATTGACAGGAACAGCATGTTTTCAACTTTCTTTAATATTTGCACGCAATTGGGCAAGATGTTCAAGTTGGCCTCGGGTAAACCTTTGTATGCGCCCAGCTCCTTCGCTTTGACGCTTTGTTTCCCCACGAAGAAAAGCGGATGCCGCGTCGCTTCAGATTGTCTTTGAGCTTGTCTTTGTAACACAAAAGTGGCCTTCTAACTGACGTACTTGTTAGAAGCTGGCCAAAGAGGAAGTCTACTATCGCTCATAAGAGAATGATGTCTTGCCCACCTGATTTGAATGTTTATTTCGATGGTTTCAATAGCCGTCATGTTGCATTTAGTCAGTACTTCAGTGTTTCTAATCCGATCATACACTTTTTCTGTTGTAGATAGTACCTAGACTATGCATGCGGAAGGCATCATGTTGATTGATGTGTCGTCGGAACAGAGTCGAAGATTTTGCACTACGGTGTATTGATGTCAGTACTACTGATATGTACACATCAATTTTCACCTTTTAGCAATATATGAAGGGTATTACAAAGCATATGATAACAATTAACGAAGGTAGAATTAACATTTCCAATGCTGTACTCAGTTTCTTTGTTCATTTTAGCATCTTTGGATAGGTGAAAGATGGCTTGACGATTGAGTTTAAGTATGAAACAGACTGTCACCGCTGGATGTTGAGCTCAATGTCCACGTTTATAATTACATACGCTCTGTCCCTGATATTGAGCACTTTAACTCATAAATATAGCATACATTTAAAACTATATTTTTATAATATATATATATATATATATATATATAGGTGCCTCCATTAGGTCACGTAAAAAAGCAGCATATCACGATGAAAAAAGACTCATAATTCAACGAAAACAAAGTTTTGTTTCAATATGTTTATGCTGTTATGAAGAGGAAAGACTAAAGTATTTTTAAGTATTTTTTTAATTTTTTTACTCCTTTCTTGCACGTAGAAAATTTTGGTTAAAACTTTTGTTTTTTTTACGACAGAGCGAAAAGACTAAAAAAAGGTTTGTTTTATTTTGCGCTTTTCCCGAGGAAAACACGTTAATTTAGGAAATTCTTGCAAAAATCAAATAATTGTCGGATTTTAATGAAACTTTCTGGACTTATTCCCAAATGAATGAAATTATTTTTGAATTTTTTTTTAGAAAATCTTGTTAAAAAGAGATCTTTTTTTAACTTCTTTCCATCCACTGACATATTTTCATGAAATTTCGAGAAATTAAATCTTCAAGCGCGGGATTTGTTTTATTAGTTATAAACAGGACTCTTTGTAGAAAGAAAATCACCAGTTTTTATTTTTTTGTTTTTTTGTTTTTTTTTTTGTAAAACAGTACCCCATATCATAGAAAATCTGCTCTGAATTATAAAAAAAAAAATGTAAAAACTATGAAATTAATTAATTAGAAAAGTTTTCACCTGTTTTTGTAAATAAGTTATAGTAAGGACATTATTTTGTAAAGAAATAAAAAATTTTCGATGAATAATATATTTTTTACAAATTTTTTTCCCATTTTTAAAATTTTTTCATTAACTTCTTAATACTTCAAAAATCGTATAAAATTCTTTATTGCTTTCAAGCACGTAATGCAATGATAACGTAAATGAAAAAGTAAATTTATGAATCGAAATTTAAAAAGCACATAACAGTCGTTTGACCAGAAATATTTTTATAATAATTTTTTAAAAATTTTATTGAAAAAAACGTTCATAATTTCTACGTATGGAAATGTATACATGACATAATCCTTAAAAAATTTTAAACAATTATCTAATTAATAAAAAATTTTAAACTATTATCTAATTAAGAAAGTATGAAATAAAAAATAGATATTATATAATAGCTGAATAAAAATGTTAATATTTAAAACGTACTAGTTAAAAACGAAAAACCGCGTTCGCTTACTTTGCAAAAATGTCAATTTTGATCATCCATAGTAATCTGTCGTCACAATCGATTTCTTTGATAAATTCAGACACATCGTTAAGAAATGTTTGGATACAATTTTTTATGCTATAAGTAAGTACTGTTTGTTTCATATCAGATTAATTTAACTTTAAATTTTCTAATTTTACTCAAATAACGTGTCAAAAATATATAAATTTATTTTAGGAAAAATTTAAAATCAAAATTTTGTTTGTTTACAAATTTCTTAAAATTTAAGAAATTTAAGAAAATGGCCGCTTTTAAAAAATTAAACAAAAATCAAGCATATATTTGACATTCCAATCTATATAATTTCTGTCTGAAAGACACCAGAATATGTTACTTACTGTAAGTAATAAATTTAATGCTTTAGCTTTCAATTAATAACAACATATTGAGACAAAACTTTGTTTTTGTTGACTTATGAGCCTTTTTTAATCGTGATATGCTGCTTTTTTTAAGTAACATAATGGAGAAACCTAATATATATATATATATATATATATATATATAGATAGATAGATAGATAGATAGATAAATGGTGGTGTGTAAATGTGGACACCAGGGTCAACACCAAGCAATGATAATCTGTTTCATGCTCCAAGGCAATTTTCAGACGATGTGTGCTGTGTTTTGGTTCGACTATTTATATATGCTGGTCAGTAGTGCATTATTAATAGCAAGGTCTATTGTATTATCCTCACGGTTATTGGGCGGGTGGTAATTATTCTAGTTGTTATTGTGTAGAAATCATTGTGGATCGGAATGTGAGTTTTGTTAAATTTTTACTCACTATTTATTATTGATTACTTATTTATTTGATGTTGGTTATTATTACATTTACTTGTTTATGTGTTCATTATTACATTGTTGATATGCGAATGAATACATCCACAAAATCAGGGTACTTTCACATACGAAAGATATAAGAATCACTGTTAAAATATATATGGGGACTAAAATCGAAAGAAAAATTCCTTTAGTAGAATGTTAGATAACAAAAAAGATAAACTGGAACAAGGGAAGAAAATAAAATCTATTCATTTAAAAAGGTTAATAATTTTATAAACAATAGAATTAATCTATTTAGAACTATCATTCCAACTTAAAACCTTGAACAGAACGACAGATTTCGAGAGGTCTAATAATAAACATCAAGCCATTTTAAAACTGCTAAGCATCAATCTTATTCATGGTTAATTAAAAAAATAAAACAATGATCCTATATATATATATATATATATATATATATATATATATATATATTCAATGAGTTGAATTGATTTAATCAAACGTAAGAACGCCGGAATAAAAAAAAAAAACATTTGCGTAACGATACAAAGAAGAATCCAAGAAAACGAATGGAATCTCATTCGAATGTAGTCGAGAGAAAAAATAATTTTAATAAAAAGTTAATATGAACTTTGGCTTACCGGAAATTTGAAAAATGTTATAGAGAATATACTTGCTGCTGAAAAACACCTATATATATATATATATATATATATATATATATATATATATATATATATATATATATATATATATATATATATGGTTTGGTTTGTTTTACGGCATGTGAGCCTCAATGGGTTATTTAATGCCGACAAGATTTTTATTGCTGGTAATGTTTTTCTTCAAAAATTTATTTCTGGGAATATTTTCCTTGAAGAAATCTACAGCTGGTCATATTTTTTTCCAAAAAATGTATAGCTGTTTGTATTGCTGGTACTTTTTAAAATATTGATAAATTTCCCTTCAAAAATTATTGGTGGTAATAATTTTTTTTTTATTAAAATGTATTTCTGGTATTAAAACTTATTTTTACACAAGTGTGGATGTTAACTATTTGCCCATAGCTGGGACCATAATTGGTGCTATCACCCCAGGTCAGTGTAAACCTGGGGACACCAGCAATTAAGAGGTGGTTCCATGCTCCTCAAAACCGCCTGTTCAGAGGCCTTGCTGCTGAAAGTAGTTCATCGTCTTAGCCAGCACGCGGATGTAGTTTATCGTCATACTCAGGATACATAAATATTGATATATAAATCCATCCGGTGATGAGTTTCCAGTGCGAAAATTCAGAAGTTTGAGAACTATGGAGTATTCCCCTTAATCATCATTACACACAAGTGATCTGGATTAGTAGTCCCTCCTATCTTATCTAAGATTCAACTAGATTAGTCCATGGAAAATCAAGTTATGGGCGTGGTCTGTATCAAATTTATATGCATATAATTGATCGCATCCATTTACAATGATAGTCTAACCCATAGTGATTTAAAAACAATAATTACTGTTTGAAATATTTTGTTTCTGGTGGTTAATCCTTTTTCCTCATGTTTTTTTCTTTCTTTCTTGCAGATGAAGTTGGGGATGATGTCAAGGAGAAATTACCTCTCGAGTCCCCAGATAAACAGAACGTATAGAAACGAAGACAGGTGGTGCTGTAATACAACTTATTTACCTTACCAAGCAAAGGAAATCATATATATATATATATATATATATATATATATATAAGAACTACAACAATACCAACATCAACAGAACAATACGAAAATCACCAGAGAAAGACGATAATTTTGGAATTCGTCATTTTTTTAACTTTGCGCTGAGAGGAAATGAAAGGAAGAATAAATAAATGATAAAAAAGAAGATAACATCACCAAGACTTTGTAACTGTACATATTTTTATCATTTCATTGTCATTTTTACGTGAAATAAACATATATTTTCTTAAAAGAACACAGGTGTCTTTGTCATTGCTTATACATTGTTTTTTTTTCTAAGTTTTTTTTTTAGACTTCTTCTCAATACAATGCTCAATGTCCTTCACATGGAGCCACATACAATGTATTTATTACGTTTTTCTGACTTTTATTAAAAACAAGTTTCTATTCTGGGCCACTGACGATCGATTAAAGCCGCAAAACATTTATTAACCCACGTATACTGTACGTTTTACACTAAGATCCAGAAAAACGTAATATAACAAAACAGAATATATATAGCAAGTGTAACTGCAAAATTCTCCAAATCGGGTAGCAGCATAATTATCCATCCTCGAAAATGTTTAATATCTAAGAAAAATCAAAACTAATTGAGTTTCTTTTTTCCAGATTTTTAGATTGGATGTTTAGTCATTTTGACACTATTTTTGGTAAGAATCATTGGAAAACCTTTTGAGTTTTCAGCTATAAAGAGAACAGATTAAAATTGTTTAAAAAGGTTAATAATTTTATAAACAATAGAATATGGAACTATCATTCCAACTTAAAACCTTGAACAGAACACAATAGATTGTGTGTGTGTGCGTGAGTCTGTGTATGCGTGCGTGTGTGTGTGAGTGTATACACACACACACACACACATATATATATATATATATATATATATATATATATATATATATATATATCAATAGATACAGATATGGATATATATAATCACTAATTCACAAGTTGCCATGACCGAAGTTGCGAGTGTAAGGACCTTGTTCAAATGCAGATAATGTGCACTGTCCCAGAAACGTAGTTGCAATAGAAACAACAGATTGACCTTGTTTGTATTTGTTAGAGCAAATGAAAATTTCCACATATTTTTTAAATGAATTCTGCATCCGATAATACGAGTTGCATAGACACGATGTCACGTGATAACCGAGATAGGTCATATTTACCAAAGATATCGCTTAACCTTCAAAGGAAGACATTACTCTCAATCCTTTCTTTGGAACTGATTCGATTCCCTACTGGACTCACATGTTTTTACGTGCTGTGTTCTTTCTGAAAGTGGGCGATTATGGCTCTCTACAACCTCTTCTCCCTTATAGCCATTCGAAACATTTGTCGCTTTGCCAAAGATACAGCCACCCGTTCGTCAAGTAGGTAGCTTAATATCAACTTTCCCTGTCACCTTCGATATGCCCTGTAAATGTCAAGGCCTCCTTACTCTCCATTTGTTTCCGAAAATATCAGCTGTCACTTACTGATTAGTTTAGAATTTTATTTTGTCTCCATTTCCTTTAAGATTTCTTCTTTGCTTACGCACTCCGTTTATGGAATTCTCAGCATCCTTCTGTAGAACCATATTTCTATCGCCTCCAGTTTTCTGTTCATCTTGTCCAGCATTCACTTCTATGCAAGAGGATTGGTATTACATAACAGCTGGGTACACTTTTAAAAATGCCAAAGTTAAAACATTTCTCGTAGGAAAACTTTCGCAAGATAACACTTAGCTGCTATCGCTTGAAGAGTTGTTTCACAAGATATCTAGTCAGCTGTTCGCAGATGGATAATTAAAAAAAATGAAAGAAACGAAATCCTTTCTGAGGTACATATTTTTGCTTATATACACATAGCTTTGCCAAGAAGATATTAAGTGACCATGACAAGCACCTATAAGACGGGACACTTCCTGTTTTTATCTGTTTTATCCTCTTCTCTCGTTTTTAAAATAACTTACATAAAATCATGAGGAGCTTGGTGTCGTAAAATTTGTACCATTTGAATCTTGTATGGAAACATCATTAAATCCAATTTCAGTATCTTCTGAAGCGATGTTCGGGCGATGCCTAATTGAGCAGAGCTAGGACTAGGGTAGAAGCTGATGGACACTCCGGCGTAGAGTTTCCACCACTGTGTTAGTACGCACAGTATGCTTAGGACCTCTTCCCGGAAGATCGACGACTGATCCAGTTCTTTCAAACTGGACGATTAGGCTCCGAATCATGTTATCGCTAGGATATACTCTGACATTAAAATATTGCCGATATTTCCACGGACGTTTGAATAACTGATCTTTCATTGGAATAGAAAAACTCAGTGAGTTTTACTCGTTGCTAGACATCATACGTCGCCATTTTAATCTCCAAGGGATGATCTATATAACCTGCAAAAAAGAAAATAAAAATGATTGAAAAGGAATAAGTTATGACTTTTTCAAAACCTTCAGTTTTTCAGTGGCTACCTTATATGAAAAAGAAAAATATAAAATATCGTATTGTTGACATTTATTCATTTCGTTGCTACGCGTCATTTGACATTTGTGTAAATATTGTTTGTCACTCGATTTAGTCTATAATTATGAGCCATATCCGCAATAATAAAATTAAAACTGCACATCCCAAAAGAAAGTTTCTCCAAAGTCATCATTCCAGAGAACCTTCGTTTACTTTGCTAAAATAATTACAAAAAATGGACCATAAATAGATATTCCCCCCATAAAAATATGGGAAACAAATAAATGTCGATAATCAGTCGATTTATCTTTCGCCAAAGTATTTTTCAGATTTATTTTTCTTTGTGTAATCTCATATATTTGTTAGAATTGGCTTGTCTTTTTAAAACTGGTTTAAAAGATGTTTTCAGCACTGCATTCGAAAGTTCATATTATTATTAGGTTGGTGCAAAAAATAATATCGTTTTTTGACGTATTTTTTAACGTCAAAAACGATATTATTTTTGCACCAACTTAATACCTTTAATCTATGTAAACAATTATTTACCTTTAATATCCTTTTTCTTTCAATACTAACTGTATTATTTCAAGACCGCTGGCAATCGCGGATTTTCACGTATAGATAATAAAACCACTTTTCTCTAACAAAACCAATAACAATGAATTTTCTTTTTACATATAATTGCCTTTCTGTCGGTATCGCACACACACACATACACACACACACACACAAATATATATATATATATATATATATTTGACCCAAACCTTTTTAGATGATTTTAATGCGTTTCAATAATAAAATCTAATATAATGTGTATTCCTATATGAAAATAATGACCAATGCATTAATTCCTCGCTACTGACAATCATTCACTTCCAGTTTTCATTGCGTTTTATAATTAAATCATTTACAATCAATTACTTCAGTAAAATTACCATTAATCCTTTTCCGTCGTAAAATATTTACTAATGCATTAACATTCTGTATATAGAATTGATGTCTTCTAACAGTAAAACTTGGCCTCATTCCTGACTATTGGTATCCCCTTTTTTGATTCCTTCGTAAATCTTAATGCTTAGCATACTGATATAGTACCAAAGTTTTCTAAAAGACACTATAGGTAAATTTTTACCAAAATTATCAATGTTTATTCACCTTCTACCAGTAATATTTTCATGTTTCTTTAGGGACCTAAATGACTGAGTTTAAGCAGGTTAGAGGGAATAGTAATAAAGTCTGTGGGCTCTATAATAAAAACAAATGGCATTTCATTGCAGTTGGCTTTCAAATAAAACTGATTATTAGAGTTAATGGGAGTTTTAAAGAAATTGTTTAGTAAATTTCATCTACGGCAGAAGGGCTTCCAGAAAAAGTGAAGGCGAAATGATTTATCGATGATATACAAATCATTTCGGAACAATATCCGAATCCAAAAGAGAAATTATAAATATAAAACTCCTGAAAATGATTGTTAGTATGTTAAGTGATAAATAATTTCCGTTTGGGGAGCCAATTGTAATGTCGAATGTATCATTATAACTTACCCTTCCTTAAATATATAGCAGCTGCTGAAATAGGTTTACATGCATATGTTCAATGCAAAAGATAGTGTTTAGACAAAAATATGTGTATATAATTGCTTAAAATGTAGTTGATAAATGAAATAAATGGAACTTATTTATAGCACAAACTAATATATTATTTCAGGCGGTGAATACTCAAGATTTAATCAGGTGCTTGTGTAAGATTCGTTCAAGTATTTGGAATGTAAAATCAAATCTTTCTTTGATCTGTGGAGGTGTGTTGATCCCAGCCTTTACCTGTCATGTCAGACGTCGTTCCGAAGGAATATCCAAACTCATAACTGTCAATTCTTCCCTATGATGACGTCTTGCCTTTCCAGTTAAAACCTAGAACAAATAAACAACGAATAATAATAATAACAATAACTTATATTAATAATTACTTATGATGTAAATACTGATAACTTATAATAGTAATTACTTATAATAAAAATTACAAACAATCCAGAAAGGGAGAATTAGATAAACACACTCAATAGATCCAGATTTTGTCACACAGATTAGGGAACGGGAACAAGAAGAAGATTATAAATACCTAAGAATCAGTGAAGGAAATGGAATACAGTATAATTAATACAGGAGAAAGTAAGAAAAGGAATATTACAGGCATGTGCGTAAGATATTAAATACTAAGAAATATATCAGCCATAAACACTTTGGCTGTCCCAGTTGTGCAATACTGTTTCGACATCCTTAATTAGAGCATTGACATTAAGCGAATGGATGTCAAAACGAGAAACATTCTTATTTTCAACTGCATGCATCATACTCAGGTCCGGATTCGAAGGAGGCAGAGGATTAGTTCAACTTGAACTGTCTTACAAAACCACAACAATTGGTTTTCAAAGGGACCTGGGAACTACAGAAGGCTGGACGATGGTCTATCGAAGAACATGAAAGAAATAAGAAACTTTATTCAGTAAAGAAAATCAACAAATTCAAAATAGAATTTCAAGTGAATGAAGAAATTCAAATAAACCATAATACACCAGCTGCAGCGGCAAAGAAGATAAAATATAAGTAAAAGCAAATGCAATGTACCAAATGCACAAACGATGGCAAGATAAGACTATTCATGGTCAATACTCAGCCCGTACCAAACAAGCTTATAAAGACAAACCACGTACCCAACAGTGGCTACGTAGTGTAGGGTTAAAAGCTGAAACCGAAGGTTTTATTCTTGCTGCTCAGAACCAAATGCTTTCTAACTAGAAATTGCCAAGCACACAGACTGAAAACTTGTGTTGACCCGAAATACCGATTCATTTTTATACATTATCAGAAACAATTGACCATCTTATATCAGATTGCACAGTGTTAGCACCCACTGAATATAAAACTCTGCATGATAGATTGTGTCAATATCTGACTGAAAAAAAGCTGAAACCTTTACGAGAAGGATGCTGAAAGAAACTGGTATGAATATCAGCCTCACACGGTTAATGTACTAAATTGATGGCACTTCCCAAGACACACAGAACAATCAAAGCTAATTGCCCAGACATGTGCTTTCTTAGTGACATGGAAGTCCCTGCAGATTATAATCTATGTTCAAAATTCTTCAAAGTTATCAAAATATAAGGATCTTGAAGTGGAAATCTAAAAAATGTTGCATATAAGGACATCCCTAATTCCAGTTGTAGCTGAAGCCCTCAGATTGATTGGAAAATGTTCTGATAGAAGCCTTGAAGGGATCCCTGGTAGCCTATAGCCTTAAAGAAATACAAAAAATGTACTCACAAGTACAGCTCACACATTACAAAGAGCTTTACATATTTAATATGCGTGTGATCTTTTTAGAAAAATGATCAGTGGAAAATGTCATGGAGCCATTTCTGACCTGAGGTCTCTGGTTCGGATCCGGAAGGAAATATCAAAACAACAGAAATCGAAAGAAATAATAATAATAATAATAATAATAATTGGACATGGTTCGTACGGTTTCTGAAGGTCTAACGTGTATATATTTTTCATTGGTGAATTAAGATTGTCTATATTAAATATCCCGTTCATTACGATAGGTTTACTTATTAAGGACATGACCATAACCAGTTGCACACATCGTCAGGGGCTAACACACTATGCATCTCTGTTAATGAGCGGGAGTAGCTAAGCTTAGTAACTAACTTATAGCTGAACTTTCTTTGTATCAAAAATAATTGTGCATTACTCAATGGCCTCTCATATATTACATATTAGTAGAACATTAAACTAAATTGAAGCATGAAGCTCTATATACATACATACATAAATACATATATATATATATAGAGAGAGAGAGAGAGACGGAGAGGGAGAGAGAGGAAATTGCAAGAGTTATGCTTTAATGTGAAATCCCTATCAAGTAAATGACCGTTAATATTAGACTTGAACGAACGAAATTGGAAAAAGGTTTCCATTTAACCCTCATCGTGCCCCACAAAAAAGCTCGCTTTATATACATACCTACATACATGTATAAATTTATATATATATATATATATATATATATATATATATATATAGAGAGAGAGAGAGAGAGAGAGGAAGAGGACATTGCCTGATTCATGCTTCAATGCGAGCTTCCTATAAAATAAATAACCGTTAACATTAAACTTGAACGAAAAAAAACTGGAAAAATGTTTCCACCCAAGCCTGATCGTGCCTCGCTTTATATACAACTTGCCAATGATGATTCATATCTTTATACTGTCTATATCTATGAACGCTCTATACCAATATTGAACACTCTTACCTTTTTTTATTTTCAAGTGCGATATATATATATATATATATATATATATATATATATATATATATATATATATATATGTAATGAAAAACAAACCACTTTAATGTACCATTACGATAATTTATTTCACCTAAATCCTTTTTTAAGGATTCAGGATCATCAGGTAAATCTTCCAACAACGATTTTATATTGTGTTTAAATGCAAATTTAGCGGTTTCTCTGTGTATGGAGGATAAGTGGTTGGAGTTATTATCATTTTTATAAGAGTTAGATACTTTGTTTAGAATCAGATGATTATATTCCGATGGATTAATCTTGTAAATGTTCTTGGATTTATCAGCTCTGATCCATAGTTTCTTAGATTTTTTGATGTTATTGATGTCCTTTTTAAGATTGGATTGGAAAGAGATGTATTTTTTTCTAAAAGATATTATGTTTATTAGATTAATTAAGTCCTTTTCAAATGGTTCCAATAATTTATTGCAGGGAGGTGTATTTTGGGATTTTAAGTGAAAATTGTCATTAAGATTTGTAGGTTTATTTTGGGGATTAAAATAGAAGTAAGTTTTCCATCTCATCCGTTTGATGAGGTCAATAACTTTTTCCGTTAACGATATGGTGAAAGATTCAACAGAAGGGTAAGGAATATTTTTGAGTGAGTAATCCGGTGTAAATTTTTCCATTTTGTGTTAGAAGTGGAGGTACTTATAGTAATCCGATGGGAGGTAATCCAAATTAATTAATTATATATATATATATATATATATATATATATATATATATATATATATATATATATATATATATATATGTATAAGGATGGAAAAGGGATTGCTTGACTGTAGCAACAACGTCATATTCTCAGCTTCCAAAGCCCTAACAAATTAATATTTTCCGCTATTAATAGTTTACTTTTACGAAAGAGTAAACATTTAATGCTCTATAAAGGTAGCTTGACGCAAATTTTATATATTTAATTATTGTATGTGAAAACTTGCTTAGAAATTCATTGTGCAAAATTAAGTTATGCAGTATATGTTTATATCTCTGAGATGAGGTACTATGATTACTTGCATTATTTACATTATTCGGACTGTTGTCCTCATAATTATTGCCATATTCACAACGATTCGACCGTTGTACGCTCCGGACTTCTTCAATTTTGAACCGAACCCCCAAGGACACATGGTCAAGTGGATAAAAATATTGGTTACATACAGTGACTAGACCCAAAGAATTGTGGATTCAGTACCAAGTTCTAGCAGTGGTGAAACAAAAACTTGGAGAGTTTAGTTAAAGGGAAAAAACTGAGACATCTGTAAGAGGCATGGCACGTGGAACTATAACAATCTACCCCGGTGGGCGAAATAAAGGGTTCTGTTCGAAATTTGAGTGTGTAATATTTCGAATGGATTAATTTGAAAGGGACTAAAGCAATATTTCATTAGGTAGCCTGTGTTGTCTTTAATATGAATTGGGTTTCAAAACAGGTTTCTTTTATAGTTAAACACTCGAAGTGTTTTACTGTAAATATATATGATAGGTGATATGCGAAAAATAAGGTAATGAGCATTCTCTAAGTAAATTCTCGTATTTATTTCCACGGAAACTATAGCAAGTCGAAGAAGCACTATAGACATTATTGTAGTTCCGCATTTTTTCCTCCATGAAAAATTAGTTTTATCACATCGTCACCACTGCGTTACCCCCTCGTAAAAATCTGTAGAAGTTCCCAGTAACTCTGTGCTCACGTCGAGTATTTGGAGCTCCTAAACATTCATCGATGGATGTCAATGGATATAACTTTTTCTGAAAGTAATTCAGTGACTTCATACTCGATTTCATACCAGCCGCCATTTTAAATCTCCCGCGCAACTGCGGAACTAAACAAAAAGAATTACATTTTAATAGAAGAAGTTTTATATTCTACTTCCATCGACCTTCACCTTTAACATGGTGGATGAACTCCTTGTGTTACAATAAAACGTCTTTCTTTCTCTCTTTGTTGTTTTTTAGTAAAAAGATAAACATGCTGAACTACGAATTGTGTGTGTGTTTTCGCAGGATATATTCAACATCTACAACGACACTATAATAAGGGAGCTGTTGATTGTAGCAGGATGTATTACCAATGGACGCACAGCCAACAGTATACGATTACAGGTGACATGTTGATGACAGAAACAGGCAGAAAACTACATGACCTCATGGCTAGTAAACGAAAGAGAAAAGCAAACTCAAAGCATCAATTTTTAAAAAAAATAATTTGTGGTAACATGCATTATTCGGACTGATATGTTCATCTTCGTTGCCATACTCACAGCGTTTCGGCAGTTTTAAGCTCCGGCCTTCTTGGTGATTGTAATTTCAAACCAAGGTAAATTGTTCTAGTTCCACATGCCATGCCTCTACTATGTCTCAGGTTTTTTTCCCCTTTAACGCAACTCTCCACCGCTGTGGCCTGCTATTGAACTCACAGCTCTTTAGGTCAATTTACTGGATCCAACAAACGTCTTTATCCACTGGGCCTTGTGTCCTTGAGGACTTCCGTGTATGAATATTTGTGACTTATTAACCTAAGGTCTCAGCAACCATTTTTACCAGAGCTTATATTGCAATTTTTGCTGCTATTCAATGCTTTTCTCTAGATCTTCTTTTTACTGGTTACCAATATTGTATTCATTTCTATGTTTGGTCGGATCATAATACCTCATCTCAAAGATATAGACAGACAATTTATGGTTGCCAATAAGAAGAAGGTGCAACCTACGGATTGAAGATATCAAAATCAAGCAAGTGCAGAATGTTAAATATAAGAGGATGGAAAATATGGCACCAACATCCGAAAATGCATTAAAATAGTAAAAGATGTCTTCCAAAAATGAAGCAATGTACTCAGAAACAGGAAGACTAGTGTCAATAGATAGAGAAATGGATGCTGACAAAATCATGGCCTGGTGGGGGTAGATCCTAATCCAGGAAGACGCCTTAAAGCAAATAGAAACAGAATGGACATACTCAGAAAGAAACAGCTGAAAAGAGAAAGGGCTTGGAGAATTCGCAAATTGTAGGATGTATCGAAGTGAAAAGTAACTGGGGGTGCAGCTGTACACCAACGCCTGACGAGTTTATGTGAACGGGGGTGGGAGGGTGCTCAAAATGACCAAAGTTATCAGAGCTAAAAAGATAGGAAGTTATGAAGAGCCACGATCTCCAACATCATGAAGATAAAAGGTACAGAAAAGGGTGAGATATAGCCAGGAGTTTTTAGCTTCTCAAGAGGAAATTTAGGTTTTATGCTTTATGTTTTAACCGCCTCTCTATGTTCATAAGTTCGCAGTTATTTTAAAATATTAGTTTCACGTTCATGAATGAAATACAGTTTATCTCAGGGCGAATTAAATTCTCGCTGGACTGCGATGTATCTTTTATTGCCTTTTTGTAGGTAAGTTGCATCGCAATATCTACCACTGTTTCAATAGATAGGGAAATTTTGTGGTACTGTAGCTTTCATCCAAATGTACGCACCTGAGAGAAATATAACATTGAAAATCAGCATTTAAATTCGTTGCCTTTAATATACCATGAGAAAAATTTTAAGAGAAAAATTTTTAAGAGAAAAATTTTAATCGTTCATAATGGAGACTCACCCTTGAAATGGATATTTAATGTTAAATTCCTATAATATAAAGGAGGATGTTATGCTAAACTGATGATAGAAGCTGGTCGAGATGATATAAAACCAGTTCGAACGAAAAAGGAGATGAGAAAAGAAAAACTAGGAGTCGTACGTAGAAACGAGAACAGAAAAAGCATAATTAGAAATTGGTTTGGTTTTTTTTACGGTATATCAACCTCAATGGGTTATTTATTGCCGACAAGATTTTTATTGCTAGTAATATTTCTTTTCAAAAATGTAATACTGGTAATATTGGGCTGGTGCATAATTATCAGGCGTTTTTGTAGGTGAGTTATTTGTTAATAAAAATTGTAGTTTTGTTTAATAAGAATATTATTTTATTTTCAGGTTATAAAATGCGTTTCCATAATCATACGCTCTGGGATAATTACTTAAAAATGTTATTGTTGAATTGATATGTTTCTTTTTTCATAACAAATATCGTTTAAAAACGCCTGATATTTATGCACCAAAATATTATTTTTCATCAAAAATATATTGCTGGTAAAATACATTGCTGGTAATATTTTTTTTCAAAAATGTATTGCTGGTAATATATTCAAAAAATATTGTTGATAATAATATATTGCTGATAATATTAAAACCTATGTTTAAACTTACATATTGTTTTGACTCCAGTTTGGGGGTTAGCTATTGGCCCATAGTTAGGACCCTAACAGGTGCTAATACCCCGAGTCAAGGTGAACCTGGGAACACCAGAAATTAAGAGGTGCTCCCACACTCCTCAAAACTTTTAAGATCTTCGAAAAGAAGCCTTGTTGTTGGCCGTCAGTTTCGGATATTCCTTTGATTCGAACAGAGACAGAGAAAGAAAGAAAAAATTGATTTGTTTTTACGGCTTATCAACTTGTTGTAGGTTATTTAAAGTCGAGATATATTTTAAGAATATTTTTACGAGTAAATATTGTATTAACAATTTACTTGAGATAATAATGATTTTCAGATACAAGTTTTAATATTTAACCCATTGATGAGGGATAATAGTTGGATTCATTGGGTATTTGTATGTAAATCAATGTAAAGAATGATGTGGAATACGAATTCCGCTCTTAGAGTTCTCATTCTGAATCATTAACTATTACACCAGTTGCATAGCCAAACTGATAGCACCAGGTATTCCCAGGTAAACCATCTGGGGTACTCAACATTGCTTCGGTGATCTGACGAGAACCAGTGTTTCAGTGTGATATAGCCGAAAGAAAGAAGAATGCGTCAAATTGTTAAGATTTGCTGACACCCTACCAGTATAGTAAATTTGACAGAAAATTATGCTCAAAACAGACACACACGCGAACGTGCGGCTTGTGCTAGGAGAATGGTCAAGTTCTCTTCCCTTTTGGGACGCATCAAGTGCCAGGATTTGAAGCTAAAATTCCACTTTAAGGCAGGAATAACGCCGCGTTAGGCAGAACATCAAATTCTTAGACTAGTTACTTTAAATTCATCTTGTCGAAAAAACAATTCACTATTATATGTTTTCCTTTCATGATAGGAGTTTAATTCTTATAAAATATATTCTTCTTAGCAGGAAGAAAATAGTAAGAATAAACCTGGAAAGGAGAAAATAGAAAGATGTAGAATAGGAATCAAAGGCCCTTTCGAAAATGTCGGCTTCCATCAAGGCTTCTTTTCAAAGATCTTAAACATACAAATTTATCCCCCTCCTGGGTATGACGATAAACTATGTCCAACAGCAAGGCCTCTGATTAAGAAGTTTTAAGGAACGTGGAAGCATCTTATAATTGCTAGTGTTCCTAGGTTCAACCTGATCCGGGATGGTAGCACCTGTTACGATCCCAACTCTGGACAAATAGTTAACCCCCAAAATGGATTCAAAACTCTATGAAAGTGTAAACATAGGTTTTAATACGAGCAATAGGTTTTTGTAAAAAAAACAAAAAGTACCAGTAATACATTATTATCAGCAATACATTTTTGAAAACAAATATTACCAGCAATAAATTTAAGTATAAAAATAGGTTTTAATATCAGCAATACATTTTTGTAAAAGTTATTACCAGCAATGTAATTTACCAGCAATGTAATTTACCAGCAATCTAATTTACCAGCAATACATTTTGAAGAAAAAAGTTATTGCGTTGGTTCATAATTATCAGGCGTTTTTTAAACAATATTTATTTTATAACAATTCAACAATAACATTTTTAAATGATTATTCCGGAGCTTATGATTATCGACACGCATTTTTATAAACTGAAAATAAAATAATATTTTTATTAAAAAAAAAGTTAACAATTTTTATTAACAAAAAAAATCTTATCGGCATGAAATAACCCATTGAGGTTGATATACCGTAAAACAAACCAAACCAAATTTATTCAATCTAAAAATTTCTAATTATTCCTTTTTCTTTTCTCGTTTCTATGTACGACTCCTAGTTTTTCTTTTCTCATCTCCTTTTACGTTTTACATCTGCATTGGTTTTATATCATCTCGACCCGCTTCTATCATGTAGACCGAACTCAAAATGAACCCTGAAATAATTGATGTTCAATAGTGCTGAGTAATGGATCAATGTTGATACTGGATACGGCAAAAGAACTCCTCACCGTATAAATGTGTTTCGGTGGACTTGGAAAAAACTAAATTTTTTAGTCGTTTTATTTCAATACTTTATTTATTTCGATTCACCTCAGCTAAGTATCGAAGCAAATCGTTTTATGCCGTGTGGGCGGCCCTTTCATGAAACTGGCTTGCCTCTAAATTATTCAATGAGGCGTGTATTTTGTTTTGGACTCAATACCTTAAAGCTACAAACATGACTGTTTAAAGATTCATGATGTTGCTAGGTGAAAGATTTATTGCAAACTAAATCTCATGTTGGGAATGTTTGTCTAAATAAGTGATGGATATCATGACTCCGTATAATTCCGCACAAAAAACGTTATTTAAAGTGGTTGACACACATTATGATTCCTTTTCAAATTCAAATAAACTTGAAACACGCGCACAAACACACACACATATATATAGGTACATCAATAGTTCCGTAATTAGGAGAAAAGAAATTAATTTTACACACAAAAATTTGTTGCGTACACACACATACATACACACACACACACACACATATATATATATATATATATATATATATATATATATATATATATAATTTATTCGAAAGTTATAACATAAAGATGTTATAAAATCACTACAACAATAGCCATTTTGTTTCAACACTTCTGGTGTCTTATCAAGTTATGGTGTTGAATATAGAATAAAGGGTTTTAAAAGGTTCAAATCAATCAAACATCCCTCGCTAGGGGAAACGCTGTTATATAAACTGCAATGACCAATCAAATACAAGTATATGAGAATTCAAAAAACTTCATAAAGAACCTTGGTTATAATAATTAACGCTTTAATGTTAGGGTTAGACTAAAATAGAAATCATACTAATTAATTAATAGTAAATTTTACTATAAAATTGAAAATTAAAAAATACCAATTTTAAATTTAATCGGTATTAAGTTTAAAATAATATAAAATAACTTAAAGAAGAAACTGAGGAAAAAATACATATATTCTGTTTTAATTAAAAGGCCATCAATTCAGTTAGAATAAACGTTAAAATCTAATGCTGGGCTAAGCTTCGTTACAGCTTAGATATATTTGAAGTGATAATATGGGTAGAGGAGGGTGACATCTTGTAAAAGACACTATATACACAATCAGATTATAATACACAAATACGTAGACATTTAGATATATAAACACGCAAAAACACGAACCAAACAGGAAATAGATGTACATGATCCTTAAAAAAACAAAAAACTGACAACATATACATACAATGAAAGGCATATATAAGCAATCATACACGCATACATTAATAAAAACAGACATATATACACGTCAACAAATATTCAAAGTTAAAAATATTCAAAACGAATTCAAACGTAATATTAAAATATAACTTACATGGGCAAAGATATATAGATAAACATGGTTCAATAGATAAAAATTAATTGGTGTAGAATAGAAAAACAAATATTCATCAATGAACGACATAAAGACAAAAGATACTAAAATATATAGAAATGGATAGAAAAATAAATATATATATAAATCAAATTCAAATGTCCTGGCAAATTGTAACAATTAAAATAAAATAAAACTATCTAATATATAAAAAAGAAAACTCATAAACAGACACATATATATACATATCTCATACTTACTTATATATGCATGAGTATACATACATGAGTACAAATATATAACAATAGGTACACACATTCATCACTACAGATAGAAACATACATAAAAATAGCTGTGCACATATACACACAGATAGAGAACTATATACATACATATACACACATACATATTTACAAACATATATAGCCATATGCATATATACGCAAACAGAAATAAATATAAATATATCAACCTACACAGTAACATAAAAATTGAAAATAAATATATATATACATATATATATACATATACGCATATACATATATATATATACACACATACATATATATATACATATGCGCATATACATATACATATACACACATACATACATATATACAAACATATGCATATATATATATAAATATATATACACATATATATACATAAACCTACACATGTACTAACAATATTATCCAAATGACTGTAAAGGATATAAACTCCATACAAGATTAAAATGTAACAAAACACAATTGTCGATTATTAAGTCCACAAGCAATTTTAAAACTAGTATCAAACAAAAGTAGATTATAGTTAGCATAGATAATACATTGCAAGACACTAAGATATATACATACAGATATATGCACAAAGATACACACGCACATATATATATACGCACACGCACACGCACATACGCTTATACACCCATACATATACAAGCGCATAAATATATAAACAAGCACATATATAACAGCCATCCTTACAAACATATATATGTACACAAACATATAACTACAAGTACAAATAAATACATACATACATACACACAAACATACACACATTCACATATACATATAAATATAAATATATATATACATATCTACACACAATTACACATAACCATATACACACATACAGGTACATGCAAATACAACTATATACACATAAATATATGTGAGTATATATATATATATATATATATATATATATATATATATATATATATATATATATAAATTCACATACACATATGTACATCTATGTATAAAAATATACACACGTGTGCAGACACAAACAACATAATATACGTATGGCTACATACATGTACATAGACAGGAGGATTATCAGATTATAAAAGAAATGACATACTAAACTTACAATTACATTGCTTTATCGTCAAAAATATTACTACCCCTATAGTAAGTTAAATTTATAGCTATGTTTACAGTTAACAGTGAGTTTCTTCCTTTGATTTAAGAGATGGGACTTGTCATTAAATCTAATGACTTCAATTTTTTCATTACGACATAAATAACAAGGAGCATATAGAGAATTCGTGTTGTCTTAATTTAAATATTATATTTGCTTTACTCTGTATTGAGCACTCTTTTAAGGATAGTATTTTTGCTTATTGGAATGTATTCCATATACACCAATCCTATACTATATATATATAATTTTTTTAGATATAGAAAAATATATATCTATTATAGGATAGAATGAATAAAGACTATATATATATATATATATATATATATATATATATAAATTCTATACACGCACACACACACACACACATATATATATATATATATATATATATATATATATATATATATATATATATATATATATATATATTAAATTCAATCTTAACCTGGAAGAGGGTTAACATCGTGAAGATTTTAGTCAATTTAGGTACGTTAGGTGATTTTTTTTATTTAGTGACCAGAAATATTTTCTAGGTATCTGTTAAGCCCTTTTAGCGTAAAAATTCAGCTTATTTTATGTTAAATTGCATAATTTTACGTATATCAATAGGTGTTATATATATATATATATATATATATATATATATATATATATATATATATATATATATATATATATGTGTGTGTGTGAAAAGTGTGTGTATATAAATATAAATAAATATATATATATATGTGTATAATTATTTATATATTATATCGCTAAAGCGTGAAACCCAGGGTCACAAGCTCACATCTATCCAACCATATATATATATATATATGTGTGTGTGTGAGTGTGTGTGTGTGTGTGTGTTTATATATATATATATATATATATATATATATATATATATATATCGACTAAGTCGTTTTCAAGAACTATATTTTGTCCGTGTAGTCGGCAAGATCCCGTTAGCTAAGCATGATGTTATTGTTATATCGTGTATCACATTTCATGGTTCTTGAAAATGACTGCGTTGATCAAACAAAACATAACAACACCAGCAATTAAGAGGTGATTCCATGATCCTCAAAACATCTTGATCAAAGGTCTTGCTGTAGGATGTAGTTTATCGTCATATAGTCTTACCCAGGCCGCGGATATAGTTTATTGTCATACCCAGGACGTGGATATAGTTTATCGTCTTACCCCCGACGCGGATATAGTTTATCGTCTTACCCAGGACGGACATACGGATAGAAACTGAATTTACTAAATATAAAACGGTGTAAGGCAAGGATATGTCTTTACACCTGACATATTCAATTAATGCGATTCTGAGAGAAGTACAAGTCCTACAAAGATTTATTGTTGGCAGCCACAATCATAAGATATGAAGATGGCACAGTTTTAATGTCAGACACAGAAAGGAAACTACAGGAGATCTTAAAGAAGGTGTTGAAGTCAAGCGAAAAGACAAAATTTGCGACATCAAAATTGGAATGGTTATTGGGATAACGAATGATGTCTTCCAAAAGCTAAGCGTAGTGTTAAGAAACAGGAAAAATTCGGTAGAAACAAAGAAAAGAGTACTGAACTGTCCTTTTATATGGCGGTACATACTTGGCAATCTCCTCACAGATGAAGTGACTTGAAGCAACAAAAGCAAAAAAAAAGAGTACTGAACTGTTATGTAATATTAGTCCTCCTATATGGCTGTGTATGTTTGACAATGTCCTTACTGATGAAGAAGATACTTGAAGCAATAGAAATGTTGTTCAACAGAAGGATGCTGAGAATAGTAGAAGGATATTGAATATGTCAGCAACGATGATGTTTTAGAAAAAATGCAAACAAATAGGACACTCAACATCACTAGGAATTAATATTTATAAGTTTATACTACAAATGTAGCATAAGGCCAAAAAGGCTAACGGGGAAGGCTGGTCGTCACTGGTCTAAATTTAACTTAACTATTCACGTTCATACATACAATAAACCATTCACAATAATACCACATTTATACAGAAAAAAAACTATTCATACCACGATCACCAAAACAACATATGCCAACCATGAGATCCTAAACTAATTCACCGTATTTACAAACATGTGCAGAGAGGGATAAATGTATGCAGGATTTTTACTTACATAATAATAATAATTTACCCCATGTAATAATAAAAATGTTAGTATAGGACCTTCCCCACGAACAATGTGTCAGAAAAGCAAGTTAAATGGTTGAATATTACGCGAAATGTGTAGTAAAAATAAAGTAAAAATGAAAAATAAAATAGGAAAAGATCCCACCACTCCAGAGAACTGCACCCTTGTGCAAATTAATTGAAACAAAAACAATAAATTTCGTCATTATTTACTATTTTTTTCGTATTTTGCACATCTTAGTACTTCGTATGTCCATTCCAAGAAGTCGTTACTTGCAGATTGGCCACAGATTGGCCACAGATTGGCCACAGATTCTCGATTGGATTTAAATCAGGGGAGTTTCCGGGCCCGTCTATAGCACTTTGGATTACTCATTGGTAAGGCTTGCCTGTGTGTTTGTGCAGTGTTACAAATTTTCGTACGCTTCCTTGGAGTAACCGTCCATCGCAGACAATAGCCGTAGGACAACGAAGTCGAGACAGTAGTGTCTGGGGGGGTGATAAAAATCTGATGCAATCATGGATAATGCAATATTTTTCAAGGCCAAACAAATTTAATCATGCACCCTGAAAATAGATTCATATTACTGCCCACCGCTGCAAATGACCGATAATCTGAGGTAAAAATAGAAATCGATCACACCCTATCACTGCAGTGGGTCTAAAACTGACCGTATCCTGAAAGAAAGGAATTTAAAGTGGTATTTTCTGTCACCTATAAGGGGTGTGGGAGGAAGAATGAAAACGGAAAATGTGGGAGACTAAATTAAATGAACGGGAGCAATTGCCATCCATTCTCTGGTTATGTTAACCAATTTTCGGAAAAACATGTTACAAAAAACCACTACACTAGCTTAACTGGGAAAGGGTGGCATGTCTTTCTCGGAAGAACAAGTCCTTCGACAGCGCAATTATCTACTTGAGGTTAGAACCATTAACTCGCACGAATCGTGCTACAGTCTTCCACCTTTCAGCAATAACCTCTGAAGAAAGCCTCTTCCTCTCCAGCCTAAACTTCGGCTGATATTTAAAGAACGCATCAAGGTGATGGGAAGAGAGAGACAATATCTCATGAACTTCTTTCAATTTCATCATCCATACCACCATTCATATCAAGGCTAGCAAGAAGTTCTGCTCCCTGTCTCATATCGACCTCATGTTGCTACAAACAGAACTGGAATCGAGGATAAATAATTGTTCATACAGGATGCTGCGTACGACCGGACATTGATAGAAGACGCGCTCAATGCACTCCGTCGTTCCGCCACAGCGGACGCATTCTGGCAAAGCGACCAGTCCTGCTACGAAAGACTGTCGATCCAGTACGTGTTCATCAGCCAGATGAGTGATGCCCTCTAGTGAAACGTCCGGTAACAGACCCCTGTTCCAACGAGTGGGGACAAACATGGGCGATATCCTCAAGTACGCTTCGTAGGACAAACCATTCGATGCTCGATTTCTTATCCTTGCCGTCCCTTCTTCAGCTCTTCCAAGTTTTCCGCCTCTGTTATGCAACCATCGCAACTTTCTGATTCAATCGCCTCGAAGCGAGGAATTTCAACCAAATATTTGTCGAACTAAGACGCGCTCAGACCTGGCTCCTGTTTGAAAAGCTTCTGAAAGTAATCACAAGTATGCCATATTCCGTCGTCAGTGTTCTTCCGTCCGAGGATGTGACACGTGCAATCTACTGATAAGAGGCACTGCGAAGTTCCTCCGCACGCAATTCTGCGGTCATATTAGTTATCTCGGCAGATATTATTTTTAGCCTAGCTCTAATACGGGATAGATTCTACTCGTTAAGCAAGAAGACCAGTTCAACCTTAGCTACAGTTAAGCGCCTTCTGTTCTAGATTATATTGGCTTTCGAGCCACTCGTCAATATAGATCGAGCTGTCTGCTATAATCGGCGACGTAAAACATAATACTATGCTTTCTTTGTTCCCATCACTTCTTCCCAAACACAGAAAACATTAGTTTCCGCTGTATTGTTCGTAACAGCTGGTCCCGGAAATCCTTCACGTTCAACAAAGAAGTGAAAAAATTACAGCAGCCAACCGAACTAGGCTTAGCCTTATCTCATTTTATGCGGACCCGGACAAGCCTATGGACCGAATAAACTACGCTATGGAAACTTGGACAACTTAGGAGATCTAAATCGACTCTCCTAACTAGAACCCTGTCGATGTAGCTAGAACGCTGCATCGTACCCAAGCCACCCCTCTCTGTCAAAGTCCATTCTACCTGGTTCGGATTTTCATTTCGGAATCTATTAACCAGGTCGAGTCTGGTGATAAATTTGCGTTTTTTTTTATTGTATCGGAAGGAATGTTAGTATCCGTACTAGCACCCTCGCCATAAAATTCGGGATCAAGAACAACGTTCCAATCACCCGCTAAAACAACCCGTTTCGACGATATCCCAAACTAATCGATCCAACGAAAGATGACTTTCTGACCCCAGTCATTAGACGCATAAATCCCAATGAGTTCGAACGCTTTCCCCTTTCCCCTTTCCAGCACGCTTAAACTGCCCGCCGGATCTGCGAAGACAAACGAACAAATAGCATCCAAAGAACTACTTACTGGTCAGGAAACACCATTTGAACGGCTATCCTGAGAAGGAAAGGAAGCTCGTCGACAATACACATTCATAGTTGCTTGTAATAAGGTGAGTTACCTGTATGCAACAGATCTTAACGCCGAGGCATTTGAGAGTCCGAGAAAGATGAGCCGTTTTAGACTCAACCCACGGCCATTCAAACTTGCTAACTAGAGAGTCATGATCGATGCTTACTGGCGTTGAAATTTCGGGGAGGACATGTCCCATAGATCCTTGGCCCATTTCAGTTTCGTTGAATCCATCCATGGAGAGCCCACTGATATCTCTAGCGAATGTTAGCTTAAATGTTCTATAAAGTGAAGGGGCATAAAAATAGGGACCTTTCCAGAATAAGATTACTTCAATGTTTTGCACTGTTGATCCTGAAATGAGGTCCAGTAGAGATGTTGGAAAAAACTATTCACCTCCTCCAGCATCGACAACATATGCCGTGTGCACGGACTTATGCGTGCAACAGAAAACACTGTCGTAACATGAAGGAAATTCCTCAGGACCTCCACACTTTTGTCATCTACTTTTTTAAAGTTTGGACGATCTGTAATTCCCTCATCCGTTGTGGCTAGAAATTTTATTTTCCAAAATGTCCTGATTAACACGGCAGATATTATACCCATAATGATGTTTTCTTTGTTTGTTTGTTTTTTTGTTTATGTGTGTGTGTGTGTGTGTGTGTGTGTGTGTGTGTGTGTGTGTAGGAGCTCCTCCTCCGAAGTTTCATCTGACGAACTCCGTGAACTCTTGCTGGTATTTTGTACTGGAGGCTGTGGAGATATAGGAATAGGACTGGCCGAAGTAGGTGGTACTTTTCTTCCTTGCTGAGTGAGGGTTATTCTGGAAGTGGAGTGAAGGAGGAAGAGGGTAGGGAATTTGTTTTGTTGTAAACTTATTTCTATTATCTATGGTAACAAAGATTGCACAGTACATTTGGGGGGAAAACTCACTTCTGGAGGAGGCAGAGCCCTCAATTATCTCTTCCTTAGTGTTTTTCAAGTCCATTTATTTCTTTAATATTATCTCTTTTCTTTTTTCGGGCTGCCTCAGGTGTTTCAGGCTGGTTGCATAGGTTTTGCTTTCTGCTCGTGTCGTCGTTTCAGCCTTCCATCGGTGACTAGGTGGCGCGTCTGCCTGGGTATTTTTTATATCGTTATTCACTGGCAATTTCTTTCATTGGCCTTTTCTTTGTGATGTCTAGGGAGGTTGATCTGCTTTTGGTTCTGTTAGCCTTTTTAGGACTTGATTGTCAATCTGGTTTGTTGCTGCTTTCTTTTCGAAGGATTGACGTATGTTGTGTTGTCTCCTTGGTTTTTTCCCTGTCACCTTCTTCATGGGACAGCTTCCAGAACGATGATCAGTTTCACCCCATTGCCAACACGCTGGTCTCCTGCCAGATACTACGACCGCTCTCTCGATAGTCTGATACTTACCTGCCCCAGGTCTCCCTCCCTGTGCTGGTGGTATCACGGCTCCGATTAGCTTGGACCAGCTATGACAAGCCAAGACCAGCTATGACAAGCCAAGACCAGCTAAGACCAGCTTCGACCAGCGGCCCGAGTAAAAACACTCTGTTCTCCACGTTAAAAATGACCTTGTGTCACAACCTGACTCAATGGGGGGGGGGGCAAATAAATCTCTACTACGACCACCAATTTTCAGCCGTTTAATTCAGCCCAGTTGGGAAGGTCTTTGAACGCCTTCCAGTCTATCATTATGCTAAAACACAATTCTCCTATCTTTTTATCAACTTTAATGTCCACGATTTCTCCATAGGCAGAAGGACTCAATCTGTTGACCTATTGTAAAAATTAGTATCTCATATACCGGGATCTGCGTCCGACTTTGTTCCTGATATTTCACACGTATGAAGTTGTACTTATTTTTTATATCGTATTTGGTTATGGCTACACGGGTTTGTTAAAGGGTTTTCCTCAATCTGCTGAACATACAAACCATGTTCAGCCAATAATTTTTTCACATAACCCTTTGATTTTAGGATTCTGTTTTGTTTTTTTTTCTCTGCAATAAAAACAGAAACTATCATCTTTTCAACTATTTTCAGGTGTTCCTTGCCTATGATTAATCTTTTCGAGATTACGAGCTGGGAATATTTACGTGCCTGTTTTACAGTGCCGTCTACATGGATTTTACAAGTCGGTGACGAACTTCAGGTAGCTGAGGATGTTCCAGTTGACGTGTACTTCCTTGACTGTGTATCCAGCTCTTAGATTAAAATATTGGTTTTTTCAAAGGCCTCTTTCTCAGAGTTCTTGAATAGAGACGGCTAGAATAGACAATGAATAGACTGCTACCACTTTTTTTGGACAATGTAAGGCGAGAAACAATTCCTACAAAATATGGAAAGTGATTTCAGCAGGAAACAAATATTCATTTTCCTTCCTCAGTTCTGTTTGACTGCTATTCGAAACCTCGACTATCAGCAAAGAAAGAAAGAAGGAAAAACGAAGAGATAAAGAGAGAAAGAAAGAAACATAGGGCAGAGCGAGGAAGATGATCAGTAAAGAAAGAAAGAATGTTTCTGTATATTTCTAAGATGAGGTATTATCTACACTATTTACATTGTTCGAACTATTGTCCTCATCTTTGTCGCCATATTTATCACAACGTTTCGGCCGTTGTACGCTCCGGCCCTCTTCAGTTGGTAACAGGGGATAACTGATAACTGAGAACCATTAGACATGGCACGTAGAACTAGAACAGTCTACCTCATCGAGCGAAAAAAAAGGTTTAGTTCGACATTCCAACCACCTGGACAAGGCCGAAACGTTGCGATAAATATGGCAACAAAGATGAGGGCGATAGTCCGAACAATGTAAATAGTGTAAAGAAAGAAACAAACAATAAAAGACAAGTTTCTGTTCACCACTGCAGTAGCCAGGTATTGAACTCACAGCTCTTTGGGTCAAATCAATATACAGTGGAAAAAATTATTGTAAGAAAGGACGAAACGTTATTTAACAATAAATGAGAAAACGAAGTTGAATAAACAGTCAAAAGTAAAAACAAAAAAAAAATGGAGAAATATTCGTTAAGAAAGAAGCAAAGACAAAGGAGAGAGCATGGAAGCCGTGAAACACTACAGAATAAAATTAAAAATAAAAATATCAAGAATGTATAAGAATTAAAAAAAACAAATAAGATTTCTCTAGGTATAGTAAGAAATTTTTAAAAGCAATAAGTAAAAGAAGGAATCGTATTCACTAATCAAATGTTGACTAATTAATGGCAAAAATTAGTAGAAACATGAGAAAAAGAAAGAATAAATAGAGCCAAAGAAATGAAAAGAGAAGAAAAATCAAATAAATAATAAAAGCGAGAAGTACAAAAGTATGTTATATCACAAGTAGAAGAATAAAACAACTTTTTGTTTTTAATTTTGTAATTATCCAAATTTAGGTATCACTTGATTCCATCATGTTCCTAGAAAAAAATCTTCTTCGGTGTTCGGGTCTCATGAGATACACCAGAATAAATATATTCCAAAGAGATTGTCTCGTATTGGGAATTCCTCGCTCTATGCCTGCGTGAAAGTGAGTCTATATATAAAATCCTCTGGCAGTGATAACTCCGCTTTCCTTTTTTCTTACAACCGGAGCACAAATATCAAAATTAAATTCTTAAAAGATGTTTTTTATATATTTAAGCAAAAAAAAAAAAAAAAAAGAAACAATGCCGGCACGTCCCAAAGAAAAGAAAAAAAAGACGCCAACCTTTTCCTAGCATCTGGCTTGGTGCCGATTAGCGCGAATAATATAGCTTTTCAGACAGTCTGGTGGATCGAAAGTCTATTTTTGAAAATATATTTATATATCTTTGATAATGCGTACTTTAGAAATATGCAAATGTTCTTATTTTCGTTAAAGATGTCGATATATACGTGCTAACCAAAAATAGCACGATTCCTTAAGTATGATCGGCACTTTTTTTTCAGGGAGAAAATGTCACGCTCCCTGGAACAGAATCTACACTCCCCGGCATTTTGGCTGCGGTCAGTGTGTCGTAAATGTTCTTCTGCTCTCTGTCGTATTTCTGTTAGAAAGAAAAATTCAAGAACCATTTGAATATATTATTATTATTACAACAACCTGAGATTATATTTTAGGTGAATGCCATTTAGCCATACAAGCACCTGCAAGAAATAGAATAATTTCTTTTGATATTCTTAGATATATCTTTTTTTTTTTTATCATTTTACTCCAAGGCAATAAAGCCACTGAGACGCAAGGGAGTGTCAGCGAATATGAGAAAAAGAAACAATATTAAGAAGGGAGCACAATAAAAGAACAAGGATTTAGGATTAAGAAGACAGAAGATAATGATTAACATTGCATTTAAATTTTATGAAGATCAAAGTTGACTGAGAAGAAGGAAGCCAGAGAGAGTCCTCATTTTTTTTTTATCGGGAGAATTGGGTCTACAGAACAAATTATTTTAACATTTTTACCACATCCGCTAAATTAATACGGATTTCATCAAAATAATCTTTAAAATGACACATTTTGGCTCAAAATGGTGTCAATATTAACAAGCAATTCTGGAAATTCATTTGAAGAATTAACAATGTACGTTGCCATGACTCGATCTAGCCTTGTTCGCCAGGAGAACACCCCAACGTTCGAACTATGACTTAGACATGGCAAAATTAAGTAAATAAGAAAATTTAATTATCATGACAGTGTTTTAGCAGAACAGGGAAAACGTAACATCCGAAGACTCCTTGGAATAGCGAAAGAAGCCTTCCAAAAGCTAAGTAAAGTAAGAGGAACAGAGATAAACAGTGAAGACAATTTTTTTTTAATATGATATCAAAACGGGAATTTGTAGGGATGGTGAAAAGATAAACCTTAATAAGAACTAAAAATGATATGAAGTTGTGGAGAGCCATGATCTGAAGGCACATAGAAGAAAAGGATCTAAAGTATGGCGTCAAAGATAATTATTCAAAATGATTCCTTAATTCTTAATTATATATAGATGTATATATTTAAGAGTGTGTATGTATGGATATATATGTATGTGTACGTGATGTGTTCAGAGAGACATATATAGACTTCCCTACAAAACTAAATTATAACTGTTCTACAATTTGTCACAAGTTGACTACTTCAGAAGTGAAATGTTTCAATTCTCATGTATTTTAACATATCAAATTCGAAAATGACCTTCGAATTAGATGATTGACTCTAGAATTAGAGATATTTGGTCACGTATGTCATACCCTTGGGTACAATATAATGAATTTCTCCAAGAAAGATAATGTTGATTTGCAAAACCTGTTTTGATGTTTTATTCTGTTCTATGTAGGCAACCAGAGCAATATACAAACAGATCAAGATGGCTACATATGTGATTATTCAATTAATATACAACCATGGAAACACTCTTCAGAAGTGTATATATATGCTCAGTTATTCAACAACCACACGTCGCTTCTTAGTTTGTCCTTTGTAAACTGCAGAAGGATCATCTCTGGCCATAGTCCAACAATAATCAGCCAGATTTATAAACTCCACTTGCCCTGTACCTTTTGTCCATGGCTGAAATGCCTTGTTGAATTCATTCACCGTGCTTGTCACTTGCAGTACTGAGGAGTGGATCTTCAATATGTTACAGCCAAGATGTTTGCATCTCTTCAGGAGGATTTCCTCCAGTTTTCTGTAAAAAGAAATGATTAATATGATTATTTAATATTAGCATCTTTGTATTTGTTATGAGCAATAACGAACGACGACATAGATTTTAGGGAATTAAGTTGCAATTTACGAAATGCTGATAGCTTTTGCACCTACCCAATATATTTGTTTCCTTTGATCTATTTTATTTGTCTTTGTTATTTTTATTGCCATATTTTGACTGCTGTACTCTGCAGACTACTTCAATTCATGAATCAGCCCACATTCGATATGCAGTTTATGCGATCTGTACAACAAGCATAGATATAAAGGTATTTTGGTGTCACTAATCAAAAGAGAGCAAATAATGAATTTGGGATGCGATGACATCCACCTGGGAGAGCAAACGTTGAATGCATAGATCAAAGAAAGAGAAATTCAAGTTCTCCGAATGGGAGAAGTATGGGAGAATCAAAACAAAATTCGATATTATAAAATACAGCAGCCAAATATAGCTGGAATGTATAGCTGCAATATTGCTATAAACCATAGTAACGCTGTTAATATGATGTGTATTTTGAATTAAAGCATATGATTTGATCTTAATGTGGTAAAATATTATTACTACTCTTTATTCTCTGTATTCTGAAACAGAAAACCCTTAAGTTCTCTAATACCAATGATTAACTCCATAATGGTCTCTTCTATTCAATATTGTTTCATCTTTCTGTAATTCTACATTAAAACTCTTATTTTAGTCATCCGTGTATATGAACGGCCATCAGGAATTGGTAATTACCCAAAGATATTCGTGGATGATAAACAGACTTTCACTCGCAAATTAGAGACATTTAGATATTTCAGATTGTCAGCTCTGGTCTTAAATTACTGGCAGAGAAACAATGTTGGCAAAGATGTACAAAATGGAGTTTTACACGACCGTCACAAAAGTAAATGTAAAAATAAGTTCCAATTCGTGTTATTTGCAATCTCTGACCGCTTCCTCTTTTTGTTCGATGGTTATTTTAATCTTACAATTGAGTTGATCTTATGTAAATCTGTGCAGGTCATTTGCGTACAAGAATAGAATCAGTTGCAAACGAAGCAAACTTTTACTCATTGGTAACGGAAATAAGATGAACTTAGCAAGAATGCATCCAAAAATTTAATTTTAATATTTTTTTACCATTTTTTGAGCAAGATATCAAATACAGCAATCAAAGAGTGACGGCAATGAAAGAGTTGCAGAAACAATTCCAAGTTCATTTTCACACTTTGTTCTTTTCTCAACTACTTTCTACTGTCTCATTTATTATCAACAACTCTTGTGTTTACAGTGTGGGAAACAAGATTCCGATGGCTAGATCCAGGTATTTTTAAAAGAAGAAAATTGAATTATTCCAAAGTGAAATCATGTGCAACGGTTACATTGAACTAGACCTCACCGGAAGAGCATATATCAAATATTTATATGTATTATTTTTATTATAATTATTATTTTTATTATTATTATTTCTTTTATTTCTGTTTTGTACATATTTCCTTCCGGGTCCCAACCAGAGACCTAAGGTCAGAAATGGATTCAGGACATTTTCTACTGACGATTTCAAAACAAAAAGACAAAACTAAGATAACACACATTTTACATAGACAGATATGATTATTATTATTATTATTATTATTATTATTATTATTATTATTATTATTACTACTATTATTATTATTATTATGTATGCAGATTAAATAGTTCATGCAGATTTCAAGATATCGATCCTATAGGGAAAGATATTCTTTTAAGGTGGTTTTGCCTAATTTTTAATGGTTTGGAGAATTTTGAGTCTTTCTTTGCAGTGGGTGATTTAATTAATCTTATTAAAGAAAAACACGCGCTCTGACGAAGACCATATGTTTGCCTTTAATAAGATTTCTCGAATATTCAGGCCGGTGGATGAAAATAAATAAATATACTGCTAAATAAATAAAATCGCCATTGGTTTCAACCACGGCCTCCAGACGACTTCGGAATCTCCCACGACTCTTTTGGACGGTCTTGTTTCAGTTGGTGAATGATTCCATAATCCTTGCCTTCAGTTCAACTTTGGTGTTACAAGGAGTTTTGTTGGTCTCTCGCTCAACTGCACCCCACACATAATAATAAAGGGAGTTGCAGTTAGGTGACCAGATATAAGGGGCGACTGCGGTCGCAGAAATTGTCTGACAGCCATGATTGGGTTCTCCTGCTTGTGTGGCATGGCGCAGAGTCCTATTGCCAGACATTTCCTCTTTATCCAGGGAAGACATACAGTAGGCCTTCATATTGAGTCTGAGGCCCTCACCAAAATAATCGGGAGTTCTATTTTTATCGGAACAATCAGAGTTTTCCGAACTGCTGTACCTTGGTAATCACCATTAGACTCATCCAACTTATTCCAAATCCTCTGTACTGTCCTCAGATTGACACCCAGACGTATTCGTATTGGAATTCCGGTGCGATTTTCAAGCAGTACAGCATGCCGTTTCCAAATTTCTGGCGGAGTGAATTGCGTCATGGTGCTCTTTTTCTTATAGACGGTGCCCAACTGACCTGACTATAATGTGCCGTCGTCAAAATCAAAGACAAACAACACGCATGTTCGAAATTAAAAATATAAAATGGAGACAATTTATCCATCGTACCCTGTATGTGTAAACCCGTGTTAAATGGGATCAAGTTGTGAAATGGAACTCGACTCCGAGTGTTCATCTTCTCTGTTACGTGAGAATCAATTCAAGAAACTACATAATGCACTGTTTTCTAAAAAGTTTTTAATACAAAAATTGAGTACTTATTCCGTGGATATATCAGTGAATCTCAAAGAGTTTTGCCAAAATTACTGAAACAGAGGAATACCTATAATTTAAGCGTTGGTTGTCCCCGGATCGGCACCCAATCTTCTTGTACGGGATTGGTTTTAATGATTACCATTTATCGGCTACCTTTAACCCAATTACGTGGACTGATTGTACCGAATTTTTTAAATCAGGCTTGGGTACTTTGAAAGGCACAACACCAAAGCTGCATGCCAAAGGTAACAGTACCCCACGTTTCATGAAACCTTAACCTGTACTATTAACACTCCGAGAAAAGGTTGAGACCGATCTGTATTACATGGTAACTACTTCTGTTATCAATCCAGTTTCTTTTTTTGAACGGGTTTCCCCCATCGTTCCAATGTTAAAGAAAAATGGTTAATTAATGGAAATTTTAAACAGACAGTAAACCCTGCCTTACAGACTGACAAGTACCATATTCCAAATATAGATGACTTGTATTCTAAAGTCTCAGGCATTGTTTTACGAGACTGGATTTGAGTTATTCATATTTACAGATTCCATTGGCGGAAGACTCACAATAACTATAATAAACACTCATCAGGATCTTTTCATGTACACCAGATTGTATTTTGGAATTGCCTGTTCACCAGGAATTTTTCAACGACCAACAGACAAATGAATTCAAGTGACATTTTAATCACAGGCAATCCCGTGTTATCTAAAGTGCGTAAGTGGATTATACATGGATGGCCGTACAATGTCCCTCAGGAATTTCGACTGTACACAAACAGGAAGGAGTAGTTATCAATATAACTGGGTTGTGTTTTATGGAGATCACGAGTCATTATCCCCGCAAAGTATCAAGATACCTTGCTGAAAGAATTACATGAAGATCACCCAAGTATTTCATGGATGGCATCTTTTGCTCGTTGTCATATCTGAAAGTCCAATATGGATTCAGGCATTAAACTGTGTGTAAGAAGTTGTTATGTACCAGGATAAGACTAATATACCCCATATATGAGCGTTATATCCATGGGAATGGTCAGGAAGGGCATGATTTCGAGTGCATATAGATTATGAAGGCCCTACAAATGGTCAGTTGATTCTTGTGATAGTGGCTGCTCATTGCTCATAGTAAATAAATAGATGTATATGTCGTTTCAACACCATCACCATCAGAAACAGAATGGATGTTGCTGTGCACATTTGCCCCATATGGAAGCCCTTATGTGATTGTATCGGACAATGGCCGTAGTTTTAAGCATATCCCATGTTCGCCATACCAACCATCGTCAAATGGATGAGCTGAACGGGCCGTACAAACCATCAAGAGTTGGTTAAAAAAACGGTTCCATTGACTACTGCATGTCTTGGCTTGCTACCATCTTTTTCCTGGTCCAGTAAAATTGACAACACTAAATTGTCGACGGATAAGAAGCTACAGGAAAACAGATTCTATCTAGGGGATTCTGTTTACGATATGAACTTTCAAAGGAAACCAAAATGGATGTCTGGTATTCTAGAGGAGCAACTTGGACCGCTGACTGTTCGGATAGAGGATGGGTATGTATGGAAAAGTCATGTGAATCATATTTCGGTTGAATAGTCCAATAGAATAGGATACATGCCCCGAAGGAGCTAACCAACCAATAAGAATACAGACGCTTACTTTGAAGGGACACTCAGCATGGTGTAGACAGCGTCATGAACGGACATAAGGGGAAACATCAGCAGCATAGAACACCTTTTTAAGAAAACCCCAAAGAGAGACCGTAAGGCGGACAGTGATTCCAAGAAAATGCACACGGACATAAAACAAGACACGACAGAAAAGCTATGGAGTACCCGACTCTTCGCCAGGGAAGATATTGAAAATAAATCGTCAGATAATAGAATTCCAGATAACTCAGATATGGAAGATGATGATGACGTAACTATGACAGGAAGTGAAACAATTCTTGCCCCTGATAAATTGTTTCCTTTTCAGAGTTCTTTTGAAATGTCCAGTGATATTCCCCCCCCCCACCTAAGTAGCATTTCGCAAAATCATATTTTTAAATTAAATTTTGGCGGCCATATTGTGTATTTATGAATAAAAAGCAAAAGTATCGCTTTTGCAGAGGGAAGTCACCTGACAAAACTGCGTTGCCGTTGTTATTACGGACCCCCTTAACAAGTTGTGACAAAAATAATAACTGATTTCGTAATTAAGTCAAGAGGGATTTACGTGTCATAAAATCAGTCAGTCACCCAAAACCAATAACATCATCAATATAGTAAATCTTATATATATATATATATATATATATATATATATATATATATATATATATATTCATACACGTTTCATTAAATAATATAGACAAGTGTTGTCTATTTATTTTACGTAAATTCTTTTCATAAGGTCTGATTTAATGAAACGTGTATGAATGAAAAGATGCTGCCTAAATACACACAATTTAAATTACATGATCCAGCAGCCCACAATACTATCAATATATATATATATGTATATATATATATATATATATATATATATATATATATATATATATATATATACGTGCGTGTTTGTGTGAGTGAGTGAGTGAGAGTTTGTATGTGTATGTATATATATATATATATACGTGTGTGTGCGTGCATGCGTGTGTGTACTCACTCAGTGAATAGGGTTATGGTTTAAATAATACATTTTCTAAGCTTTCTTCTCTGCGTAACAAGGCACAGCGAATAATTTAAGCTCAAAAGATTAGAACATCTCCAAATACCAAGAGAGAAAAAAAACGGCTGTTTTTCTTTCAAAAATCAACATACGAAAGAGTTTACATTTTTCATTTTCTTTTGTTGTCTTCTTCATCTGTGTCTGGCCACAGATACCTGATTGCCACAACAAATATCCAAATATACAACTGCATCCTAAAGAAAATGTCATTGTGTGTAAATATTCAAAATCTCAGAGTAGAGAATACAGGTGGGTTATGAATTCTGTTAATGTATTTTGTATGAAAATGTATTCCTCGAATATATCCTCATGCGCTTAAAAGGAACGTAACCTACATTAACCGGGATATTATTTTAAAAGGTTTTACAAGATTCTTCGATTTACAATATAAATATAATGCTAAACTGAACCCCTAATTATTGTCTGTATTTCTTTAAGAAGCGTATCTGATTCGTTAGTGTGTATATTTAAATATAATTTATGGAATAAGAAAATAAAATTGGAATATGCTTTTCTCAGAAACTCGAAAGTCAAATCGTGATTTTAAGAAAACATTAATCCTACAGAACCTTTAAATCACTACCGTACTTGAAAATTACATATTTGCCAAAAGTCAAAACACTGTAAATTTAACAGCTGACGTCATGATATCGGATACAAAGTTAGGATTGTGTTTAGCATTATATGTACATTATAAATAAAATCCGCTACTTCAGAGCAATATTACTCGCTTCCATTTTTTAAATTAAATTTTCTCGAAATTGAAATATTTCCTAAAGTAATATAATTTTTGCTCGCAAAACTATGTTTTAGCTTAAACGAAAGTTAGCCTTGAAAATGGAGAATATGTTTTAACAATTATGAAATGGAATCTGCATAAGAGTAAAGTAAACATTTCGACACATGAATGAGTAGAATCCAAAATATATTTTCTATTAATAATAAAAACAGCTCGCGTAATATAAAGCAGTGGGAAGCCTCTCTCTATTCCAATAATAATAAAAAGCAAATTCACCTCCTAACACAGGATATGCTGACTTTTGTATGTGTTTATAGAAAGTTTCATTTATTGTATAAATCACGACACTCTTCTGAACAATTACCTCACAGACGAAGCGAAACAATATGGATTCTACGAAATGATTCCAATAATAACATGGACGAAATGTGCGGGCAATGATGAAGTTCATTTAAAAAAAACATGGAAGATAAAAGGTACAATGTTTTTTTTGGTTTTTTTTTTTTTGTTTTTTTTTTTTTTGGTTGGGTGAGGGATAATATGGACGGAAGCCTTGGAGGATTTAATATTTATAAGGCATCAATCAGTCAGTTATGTGCCATGCATGATACACGCTGAGGCGATCATGTATCCTTCGATACATGACTGACGAGACAGATTTTTCCCCGCATTGGGTTGCCATTTCTTTTTGTGGTAGACCAGTTGCCATCCAAGGCTATAGATCCTGGTCTGTCTTGCTATTTACCCATAGCTGGGGGAGAAGAATAGGAATCATATATTTTCCCAATCACGTAAGTGAACGTAATGGATTTAACTCGAATACGAACTTGGCTCTCCGATTCCTCAATCCGAACTGCTATCCAATTACTCCACCGTGCCTCATGAGGCATAATGAAGTAAAAAGAGACAATGTCAAATAATCTACTAAGCGTTCTTATATAAATGAAGAGTCAGATAAAAAAAAACCGTAAGGAGAGAAAGGTTGCTTCAAGCTACAAAGGACAAAAAAGATGAGAAATTTGCCCACGTCCTGAAAGGACACGGCATTGAAAAAAACTCGACACGGAAAAACATTTTACTCGTGCATCTAATCTTTGGCATTCAGATTATCATTTAAACCAGTCTTTACAGAATTCTTTTAATGGCAATTCATTTTCTAATAATTTCTCCGAAAGCAAGGCAATAAAGCCATTAAGATGCAAGGGGGCTTACTGTGTGTTAGAGAATATGAGAAAAACTACAATTAAGAAGAGAAGAAAAATAAAAGAACAGGCAATAAAAAGACACAAGATAACGACTGAAGTTTAATTTTTTCAAAATCAAAGTTGACTCGAAAGCAACAAGTTGGAAGAGAGTTCCACAATCAAGAAGTGCGATAGAAGAAACTGTTATCCTAGAACTTCCAGTTACAGCTAGCCATTTCCCTGGAAGACTGCAAAAAGCGAAACTGTAGTTTCTTTGTTTATTTTTGCGATTGATACATTATTTGGTTTGATTTGGTTTATTTTGTTTTACGGCATATCAACCTCAATGGGTTATTTAATGCCGGCAAAATTTTTTATTGCTGGTAATATTTTGTTAAGTCTAAAATCTGTTTCTGGTAATATTTTTCCTTCAAAATTGCTGATAATAATTTTTTTTCAAAAATGTGCTGTTGGTAATATTTAACTATTTCTCCATAGCTGGGACCCTAACAGGTGCTACCACCCCGGATCAGGGTGGACGTGGGAACACCAGCAATTAAGATGTGGTTCCAGGCTCCTCAAAACCTCCTGATCAGAGGCCTTGCAGATGGAAGTAGTTTATCGTGTTACCCAGGATGGAAATCCTCCTGGTAGTAATATAAATTATTTGGAGAAAGTTCAATGATGAAGTTGTTGATGAAAATGGCAGAATAGAAGAAAATGGTGAATATGTTTTCAACTAAAGTTTAATGGAGAAAAAAAAAAAGGGAAACAGTTTAATTTTATTTAATAAACCGAAGGAAATTTTCACCTAATACGTAAATAATATCTGGAAGGTTAGGGAACAACCTTCTTATCTTGTAAAGCCAATGATTCCTTTGAAAACAGCCCCTTTACTTTTATTTCGTGTTGTTCAATCAAAACAGGTCAAATTAGGCATTACCTCCTGCTGCTGGTACTCTTTAACTTTGTACAAACAGTCGCACTTGCCTGGAGGAGGAGACGAAAAGCAATAGGCCCTCGAAATGTCATAAACAACCTTGTAAATATGCGAAAAGAAACGGTAAAAGTTTAAATATATATATATATATATATATATATATATATATATATATATATATATATATATATATATATATACATATATATATATATATATATATATATATATATATATATATATATATATGTAGGTGTAAACACTTATTGATACGTATTCGCGTGCATACGCAACCAGAGACAGGTGGGTGCAGCCACATGCACACATAGCTATACGTACATACATCTGTACACATAGACACAAACATGCACACGTGCGCACATAAATATGCGTTCAAATGCACTATAATGTTCACAATTTAAGATCTATCTATACCTATCCTGTATGTTTTGGGTCTGCAAAACTGTTGAACAAAGAGCTGACATAACTCATTTATTTAATGTAAACATCACATTAAATGTATTTCACCATAGAAGACTACATATTAAAAAGTGTATAAAATAATAATAATAATAATAATAATAATAATAATAATAATAATAATAATAATAATAATAAACAACATTTAATATATTCCTTTTCTGGTCTTGTTAAGCTCTGTTAATTTGTTCTACACGTCACTTATGCGATACCCGTAAATTTAAATTTTTAATATAATGTTCTAAAATATTGCAAGGGTGTAGCTAACAAAAATTGTTTTTACGATATTAACAGCATTTAGTTCTTGATAATGACCGAGAAATACGAAAGAAAAAATAGAAAAACAGACATGAATTTTGGACATTTTATCTGAATGTCCAAAAACGCATTCGAAATTTCGAAAAATACAATAAAATGATTAAAAAGGCAGATTTGTCAGCTGGAATTAATAAAAATGACACACACACAGACGCGCACACACACGCACATATATACACATATATATATAAATATATACATATATATATATACTTACATATATATATATATATATATATATATATATATATATATATATATATATATATATATATATATATATACATACAGATAGGACGAGTGAGAGGGATATAGAGAACGCTGACGTTGTTGACACCACTCGTGTCCGAGTTAGGTTCAACCTGTGCCTACACTATGCTTGAACCCGGCATGGCTCGAGAGGCCAAGTCGTGAATGGAACTGTCTCGGCTATTGATCGCATGGTAGGGCAAGTAATGTTCTTGACTGGAGCTGTTGGGGCCTACGTTATCTTCTTTTGACTTCCTCCCCAGTCATTCTCTTCGCATCGAAAGTGGAACAACCGAAATGAATTGCTCTTCGCCAAGATGGTCGGTCGGCGGCCTTGTGTTTCCCAGGTCATAGGGTTGAATGCAGGTTGAACGAGAGAAGATTAAGGAAGAAGGAGGGTTCCAGATTGTGAGAGAGTGCTGCTGATGTATTGAAAGTCGCTGACAACTTTGAGTGGCAAGTCCCCTATGTTGATAGTAATTTCTGGTATTTCTTGTCCAAGAAGAAGTTGCGTGAATATTTTTGTTTTGTCAGCATTCACTTCCATCACAAAGCGATCGTAGGCTTCTGAAACGAACGTCGAACAGCGCAGGAGGCCGGCAACGGAGCAGGTAGATGTAGTACTGTCGTCTGTGTACTGTTTGTGCTGGAGATTTCGATGTTCGAGTTGTGTATCTCAGGAGCGCGAGGTTGTAGAGTCCACCATCCAGGGGGTGGCGAATGTCAGCACCAGAAGAATGGCATGGACCTCATTGAGCATCGCTGCTAGCTAAATGAAGAAAAAGGGTGGAACCAAGATGCAACTTTGTTTCAGGACCCCGGAGATGCGAAGGGACGGAGTATGGACAACATTACTGGTCGAGGAAGGATTTGCGAAGATCTCAAAAGATGAAGAACATTCGTTCGCGATCTTTTTCCTGAAGTCGCCTTCCACAGAACTCCATGTCAACCGTTCCACGTTACCGACAAAACCCACATTGATGAATGGGAAAACCTGTTATGTAAAAACTGAACTAATTGTTGTATATCCAAGGCGGTAACAACACTGCATTACTGGGTGGATGACATTTTAATCTTAAGTCAAAGAAAAGGGAAAGGCTTTTCTAAATTCAAAACGACAACCAAGACGAGCCTTCAAGGTGGAGGAAATCGCCCATGGTCAAACCTCGGGAGGGATGGGCTGCGTCAGATTCACTTTACCCAAGATATTCTAAGTATGAATGAATCCCTAGTACGTCAAGGGGGATAAGGTCCTCATTTTCGTAGTGACCGTACGCCCATGAAAATGATGATCATGATGATGACGATAGCAGAAGACAGACACGTGGGGAAGGATGTAGAGTTTAGTGGCTGGACCGATGTGGTAAGGAGATCAAAAACCGTCGAAGCACTTCTAAAAGAATTGATCCATAATATTTTCATCACTTTGCATCACATAATATTTACAACACTTATTTGAATACTTTGCAACAAGATTAACACGTTTTTTTCCCAATGAAACAAAATGACGTATAGATGCGAGACTATTTCTTTAGCTAATTTAAAACTCTAATTACTTCATTTCCCAAAAGCCGTCAAGCGAAATAAATTGTCTTCTTAGAATAAACCCAATGCTCAATAATTGAACAAGTTAAACATATTTTCTTGTTGGTTTCGTCTCTTTGACGTAGGAATGAAGGTTCAATGTGTTGGATAATTGAACGCAGGCTACTATCACAAATATAAGTGATCTGCTACCACTTCTCTCCGGCTGATGACCACGATAGTTGATAGTTGAGTGACATTAGTCTTAATGAAGTATGAGTCAAGTCGAAAACGTTGTAACACTGTAAAAATGCGGTTGGCTACGGTTTAAGTCACCAGACGATTTTTACTACGTAACCCAATCAGTGATAAAGAACATGTTACACGGTTGGGCGGTCTTCGACTAGGTAGAAGATTTTCCCGCAGTCGGTTGCCGTTTCTTTCTCTGGTAGATTGGTTGCTGACCAAGACTATAGGACCCAGTCTATCCTACTATTCAACCCATAGAGGGGGAGAAGAGATGCTTTCATACATTTCGCAAGATTATTTGCGTGTAAGTGAAAGTAACGAACCGTCATTCGAACTCAGATTTCTGATTTCTCATTCTGAGCCAATTATTCATTGCACCACAACACATAATAGAAAAGCAAAACAATTAATTTTATTTTTTCTTACATTATGACATTTCGCAACTAATGAATAAATGATGGTATATACAATATAATGACATTCTCCAAGGTAATGGTTAATGAGCTAATCTAGAACACCAATGTTACTGTAGAGAATTGAATCTACACATTGCCTCAAACACAGAGCCCTTGTACCATACTATATATTTGTCAAAGATGCCAGTGTTCGAACGCAGATGAATTTAAAGGATCTTTTATGTTGCTTTTCTTTTCATCTGAGAGAGGCATCTGTGTCTTCGAGTATAATGGCTGATGCTATCCTCCAGGAAAATGACGTGTTGCGCCCTCTCAGGCGCACGTTCTCTGCTGATATGAAGTGGAAAGACTATATTGAATCCATTGCTAGGTCGGCTGCTAAGTTGGTCCAGTGTGCTGGGTGAGACATTGTTCTGTCCAGAGATTATCTTACATATGTATGTCTACCATTTGTCCATGCTTAGAATATTGCTGCCACATATGGTCCGGCAACCCTGTAATTTACCTAGAGTTCCTTGATAAGATCCAAAGAAGAATCTGCAATATTATTGGTCCTGATCTGGCCCCTCAGCACCAGTGACTTTCGAATCAACATAAAATTGAGTCTCTTCTATAAATACTTTCATGGTAATTGTCCGAGAGAGCTCTTTGCTATGGTAGCTAGTGCTTTTGGATTTAAGCGCAGCACTCGATTGACGTCGAGATCTCATCAATCTGCTCTTGATCTGGCTAGATGTAGGCGTAAATTCCATACTAAAAGTCTCTTCTCTCGCACTTCTCGCTTGTAGAACTCCCTTCCGGCTCCATGCTTTCCAGCCAACTTTAATCGGCAAAAATTTAAATGCAGTGTCAATTGCTATCTTCTCGTTCTGCTCATGATTAATGTTTCTCTTCCTAATTCTTCCATACCCTGTAATCCTTTGTGTTTTAGTGGCATTACTGACTTGCTTGGAGTGATACCGTTTAAAATAAAAGAATTTACTACTTAATAGACTGACACAATCAGCTCCGAGCCCAGTTCTGTCTGGCTTTGTTCCATACTTAGCTAAAATAAATAAATAGAATCATATTTCAAAAAAAATACTGTAACTTCTTTGCAAAATGGGCTGGCTAAATTTAGGTTGATCTCTTAGGATTTTTAATACAATTAGAGAAATGACATTAGCAGGTAAATATAGTCTGTACTTCAGCAATAATTACAGACCCCAATGGTAACAGGAAGTTTTAATGAATTCATTTAAATATCTAATAGTTCGCTTTATTTTAATGTCTCTTTATATTCCTCTATATTTAATACTGTCTTTAATAACAAAAAATATGTCGTAGATAGAATGCGAGTTATCTCACTCTGGAATCAGAAAAAAGGTGTCCTATGATAATTGACGTCAAATAATTTTGAAGAAAACTTTACTTTCCACAAATAAAAACAAACACCTTTGCTTACTCTTCTTAATATACAAGGGCAAAAACTTAAGTTTCCAATGAGGATTGAACGCACTGATGAAGAAGTAGACTACCTCTTAACAAATACTCGACGTCGAGGGAATCAACATTTTCTATTGCTTATTCAATAAGAAAATTGTCTAAGGTAAAGTCGCACACGAGACATAGAAGGAATATGGATTCTTACTAAGACATGCTTTATAAGTTACTCAAGTACAATGCAAAATAACACTGACGTGAAAAAGTTTCTTCCAAAGCAAGTCTTACATCAATCAGTAGAGTTCACTTGATCATTTAGACCAATAGTGATCAATAGATACAGAACAAGATGTCAATGTGAATCACGATTCTGAAACTATTGGCCTAAATCTACATGAAAAGTACTAATATCGATCGTCGTAATTTGATTAACTATTTAGACATTGATAACCGTTTCTCTATAGTAGATGCCCTTTACAAGTGACTCGAAGTCTTCTAACGCGACTAAAACTTTCATAAAGTTTGACAGAATTTTTTTTTCATTTGCGTTTTGTAAATTTTTATTTTTGTATTCTTGCTTATACAAGCATTTATAATTGTCTGACAAATTGAAAATTCTGTTATTGAAAGTGGGTTCAGAAGACTCTCACATTATTATCTGAAAGTAAACTCAATGTTAGGAAAGGCATCTTAAAAGAATGCCACAGGTTTTTGAGCAAAACTCAGTCGACGAAACTGATAGCAGTCAGTGGTTGTGCTAGCACTAAGTCAAAAGTCATCGTGACCGAGGGTTTTAATCTAGTGGCCTGGTTCAGCTAAATATTCCGATAGATTCTCAGACCTCTCCAGAAATTGTTATAATGGTCCACTCAACAGAGTTATAGTTTCAACTACCCTTTTGTTCTGTGAGTGTTGAAGAAGCGTATATGCTCTGTCAGTTTATTCTCGTGAGATCCTTTCATATTCACGGATAAGCATTTTTGTGTGATTATTGAAAGAGGAAAAGGCCGTCTTGATACATATTGTATTTAATTACCGAGTACTTTCGTCATAGCACAATGTTATCATCAGGGTATTGTTAATTACAGGATAAGTATTGTAGTGTTCATTGTTGTGAAAGACAAAAATTGTTGTGATCCTGTGAAAATTAAATTTTTTATATGTGGAGTGAGGTGTGCAGCTACATGGCATGGCTACGGAACACCGTTTAAGGGGAGGCAACTAGGTATTGTTGTTGGTAGATGTTACAAAGCGAGGAGTAGAAAAAATAAAGAAAAGTACTATTAGTCCAAATCTTGATATTTCAAAATATATACTGTATTCATTTTAAAGCGTTTGTGGAGTATTCATAGTTAATTTTATTAAAGTTTGGTTTCATTTTTTTAATATAAATTGTTATTAGAGTTTATCAGCATATCAAGGAAGGGAATTTTGTTGCTCTTATTAAGTTCGTATGTACTTAAAGACAGAGTTGTCTTGGAATTCTTTTTGTAGTTTATGTATTTCTTCGTTCTTTTATAAAGAAAATCAATTGTGTTATTCATTTCTGACGCCATATTATTAAAACAAGACGGTCACATGTCACAATATAGAAACACCAGACAAAGTAAGGTAGTACATCAGGTAACAAGGTGATATTGTATCCAAATGCTCCTGGTTTGGTTTGGTTTTACAGCATATCAACCTCAATGGGTTACTTAATGCCAATTTTTATTTCTAGTAATATTATTTTTCCAAAAATGTTTTGCTGGTATTAGGTTGGTGCAAAAATAATGACGTAATAATGTCGTTTTTTGACGTTAAAAAATACGTCAAAAACGACATTATTACGTCATTATTTTTGCACCAACCTACTAATATTTTTTTTTCCAAAAGATGTATTGCTGTTAATTACTTCTTTTCGAAAATGTATTGCTTGTAATATTTTTTCAAAAATGTATTGCTGGCTATAATCTTTTACAAAAAAGTATTTCTAGTATTAAAACCTATTTTAACATTTTCATAGTGCTCAGTTTTGGGGTTAAAATTTTGCCCGCAGCTGGGACCCTAACAGGGGCTACCATCCCGGGTCAGGGTGGACCTACGAACACCAGCAATTAAGAGGTGATTTCACACTCCTCAAAACCTCCTGATCAGACGCCTTACTGTCGTAGTTTATCGTCTTACCAAGGACGTGAATGGAGTTTATCGTCATACCAGGACGGAAATCCTCCTGGTATTAATATAAGCTGGTAGCATTTTTTTCTACATACACTGACATTTTTCTTAAAAAATTCAAATTTTTTTTATTTCAGGTGATACTTGATGTTCTTCCAATATATTCTAATGGCATTTTCACTCTCCAGAATTATGGCCTTTAATTATAGTTTAAATACATGGAAAAAAATATTACCTGAGCTTAACATTATGCAAAGAGAATATGGGTTTACAGGCAAACTCAATATTTAATGTACATTCTACATCTCTGAATGTTTCTATAGCACAAGAAAAACATGTGTAAATGCATTCATATATGTCCCAAACAAAAATAAATAAGTAGAATCTATATTCCTTCACCAAATCAACGTTTTTATTCTAATTAGTACCTATGTTATATATTGAATTAAAAAAATGTAGTTTTTAATATAACACAACGCCAGTAGACGTGTATTAGTATAACAAAGTAATTCCAATAATAAAACTTAACGATTATAAAAAATGCCAGATTTATACAAGTCAATGTTTTCACTTTACCATTATTCCAATCTCGTCGAGATGTTCTCAATATGTACGGAGAAGACTGCAAATCTGAATCAGGGCTTTTCTATGAAAAATAAAAGGTTGAATGGAATGGTGATTTTGAGCGAAAGATGGCAGAATAGACCGTCTGGAATATCTTCTGTCTGAATTTTCTACAATGAAGATTTATTATTATTTAATTTAATTACATTTGGAATATTGCTTTTATCTTTGTTGTAAATATCACGACGTTTCGGCCTTCTTCAGCTGTTTATCGATCTGACTATTTAAGGAAATTTCGAACTGATATCGGGTTAGCTTTTTTTCTTTGTGCTGTCTATGTCTGGGGATAGCTCCTCTTATTCTTTTTTTTAATACTGTTCAATTACTGCTAATCCTATTTCTACTTATGCTAGAAATAACTCAACAATGCTAAAAACAATGAAGGTAAGATATTCCTCATCAAAGAAAACGAAACAAGGACATTCTACCCTCGTAGATTGAATAAAAGGTTTCAGTTCAAAATTGACTCAGTGTTACCAAGATTGACAGATACCAGAAGTCCGGAGAGAAAAACAAGAAAAACTTTGTGATAACAACAACACAGATGAGGGCGTTACTTAGACTATATATAATGTAAATAATAGGGAATATTTTGTTCAATTAATTTAATAAATGTAATTCAAATTTTATTTAATAAACCAAAAGTCATGTCGTGTTAAGATCTTATTTTCATCCGTTTCTTTCTCATAAGCATTAAAATATTTGGTTTGAATTTGGGTTTTTTTTAATATGTTTATCAACCACTCTAAGTTAATTAATACCGAAATCTAAATATTTTGAACACAATTTTATGGTGTCAATTAAATATATTTCGAACGCAATTGCATGCCTTCAACTACAGATAAAATATATTGTTGTTTATTTTGCTATAAAATATATTGCTGGTATTTTTACCGAAAAAATATTTTTTTTATATTTTGATATTTTTTTTTTGAGGGTTCAATATTTGCCCATAGCTAGGACCCTAACATATGCTACCACCCAGTTCAGTAATTTTATACTTTCATTGTGTTTTGTTTTTATCTGAGATGTTCACTATTTACCGATAGCTGGCACCCTAACAGGGTCAGGGTCAGGGTGGCCATGGGAACAAAGGCAATTAAGAGGTGGTTCCACGCTCCTAAAAAAACTCCAATCTCCCGATCAGAGACCTTGCTGCCGGATGTAGTTTATCGTCATACGCAGAACTATTTTTAATTTGAAGTGTAAAAATTTTGAGAAAGGTTAGTAAACTAAACACAATCTAATAAAACATATTCTCATCTTCTGTTTAAAGATTTACTATGATTACTGTAACTTCAGCTTTGTTTTTCTCAAAATCTAATCGATAGCATCTCCAGTGATAAAATGACCACTATATGATGTAGAGCATTTGTGTATAACTAGAAAAATGAAATAATAATTTAACTCGAAAACTTAGAAAGAATAATGAGGTGACTTCTAGAAACTATTTCAAAACGGACAACGTAAGATTTTGTGTTCGGACAACAGTAGAAAAACTCACGGAAAATGTTTGAGTTTTATTCATTTTTTCATTCACTTATTTTTCCATATCTTTTCTTTAATTCTTACTCATTTCATTTTTTTCTTTCTTTTTCATTCTTTATTTATTTATTTCACTGCCGTTCAGTCAATTGTCCCGACCGAAGAATTCCTATTTTATATAATACGGTCGCAATTTAATATATGGCGCAAGTTTACAACTCAAGGAATCATTTTCTTTTTTGCTTACCTCATCCTTTCTTTACTATTTACTTTTCTCCCAGGCGCATTTTTTATCACATTTTTCTATCTTTCTTGGTCGATTTCTGTTTCATCCTTTATTTTCCGAGTTTATTTATTTTTCATAAAAATCCTCCGAATACTAATTAGCGCTTAATTTGGAACGACAGACTGTCAACAATCTGCTCACATCGGCTAATCCGGCATATTTTTATTTTTACTTTATTCTTTCAACTTCGTAACAAATTCGCCGCGTGTGAATACTTTCCTATTTTTCCCTGTGGCAGCGTGAAGTGTAAAAACAGGAAGGAATTTCAGTGGATTTTTTTGTGTACCATTCTTAATTATCGCTACTAACTTCTATCCTTCTTTGTCAAAATGGCTTTCAGGAATATGTCAGTGTAGATGGAACTATGTTATTCACAATATGCAAACAAATTTCAAACTTATTCATTGATAGTCATATATTTATGTATATTTAATAATCTCAGCATAGGTATTCTTTTATTCCTCGGTATGACGATAAACCACCGCCGGCAGCAAGACCTCTATGTGGCATCATTTAACGAGGCAGAAAAGGAAAAGAAAGAAAAGAAGAAAAAGAGAGGCTAAGAACCGAATCGTGAGTGTTAAGCAAGAACACACACACAGCTAAGAGACAATGGATAAAAGGATATTTTGATAAGTAACAAATGGCGAAAGAGTGTCATTACAATGACAGGGAAATTCTGAGTAAAAAGAAAGGGAAGGAATGAAAGAATCAGATATGTTTTGGCATCGGCCGTGTTATCTAAGGGTATGAAAACAAACTATTGGTACGGAAGACATCTTATTATCAACTACAGACCGGCTGGCCAGAGAGAGAGAAAGAAAAATTCAAATGAAAATGTTATTTCGTTAAGTGACGAAAACCAGACAACTAAAAAGACTTAGACAGATATGAAAAATTAAAAAACCACCCACGAGCATCCTTGGCCTGCGATAATAAAATTTTGTTATCAGGAATTGTGCCGAAAGAAGATGAATGTTTTTTTTTTTCTTTCTTCGAGGCGACAGACCGACTGGAACTTTGGAGATGTTCCTTTTTGAGACCATGTCGAGAAGACCACACATTCTGATAATTAGCGATAAAATACCTGATGTAAACCACGTGTAGAACAAGAGTTATGACCGCCATTGTCATATTGTCCCGTTCGCGGCTGGAGAAATGATAAACGATTAAGGGGAAGAAAAAGGAAAGAAAAAAGAGATTTTTTTTTTTTAAGCAAGATATTTTTTCCTGAAACAAAGCCGCAGATTCGTCCACGCCCGACTAAGACATCATTGGTCGAGTGGTGATGACGTGATGCACGAGGGAGGCTGTTGCCGCCGATCTGGAGGATAAGAGAGGTTACCACGAAGATGTGGGGAGGGAAGTTCACGCCCCTCTGAAGTATGATGAGAAGATGGGAGTGAGGAAAGGTTCCCAAAAATGGAAAAAGGTGGAAATTCCTAACCAGAGAGCTGGATATGTATTTAGAATTATCGAGGAACCCCCCGGCGCCGACAAACCCACCCCGGTTTTGGTCGGCGCCCATATAAACGAAGCCACAACGAGCAGAAATGAGTCGAGACCCAGCAATTCCCAGAGTCAGTCTCCGGTTGAGGCACGCCTCGCAGATAGCTGACCAGGATTCACGCACATTTTCCAGACCCACATCTTCAAACCAAGAACAATTATTTTGAAAAGCGACTTAGATCCAGATCACCGAAATAAGTTTTCCTTTCGACTTTCGTCCAAAGACCCACCGAAACACCAATTTCTTAAAGAGCAGACGACTTGAAGTGTTAAAACTTGCCTAGCAGAAAACGACGTGTCACAATCCATAGAACGGGTCGGGAGATAGATGCAGTCCTATGTATCGAACAACTAGACATAAAGTTTATTACCTTTTTCTTTGATACTTTGAACTTTTGAGTTTTCATTTTATTGCCTTTTATGCGTATTTTTGTGGTATCACCCCCGTTGGACTCGGTTTTCAGTACGGCCCCGATGACTGATTGATTTCCTCTGCCTAGATCAAATCACAACGTGAGTAGGCAGACTGGGGATCAAAGTAGGACGTCACCGTTGGTGCCGTGGTAGACTGGGATACAACGACACGGTTGGCGCTACGACCAGGGGACGACGTCACATCTAATAAGGAGATTGGAGTTTTTGAGGAGCGTGTAATTATTTCTTAATTGCTCTTGTTCCCAGGTTCACCTTGACACGGGGCGGAATTACCTATGAGGGTCCCAACTATGGGCAAATAGTGACCCCCCACACCATCCCCAAAAATCACGATGAAAGTATAAAAAATATATTTTTATCGTCAAAATAAAAGCAATACATTTTTATATAAGAAAATTACCGACAATGCATAAACTCCGAACGACGCTAATAGCATGGTTGGGAAATTTAGGATTTCTTGATTTTCTGTGAAATGATTTTGCTAAAAGCTGTTTACACAATATGACAACGCCCTTGTTAGGTCTCCATTATTCTGTGTAACGTCCTTTAGTTCTTTATTTCAGATTCGACAGTTTGGGGCTCGACTAAGTTTAACTTTGTATCGAAAAGCGTCTACTTCCGATCGGGAGAGTTTCCTGGAAAATAGTTGCAAATCCCGAGGTTGAAAAATACGTAATAATAAATATTTTTCCTTATTTTATTGTTGCCTTGTTTACTTGATGTTATTTAAGGAACAATTCAAACAAAGAGTATATTTGTTCAAATAAGTGTTATTTTAAGCTTTGATTAATATAAATAAATCATAGAAGTAGTAGCAAGGGAGAACCTGTATGGTAGATGTCACCAAAAATGTTGTTCTGATCTTTAGACATTGGAATACGACAATGAAACCTCTCTGGGAGCATTTGAAAATGCACATATATCTCAGCACCGGTTACATAACTTTATAAAAAAAATTCAGAGAACTTGAGATAGATAGATAGATAGATAGATAGATAGATAGATTCTGAGAGAGGTTGGATTCATTTCAGTAATTATGGTCTCCAAGTCTAGCTTATGAGATACTGTTCCATAATTTTAAAAAATTCCATAGATATATATGGCTGTTCCTTCTGACAATATTTTTTTTTACTGAAACTACATTGCTTATCATATATCTACGAAAGACAGATGCAGTAAAATAATATTTACATATATATATATATATATATATATATATATATATATATATATATATATATATATATATATATATATATATGACAAATTTATGTGATATTTTTATTCAGGATGTGGGTGATCATGCATTTACATAACTTCGTTTTTATTGTTCTAAATAACTTTTATTTCTTTACCGTCGTTTTTTGAATTGAGTTCATTCCAAGCAAGGCAATAAATCCACTAATGCTCAAGGGGTTCCTGAATGCGAAATAATTAGAAAACAGAAACTTTATTAAGGAACGAGAACAGAAGAAGAGTAATCAGAAGGACAGTAGATAGCGATTGGCCTTGCATTTATATTTTTGTAGATTAAAGTTGGAAGGCATGGAGCGTGAAAGGAGTTCCAAAAGTAAGAAGTACGACAAAAGAAACAGCATAGAATTTGCGGTCACATGTAGCTAGTTCAATTGTAAACTGATGAGATCTCGTCGCCAGTTCAATACTGGGCTTAAATTCAAAACGTCTTGATAGCAAGAGCTCGTCCGAACAATTACAATGAAAGTATGTATAGAATATATTTATAGTTGATAGACTTTTTTCTTTATGTTTAAGGCTGTTAAATTAATAACTGAAGCTTCATAAATATGTTTAAGCTCAGCATAGTCCTGCAAAAAACAAAATAAGAGATGAGATCGTGTTCCAACAGTATTTCAAAAAGGGAATGTAATGCTTTGAAAATCAAAATTCGTGATATTATTTGCTATCGAAGGTCGACAAAGAGATAACTAATATTTACCAGATGGAGCTAAAAGTAGTAAATTAGCCTCTCTTTAGAAATCTAGCACAGTTCAAAATTTATAACTACTAGCCATACAAAAATAATCCTTTATTTGTCTTCACACAAAAGTAAAATTAATAGTGTCGATTTAACGTGCCTCATGAACTTTCATTAAGCTAGAAACGAAAATTATTATTCTCCCTTATAATTTCTTTTTTACAAAGAAAAGAGCCTCAATGATAGACACTGTTGTATTCAGTAGAATGAGGAAACTGTTGTATAGGGAATGACTCCTTGTGTTTTCAAAAGTGACTAAATCTGACAAGCTTTGGCAAATGCTATCACATCAAGCAACTAGCAAGCCTAAAAGGTGTATATTAATGGGAGATAGTTTTTCTCGTCCATTTTTATATCTCTTTTTCTTTTCTTTCTTTCTCTATTTTTAAACTTATTTTATGAATGCCTTTGTCTTTCCATCTCAAAGACATCCATTGTCCAACAGACATCAAAAGTGCTGATATGTTTGGTTCAGATGTTATCTTATCCTGATTTATTCTCTTCGTCATGAAGGCAAGTGCGGCACAAAGTCGATTTATCATTCCCTGCCCTTTGTAGCTTCTGGTGCACAAGTATCGGGGCGAACAACTACCCCCCCCCATTTACTGCAACAGCGTAATCTTCTCAGATGTGACGGTAATGGTAAAAGCTTGAAATAAAAAATCCGCAGACTGTTTTTCGAATTCCTATAAAAAGGAAAGGAATGAATCTTTTTTTTTTTCACTTACGTGTTAAATAGTAAAGTAGACCGGGCTTTCTAGCGTTGATTGAGAACCATTTTAGGAGAAGGACGACTCTGAATTCAAAACCGTATCTGGGCCTAGTGAAGTACATGATCTACATTCAATGAAAGAATTGTAGAGATTAAAATTAACTGCTCTAGAAAATGGTGGGCACTCCAACTGCGATGGATGAGATAGGCAAGATTAATTTTTACTATACGTCGTTTTCGGGTGATAGACGGAAAAAAAACTGACAAGATATTTTATTTGCCTGCTTCCACATTATGGTAAGTTTGACACAAGACTATAGCTAATTGAGAGTTCAGTATTTGTACATAATAGAGATAAAACAATCCAGTTTCCATCTCACTTATTTTGGGATGTTTCAGCTACCAGGGATTACCCGGGAATCATGTCTTTTAGAACGATGGTGAAGGTGCTGTCTGTTTTTATGGATTCCTGGAATACGGCTTTGAGTCATTTCTGTCTTGGGTACCAAAAGAGTAAAGAATTTGATGCTATATTTTCCAAACAACTTCGTCTTCAGATGGAAGCTGCATAATGGCAAACAGGATTTATGGAGCGGATCAGTTGCTTCTCCTTCATTCGAACTAATTTTCATTCCTCAATTTTCCATTTCGCTTTCATTTTCTTATTTCCCCCAAACTCTTGTGTTCTTTTAGCTTCTTCTCCGTTGACATATTTTTTCTGTCTTTCATCTTTCTCTTTCTTTCTTACATTATCTTTTACTTTCTCTTTTCTGTCACTCTTTTCTCTATTTTCTTTATTATAAGTCTTTTTTTCCGTTTATCTTTCATATAGTCTCTTTTTTTTTATTTCCCTCTCTCCCTCTCCCTCTCCCTCTCTCTCTCTCTTTCTTTCTATCCTTTCTCTTTTTTCTCTTTCATATTTTCTCATTTCATTTTACCTATCACTTTTTATTTTCTTCCCGCCATGTTTTTCTCTTTAACACTCATTTTCAATATTTCTTTTATCGCAAATTTTTATTTATTTTTCTCTTTATCTTTTCTCTCGCTTTCTCTTTCTATTTCTTACAATGTCGATTTATTTTTCTTTTCTATCTCTTCTAATTTACCTCTTCTTTGTCTCTCTTTCTTTATAAGACTCTCTTTTTATTATTTTAATTTTCACAACGTTTTCCTTTATTGCATGGTCGCCATTCTTGACATACTCGCCTATTTTTAATTTTTCTTTCCTTTTTTCTTTCTTTTTCTCATATTTTCGGACGTTTTTAGTCAGTTTCTTTTATTTCTCTTTCTTTGTATTCTAATCAGTCTTTTCTTTCTTTCTCTTCTCTCTCTCATTTTCTCTTTCTCTCTTTCTTTTTCATTATTCCACATCTTTTCACTCAAATTTCTTTTATTCTGTAAATTATTTGTCTTTATCTAAGCCTGTCCAACTTCTTTTAGACTTACTCCTCCCTTTCCTAGTTTATTTTTTTTTAATTTGTTCATCTATCTTTCTGCGTCTCCCTTTCTTTCCTATATTCCTTTACTCTCTTCGTTTCTCTCACTCTATCTCTGAATCTCTCTTTCCTGCTAAACTTTCTTTTTCTCTTTCTTTCTTATTCTCTTCCTCTTTTCTTTTTACTTTCTCTGTCCACTCATTTTTCTATTTAGTATTTCTTTTGTCTTTTCTTCTTCGATTTTCTTTATCTCTTTCGCAATGTCACTTTTGTATTTTCTTTCTCCTTTTCATTCTTTCTCCTTTTCTTTCTTTCTTTCTTTCTTTCATTCTTTCTCCATGTCTTTCTTTCTTTATTTCTTTCTTTCTTTATTTCTTTATTTCTTTCTCCATGTCTTTCTTTCTTTCGTTCTTTCTTTCTTTCTTTCTCTATGTCTTTCTTTCTTTCTACAGGTCTTTCTTTCTTTCTCCATATCTTTCTGTTTTTCTTTCTTTCTTTTTGTCTTGCTCCATTTCTTTCTTTCTTTCTCCATGTCTTTCTTTCTTTCTCCATGTCTTTCTTTTGTTCTTTCTTTCTTTCTCCATGTCTTTCTTTCTTTCTTTTTTCTTTCTTTCTCATGTCTTTCTTTCTCCATGTCTTTCTATCTTTCTCCGTGTCTTTCTTTCTTTCTCCATGTTTTTTTCTTTCTTTCTCCATGTCTTTCTTTCTTTCTTTCTTTCTTTCTTTCTTTCTTTCTTTCTTGCTCCATTTCTTTCTTTCTTTCTTGCTTCATTTCTTTCTTTCTTTCTTTCTGTCTTTCTTTCTTTCTTTCTTTCTTTTCCGGTTCATTTTCACTTATCTTTCTTCCTTTCCATTTCTAACTTTGCCATCTGACATTTTATTCGATTTGTCTATCCTCACCAGATTCTTCTCCAACCAGTTTTTATGTTTCTTCATATTCGCTATTTCTCTCAGAATTTTCAACTTTTATCCTGAGGCTGTCTTCCTAATTTACCTCCATATATTTAATGAAAGGCCTTTTATCAAGCACACTATGTTATTCTATATCGATAATAGTGTAGTCGGTTGTCAGAGGACAGCACATTTCTCGATGGACATTGTTCGTTCCATGCAAGGAAAATATTCGTCTTATACGTGAGATCCCGTAAAACATTGAAAAGATTGTCCATTAAGACCCTTAATAACAATAAGTGAATGAACGAAATTAGATTCTAAACGCAAATATGACTGGTTAGGAAAAGTTATCTTTTGGGATTTGCGCAAACGATGCGGATTTCTGCATTCATGTGTGTTGATTTATAAATCAACACACATGAATACAGAAAATTCTTTTGGGTTTGAAATTCACTCAAAAGATTTGATCGAGATATTGAAAAAAAATAAAAGTCGTTTGTTGGTCGATGATGATATACCAGTAAAGATACAGTAAATATTTTCAGACGTAAAAATTTGGAAAATTACGAAGACATTGCTTGAGAACTGAAATAAATTTTGTTGTCCGAGTTATAACCGCGATTAAATTTGACCATAATCTTTCGGTCTCATATTAGGTTGATGCAAAAATAATGAAGGTTTTTGACGTATTTTTTAACGTCAAAAACCGTCATTATTTTTGCACCAACCTAATATTTCCACTTGGCCAATTTATCTATACTTTTATCTGTCCTCTCTATCTATAGGTTAAATTGCAGAGTAGACATCTCTCTGTAGCCTTATGTGGTAACCAGTCTAAGAGAAGGAAAACTTTGAATACAAAACTATGGAGAAGTGAACAGTAAACCACTCCAATATTTTTCCCAAGTTATTGTAGTGGACAGATAATAAAAGAAAGGGAATCCATGGACAACTGTGTAGGTCAACCTTCTCAAGGGTACATGGCACTTAACATAATTCAGGACCACTACTAATGCCGATTCTAAAAATATCGTATAGACGTTGCAATGAAGTTGAACTGGAAATCCGATGTAGACTCGAAAGCATCCCGGCAGCTGCATATTTAAATATCAGCCTCAATACCAAGAAGAGAGTTGCAGTATCAAAAAGACTTGTTGCCGCTTGATCTCTAGTGAAAACCACTAATGGTTTGAAAACCCAATCTGTACAAACAACAACAACAACAACAACAATAATAATAATAATAGTAATAATAATAATAATTGATGGGAGAAGACATGGAAGATAAGATGAAAATAGTCTTCATTTGGACAACGAGGAAAAACGTTTTTGTGTGCCAGCTTTAACAATTGACTCTGTGGATAGAACTGGATTCCCACGATAACATGCTGAACACTAAAAAGTGAAGTTTCAACAAATCAATACCACTTTGGTAAGAAAGAAAAGAAAGACGATCGATACTTCATGCCTCTATAAATGTAATTGAAGTTCTTGCTGAAAAGCAAAACGCGCGTTTTATTAGAATGTGTGCCAAATGTGTTATGCGCAGAGCAAGTATTACCAATTGTTGTGTGCATGTCACTTTAATGGTGGGGGAAAAGCAGATGATTAATGATATTCATATGCGGGGTTCATGGTGGGCCTTATGACAACTGGGAAAAGATCTTCTTTATTGATGAATGTCATCAGTTTGGCTCCATTGACAGAATCTTTAACTTTCGTTTATGAAATCTGTATTTTGCGTTCATATTCCGACATAAAAAGGCTTGTAGAACAATAAGTGTTTATTTTATACACTTCATTGTTTCGAATTATAGAAGGCGAAGATGAGCTCTTTTGAATACTGCAGCTTGATTTGTATTCCTTTTATACAAATGACGATCACTTTCCAATAATAAGATATTTACTAATATTTTTACGGATGGAAAATTTTCCTGTGCCATATTTTTCACCATGATAGGGAAATCGTAGAAGCGTGTTTATTGATTTAGCAATTAATTATTTATATGTGCCGTTTAATCCATTAGAATATTTCCGATGCGAGGACAAAAAGATTTCCGATGACGTTAAATAAAGTCACGGGAAAGCATTGCAATATATGTTCATCAGTTCTTGGTTAAATCAGAGAAAAATTATGCCTGGAATAAATAGCAATGATGACGATAAATATATTTATTGCAAGAATCGGGCCTGAAGAATATCAAGACTATATTTAAAATGACCGTCAACATCTCAGCCTAAAACATCATCTTATATCTCTTTCATATATATATATATATATATATATATATATATATATATATATATATATATATATATATATATATATATATATATATATATATATATATATGATGGACTCTCCCGTCGAGTTCGACTTATGAAGTTCCGACGACCACGAACTAATTATCTGCAAGCCTATGGCGGGCATGACTTTTGAAACCCGCTCGAGAATTGTACAAAAATCGACAAACAGTACCGGGGAATGCATTGTATTCAAGTGCATCAGGAACACTGCTAGATGTCTTATTTTGCTTTCGCATTTCATGTAGTCGACTGATGGTTACTTCTCAGTGCAGCTATATCAATGTTTTACTTCTTTAGCTCCAATGCAACCTGAGCTGTTTTTCTTTCTGGTGCTGAATTGTTGTCCTGGAGAGTTCATAAATTCCAGGTGCCAAGATGAAGTTGATGTTCCGTAGAGTTGTTCACAGTAGCCGGATATGTGTGGAATTAATTAGATATAGTTGTCAGAAAAGCAACACAATGATTTGTTTCAATTGATAAAGGCTTGTGTCGGACTATCGAGAATTTTTGGATCTGTCGATAAAAAAGTAAAGGTGCAAATTATAGTTTAAAGGCAAGCTATATTTATGAGTAAATGTGGTCAGTATCAGGTATGGTGTATATGTAAATCTGAAAATGGACACGTGGGTCAAGTCCGAGTGCCGACAATCTTTTTCATTTTTGTACCAAATTTTAAGGCCAAAATATTCAAGCATGAAACAAACTATCGCTTCCCGGTATTGACTATATATATATATATATATATATATATATATATATATATATATATATATATATTGAGGCATCACAAAAATATCCTGAACTGAAGAGAGGAGTTTGTCCCCGAATTACCATGAGGTGCCACCTGAGCATGCGCCCAATGCATTTGGATATGTCCTTCCAGTGTGGGGGGCAACAGTCTAATGTATATGACGATCTCGTAATGACATGCTTTGAATGCCCGACCTGCACTAAGGTGTGCAAGTCTAGGTCAGGCCTGACAAGGTATATGAAAGGGTACATTGGAAGTGACGATCAAAGTCTACTTCCCCACCCGGAGATGATTAGTTATGCCACATCTGTGAAAGGAAATGCAGATCGATGGCTGATTTTATGAGCCAGCGATTTACACAACCGATGAATGCAGTGTTGTGCATGGGGAATTTAAGTGAAAGGGTGAACCTGTCAGTGATGTTAATACTCTCTTTGCGAGTTAACAGGCACCATATATATATATATATATATATATATATATATATAGACTGAGAGAGAGAGAGAGAGAGAAAACGGACAAAGGAATCAACACTGTGAGTTGCACACATCAATGCGCTCTATAGACCAATTCTTACTCTGATGATCGCATTAAACAAAAACCTGAGAGTCCAAACTGTCTATTAATGACTATTAACACTATCTCCTATAGTGAGAACTCATTTTGAATCCATAAAATTTCACATATGTGTATATATATATATATATATATATATATATATGTATATGTATATATATAGTGAGTAACCGAATATCAAAATTAAAAATTTCAAAGTAACGCGTTTCTTCAGACTAGTAATAGTTTTATTAATTATATCATGTGTCTGTTTCTTATTACCCCAAATATTATTTTAGTGTGTATCCATATTTAAGTACACGCCCCGTAAATTACGTATACTTGCCAGAGCATTCGGGAGCTTAATTAAATTCTGGATTGTCCGATGGGTTGGAAATTGCGACCCTCCCTTTATAGTACAAACCAACATGCAATCCAGAATGCTTTTTGCCACTCAGCCACAGAGAGCGTCGTGGCCCAGTAAGATTCAAATTACCCTTTTTAAAAAAAAAATTATATGCTCATTTACAAACTCTCTCGAAAATTCATATCTTTTCAATTTCGCCTTTCTTTTCTTTCTATTTTCTTGGTTAATTTCTTATGCTTTCTTTTGCCTTTTCTTTTCTTTCTATTTTCTTGGTTAATTTCTTATGCTTTCTTTTGCCTTTTCTTTTCTTTCTATTTTCTTGGTTAATTTCTTATGCTTTCTTTTGCCTTTTCTTTTCTTTCTATTTTCTTGGTTAATTTCTTATGCTTTCTTTTGCCTTTTCTTTTCTTTCTATTTTCTTGGTTAATTTCTTATGCTTTCTTTTGCCTTTTCTTTTCTTTCTATTTTCTTGGTTAATTTCTTATGCTTTCTTTTGCCTTTTCTTTTCTTTCTATTTTCTTGGTTAATTTCTTATGCTTTCTTTTGACTTATATATATATATATATATATATATTCAAATATTTCCATTGCTGATAGAATTACTCCAATCCTAAGTCAAGATACATAATTATAAAATTGTTAAAAATATAATCGAAACGATTAAATTCACAATCTCTAGTTTATATTAGAAATACAAAATATCACTTTATCAGATACTAAAATCATTTGAATATTATATTTTCTCAGACAACGCTTTATCATATCAAAGTTGAACATCGCTGATTTTTTGTGAATGTTATTCAGTTTTTCGTTCAGATTTAAGGATGTTTTGTAGATAAATTATCTGTTTTCCGATATTCGAACCAATTTATTCACGAAACGCAGTACTGGCTAAGTTTAATAAAGATCTATATTCAGTCGATACTAATTTTATTTACTTTTCCATATCGAGCAGCCATGATTTGGTGTAACTAATTTTTATTTGTATTTCGCGTTGTCATTTCTTTAAATTTTTTGTTAATTTTATTTTGATTTTTTTTCTAAAAATAGATGTGATTTCTCTTTGGTTTCTGGCAATAAAATTGGTGAAAAAAATTGTTGCCGTCTCGAAAATTTGTTTCAGCAGAGGTAGAAGCAATAAGACGTCTTTTTTCTTTTCATCCTAAAAACTGGTTTTAATGTTTCTGATGTTGACTACATTTCCTTTTTTTGTTGATTGAATCAGTTATTTGGATCAGGAGTAATTCTTGCCTCGAAACGCAATCCTTTGTTTTGACGTTCTTCGACTTTGCAAAAATTCTTTCTCTCTTGACGGGAGATCGATAAAGATTTGCGACCTTATTTGCCACCTGCTGGCCTAATACATTTTGAATGAAGCAAATACAGCTCAGATGAACGGGTGACGAAAACATATGTAATATACGCGCAAAGAAACTAATTGCAATTTTTAAACGTGTGTGTGTGTGTGCAAATATTCACAGATGGGGTGCATCTGTTGGGGAGACAAAATGAATAAAAAGAGACAAAAGGAAAAAATATTCTTAGCCGACGAGTTTCGTCTTCTGAGGGGATTTTCACAAGGCAATGTTGTATTTATTTTTCCACTTGTCTTTTTTTTATTCATATATATATATATATATATATATATATATATATATATATATATATATATATATATATATATATATATATATAATATGCCTGTTAATAAAATTTGAGGAATAGAAGTCAATACAATAAGATTGATGATATTTATTATATATTAGCCTTTCGACTAAATTGAAGCCCATACCTGTATATATATATCATTTTTTTATGTTTTCATTTTTTTTTTTTTTTAATTTTCTATTTCAGCTCATGCTAATTCTGGAAGTAGCTTTAAACTTTTGAACAGTAGTGTATATATATATATATATATATATATGTGTGTGTGTGTGTGTGTGTGAAAATATATAGAAAGTAGCAAAGAACTGGTTAGGTAAATAATCCAAAGTTCTTTAGTATTTTTGTTATTATTTTTAAAAAATAGTGTTCGATACAAAAGTAGAGCATAAATATAATTATTTATTTAAAAATATGATTCCAACACGCTACATAAGAGGTCTCATGTTTCAAAACAAGAGACGAAAACTTCAATATAATTATTTGAATTAAATTGAATAAAAGTAATCTCTGTTCCATCTTCAAGCGAAATTTTTTTGGAATAACTTATTTCTGAAATTTACGTGTTTTAATAGCATATTCATAATTGAAATCAAAATTTCCATGGTAAGAGCAAGGGCGAATTGTTTAAAATAGTAGTGGTGTTGGATGTTAATAATTTGTATCAGTATAGACTTACTTTCATAGATGTCAAGTCAGGGTAGGGTGGGGGTGTCTAAATTTAAAACGGATATCTGTTTCTTCCTTTGTCGGGTTAGAATACACAGTAGCAAAGCCCAGGGCAGTCGTAAATAGATCCTTCGAAATTGACGGGTAGCAACCCACGAAATCGAACTGTATTAGGGTGCAATTCGGTTTATTATCAATATTGTTAAACCAATTGATGACATCTTTAGTATTGATCCATAATTTTAATCCAAGCTGTTTTTTTTATTTGGCAAATAATTCTTTCCAGGATTCTTTTGCTGATCTTTCCTATGTTGGGTCGGGTCCTCATTCATAATGGGGACCAATGGATAAAAACAATAATGACCTGTTTGACATCACTATGGGATCATTAGACTCTGCAGGGTCTTCTGACCTTGTTGGTCTTTTAATACTGTACAACTTAACCGCGCACCGCGAAATTGATATTAAGGACATCGGACTGTATAGAGATGACGGGCTCATGGTGGTAAGGAGTTCTACTAGTTTTAAAATAGAGAAAACCATAAAAATTATATTTAGTGAATTTAAATATCTAAACTTAAAGATAACAGTCTGTACTAAATTGAAAAGGGTAAACTTCCTCGATGTAGCTCTAGATTTAGCAAGCAACACATACCAACCTTATAGAAAATCAAATACTAACCCCTTATATATACACCCGAAGTCAAACCACCCTCCATCCATAATTAAACATATACCTTCATCAATAGAAAATAGAATTAGCATTAACTCCGCTAACAAAGAAATATTCCAACAACACAATAGCTTCTATAACGCTGCCCTAAAAAATACTGGTTACAAAAATGCAAACATTAATTATAGAAACAATTGCACTGGCCAGAAGAAAAAAAAAAACAGGAAAAGAAAAATCATTTGGTATACCCCTCCGTTCAACCAAATGGTTAGTATTAAACTAGGACAGAAATTCTTAGCTTTAATTGATAAACACTTCCCCACCAATAGTAGGCTTAGTAATATATTTAATAAGAACACCCTAAAATTGAGTTACAGCTGCACTGAAAATCTAGAAAGTATAATAAAAAAACACAATAATAAAATCCTGAACAAACCCCCATGCCTGAATAGTATTAATAAAAACCCTACACTTAAATCAGACAATAACAGTGAAAAATTGTGTGATTGTAGAAACCCAGAAGACTGCCCATTAGAAAATAAATGCTGCATCAAATCTGTGGTATACCAATGTACTATCTCATCCACTGAGAGTCCTAATACTAATATGATATACATTGGGTCCACGAAGAATGAATTTAAAGCCAGATGGAGGCAGCATAAGTGCTCTTTCAACAATATAAATAAAAGAAATCAGACTTCTCTATCTAAATATTTTTGGCTTCTGAAGGAAATAAATAGGACACCTAAAGTAAAATGGAAAATTATAAACAGGATTAGAACTTGTAAAACTTGGGATGACCCATGCCCTTTGTGCCTCCATGAGAAACTTCACATTATTAAGTTTCTAAATAATAAAAATCTATTAAACAATAGACATGAGTTAACGGTTTTTCCGACATCATCAAATTTATGTATTGAATAATTAGCTTAAAAACAAACTTTTATAATCCATAACCCCAATAAATAGTTTAAATACCCCACAAAAAAAGATAACCCTTTATGAAGTCGTCAAAAAACAAATGTTACGGCAGTTTTTATACACAAAACACTTTCATAAAGAAATAAAATAAAAAAATAAATAAATCTCCATAGACACGTAAACCAGACTAGGCGAAAACATCTTCCGTTTTAAATTTAGACACCCCCACCTTACCCTGACTTGACATCTATGAAAGTAACTCTATACTGATACAAATTATTAACACCCAACACCCCTACCTATTTAAACAATTCGCCCTGGCTGTTACCATGGAAATTTTGATTTCAATTATGAATATGCTATTAAAACACGTAAATTTCAGAAATAAGTTATTCAAAAAAAAATTCACTTGAAGATGGAACAGAGCTTACTTTAATTCAGTTTAATTCAAATAATTATATTGAAGTTTTCGTCTCTTGTTTTGAAACATGAGACCTCTTATGTAGCTTGTTGGAATCATATTTTTAAATAAATAATTATATATATATATATATATATATATATATATATATATTATTTAATGAAACGTGTATGAATGAAAAGATACTGCCTAAATACACACACAATATATATATATATATATATGAGGGGCGGGCATTTAGCTACAGTAATTTAAAAAATATGTATTGTAATACTTGCAGTGGGTAGTCTAACGGATAACCGCTGGTAAATATTAGAATCTTCGAGTGGATTTCAAGTTTTGGTCAATCTCACGCGGTGTAATGTTTAGTAAGCTTGTCTCGCTAGATCAATTACGACTGAATAGGGATCGTTCCCCATAGATTCGGCCTTGTACCACATATTAGCTATACTTTGATAATTATTTGGGTACCTCTACTAATATAATGATTGGCAACCTTGTCTCGCTAGAATAATTACGACTAGTGAGTTCGATCTTCACTGGGTGCCCCATTCTTTGGGCCTTGTGCTACCTATAAGATACGCTTAGAAAACCACCAATCCACTCTGATTTCTATGAAGCCGTATTTTCTCCAGCGAACTAGATGTTAAATTGACTCTTGGCAACCAATCTAAGAGAAAGAAAACTCTTAAATGGAGACCGTAGAGAAGGATGCTGAACTACATTTCCCGAAATTCTATTGTAATTAAAAGATAATAAAGAAAAACTATGTGTAAAGAGACATAATCAGTGACGACTTTGGAAAGGGGATGTCAGAAGATGCTCATGTCTATCGATAATCTTTTTTTCGTCTCCTATTCGCACATACGATAAACTTAATAATAGAAGATATGAATTAATAACAGTAATACAAAAGTAATGAAGTCTCAGACAGTATTAAGTGTGCTTATATAGAGTACTGTGAACAACACAAGATTAAATATAAAACCTTGCATCTCTCAACCTCCACTCTGTCAGCATTAAACTATACCAGCAAGTCTTTATCAAGTGAATCTTTTTTTTTTTTTTTCATCTGGTTGATGTTCTTTGATCAGGAGATGAGAAATTGTTGCTACTCGGCGGACAAGCGTTTGTCCTCTGATCACTATACTTAATTATATTACTATTTAGACACTGCATTTTTTGCTGAAGTTGTTATCTTCAATTCAACAAACATTCTTTCTTCTCGTTCCTCTTTGATCCGACCAGATCTTCTTATTAAAACTAAATAAAAGAAAAAAAAAACTTCTAAAGGAGATTTCAAATGTTACATCAAAAACTGTAGTGAAGTTTATGACTTTGCGTTTTTTGATGAAATCCTCGAGATAAACGTCAGTTTTGAAAGAAGGCATTGTTTTCTTTGTCTGTGGATTACTTGCCTTTTATATTTAGACTGATCATAATAACTGTAACTGCTTAAGCTGTAAAGTTTGATTCAAGGTTCCATTTAACAAGTCTACTTGGCAGAGATGGTGACGTGATAGGAAGCAAAGAAAAAATCTATTTTCAGACAGGACAATAAAAAAAATTCTTTGAATAAAATCAAATATTATTTCATTTTCTTTTCATCACATTTGTTCAGATATTTTATCTTGAATTTTATTATTATTACTATTATTATTATTTTCAAACATTTTTCGCTTTTTTAAATACTTTCTTTTTAATTTGTTTTTTTTTTATCAAACAAATAGGATTTTCTTGTTTAATTTTAATGTAATATGATGGTTTTTTATTTAATTTTAATAATCTTTGTAATTTAATATTTTAATGAAATTTTCATGTCAAGTATTTATCCAATGTATATAAAGTCATTTTACTGTGACTTAATAATTTTACCAGGTGGCCAAGTGGTTAGAAAGTTCACATTCTGACTACGAGACCCGAGTTCGAATCTCACCATAGTCGATTTATCAGGAAGCAGACTTCCTGATGTTATTCCAGCGTGCGGAATCTTTGGAAAATGCCTAAAAAACATGACCCAAGTTTTGTGAGTGAAATGAAGGGATTCGTTAGCTGTGCTAGCACAAATCACAAGTCATCGTGACCGAGGTTTTGAGCGTGCTGGTCCTGTTCAAATTGTTGATCACGCTAGAACTGTAACTAAGGTCTGATCAGCATAAACCACGGGTGGGCTCTGTGGGCGTTGAAGAAACACAAATGCGCCTGTGCAAACGTCTACAATAGGGATTGACCAGCTATACATGAATTTTAATGAAATTCCAGATTCGTTGTGGAAGTGAATGTTGGACAATTTCTGAACATTTACACTTAGAATCAGGAAAGCTAGAGTTGAATTTTTTAGGTCACGTAAGTGGGCTTGGAGAATTTGACACTTACAGGACATATTCAAAGTAAAATGCAAGCTACCTGGCGAGCTGACATGAATTGATCTTGGTTCAAGGGGTGTGGGGGATGATAAAAAAACAAACGTTACTGTCGTGGATTCCGGGTTGAGATCCGGTACCAATAAATAACACACGCCAAGAATGAATATAGGAAAATAATGTATTGACGTAATAATACAAACTGGTAAAGCAGGTTAGTAGTTCCAGGAATACGGGTTAGTAGCAAAATATCTATACAGTATTTGGTATTGAAGTATCGCTGTATGCTCGCTCACTGTGACTCCTACAACGCTGTTACCTCACCTTCACATTTCCGGTTACCTACAACCTTTTACTCTGTCACTCTGGACTCGACTCGACTCGACTCTTCGGTCTTGCTCTCCCAGGTCTTCACGTAGCCGTAGTATATGTATATACTGGGTGAATACATTTGTGTAAAAAGGGGAATACCCCTCAACGCTAACAGATTCAGAGAGTAGGAAGTTGTGGAGAGCTACGATTGCCCATGTCCTGAACAAACACAACATAAAGAAGACAGAAATATTAAGTGTAGACAGTATTAGGATTTTATATACCATGAAATACGGCAGTTTTCTCTTCTCGATCGCATGTTTGAAATACAATATTAACCATAGCCCAATGTAATACCTGCTCGATACACACTGAGGATCGAACTCCTTACTCTACTAAACTGGCCTGTGAGAGACAATTTCATAATAGGCTACAGCAGGAGTTTCAAATAAATATACATACATACTTACACACACACACGCACACACACACACACACATACATATATATATATATATATATATATATATAATATGTGTGTGTGTGTGTGTGTGTGTGTGTGTCTTCAAAGACATCCTCCTCCCATTTTTTTTTTTTATCATTTCACTACAAACAATAATTCCACTAAGACGCATGGGGTTACTGTGTTTGAAAGAAATAACAATAAAGAAAACTTTATTAAGCAGCGAAAACGATAAAAAAAGAGGAATCAAGAAGACAGTAGATAACGTTTGCCATTGCATTTAAATTTTTGAAGATCAAACATGACTGCAAATCAAGAAGCCAGAAGAGAGTCCCACAAGGGAGAGAAGAAATTGTTAGCATAGAACGTACAGTTACATTTAGCCAATTCAACTGTAAAGAGATGAGGTCTTGCCACCAATCTAGTACTACGCTTTTAATTCATAAAATCTGGGTACTATAGTGGAAATGTCATCAGAACAATTACAATTAAAGTATTTATAGAAAATGTAGAAGGAAGTTACATTATGATGGCGGAAAAGTGATTGAAGCCGAGGTGGCAGGCAAGGACGAATAACATTGCAGATTCTTTTTTGGATTTTATCAAAGATCTCTAAATATATAGCAAGATCACCAGACTATATGTGGCATCAATATTCAAGCATGAACTATTGTTAAACTTTTAAATATGTAAGATAGTGTCTGGCGAGATAAATTGTCTGGCACGTCACATTGAAACAACTTTCCTATATATATATATATATATATATATATATATATATATATAATGAGGAAAAGACTCACATATTCATCATGTAGTTAATTAATTAATTTCAGCAGATATATATATATATATATATATATATATATATATATATATATATATATATCCAGGTAAGATGAGAATGAATACAAATGAGTACAATTTCAACGTTCGAAACATTTAGTTTAGAAGGTATTCATATAAGATATTAATAACACTAACCAATCAATGTAAAATATCAAAAATACCAACCAAATACCAATACATCCGTACAAAATGTTACTAATACTATCAGGAGATTAATACAAAATTATATTAAATCCAACTTAATCTTACAAATAAAAAGATAAGCCATATATGGTGCAACGCAGTACAATCGTTTTTAAAATTTCGACATAAAGACAAATTTAAATTTCCATAATATAAATGGTTATAATCGTGACGCCACACATGACCATGCGAGAGTGAAAACGAGAAGTATTAAGTATGGAAAGCCGTTGGTATAAACCAATGGCTTCTGTTATCAATTATAGGCATTTAAGAATATTTGTGGAGATTTCATAATTTATTTTGTTTTGGTTAGGTTTCAAGCGTTTTATGTA
>OZ010579.1:130019095-130081595 GCA_963932145.1 Acanthosepion lycidas | reverse complement strand
AAAATCGACCGTAATTAAGATTAAGTAGGCGGTTTATCTTTTTTTTTATGTTTAAGCCATGACCACAGTCATCCTTACTCAATTGCGTACAGGAGACGATTGCAATGAAGGCGGAATGTTTCGTTGCTTTTAGCGTCCATTATCAAAGTTGTGTATGCGTTTGTACTAACAGTTATTGGTGCACAACCTGGAACCGGTGAGTGGGTTTCAAATTCCGGTCTAGTCTTTTCCGTTCACTTGCACATAAATAACCTTTGAAAAGGCCTTGATACACTTCCTCATCTTCAGCTTAGGGTTGATCAGTCGAATAAACTGGGCTCTCTAGACTTGATGGCAGTCGATCGAGCAGAAAGAAGTACATTGAATTCAAAACCATGGAGAAGACAACGTGAGGCTACTCCTCACTCTTTCACAATAATTCATGTTAATTCAGAAATAATAAAGAAAAGGAGGGTGTGAAGAGCCTTTATCTCCAGTCCTAGTGAGATTTTAAAATATTCTGGCAATTGTTCAGGTGGGAGTGTTCTATTTGTTACCACGTCTTCACGAATCTGAGCACAGTACTAGATTGGCTGTTAGGTCTCCTTCTTTTACTCTCATTGGAAGCAGAATTTCTCTTCTAATAGTTTCTTCTCTTGCTCTTCTTGTCAGTGAGATTCTTTTAGAATTTCTGGATTTCCTGCTAACTACAATCTTCAAATCCAACATTGTATCATTAAATTTTGCCTCCTTGAAACTTGTTCTTTTGGCTTCCGGTCACATCAAATTTAAACACCGGTTTGAGTACGAAATCTATGGGGAATAAAGTTGGTGTAATGAATAATTTTTCGGAATTTTTAATCGAAGAGCCGAGTTCCAATTCCCGTTAGATTCCCTATATTTAAATACCTTGGCAAGGGTATGAATCCAATTCTTACCATCCAGTTATGGATTAATTCGTAAGATATATATCACTAAATCCATTATTATCTAAAAAAAATTCTTACAATCTAAAAATATTTCCTGGATTTAAATAAATTGCAATGGGTTGATAAGCCATAAAAAACAAATCGATCAAAAACTTTTCTTTTATTTTCCTCATATTTTTTTTTTCAATTTTCCTTATTTTCTCTCCGCAATAACCTTTTCTCAGTTTCTTATATTCTCAGTAAAATCCTTTGTGATTTATTGACTTTGGTCTCCTTGTTTGGGGTGAAATGATTTTCAAAAATTCAAATGTTGCTTGTAGTAGAATCGATAAACCGTGGAGCAAGACATTTTGATGCGTATTATTCTCATCTGAAGCTGGAAAAACATGACTATGATACACCCTCCCTAAGATCAAATCATAGACATTTACCGAGTTATGAAATGAATTCCGTGCATTAAATTACACATCTCCATGGAATTGTAAATCTTTTGCTTTTTATCTTTAATAATTGACTGTGAAAGGATATCCTAATTATTATTTCAAATCTTCCCATTTCGGTGCTAATGAAGGATGCAACAAAAAGCATCATTAGTTTACCAATTTCTCATTCTTTGACACTTGCTCTTTTTTAACAGTTAAAATTTCCACAATGAGGAAATATAATAAAGAATAATAATCATGTAATGACAAAAGTACGCAGGTGTTAGGCTTTAAGAAAGCTTTATTCAATTGTCCTTTTATAGTCCCAGTAAACAATAATAGTTCTCTCAAAGAGTAGAGTAACAAAACAAGGGGAGACCATTCTTGATTGGATGAGTAAGCAACTTGAAAGACGCAAATGTCGAATATTCCCTACCGTCGAGTGGTTAATGGATCCGATTGAACTTTGTGACATTATAAATAAACTTTTGAAGCAGTTGAAATTAAAATATTTTGGCGTTTGTAACTAAATTTATGTAAGATGGGTGTAGACAAAAAAACATTTGTCGCATTTGCTTAGCTGGATTTTTTTTTTTTTTTTTTTTTTTTTTTGCTACGGGCAAAAACCTTTTATATAGAAATAGATTTACGCGACTCAAGTATTTCGGAAAAGAAAATTATGGGATATTATTAACTGCCGTACGAGAGAACACTAACGGGGTATGTTTGTGAAAAACAGAAATTGTTTGTGTCAAAACATTAATTTATTAGAAGGACTTCAAAAAACAAAACATTCGCTCAATATTAACTGCCATACGAGAGAACACTGGCGGGGTATGTTTGTGAATTTGTGCATAGCGCCGATCATGTTTATATATATATGATAAGCTATATACATATATATATATATATATATATATATATATATATATATATATGTGTGTGTGTGTGTGTGTGTTTGCGGGTTTGTGTTGGTGGCCGTGTGTACGTGGGTAAATGTGTTTGAAATATATATAGAGAGAGCTGAATATATATATATATATATATATTGTTATTATTATTATTATTATTATTATTAACAGACAAAAAGAAAACTATACTTAGCCAACGCGTATCATTCCTGAGGGACTTTATGAAACCAACGACTACCTTTGTATTTTGCCTTTCTTTTTACAGATATACTGTATCTAAAAAAAATAGACAAATATATATATATATATATATATATATATATATATATATATATATATATATATTCGTTAATAGTATAAAATATATTTTTTAAGTTATGCTTTATGTTATTGATAAAAGTGCTCAATATCAGGGATAGAGCATATGTAAATTTTAAAGTTCGCATTGAAGTTAACACCCAGAAGTGACAGTCTGTTTCATGCTAAACTCCATGGCTCGACGATTACGTTTAGCATGAAACTAACGGCCGCCTGTGAATATTGACTTCAGTGCCCACTTTTATATATATGTGTATATATATGTGTGTGCGTGTGTGTGTTTGTGTGCGTGCGTGCGTTTATCACTGCCTAAAGATGTCTAATCGTTTGATTTTATATCTATGAAGACTTTAAGAAAGTATACGTTTCTCTTTCCCCCTCCTCTCTCTCTCTCTCTCTCTCTCTCTCTCTCTCTCTTCATGATTAATATTTTTTTGTCACTTTTTCTTCTTTCGAGTCCCTTCACACATTTCTTTATTGCAGGATTATTCCCCTCACTTTTGTATAGCGTCTCTTGGCCCCAGCCCGCTTTCTCATCTACTCCGTCAACTAATTAAAGGGACATTTGAACCTAAATGCAGAACTACTCTAAAAAATATAACAGGAAAAACAGAGCTGATGAAATTTCACTACAGCAAGAGGGCTTCATTTAATTGAACACTTCTTAGGTTGCTTCTCATCGCCTGACCTTAGAACATTAACTTTGATATGATTTTAATTGAAATAAGCAAAGAAGGAACGATTTTCTCCAATTATGCTTTTAGAAAAAAATTACAAAAAGATAATTATGAGGCTTAGTGCTATATCTCATTCGGCATATTTGAGATGAGGTATTGTAACTACTGTTATTGTCATATTTTTTGCTATATTTACTCCGGCCTTCAGGTGATTGGAATTTCGAACTGAATCCTTTATTTCCTGCGCCGAGGTAGATTGTTCTAATTCCAAGTTGTCTTCCTTTAATTCAACTCTCCAAGTTTTTGTTTACTGCTGCAGTAGTCAGGTATTGAACTAAGAACTCTCTGGGTCAAGTCACCGGATCCAACCCACGCTTGTTGACATATGTCCCATACATGAAACCCAACACAAAATTAAAATACTGAATGCTGCATCCAACCACTGTGAAAATCTAATAAAGGACAGTGTCTAGCTTATCTAGAAAATTCTCTACTAAAATAAAGATAAAAAGAAAGAATATGAAAAATCTTTAAAATTAAACTGGAATTTAAACCTCAAATAAAACAAAAATGAAGACTAATTCTTGGGAAAAATATTATTTGGTTTAACCACGCCCAACTTATAAATTATAGATGAAATGTAAAATAGAGGAAATATTTTTCGAATTATTTAATAAACACTTCCAGCAAAATTCCGAATTACACAAGATCTTTGACAAAACACAGTTAAATAAAGCTCCAGATGTACTAGCAATTTAGAGACCAAAATAAAAAGACAAAACGCTAGGAATTTCAAAACTAACATACAACAATTTATCGATAACAGTGAAAAATGTAACTATAGAGATAAAAGTAGACGACCACTAGATGAAGTTTGCAAAAATGAAGGTTTAATTTATAAAGCCGAAGTAAAAGATATAAATGGCCAGCGTAAAATATACGTTGGGGTGTACTGAAGGCAGCTTCAAGAAGAGATGGTATAATCATAAGTCATCATTCAAGCTAAAACAACGTATGAATTCAACCAGATTAACCATACATGTGTGGAAATTGAATAAAAAATATAACAAAGATTCGATTGTAAAATGGGAAATTTTAAAAAAGAGAAACCTTATAGCATTCATAATGATATCTTCAGTCTTTGAAAGAAAGAAAAGTTAACAATAATAACATTTCTAGACCAGAAAAACCATCTGAATGAGAAATCAGAAATAATAGTTTTTGATATATAAAAAAAATATATCGTTACCATATATATATATATATATATATATATATTGTTTGTGGTATAGATATTTTCCAATTTTCTTGGTCGAATTCATGCTGTCGGATCAAAACTTCTTGTTACGAATGAATATTAATAATATTCGATTTCCCGAGGTTAGTAAGAATCTACTTGATTCGCTGCAGTTTGATTCTGTCCTCTTCCCGCGAGTAGGAAATCATCACACACACACACGTAGATAGATAGATAGATAGATAGATAGATAGATAGATAGATAGATAGATAGATAGATAGATAGATAGATAATATTAGTGGTCATATATATATATATACATATATATATATATATACTGTTTTAAAAACAATGAATTTATTAATGGTAATAGTCCCTAAGGCCCTTTCGTCCAACATGACATCAGGAGAAAATCGTTGGAAAAATTGATAAATATAACGAAAAGAACAACGAAAATGAAGAGCAAAAAGGGGGGAAACACGCTAAAATCAATATCATATATATACTTATGACGAGGGGAGGGGAAATCGCGGTATATATATATATATATATATATATATATATATATATATATATATATATCGTGGTGTATACGTAATAATAACATGATCTTTAAATGATCCTTTTTTTTCTTTTAAATTTTCAATCTTTTTCCCAAACACTCACAATCGGAATACGCCTTTGTTTGTAGCTTTTCTCCTGATTAAATGTCAAAATATTACTTTCGTCCGTACAGTGCCTTCATATTTTCACCTCGGCGACGGATTTTGTGTTAATTGGTATATCAAGTTGTGATTTCAGTAATGTTTTCTTGCTCCCTCTAAAAGATTGTTGCTTAAATATCGGTAAGTGATTGACTTGCAAGTCAGCAATGTCCCCCTCCCTTGTTCCAATTAAATCAAACACGCAGAACAAACACATTAAAATATCTCTGAGAACGAAACTTTTCTTCAATACAAATCTAGTTTAAAGACAGAGAGAACGGTTGTTTATTAATTATCTTGTTTTTTAGAGAGACACACATTTCGTGGAGTAGCGAATGCCATATTAATCATTAATGTTGAGTTTCCCCATATATAATACTTATGAACAGTATTAAATAACATTTACCGTCCTGAATGCCCGTGAAATTTTCATAGCAAATATTCGTCCTCCAACAGGATTCGAACCTGTATCCTATAAGAAACCGTCATTTAGCCTGACGTGCTTTAAACCGACTGAGCCGCAGTGAATTATGCGTTTTATTCTAAACAGAGTATTTACTTAAATATTTGCATCTATAAAAATAATGTATAAACATAAATATGTCTTTAAAATAATTGTCGGACTTTGTCCATTTCATAATGTGTGACGTCATTTGTTTACATTTGGATACGCCTTGAACAGATATGAATGTACGTGAGAGATTCATGGAAGATTGAAATTTAAAGGCAGTAAATTCGACCTTCAAAATCGAATGGTACTCCGTAACTCGAGCGGTTAAGAGCACGCCAAGCTAAATGACGGTTCCGTATAGGATGCAGGTTCGATTCCTGTCGGAGAACAAATATTTTACAGATATTCAGGCCGGTAAATGTTGTTTATTATAAACAGAGCATTTACTTAAATATTTGTATCTATAAAACGAATGTATAAACATAAAAATGTCTTAAAATATATATATATATTATTATTAATATTTTTTTTTTTTTATATATATATATATATATATATATATATATATATATAGTGCGATGGATAAAATGTCGCCATTTTATCTTTTTGATATCGTCTTGCGCATTGTATGTATTGATTTTGTCGACTGCGCATTATAATAAGTCAGTTGGGTAGCGTCTTTGATGAAAAGAGCACCGTAATGCAATTCACTCAGACAAAAATGTAGAAACAGCCTTTACTACCCTTGGCATTCGCGCCAAAACTCCAAGCAAACATTTCAGAATGTTTGGGTTCAATCTGAGGGCAGTGCAAAGGATTCAGAAAAAGTTGGATGCGTCTAATGGCGATTACGAAGGTGTTTGGAGTGATGACGAGATATGATGTGAGGTTATGCTTCAATTCATCCTGCCACAGGGCCCCAGTCTCAACATGGAGGCTTACATCAAGTGCCGTGCGGAGGTAGGGCTGCCCTGGATCAAGAGGGTGGCTGCTGGAAAACCCTATCTCTGACAACAGAACGCTGCACGATGCCACACAAGCAAGAGAATTCATTGATGGCTGTCAATTTCTGCGATCAAATCATCCCTTAAATCTGGCCACCTAAAATGTCAGAATACAACCAACTTGATTATTATGTGTGGGGCGCAGTTGAGCTAGAGATCAACAAAATTCCTTGTGATACGAAAGATGAACTGAAGTCAAGGATTATGGGAACTTAAACAAGGAGACCAACCAGAAGAGTTGCAGGAGATTCCGAACTTGTCTGGAGGTCGTGGCTGGAAGCAATGGCGATTATATTAAATCAATTTACTCTTTATTATTTCAAGATATTTTTGTGCAATTTTGGTAAATATATCTGTTATAATGTGATGTCAGTACAATGTTTGAATAGATATCCATATCTCTAAACCGGAAGATATTTACTTGCAGTCTTTAATAAATACGGATGTCAATGTCTACTCAAAAGCGTGTGGACAGTGAATATAATTCACACAAGAAGATTGTGCCAAAGCCTGAGACAGACTGTCGCCTTGCCGTGTTGATTTCTGTGTCTAATTTTGAATTTACATACGCAATATCACCGATATAAATATAGCACACATTAAAAGTATATTTTTGTCACATATATATATATATAAATATATATATATATATATATATATATATTAGAAATTAACTGATTTAAAGTATGGTTTCTTCGCTTGTTTCTGTGTAGCGAAAAAAGCATATTTTAAATCAGTTAATTTATAATATTAATGCTCTGTAAATTTACATTGAGCACTATTTTGTAAAAATAAAAAATATCAATAAGAACACCGGATTAGATATCTTACTGTTCTTTCTTTTTATTATAATATATATATATATATATATATATATATATATATATATATATATATATATATATATATATATATATATATATATTGTGTGTGTGAAACATGTATATATATATATATATATATATATATATATATATATATATATATATATATGAATAAAGGGTGAAATTTTGGTCTATAAAAGTCTGTTGCGGAAAATCTAATGATGAATGGAGATGTTGTCTTTGATTGTTGCTTGAGAGATAGAGTCACTGGGATCTAGTTTAATCAATGATCTCTACAAGGAAATTAATGAGATTAAAAGATTATTTAATGCAAACAGATAACTCTTATTGATTAATGTGGAGAAACTTTTTTCTCATAGGAATTTAAAGATGCCCATATCGTCCTGTCCACACTCCTCCCTGGATTTTGGAACAGGAGTAGAATTTTGTCTTGTTTCTTCTTTAGGATTGGCTTTCCAGTTCCTCCTAAAGTCAATTCTACAGTATACTTCTAAATTCGCCAACTGAACTCAGAAATGTTATTCATTAATTAAATCTTGGCCTCTTCAAGTTTAGAGTTAAATTTATGTTAAATTATTATTATTAAAAAAAATGAAGGATAGTTTAAATTTACGTTAGCAATTTGTATTGGCCTGTTATATAATATAGTTTTGTTTCATACTTAAATGCAACCATCAAGCACGAAACAGCTTGTCACCGATGGATGTTGACGTCAATGTCCACTTTCATATTTACATACGATCTATCCATAATATTGAACCCTTAAAACTATATTTTTTCATCATATATATATATATATTCATCATATATATATATATATATATATATATATATATATATATATATATATATAAGTGAACATAGAAGTCAACAATTAGTGGCGACAGTCTGTTTCATGCTATATGCAATCGTCAGTGGCCTGACGATTACATATAGCATGAAACAGACTGTCGCCTCTAAGTGTTGACTTCTATGTTCACTTTTATATTTACACACGCTCTATCTCTGATACTGAGCACTTTATTTCATAAATATAGCAAACCTTAAGACTATATTTCTTTATATATATATATATATATATATATATGTGTGTGTGTGTGTGTGTATATATATATATGTACATATATATATAATATAAATATATATGTACAAATATATATAATATAAATACAAATGTACATATATATATAATATAAATATATAATATATAATATAAATATATATGTACATATATGCATATATATAGAGAGAGATCTCTATATATAGAGAGAGATCTGCAGGGAGGAAATCATTCATACCGTTTGTCTGTTTTTTTTTTTTTTCATTTCGAGCTACTCTCCATTATCAACTGAGCGACTTAACAGATTAAGAGAGATCGCTCGATATGAACAGGGTGAAATTAGATAGATAGATAGATAGATAGATAGATAGATAGATAGATAGATAGATAGATAGATTAGACTTGTTAAAAGATGGCATATAGATAGATAGATAGATAGATATGAACAGAATGAAATAGATAGATAGATAGATAGATAGATAGATAGATAGATAGATAGATAGATAGATAGATAGATAGATAGATAGATAGATAGATACACCTAGTGAGCCAGACAAACCTACCTAGGTTTCACCTAAACGGATCGTCAGGGAAAGTTCGGCTAACGAGGCAAAGAGAAACGCATATTTATAGGCGATAGCTAAAATTATACCACGTGACCAAAGAACCACAAACACCTAAGTGGGTGGGGGTGAATATTTATTCAACAAAAATGGGGAGGGAGGGAAATAAAAAAAAAATCCATTAAGGTGGAATGACAAATAAGCGGGAAAACGTCTAATTTAGTAGCCAAGATTTTTTATGTCTACATACGTTAAGGATTTCAGTTTTGGAGTTTAATAGTTGGTTAGGTTGATCATATAAAGCTATGGCTAATTTCTCCTCTGCACATAATTTACAAAATTTATGGCCTGCTTTATATTTGGGGCATTTTTTTAATATTTCCCATTTAAGGATGGGGTCTATATTATCTTCTTGTTTGGTTTTCCATACACAGGTAAATAGCGTGGTACTATACTTATTTTTTTCGTTTTTAAAACTACTCAAATGGTTATAATATCTTTTTTTAAATTTATCCTGAGTAGCACCTATGTATGTTTTAGGATTAGTATCCTCGCTATTTTTGTAAATTTTCACTTGATAAACCACGCATTCTTGCTGACATTTTCCCTGTAATGGACAGATGTTTTTGTTTCTACAATTAAAAGTAGGAGGATTACTGCGGGGATTATTCCTAGTTTTTTTCTTATTCAATCCATTTATTATAGTCCCTACGTTCGGCATGCAACAATAAGTAAGTTTTACATTGTTTTTGTTAAATATTTTATGTAACTCAGTTTTTTGGGGGAAATGTTGCTCTAATAAATCAAAAAATATCTTGCCAATTTTTTTTTACCGCTAAATTAAAAGGAGGATTGAACCACAAAATCTTTCTTTGCCTATTATTACATTTCTTCTGAGTACTGTTGTGGTTATTTATATTAATATATTCTAATTTATTTTTATGTCCACTCTTAAATAGGGCTTCCTCATAACTTGTTTTATTGGCCTCAAAAATGTCCCCATTGGAGGAATTAGTAGAAAGTCTATACCCAATATTTTTTGGAATATGCCTTATGATATGGGCTGGGTGGTTAGATTTTATGTTTAAATATTGGGGTTCTTGGTTTTCTTTTTTATACGAGGATATTGTGCCATTTTGTAAATTCAACGTAATATCTAGATAGTTGGTGATTTTCAAATTAGTTTCTATATCGAGATTGAATCCGAATTTTTTAAAAAACCAGTGCAGTTTTTTACGGATAGTATCACATTTTTGAGGGTTACTATTGCCCACTATGATTAAACCGTCGTCGCGGGACAAACCATGGTTATTAAAGTCTATATATTAATTAAGCCTATGGAGCAGCAGGCACCCTACTATCTCGCACACCTCTGCTCCATCATACGCTCCCATGGGGTTGTCAAAACCGTTAATATTATCTTTTTTTATCCATAAAGTATTATCGTAGAATAGCAATGTTTTTCTACAATGTCTAATTAGGTTTATTTTGTCATCAGAAATTTGGATGTATTCTTTGGCTAAGCTGAGGGCTTCATTTGGGGTTTTCTCTGAAATAGACGGATAATATTCCTTAATATCATACCTAATGAATGAGCACTTTTTTATTTTTGTTGTAATTTTCAAACCATTTAATGCAATCCTTAGTAGATTGTCATTGGTTAATATTAAGGAAAGTCCTAAAGGATTTACATATATCCTGCAGAATTATTTTACTTATTTTACCTAATTCTGTCTTGGTAGGGTTTATAAGTCTATATTCAGGATTATTAATAAAATTACTTTTATGATCTTTTATGGTGATAAAGCAAGTGTTTAGGTTTATTTTCTCAACCCGATTACCCAATTCAAATTTATTAATTAAGATACTAGCCTCATTGTTAATTTTAGTCTCTATGTCATTAGGAGCTTTTATATAATGTTTTATTACCTCTTTATGTAATATTTTTTTGTAATTATTGGGGCTCATTTTATATAAGAATTTAGATTTATCAGCTTTTACGTAGATATTCTTGTCTTCCTTTATTTCTTTTATATCCTTAGTAATTTGTTGTTGCACGTTATTATTCCTTATCTTCCTATATTTTAATTTTTTAATAATGCCAATTAACTCCGATTCAAAGTTATTGAGTGCCTTAACATACGGGGGGGGGGATGGGCATTGGTCTTAAATCCATAGCTCTCCTTGGTTTTACTATTAGGTTTCTTATTTAAACAAAAATATGCACGCCACCTCATATTTATTACAATTTTTTCTATTTTTCTTAGTAAACATAACTCGCATGAGTAACGGTCAGGTATAGGTATGTTTTTAAGTGAATAACCTATGTCTACACGTTCCATATTAGTCAATTTATCAGTGCTCGATAGAATAACCTAGAGCTTTATACATACAAATATAGATAACTAGACTCGTTTCGAAAAATCCTCTAATTTTTGATTTGCCAATAATCAAATCAATCTCGAGGGAAAAAAAGGTTTTAAAAAAAGAAAGAGCTACAAACATGAACTACTGCCGAAAAAAATCGCACAGATGCAGGTCTGAAGCCCAAAGAAAAAAAACCCGATACGAGTAAACAACTAACTAACAAAAGAGCTCAATACAACCGTAGAGAAGACGGTATATATATATATATATATATATATATATATATATATATATATATATATATATATATATATATAAAATATTGTTTTGTACCATAATTTATTTTACTTCTATTTACTTACTTTCATCTTTTCAATCTCGTATTTATCACTTCATTTGCATCAACATCCATGAATATATATGCACACACACACACACACACATATATATATATATATATATATATATATATATATATATATGCATATGTATTTATATTTCTGTGTCGACGTCTGTGCTCGTGTGTTTGTGTGTCTGCACCATTATGTGTACTCGTGTCTGTATCGGAAAAGTGATTCGATCTACTTATCTTTTCCTTATGATCTTTGCATCGTTCAAAAGCCGATCAAGTTGCTGGGTTTCTAAACGTCAACAGTCCACAAGCAATAAACAATGAGAGCCAACAGAGAAGGTGAAAGCCTATGTCAAAACCAGAAATGGGCCAAGCTAAACATGATGAATGGTCTTTACGAATCTCCTTCAAACGTTCACATCTTTGTTTCTCTGGAGAAACGATGAAGGTCACCATGAAATACATATTTCTAAATAAGCAATATATTAGTTTCGGATCAAGGTAACATTTTTGCACAATGTTGGGGAAATGTTAGAAGTGTCGCTAGTGGTAGTTTAATTTAAGTATGTTATTAAGGCAGATTATAAACAGTTTCTACTCGAGAAGAACACTTAAGTAGTCCATATTATATCTGTGTTACTAATTACTTGAGTATCGACCACTACGATATAAGACTTTACTACGGTGTCATTAAGTTGACTAAGTTACGTATTAATTGTGTAGTAATTAAACTCGTGTGTATTTTTACAAGTTTTAGGAAAACTTCAAAATCTGTGGGCATCGTGCCCAACAAGAACACATCGAAACATATATGGGTCATTCTTGAAACATTTGTCTTCCCTTATTTCTTGACACAAGTTGTTATTTATGATGGGCGATGAAAATACAAACGAATAGAACATGCTTGAATCCTGATCACCATACAACATTTCAGACAATCGGTTAAAGTTAATCGGTTTATATAGTTAATTGGTTATATATATATATATATATATATATATATATATATATATATATATATATATATATTGAACAATAAAAAAAATTAAAAAATTAAAATCTTTAGACACACTGGGTTGTAGATTAATATTCTTTCGTTTTTTTTATTATTATTCCATTTAGATTCCTCGACTAGTTTCGACCAAAATGGCCATCATCGGGAGGAGAAATATTTCTGCTTGCTGGTAGCAGTAAACTACAGAAATGAGTCTTTTGCTGGAGAAAATGAACTTTTGTCTGTAGTTTTCATTTTTTTTTTTTTTTTATCTTTTTAACATGAATCTTTTAACATTCCTTGTGTTGGTCAAACAGTCTCTTTTAAGTTGTTATTTGAGATAAGAGCTGGATAGATACATGTTGCTCTGAATTCTCTGGTCAGTTTGACAGTTTTATTGGACCTGTTGATCGGATGTGTCTCTGTTTAGTGTTTGTGTGTGTGTTATTTGGTTCTTAGGGAGTGAGTGAGTATGATACGTGTAAGCGTCTGTATTGCTGTGGGTGGGTGTTATCATTTGGCTCATTAGGGAGTGAGTGAGTATGATGTGTGTAAGTGTGTATATTCGTGTGGTTGAGTGTATAAGTGTGAGGCCTCCACACCTCCGTAAGCATGTCTGTCTTGTGTGGGTGAGAAATGTGGGTAGGTTTTGATTTGTTGAGTTATATATTGTTAAATTTATGGTTTAGCCCGGCTGGATATTTTATTTTTAGACGCTGTATCCACTTTTTTTCATGGGACTCTAAAATCTTTCTAATGTTATCTGCTCTGAACTTTTCTATTCTCTCAATTATAGTGAATTTGTCATGGGTTTTGAAATCATGTTTTTCCAGGCGGAAATGTTGTTCTACAGGTAATAATTTTTCATGGGGAGTCGACTTAATTCGCTTACGATAATTATTAATTCTGTAGTGAAAGGGCCATTCAGATTTTCCTACATATTGTTTCTGGCATAGTGTGCATTCTAGGAGGTAAATTATGTTATGACTTCTACAGTTAGAATCGTGGTAGATTTTGAAAGTAGATTTAGTGATTGAGCTAGTGAATGAATTCGTGTTTTTAATATGGTTGCAACATAAACTTCTTTTGTTGTTACATGGTTGGGAAAATCCTGTTGTTTTTGTTCTTAGTTTATTACGGATTACCTTGTCCACTGAAATGTGGTTACTACCTATGATTTCTTTTAGGTTCTTAGGTCTACGATATGCAAGAAGTCCGGGTTCCTTAAACAGTTTTTTTAGGTCTGGTTTGAGATGTAGTATTTCCCAGCGACGTTTGATTATTTGGGATAGTGGAGGCAGAGTGGGGTTGAAAGTGGTTACTAGAGGGATGCGGCTAGATTTATTTTTAATCTTGTACATTAGGGTGTCTTCTGTAGGTGTGGAAATTGCTTTATTTATTTGTTCCCTGATTAGGTGTTGTTTATAGCCACGTGTTGTGAATTGATGCTCCAGATTTTCAATGTGTTTATTTAATTCTTCATTGTTGGAACATATCCTTCTGAGTCTAAGTGCTTGTGAATAGGGAAGGTTCTCTTTGAGGTGTTTAGGGTGGAAAGACTTAAAGTGTAGATAGTTGTGGGTGTCGGTGATTTTAGTGTGTAGTGTCGTTTGTAGTTTCCTGTTTTCATCTATGTAAATGCGGGTGTCTAAAAATGTTACTGATGCTGTGGATTTTTCATAGTCAAACTTAATTGAGTCGTGCACTGTGTTTAGGGTCATAAGGAATTGGGTAAGTTTGTCATCACTACCCGTGTATACAAAGAATATATCATCGATATATCTGGTATAGAATACGCAGTCGCTACCAATGATTGGATAGATATGGGTCTCCTCAAATTTTCCCATGAATATTGTAGCATATGATGGAGCTGCAATCGTTCCCATGGCACAACCTCTTATGTGAAGTTGAAAGTATTCAATGTAAGGACATGCTCCATGAGTTTTATGATGACTTCTGTGGGGGAGGTCTTTTTTTCTTCTTTTAGTAAGTGCTTCCTGAAGGGCGGTTATATATATATATATATATATATATATATATATATATATATATATATATATATATAGTTAATTGGTTTCATATATATATATATATATATATATATATATATAGTTAATTGGTTTCATATATATATATATATATATATATATATATATATATATATAGTTAATTGGTTTAAAAGATATATATATATATATATATATGTCTATGTATATATATATATATATATATATATATATATATATATATATATATATATATATATATATATATATATATTATATAAAATTTAGGTATCAAATTAAACAAATGGTGTAGCACTTGGGAATGTATTGTATGATTTTACAACATAAAAACATTCCTAAATACACTTAATATGAAATAGGACATCAAGGAATTTTCATTTTAATTTCATGGCCGTCACTTATCTCAAACATTACCTGGAAATTTCAGATCAATCGATAAAATAATCAAACATCGGCCTAAGTCTGTATTACATTATACAATAGGCTTTTACTAAAGGAGTTGAGGTATGAAAACTTTAACACCACGATGGGTTTATTTGACGCTGAAAAGGATTGTGATAACGTACGAATATTCTTGCAGTTTTTCTTTTTTATAAATCCACTAAGATAATTAATTGCTGAGTGTGGAACAGAAACATTGCTAAGGAGCGAGAACAAAAGAAAAAGAATCAGGTGGAGAGTAGACAGCGATTGATTAAATTTGTCTGGAAAGCATCCAGTCGGAAGTGAGTTCTACAAGCGAGAAATACTGGAAAAGAAAATGTCACATCTAGCCAAATCAACTGAAACTCTTAACAACTCAAATCTAAATTTATGGGACCTGATCGCCACTCTAGTACTGCGCTTAAATTCATGAAGTCTAGGTATCATAGCGAAGAGCGCATCCGAACAATTACGATTAAAGTATATAAAGAGAAAGCACAGGGAAGGCAACCTTATGGTGGTGCGAAAGTAACTGAAGCCGAGATGCCAGATGATAGTCAATACTATTGCTGATTCTTCTTTAGATTTTTTCAAGTATCTCACTCTCTCTCTCTCTATATATATATATAGCAAGAGCACCGGACTATATGTGGAAGCAATATTATAAGCACTGTGAAATGGGAGATTTATAGATATATAAGATTGTCTAGCACGACACAGCGAACCTATTTACTTAGCAGATGACCTATCAATGGATTCAATATAGTATTTCCACTTTATGACAGCTGAGAACGTTAGCTTGAGAAGACGCAACGAGCCACTCTCCTGGAGATTAGCATCAGCCATAATGATGGGAAGAATAAACGTGTATGTCAGATCATTAATAAAGAGAAGTTTAGTTTTGGAAGCGTTAAAATTAACAAGCTCTCCTTTGCCTCGGTTAACAACAGACTGTAAAGTCGTTTTTAACATCAGCCACCAATTTGATATTATCAAGATGATAGTACTATTGAAACAAGAATAAAGTGAGGTGTGATCAGCATAAATACAAATTTGAGATCTGGTGCCATCAAGAATGTCATTAATGAAAATGAAAAACTAACTAGGACCAAGAAGAGAGTCCCAAGGGATACCTAGTATGAAATGATACGGAAAAGTTTTCACTAAACAAGAAATGTTTTCATTTTCAAACGAATAAATTAGAAATAAATCCCAAACAGCGACATGTGATAATCACAATGTCATCAGGGATAATATTATCCCTAGTATTCAATTTTTTAACTCTAAAAATATTTTCTAAAAGATAAGACTTCCCTACCATTTCTAAGATGCTCATGCATATGATCTTCTGTAGTGGCACGGTGGATAAGGAGGTTAGTTAGTAACAGGACCCAAAGAGTATGAGTTCAATAACCGCTTAAGGCAGTGGAGAACTTGGAGAGGGGGATATTAACAGCAGATAACTGACAACTGACATCCATTAAACGTGGAACTAGAACAGTCTACCCCAGTGAGCGAAATAAAGGGTTCAGTCGACATTCCAACCACCTGAAGAAGGCTGGAGCGTACAACGGCCGAAATGTTGTAATAAATATGGCAAAAATAGATGAGGACAATAGTATGAATAATGTGAACAAAGAATTCACCTTGAATCTTTTTAGTAGTGCAGTCCGCCTTGTGATTGGTCATTGATTATACGGCCCACTGCTCGAAAAAGGTTGCCCTAGCCTTGTGTAAGTGATGCGAATAGAAAAAAAAGATCTATCATTTTGAAGGAAAATTCAGTGGAGCATTTAAATATTTTTTTTACTGGCATGGAGATCAAGCGAACGTGCGAAATCTTCAGAGGGGATAAAAGGAAAGCACGGAGATGAAATACTGAAGAAACTTTAGCATTTCAAGAGACAATAAAATAATAGAAATCCAGTTCATATATGTATGATCATATAATATTGTACAAATGTCATGAATTGCAAGTAACATCTTTCGCATTGAGAAGTCACTAAAACTGAGACTGGATCCCCGGCCAATATAAACAAATAGAAATGAAAACATGAAGCCCACGACTTATCCTCACAAAACTGAAACCATAAAAAACTTCTCAAACAAGAACGTCCACTCATGATACCAGAAAATCCTGAACAAGTACTGCAGAACTCAAAAAAAGACCTGAAATGCAACCAACCCTTTGCCTCAAACTCAACTAAATAAAATAACCTTCTACTGAAGCGACAATTACTACAAAGAACCACCTAAATACAGACCCCCAAATAAACCATACCAACGAACCTCTTCAAAGCAAACTACTCAACATAGAGGAGCCTGGAACTCCAAAGTACATCTGGAAACAGCATGTTCAATATGCTAAAATAAAATAGAAAACAATTCTCTTCTTTAAATTAAGCCAAATCAAAAACTAAATAAAATTTACCCTTTACTACATCAATCATCCAATGGAGCTGTCGTGGACTAAAACCCAAATTTAACGGACGACTTTTCTTATTAACAGATTTATATCCTGCTCTTCTTTGTCCTTAAGACTTTTCTTAAACACCATATTAACATCAATATAACAAAAACTACGAAAAATACAATTACATAGATATTTAGTGGATATCGGTCTTCTGAAGTTGCGTCAGTCATAATACAAATGAGATGCCTTTTTAGTCATTATTTTCTATATTTATATCTGTGAACGCTGAAACTCTTTCCCATAATAATTAATAACTGCGTCTACTCTGCACACTGTTTCGGATTAGCATGAAAATTTCCGGCTGTATGTTGAGACGAAAATTTTGGAAAATGCGGTTAGCTTAATTTTTTATTCCTTTACGAAACTTCTAAAACATCTCTAGTCATTCTCTGTCCAATATTCCCCTCTTTTATTGTAGGCTGATTGATAAATAAATCTTGACCCCGTGTGCTGAAAAGTAATTATTCGCTAACGTAGAAATAGTAATACTTATTAACTGTTTTATTTGCTCACGTGACTCGCATAATCGTAACTCTTTTGTTTAATAATGTTTGGAAATAAAATCCTTTCTCCGCTTTTATTTCAACCCTCACTGATTTGTTTTTTTGGAAACTTATCAGAAAGAGATTCAATTTAAAAAAAATATGGTAATTCCTAATTGCGGAACTCTTTATATTTTGACATGATTTGCATCACTCCCTCGCTTATTCCAGCAACAATTTTTATTCAAACCCAAGAATCGAAAAATAATTCGATAGTGAATCTGGTCGATGAAAGAAGTTTAATTCTTGAGGGGGCTCTGCACTTATGTTATATTTCTTCGTTGTCGATCATGATACTTCACAACTTCCTATCGTTCTTATATTTCGGCAATGTTTATCTCCCTATTATCCCCCTCCTTGTCCCTGTTCTGCCATCGATTTACAAGATCGAGTTTCTAGATTATTCGCTGTTGCACTCTGACCGTCAACGTGTCACGCGAGTGTTAAATTCTTCAAGCCTTTTTCCTCATTATGTTTTTCCGTTCCCATTTTTCTTAAAGCTTTCTCGTTAGAAACAGTCTTCTGTAAAACCACATCATTTTTGCCCCAAGTTTCCATTTCGTTTGTGAGGAAAATTGTCCTTCTTTCACTGCCTTATAGAAGGATTTTTTATTCCAAAACTACTCCATAGTAATATTTAGTATTTTCAACCGCGGATGTATCATCATATGATATGCAAAGTATTTAGATTTGTCAATTATTTCCTTCACTTATATGTATACTTTGTAACCTGTTCGAACAATTGCATCCCGCTTCAAGTTTCTTATCATCTTTGAGATTGCCCATCATTCGCTGCTTTATAGAAGGACTGATATTGCATGATGTACGCTAGAAATCTCATCTGTCTCTTTCTGGTGTCAAATAAAGTTTTTTTGTTTCCACATTCTCTCTAAAACTTCGTCGTTGTCCCCATGTTCCGTCCAGAGTATCTTTCTGTATAACCACATTTCTGCTGCTTCAAGTCTCTTCATCTATAAGGTGATTGTCCGGCATTTACTATCATATAGAAGGACTGATATTACATAACCGTCCAGTACTCTTTTCTTTGTTTCTAATTATATTTTCCTCTTTCTTAATACACTGATTAACTTTTAGAAGGCATCTTTCACTATCCTAATGCGCCTTCGGATTTCATTCTGTCTTCTTGGAATTTGTTTCTAATTATATTTTCCTCTTTCTTAATACACTGATTAACTTTTAGAAGGCATCTTTCACTATCCTAATGCGCCTTCGAATTTCATTCTGTCTTCTTGGAATTTGTTTCTAATTATATTTTCCTCTTTCTTAATACACTGATTAATTTTTAGAAGGTATCTTTCACTATCCTAATGCGCCTTCGGATTTCATTCTGTCTTCTTGGAATTTGTTTCTAATTATATTTTCCTCTCTCTTAATACACTGATTAACTTTTAGAAGGCATCTTTCACTATCCTAATGCGCCTTCGAATTTCATTCTGTCTTCTTGGAATTTGTTTCTAATTATATTTTCCTCTTTCTTAATACACTGATTAACTTTTAGAAGGCATCTTTCACTATCCTAATGCGCCTTCGGATTTCATTCTGTCTTCTTGGAATTTGTTTCTAATTATATTTTCCTCTTTCTTAATACACTGATTAACTTTTAGAAGGCACTTTCACTATCCTAATGCGCCTTCGGATTTCATTCTGTCTTCTTGGAATTTTTTTCTAATTATATTTTCCTCTTTCTTAATACACTGATTAACTTTTAGAAGGCATCTTTCACTATCCTAATGCGCCTTCGGATTTCATTCTGTCTTCTTGGAATTTGTTTCTAATTATATTTTCCTCTTTCTTAATACACTGATTAACTTTTAGAAGGCATCTTTCACTATCCTAATGCGCCTTCGGATTTCATTCTGTCTTATTGGAATTTGTTTCTAATTATATTTTCCTCTTTCTTAATACACTGATTAACTTTTAGAAGGCATCTTTCACTATCCTAATGCGCCTTCGGATTTCATTCTGTCTTCTTGGAATTTGTTTCTAATTATATTTTCCTCTTTCTTAATACACTGATTAACTTTTAGAAGGCATCTTTCACTATCCTAATGCGCCTTCGGATTTCATTCTGTCTTCTTGGAATTTGTTTCTAATTATATTTTCCTCTTTCTTAATACACTGATTAACTTTTAGAAGGCACTTTCACTATCCTAATGCGCCTTCGGATTTCATTCTGTCTTCTTGGAATTTGTTTCTAATTATATTTTCCTCTTTCTTAATACACTGATTAACTTTTAGAAGGCATCTTTCACTATCCTAATGCGCCTTCGGATTTCATTCTGTCTTCTTGGAATTTGTTTCTAATTATATTTTCCTCTTTCTTAATACACTGATTAACTTTTAGAAGGCATCTTTCACTATCCTAATGCGCCTTCGGATTTCATTCTGTCTTATTGGAATTTGTTTCTAATTATATTTTCCTCTTTCTTAATACACTGATTAACTTTTAGAAGGCATCTTTCACTATCCTAATGCGCCTTCGGATTTCATTCTGTCTTCTTGGAATTTGTTTCTAATTATATTTTCCTCTTTCTTAATACACTGATTAACTTTTAGAAGGCATCTTTCACTATCCTAATGCGCCTTCGAATTTCATTCTGTCTTCTTGGAATTTGTTTCTAATTATATTTTCCTCTTTCTTAATACACTGATTAACTTTTAGAAGGCATCTTTCACTATCCTAATGCGCCTTCGGATTTCATTCTGTCTTCTTGGAATTTGTTTCTAATTATATTTTCCTCTTTCTTAATACACTGATTAATTTTTAGAAGGCATCTTTCACTATCCTAATGCGCCTTCGGATTTCATTCTGTCTTCTTGGAATTTGTTTCTAATTATATTTTCCTCTCTCTTAATACACTGATTAACTTTTAGAAGGCATCTTTCACTATCCTAATGCGCCTTCGAATTTCATTCTGTCTTCTTGGAATTTGTTTCTAATTATATTTTCCTCTTTCTTAATACACTGATTAACTTTTAGAAGGCATCTTTCACTATCCTAATGCGCCTTCGGATTTCATTCTGTCTTCTTGGAATTTGTTTCTAATTATATTTTCCTCTTTCTTAATACACTGATTAACTTTTAGAAGGCATCTTTCACTATCCTAATGCGCCTTCGGATTTCATTCTGTCTTATTGGAATTTGTTTCTAATTATATTTTCCTCTTTCTTAATACACTGATTAACTTTTAGAAGGCATCTTTCACTATCCTAATGCGCCTTCGGATTTCATTCTGTCTTCTTGGAATTTGTTTCTAATTATATTTTCCTCTTTCTTAATACACTGATTAACTTTTAGAAGGCATCTTTCGCTATCTTAATGCGCCTTCGGGTTTCAGTGTCGCATTTTCCGTTCTTTGTTAAAACACTTTTCAAATATTTAAATTGTTCTACTTGTTTGATCTTGTTATCTCCAATTTGTAAGTCGCATGTTGAGCTGTTCCTTCTGCTAACAACAATGCATTCTGTCTTCTTTGAAATCATATTTAGTCCTTTGTTGCTGCTTTCCTTCACTTTTGTCTCTAGGAGTTCTTGTAGTTTCCGTTCTGTATCTGCTGTCAAATCTACGTCTTATGTATATCTCATATTGTTAAGATTTTAACCGCCAACAATGAATCCTGGTAGGACATCTAATTCTCTAAGGGCCGCCACGCTGTACATGTTTAATAAGTCTAGTGAGAAGACACATCCTTGTCTTACAACACTTTTCTGTTTTTTTTTATTATTATTTTTACTGAATTCATTGTCTATCCGTATGTAAGTGGTTTGCTGCCAGTATAGTTTTTGGATTCTTCTAATATTCTACAGTTCTCTGTGACGTACACTTAGAATGAGAAACTCTTTTTCCTTGGCGAGACCGCCGGTATTTGCTCTTAAAAACCTAATCTGCGACAAGTGTCAGCGATAAAGAATTAAGCGTCATATAACGGCGAAAAAAACGGAGAGAAAATTAAGATGTAATTGGGTGCGCATTTTAAAGAGGTTTTTTATGTTAAAGCATCCGACGAAAGAATAATACGAAAGAAAGTAATTAGTAACTCGTATTTGATATTTAAGAACAAACACTAAACTCGTTGGCGACGATAATTACGAATTTAACAAGTACAATGTCTGTTCTTTTCTTAAAGTTTCCGTCCATTTTGTATATATTGATTTTCTTCTTCATGTCTCCTACAGGTGTTTTTATTTTTTTATTATTTATTTTATTTATTTATTTTTTTGTTTTCTTTTGGCAAAATTCCCCATCACCCAATTCTATAAGCTACACATTTTACAGGCCAGATTTGTCTCCTGGCGACATCTAAATTTTTTTGTTTCCCAAAGCTTTAATCGCCAATGAAGTAGAGGAGATTTGAAGGATTAAGAACATGACAGGTCAGTTGAAATTGATCACTACAGGAGACTTTGTAGTCTGTTTTGAAAGATAGAAAGGTGAGTATCTTACGTCCCAAGGGATGGGGGTTACTTCGAAGCGGGTTGAGACAGATTCACGGGTAGCCTGATGGTTACAGGCAAAATGAAATAGAATCAACTAACAAAGTTCAATCTCTGCTCTAGTCTGCTGTGTTTACTCCATAATCTTAGGAAAACCAAGAAGCCATCTCTCTCTCTCTCTTTCTTTCTCTCTCTCTCTCTCTCTCTCTCTCTCTCTCTCTCTCTCTCTCTCTCTCTCTGAGATATGACTTATTAACATGAACAACCGTGTTCTTTAGCTATGGATGGTCGCCAGTCTAAGATTAAAAAAAAACTGAATTCAAACTAACGTCATCGATTGGGGAGTGGGGACCCTTCCACTATCAACATTTAGCTCCTTATGATTGTATGTCTTGATCGTAAGAAAGGCCTCTCAGCTCTGCTTAAAAACTTACTACCACATCTCCGTGTGTTCTAACGTGTTGACGGTAAGCTATTCATTAAGACTATAAGCTTGGATCGTTACTGAAACTTCGTAAATAAAGTTCCATGGTCAATTTCTACAAAGCTAACGTGTTTTATCTTGTGGTATTGCATTGTGGCCTAGCCTTATGGCCTTGCCTTGTGGCCTGACGTTGTGGTCTTGCCTTATGGTCTTGCCTTATGGCCTTGCCTTATGGCCTCACCTTGTGTCCTTGCCTTGTGGTGGAGATTTTTATTTATTTCTTACTGGAGAGAAACAAATACTGTCGAATTAGTGTAGAGTTTCATTCTCATTTAGTTCCATAGTATTATAGGTATATATAACAGCCTAATACAAGCCTCCTATTTGCTTGCTTAAAGATTAAAGTGATAGACACTAGTGCCAAAGTCATAACTAGAGATAAAAAGACTTTGACTTCTGTCGAGGTAAGCAGATCATTTGTTGCTATCCTTCTATCTGTATTCCTTATGACGTACAAAACTAAGCATTACTCATTTTGATCTTCCATCTCTAGGCGTCTCCTGTCATGAATTTTTTAATACATTTTTCAGACATTGTTTCTGCTATGCTTTCTTAGTTCCATTGTACTTGCTTTGCTGTTCCAGATTATTTACTAAAAACAAAAAGCATTTTACGTTTGTCAATATATCATAGGAGAAAATTAAGCCATTTAAGCCAACCACAAAGCATTCTACAATCATCATCTCTTATCTACCGATTCATTTCCTTCGTTTTACTTAGCCTCATTCAAACCCATAAATAATTTATGTTATACTTAACCACACTATCCCATCTTTTATTAAAGCTTCGATTAAGGAATTTAGTGAGACAGAGTTCAATCCCTAGGTCCGGTAGAACAAACTTTAACTCTATAAAAACAGGTCGAGCAATACTAAGTAGAATTAAATGAGAAAAACATTAGACACCGACTAGATATGGTCAGCCGAACACAATCAGTCAGTCCTGGACATGACGATAAACTACATTCGCGCCCTGGGTAAGACGATAAACTACATCCGCGCCCTGGGTAAGACGATAAACTACATCCGACAGAAAGGTCTTTGATCAAGAGGTATTGAGGAGCATAGAACCATCTCTTAATTACTGGTGTTCCCAGGTCTACACTGAACCGGAGTGGTAGCTGCTGTCAAGGTCCCAGCTCTGGGAAAAAGGAGTCAAAACACGATGAAATTATAAAAATTGGTTTTAATACCAGCAACACTTTTTTGGAAATTTTTTACCAGCAATACATTTTTTTTTAAAAATGTTCCCGGTAATACATTTTTGAAAAAAATTATTACTGGCAATAAATTTTTGGAAAAAAATATATTATCAGCAATACATTTTTTGAAAACAAATATATATATCTAGCAATACATTTTCAAAAAAAATATTGCCAGCAATACATTTTTAGAAATAAATATTACCATTAATACATTTTTGGAAAAAAATATTACCAGCAATAGAAAAAAGTTAAATAACCCATTGAAGTTGGTATGTCGTAAAACAAAGCAAACCAAACGTAATCAGGTCTACCCTCGTAGATTAAATAAAGGCAACAGTTCGAAATACCCTGAAGGTAACCCGAATCATCATAACCGTTTTTCTGTATGTGCCTGTGTACAAGACGTGCTATGTTTCTCAGAAAAATAGGTAAAAGTATAGACATTTGGTAAATATCAGTTAACAATAAAACTTGTACAAAAGATGATTTATAAAAATGGCTGCAAATGGACTTTACGTAGTTTAATGTGGCATAAGTATTTAGATAATATATGTAATATATATATATATATATATATATATATATATATATATATATATATGTGTGTGTGTGTGTGCATAAATATTATTAGGTTGGTGCAAAAATAATGACGTAATAATGTCATTTTTTGCCGTATTTTTTAACGTGAAAAACGATATTATTACGTCATTATTATAAAGAAATATAGTCTTAAGATGTGATATATGTATGGGATAAAATGCTCAGTATCAGAGATATAGTGTGTGAATCTGACGATTGCATCTAGCATGAAACAGACTGTCGCCTCTAAGTGTTGACTTCTATGTTCACTTTTATATTTATATATATATATATATATATATATATATATATATATATAGAGAGAGAGAGAGAGAGGGAGGGAGAGAGAGCCACATCTATGCTACGCTTGGAAAATCAATCTCTCTCTCTCTCTCTCTATATATATATATATATATATAAAGAGAGAGAGAGATCTGCATAATGTATATCAGGCTTTATGATTGCGTTTACCATGAAACATCCTGTCGCCTCTGAGTGTTGACTTCAATGTTCACTTTTATATTTATAATTACATATGCTCTATCTCTGATATTGATCACTTTATCCCATAAATATAGTACTCCTCTAAACTGTATTTCTTCGTACATATATATATATATATATATATATATATATATATATATATATATATATATATATATATACCTTGTTGATTCCTATTCACATTTTCAGCCTTTCTCTCATACTTGTGTTCGTTTTTCACAAGACGCATTTACCTACAGATATTTATATTCATCTAAAGAAATCTGTCATTTTTTAAATTCAATCCTCTTTCAACAATTTATTAAGTATTCTACACATAAAAGGAATTTTTGGTAAATGTTTTTTTTAAAACATCGTTTCATTTATATTTTGTCTTCCTTATTTTCTGCTATTTTCTCGGCAGGAGAAGTACTTGAAAAATTATAATTTTTCTCACCATTTCTACTGATCTTTTAATTTACATATTTAATGTTTACAATCGTAAAAAAAAAGATCCTGCACAAATTTGGCATTTTTCCAATGTATATCTCTCTGCTTTACAACGTTCTCAAAATCTTGTCTCCTTTCCAAATTTGCCTATTATTCTTCGTCGTGAGTGCGCCGTTCGACATGATATTGACGCTGTTTAAATTATGACTGAAAGAAGGTAGGAAGATTATGTTGCGCCATTTCTCTAGACTTCGTAAAAATAGAGGCTGCTTGTATGTCTAACATGGAAATTATCATTCGAAAATGTCCTCTATATGCGGCCGAACACCGACTGATTGCAAAATATGCAATCTACTAACCCCCAAACAGAAAAATTGAACTTTATTCTTTTTTTAAAGCTACGTTTTCGTTTCTTTTCTCTTTTTTTTTTTTTTTTTTTTTAAGAAAATTGCTGGATATCGTTGAGTGCGTGAAAATTTTGAGACAATAAAACTGCTTGCCATTGCAAAAAAAAAAAAAAAAAAAAGGATTATTACCTTAACCGTTCTCGCTTTCTTTTTCGTTCTCTCTCTCTCTCTGTCTCTCTCTCTCTCTGTCTCTCTCTCTGTCTCTCTCTCTCACTTTCTCTCTCTTTACTTTGTTTTCTTTCTCTTTAACACTCTTTCTTACTGTGTATTTCGTCTTTATTTCTCTATATCTTTCCATCTCACTTTTTCTTTCTCTCTACTTTTTCTATCTCTCTATTTATTTCAGTCATTTTTCTTCCTCAATCATTCGCATAGATTCGATTCTTCCAAATAAGAAAAAAGAGCGATTTCATGACGCCCCAAAAACTTCTCCCCCGGCCAGATGAATTATTCGCATATTCTTTTGCATAGAAATACGACTTCTAAATTGAAAATTATGTGCATATATGTGTAATGCGTGAGTACGTGTGTCAGGGTGTAAATTGTTTTTCACATATTGATACATCTTCTAAGGTTTACACATATGTATCTTCGCGAGTGTGTGTATCTATTACATACATACATACATACGTATATATATATATATATATATATATATATATATATATATATATATATATATATATATATATATATATATATACAGGGTGTCCATAAGGTTCATGTGTACTTTAAAAAATTATAACTTCATTCGTATTTGCGATAGAAATAATTTGTAAAAAGGAAGTAAATCGATATTTTTTTAAGGTTTTATTGAAATTTTATTTAAGTTTCCACATGTCCTCCATCATTAGCAATACAAAAGGTAATACGATTTTGCAGTTCACGGAAAACATTTGCCAACTGATTTACAGTAATGCCTGAAATCACATTAGTTATTTTAGCTATACTTAAAACTAGGTACATTAAACTTTATATTTTTTACAGATTATTTCTATCGCAAATACAAATAAAGTTATAAATTTTTAAATTTCACACGGACTTTATGGCCCCCCTGTATATATATATATATATATATATATATATATATACAGGGGGGCCATAAAGTCCGTGTGAAATTTAAAAATATATATATATATATATATATATATATATATATATACAATTGGACATTTAGGCAGCAATCCATCTTTTATACAAATTTTATTAAAAACGACTGACAAGGTAGGTACTGTGGTTAAGTATTTTTATTTAATTTTTCTTGTGTTCTTATAATTTTCTTTCTTTTCTTGACGTAAAACTGACCATAGTTTAATTAGGTCTCATTTAAATACACATGGAGACTTACTAAACTCTGTCCGGAGCATACTCGTTGATAATACGAATATAATAGCTTCATCCATAGGCATAAAAAGACTAGAAATAATGGAAAATATTATTAATCAAAAAAAGAAAAATCCAACATTCAATAATATCAACTATGAACACAGCCACAATGTGTTGACCGTGTTTGTAAAATAAAACATTCCTATAACTCTAAATACATATATAAAACAACTCATACATTCAGTTAAAAGTTAAACTAAAATCATCCTTGATAATGGCTAAAATACATACAAAACACTTGGACATTTTTTGCATAATATACGTCAAGAAAAAAGAAAATTATAAGACCACAAGAAAAATTAAATAAAAAACGTTAACGCAGTTCTATGTCAGTCGTTTTTAATATATATATATATATATATATATATATATATATATATATATATATATATATATATATATATATATATATATATCACCTATTCGCTACAAGACAAACATCTTTTACAAATTCTTCCATCACGACCATTTCACCTTTTAATCTTCTGTCTAAGATTTTCCTGCTTCGTTTGCAAAAAGTTGCTCCTTAATTAAGCAACCTTTTGCTCCATCAGTTATTATTTCTTCTTCCTATGCCACCTCGGTCTACATCAGAGAATTGCAGGCCATCTTTTGGCTTCGAGATGTAGACACGTTCAAAGGGGTGGTAAAAGCGGTTTTTCGTTATTTGAAGGGAAAACCTTTTTTGTAATTGGTTATAACATTTTCCCCAAATGCCACCTACGTACTCCCCAAATCATGGTAGTGATTCCCTGAATAAACAACCAGATATGTTGGAAAAATAATTCGTGTGTACATTTTTCATAGAGGCGTTAATTATCCCTGTTTCTTTCCTTCTGAATTTCCACTGGATTTTTTTTCAATTTTTGTAAAGACCGACGCGTTGACAATCGAAATAGGTTTGGGGCGATTTGTTTGGCCGGTAAAAAACTAAGAATGGGACATTTCAAACTGAACCCTTTATTTCATTCCACTGCGTTTCCACGTTCCACGTGCCATGCCTCTTCGAAATATCTCACTATCAGTTATCTCCCTTTATTTTTTTTTACTTCAGCTATATCCACGTATTGAACTCACAACTCTTTGGGTCAAATAACTGCATTCAAACAACGGTTTTAACTAATAAACAATGTCCCAGTTACCGTTTTTTTAACAGAACTCATATTACAATTTGGTTGATGTTATTGTTTTTTCCCCAGTACTCCGTATTACTGGTTCTAATGTTTTATTCATTTCTAAGCTTAGGAGATTTTTCTGTAGCCTGGCATATGAGTCGATTGCTTAAGTTTTCGTATTTTCCAGTGATGGTCTCTGAGGGGTGGTGGGGTGATATCCTTCCCCCCCCATATGTAGTCAGCTACGCCTGATTTTTTTCTATTTCCCCTCGTGTTACGGTTTTCCTGCAGTTTTATCTTAACGGACGGCCTGTTTCCACCTCATTTTTTTACCACAGCTGCATAGAATGGCGTATTCATATTCCAATCACCTGAAGAGAGATGGAGCGTACAACGGCCGAAACGTTGTGAATATATCAACGAAGATGAGGACTACAGTTCGAACAATGTAAATAGTGTAAATAATGACAGTACCTCATCTCAGAAATATAGACAGCTCCTGAAGAAGACTGGAGTTTACAACTGCTGAAGCGTCTTGAATATGAAAATTAAGATGAGGGCAACTGTCAGATCAATGGAAATAGTGTAAATAATTGCAATTTTACATGGTATAAATATAGACAGATCTAGTTATATATGTTTCCCTTTTTTCATTTAATATTTCTGTTTCTACTGAAGTAATACTCGCATTGCCTTTTACCAGACGCGCGTATCTGGATAGAAGTAATACATTGAATAATATATTTATGACGCTTTAACATTTAAAGACAACTTTGTTCAATCATTCCATTCGGTGCTATATTCTTGTTTAGTACCAAAGTGTCGGTAGAATCTGATAGGATAACAACGCATGGATTTTTAATCATTTCACCCCAAGCCAGGGTTTGCTGGAGGTGGAAATGAGATGACATTAATGAGGAGACAGTACAATAAAGGAACATGACTCAGGAAAAGATAAGATAGCGATTGAAGTTGCATTTAAATTTTTGAAGATTGTAGGTGGCAGAAAAACAAGAAATTGGAAAAGTTCCACGGGTGACAAGTGAAAAGAAAGAAACTATTAGAATGGAAATTAGGATTGCATCTAAACTATTTCAATGGTAAAACGATGATCACTAGTAGATGATCTGGTAGCACGCTTTAATGCGTTCAAGATGTCAAAGAGAAGAGTTCATTAGAACAATTGCCATGAAAATATTTATAGAAAAGAGAAAGGGAAGCCAGGTCGCGGTGGTGGGAAGATATTGAAAAAGCTGTGATGCCAGATCAGGACCGATATCATTACAGACCCTTCTTTAGATTTTGTCGAGAATATCGAGATATTTAACAGGAGCAACAGACTAAATATGGAAGCAATATTCAATGTATGGACAAATAGTAGATTTATAAATGTGTCTGATGAACTCTGGCTAGAAAGGCTTTCTTTCATGATACAGTGAAGCGGCTTTCTTAGCAGTAGACCTAGTAATTAATTCAATATAATAATCTAACTTCATGTCAGCGAAAAACATGAGGCTAAAAATGTGCAAAGATTTGCCCGCCTCGTAGTTAACATCAGCCATACTGATAGAAGGGGATTTTTTTTTTTCTGTGATGATAAAAAGATTGCAGTTTTGTTTTGAACGCATTCAAATTTATAAAACATTCTTTGCCCCAGTTAACAACTGACTGGAAGTCATTTTTTAGAAACAACGTATGTCTAAGAATAGAACCCTGAGGAATCATCGCATTAGTGTGAAAGGATATAAAAAGTTGGCCATTAATGGCTTATTAACATAGCTAAGTGAAATCCATGTTTATTAAATCGTATCTTATTGACTTGTGTCAGACTTATGTAATTTAAATAAATAAACTCATAATTCATGTCAGATGAAGAAATGTAACATTCAGTTATGTATAATTTTTCAGTAGCTTTTTCGTAATCTTTGTACAAGTTTTGTTGGCTGAGGTCTTCAGAACGCAGTATCGAAATCCGAATTGAATTTTCAAGACGATGAGGAAAAGAACATGAACTAATATTCAATATCTAATGGAATAAGATTTACTCTAATTTTCTTCTCTTGGTGTTGACTCTTAATAATAAACGTTTTTTTCCGCACGTTTCAGAAATTCAAATTTTCTTGTATGTCCTGGGTAAGACGATAAAATGCGTCCAACAGCAAGGCGGTTTTGAGGAGCGTGGAACCACATCTGAATTGCTGGTGTTCCCAGGCCCACCTTGGCTTGGGGTGATAGCACCTGTTAGGATCCCAGCTATGGGAAAATAGTTAACTCTCAACCTGGAGTCAAAACACTAGGAAAATGTAGAAACAGGTTTTATTACAATAAATACTTCGCAAAATTTATTACCAGCAATACATATAAAAAATACGAGCAACATATTTTAGAAAAAAAAAATATTACCACCTATACATTTATGAAAAAAAATATTGCCAGCTATACATTTTTTGAAAGGAAAAAAAAATAGCATCTTTACATTTTTATAAATATGACCAGCGATACATTTCCGAAGAAGAAATATTATCAGAAATAGATATTTGAATGAATATTACCAGAATAGATTATCAGAAATAGATTTTTGAAGAAAAAAAATATCACCAGCAATACATTTAAAAAAATAATACCAGCAATAAAAATTTTATCGGCATTAAATATCGCATTGACGTTGATATGCCGTAAAACAAACCAAACCAAAGTTACTCGTCTGATCTGTTATTAATCAGAAGCAACCAACCAACACCAGCCCCAAGATGAAATGATCAGTATGGGTTTCCGTGCCGATCATATCTTTTCTGGTAGACAAATTAATGACAATTTTAAGTATCAAGTCTTCTCGCGATTGACATAAGGGAAAGAAAGTCTGGTATATTTAACGAGGACACTAAATCCTAAAGGTAATCACCGGCGAAAGATTTGAAATGTCAACTGATGAATTTAATGGATGCCATACACCTGATATCTTTTACAATCGTAACTACAGCCGAAGAAATGCACTAATTAAATGACCTACAATGGCATCTTGGTCACAGATGAAGGGAAACTTCTATTGACTTCGGGTAAACTAAGCGAAACTGAAGAATAAACTCGTAAGATGACTTTTTTTGTTTCTTTATTTTTTAAGTATTTCACTCGAAGCAAGGCGGGCGGGGATCAGGATCAAAGTATCAGAAGATTTCAATTGATATTACATTTGAATATTTGAAGATTATAGATATCAGGGAAGCAATAAGGGAAAGGGAGTTTCACTGTCGGGAAGGGCGAAAGAAGAAGCTGTTGAAATAGAAGAGGTGGTTACATTTAAAAGTGAAAGGGTGGGACCGAGATGCCAACCTAGTATCACACTTAAATTCATGCAGTTGGTGTACCAGTGAAAGAAGCTTGTCAGAGCAGTTGCCATGAAAATATTTGTAGAAAAGACAGAGGGAAGTCACATCACGTCTGTGAGAAAGTCACTGCAGACGAGATGCCAGATACTGTCTTTTACATCATCATCATCATTATCATCGTCGCCGTCGTCGTCGTCGTCTTTGTCATCAGATCTATGACTAGCTGTGGTCGTGGAGTCAAGGCGCATCTGAACTCCTGGCAAGTTCCCCTCCGCACATCTGGGTTGAAAGCCTGAGTGGATATCCATTCATGTGTATCGAGTCTTGAGCAAACCACAGCCGATGTCTTCCAACATGAAAGCTCGCTTTGGCCACGAACATGTGACCATTTATTCTGCTGATCGCATCGCAGAATTTTGCCACCATGGTCATGGCTTCAGCCTAGGAAGCCCTCTCCCACGATACGGTGTTGTCACTGCTATTGCTGCACATGTATCGTGTCATATGGCCCATGACCTTCCAAGAAGGTTCATCCCCTCTGCCAACCAAGGCTACAGAACCAAGTCTACACTTCTATTTAACTTATTTAGGAGGGGAAGGTGAAGAAGAAATAGATTTCTATCTTTTCCAAGGATATTTACACATAAGTGAAGGTAACGAACTCAGCTTGAATTCGATCTCGGCTCTCTGATTTCGCATTCCGAGTCGTAATTCGGGGCACCACACGCACATCTATAATAACTTTAATGAAGCATTTATAGAAACGTTTTCTTTTATCTGGCAAGGTCTTGTTTTGGATCCTACTGGATATCTAGCCACTCTCCTCCTCACAAGCTTGGTTGACGCATCGGTTTAGTCACTAATGATCCGAACATGCAGCAGGTAGGATAGGGTTATACGCTACCAGTAGAACTTGTAGAATGACCCGACATAAATATGGCATCTATCTATATTTCTAAGATGAGGTATTATGAGGTATATATTTACATTATTCGGACTATTGTCCTCATCTTTGTCGCCATATTTATTACAACGTTTCGGCCCTTCATTATCTGTCTATATTTCTAAGATGAGGTATTGTGTACACTATTTACATTATTCGGACTATTGTCCTCATCTTTGTCGTTATTTATTACAACGTTTCGGCCGTTGTACCCTCCTTTCATCTTCAGGTGGTTGGAATGTCGAATGGAACCCTTTATTTCGCTCACTGGAGTAGACTGTTCTAGTTCCACGTCAGTTATCTGTTATCATCTGTTAAATCCCCTCTCCAAGTACTCCACTGCCTTAACTGGGTATTGAACTCAAATTTTCAAGGACACATGGCACAATGGATAAAGTCGTTTGTTAGATCCAGTGACAGGACCCAAAGAGTGTGAGTTCAATACCCTGTTAAGGCAGCGGAGAACTTGGAGAGGGGAATTAACAGGAGATAACTGGTAACTGACATCCATTAGATATGGCTCGTGGAACTAGAACAGTCTACTCCAGTGAGCGAAATAAAGGGTTCAGTTGGACATTCCAGCCACTTGAAGATGGCCGGAGTGTATAAATATGTCAGATTAAAAAATGGATTTTCTGAGTATTCCCATTATCTGGTGCTTACACTAAACAAATCCATTGTACATAATTACATTTCTATCTTTGTTCCACATTAAGTTATATTACTTTTGTTTTTATTGCTTTGACACGGATTAAACTAAAGCTGATTTGTCGCTTATAAACTCTTTACATTTTCACATTCGTGGTGATTTTAAATTAATGCCTCAAGCCTCTTTATTTAATGTTCATTCCTTTACCGAATTGTTTTTATAGATTTCTATGTTCTTCAATTTCTCTGTAAGAACTAGACGGAGTGTTAAGCTTCTTCAGTTCGGTTCTGTTAACAATTCCAGTTTACTCGCCCTTGGCTTGTAACCTCTCAAAATGTTAACCTTACGATGAATTTAAAGGGAAAGTAGTAAAAAAAAAGCAGGCAAAAATCCATCATCTGTGTTTTGTATTAACACCAAAAGCCAGAGTTATGAACCAATGACCTTTGCGTCCTTTTCCCTAAATTTGCCTCATTCCCCGACTTTTGTATTAAAAAAAATTCTTTTTTTCAGTCTTATGCAAAGCGCTATCCTTTTTATGCTGTTTTGTCTTATGTAGTTTTGTAATACCTTCGGGTTATTGTGTAACATTCTGAAAGGTCAAACCTGACCTCCGGCTTAAGATTCCCTTCTCTCAAGAAAAAAAAATGGCAAGAAAAATTATTCAGCCTTCTTTGGCTAAATGCCATGCTGGCTATTTGGCGGTTTGCTGAAATCGTGTAAACAGAACGAGGCCTCAGAAAATATAACGTTGGCCATTTTTGTCCTGGCACCAAAGTGATTAAAATTAATTTACCCTTTGATTTCATTTGACAAAAGACGTTGAATGAAATGAAAACCTTCCGGTGGTCTGCTTTGTTGGCTGATAACATGAAGCGTTTCAATCTTAGTGTAAAGAGGAAAGACATGATTTAAAATGCTGATTTTCTAGGCAAACTCTTTCCGAACATTGATGTAAAACAATCTCCCAATTCTAAATTAAAAAAATTTGGTTTCGAACTCATACGACCCTGCCAAAGGTTACGATGTGCAACACAAGTGTCATCCAATACACAATCCTTGATCGAATTATATCGACCAAAATGAAAACACTTTAGGGATATATCAAGAAAAGAAAGCATAACGAAGAATAAGAAGCTAGGTGTTATACGAAGAACAAATTTAATCTCGGTTATCAATCAATTTAATTTATCCGATCAATTTATCCAAACCAAGAACCAATCACTGGATGCTGTTAAGCTACTGGTGTTACATCAGAATTTTCCTTCTCCTTGTTGGTTGCCGTAATGAAGACGAAGCTTTATAACACACCCGGTAAGCTTGCCCCGAGCCTGGACACGAAATCAGGTATTTCTACATAAATGGATGTTCATCCGACCTTTGACAGATTTTGTTTACAATCCTGCTAGCTAGACATTGTGCTGGTTGTCTCGCCTTATTCCTCAAAAGAAAAGAGAAAGAACCAATTTAGTCACCGATCACTCGAACCTTCCGTCATAGTCCTGGGTTATATTGCAGCAGTGACACTCATTAGAATCAACCAGACGCAGAAGTTTGAATATCTGGGAAGCGTCTTGACAGAGGACCGTAAGTGCGACACTGAGATCCGTAGACGTATTGGGATGACCAAGAACACATTCCAAAAGTTGGGCAGAGTATTGCGAGACAGCAGGATTTCTTTCGTAACAAAGAAAAGGATACTGAGCTGTTTACGTGACATCTTTTCTCCTTTACAGCAGCGAATGTTGGACAATTTCCTCAAAGATGAAGAAGAGTCTCGAGCCAACGGAGATGTGGTTCTGCAGAAGGATGCTGAGGATATCATGGACCGAGCATGTGAGCAACGATGAGGTCTTAGAGATGTTACAAACAAGGAGAAGGCTTATACTTAACATCAGAAAGAGCTGAAGTTTATTGGACAAATAATGAGGAAGGAAGGCCTGGATAATCTGATACTCACAGGTCGAATAGAGGGAAAGAGAGACAAGGGAAAGCAGCATACGTGACATACCTGACGAGCTTGAGCGGGTAGATAACAGAACGTGGTCTGGGGTGGAATCAGAGGAACGAAGCTTGCTGAGAGCTGCAAGGGAGAGAGAGGGAGGTGGAGAGTAATGATCGCCTACGTCCTGAAAAGACATGGCACATAAAAGGGAAAAAAAGACACTCATAGAGTAACCTGACGATCAGATAGAGATTCAAATTGACCAGAAACTTTCGTCACGGACAGCTAATCATTGTTCTAGAGACATGCTTAGGCAGATTTCTGTTTGTTCAACGCCCACATAGCCCAAACAGTCAGCAGTTTGAACAACACCAGTACTCTCAAACCCTCGGTCACAATGACTTATAACTTTCTGCTAGTGTAAGCATCGTCGGATTCTAACCGTTCCGTCTCCCCTTTTTTACTCACAAGACTTGGGTCAGTCCGTGATATGGCACTTTCCAAAAACGCCTCACGCGGTAACCGTCTACCACAGCCTGTAATATTATGCTGTCATCTTCCTTACAAACCAGGAAGCAAACGAACTAACCACACACATAAATGCATATGGATGTCGTTTAAAAAGTTATCATTACTTTTTTTAAGTATTAGTAAGAATTCCTAATTTTTTCAAACTTATAAACAATTAAGTACTTTTCCTTCTTTCTATGAACGTCTTTAAAAATGGCCTCCATTCTTCACAGGCTTAGAAAGAAATCAGTTGCCGTGTGCTGAGACATCTTGTCACTTGTAATGGAAATATAATTAATAATAATCGCAAATATTTAATAGCAGATTCTAAATATTCAAAGAAACTAGAATATAAAAAGGAAAACAATACAAGCAAAATACAGAAACAACAGAAAACAAAACAATAGAAACGAAATATAATTTGCTTCAATCCGCCGCCCTAACAGCAAATTATCAATAAATATACAACAAAATATACTTATAGTTCCATGAATAACATAGAAAAATTATAACTAAGCTCAATAAAAAAAATACTAAGCAAAATTAATAATAACAACACCAATAGCAATAACAACTAGCAAAATAATGACATCATATTGTAGAGACAAGAAAAATACCCACTTAATAACAAATGCTTAATCAATAACACAATATACGAAGATACCGTAACTAATAACATTAATACATACGAAAAAGTTTATATAGTTGCTTCAGAAAAAGCCCTAAAAGAAAAAAAACATTATAACCACAAAATACCCTTTGACAGAAAAATACTGCCACAACACAACCATATCAAACTACATATGAACCCTAAAAGAAAACAATACCTTCACGAAAATCAAATGGGAAATTATAAAAGAGCAGTCCCATACAACATTAACAACAATAATTGCAAAGAATGCTTAAGGAAAAATAATTAGTTTTAGAAACGAAAATAAAATACTAAACAAGAAAACTCAAATAATGGGCAAGTGCAGACATAAACAAATGTTTATTTTTCCATTTAAACATAAATTTTGAAAAAAATCTATTTAAACAACTAATGATTAAAAAACGGAATATACCGATATTTTGCAATAAAACCCCAGAATATTCCAGAAAAATTAGCCTAAAAATAAGTCCTGTCTATGACAGCGGAAACTCTTACATAATCTTTGACAATCAGGGCCGAAAGATAGGAGTAAAGAAAAGTCAGTGAGTATAAGAAGATAAGAAAATTATTAAAAGAAACCATTAACCACAACATTCTACATATGTGCATATCTACATACGCATAAGCGAACACACAAACACACACAGACACTAAGAAGAAAAGACATCGATTTAACACCGATAAAAATCCCATAATCTCTTTTTTACTTGATATGGGAATAACGAAAATTAGAATATCAGCAGACAGTTGCGGATACCTCCTGACGAGTGGAACGAATGATTGCAAAAAAGATTCGTTTACAAAACACTGGAGTTGAAGCGTTGAATATAACATCAGTCAGCTCTGAATTCAATCACGACTTTGGAATCCTCTGTAATTCTTCTTTACGATCTCCTTGTTTAAGTTGGTGAATGTTGCCTTAATCCTTGCCTTCAGTTCATCTTTGGCGTTACAAGAATTTTTGTTGGTCTCTCACGGAATTGCACGCCACACATAATAATCAAGAGAGTTGGAGTTAGATGGCCAGATTTAAGAGCTGATGTAGTTGTAGAAATTGTTTGACAACCGTGTCTAAGTTCTCCTGCTTGTGTGGCACGGTGCAGAGTCCTGTGGCCAGACATAGGTTCTTCCTTGACCCAGAAAATCACTACCTCTTAAATAATGTAGATACCTGTGTTGAGTCTGTGTCCCTCATCAACTAAGTGGGGTGTTCTTTTCTTATCAGAACGATCAGCTGTCCGAGCTACCGTCCCTTCGTAATCACCATTAGACTCATCCAACTCTTTTCGAATACTCTGCACTGACTTCAGATTCACACCCAAAATCTCTGAAATGTTCTTCCGGTGCGAATGCCAAGCAGTACCGCATGCTGTTTCCATCTTTCTGGCGGAGTGTATTGCTTCAGGTTGCACTTTATCCCACAGAGGGTACCCAACTGATGCTACTATACTGTGCAGTCAACAATATCAGAAACAAAAAAAGCGATGGGCTAAATTAAAAATATAAAATGGCGAGAATTTACCCACCGCAACCTTTTTATGAGAAAGAGAAGGGAAAGGGAAAATGAGAAAGGGTGAGAAATCTGGGTATCTTTGATTTTAGATGATGAAAAATTGAAGCTACCGACGTAGGAAAGTGTTGTAGCACCAATTTTACTTGAAAAGAGAAGGCGAAAAGAAAAAAGAAACCTCAAATAGTGAACAGTAAAAGGAAAGGAAAAGGCGGACGTCCATTTAGTATTTCCTCTTTGCATTGTGAGTCCGCAGGTGTTGTATTGTTCAAGCTGATTGATTTTAATCTTCAGGTGCCCGCCGTATCGAAATAGTCAAGTCAACAAAAGTAATTGCTATTTTCTTGCCTTTGGCTTGACATATATATATATATATATATATATATATATATATATATATATATATATATGCGTGTGTGTGTGTGTGTGTGTTATACATACATGCATATATATATATATATATATATATATATATATATATATATATATATATATATATTATATGCACTTCCAAAGTTTCATATTAATGTTGGCACGCATATTCGTCAAACATCTATACACAAAACCTTGTCGTGAAAAAATGGTTAACATGCGAGTTGCCTATACCGTTTCTATTGTAGTGAGATTAATTTTCACTGGATTCCCGACACTTATGGATTCATATGGATGCGAAGAGGCCCATTAATCGCACGACGAGACTCACTAATTTGGATTTCTGATGTATTAATCTAAATATATTAAACAACAAAACCAGAAATGAGAACACCACAGGGCCCAGTTTTTTTTTGTTTTTTTTTCTGTGACTTCTTATAGTGTTGTAGGTAGATATTATAATGTCTCCATCGGACTGTGTTGGTGACAGGTTAAAGGCTTATTTGTTGATTACCGAAATGATAATTGAAGTGTCCGACAGCAGCAAAATATCAAAAGACATCAGTTTATCTTCTGACCTCGCTTGAACAGTTCAATGGGGAAATAATTCGCTTCTAATTGTCAATACTTCAAAAACCAAGCTAATATTGTTTCATAATCACTGAGGGTAACCTGCGTTTTCTGCAGTCATGATGAGCATTACTGCTCTCAATGACTCTGCGTACTTTGAACGTTTATCAGGTCTTAAATTCACTTCAGAATTCAATATACACCGTTGTGCAAATTAATTATTACGAACGCTTTAGTTTCGTTTCTTTCACCATACGGTCAGTTTGAGACCCATTGGAGTGTCAGGGTGTAATCGATTTCTATTTTTTTTTTTTTTTTTTTTTTTCATATTAGGTCATTTTCAATGGTGTGCAATAATATGAATCTATTTTTGGGTGTATGATGAAATTTGTTTGGCCTGGACAAATATTGCGTCATCCGTGATTGCACAAAATTTTCCTCACGCCCAGATACTATTGTCTCGACTATCGATTAGTTGTCCTATGGCCATTGTTTGCGATGGACTCTACTCCAAGGAAGCGTAGGAAAATTGTAAAGTTGCATGAAAGCACTGACAAGCCTTACCAGTAAGCAAATCAAATTACTATAGACTAGACCGGAAATTCTCCTGCCTTAATTCCAGTCGGGAATCTGTAGTCAATCTATAAGGAACGACTTCGTGGAATTGGCATACAAAGTACTAACATGCGCACTGGGTCATATTTCATTGGAAAGATTCGGAAAAGAGTAAATAATAACGGAATTATTCGTTTTATTTCAATTAATTTGCACAAGGGTGGATGTACAATCAGTACACATATATACCATCCATTGCTAAAGATACTGGAGAGATGGTCGGTTCATGCCATTGCTCCAGAAATTATCTGATAACTTCTCTTATCCTTCACCTTTAAGAGGTCAGATTAAAGCCAAAATGGATAATTGCTACAAAATTTGGTGCTTAATCCTTACGATCGAACCTCGAGTTCAAAATTGTTTACACGTTCTTGTAGTTGAAGACTTACTTGTCACACTACAACCGCTTTCCTACAGTGACAATATTACCCGCTTGCCGATACCTCATCACTAGTTCCGTTGTATATATTCAATTAACCCCTATTCTTTAGTTACACGAAATCAGACATTTACAGCTAGAATACGCCATACCACTTCCAAAGAATGAAATCACTCGCATTTCTCCCCTATTCAAAAAGTCGGATAAAATTAGAATTTTCAAGGAACTGTCACTTTGTGGTACGCACTCCTTTTTTTTTGGCGGGAGGCTTCCTTTCAATCCTAACCTCTTCAATTTAATGTCTATCTCTCCTCATCTTCACAATCTTCATTCCTACCATATTGTCTTCCAGTCATATTGCAGACCCTATTCATCATTTCCACTGTAAGCACTACCTTAATTGTCTCTCGAGCCTTGTATTTAGTGAAATTTACTGAACGAAAAAGTAGATCTACTTTCATACCGCTACCAAAGGTGTAAGTGTATGCGAATCACATCGGGCTATTCGCTTCGTGAGTCAGATAATTAAAGTTAACATGAATTATCAAGAAAAGAGCTTCTTTTGCGTTATTGGTTACCTAATACATGACCCAAGAGGCATTCAAAGTTGACGGTTATTGAATGCGGTTGTTTCTTCACATAAGAATTTTAGACTATGAGGATATGAAGGATATATAACAGTTCATCTTAGACTCGAAGTGGTTAAGATTGTAGTGAATAGGAAAGCATCCTCTCAGTCATAATTTCCACAAAGCAGTGGTCATTGGGAAGAAAATGCCCGAATGAAACTTCTTCCTTACACATAGATGATTTCTAAGCATGGTTCGCCATGTGTAAGTGTTTCTTATCTGTAAAGGTCTGAACTGGTGGAATGAGGGAATGTATCTCATCAGAGCATTTTTCAAAACGATAGAGAAGCGAAAGGCTTCCGGCGTTGCATCTGTGGGGATTGTAGAGGAGGCGTAAACGTTTTATCATATCAGAATTAGACTGGAAATCATATTTTTATCATCAGAACGTTTATTTGAGCGAGCAATATGAATAGTTAAAATGAGACTGGGGTCACCTGGATTACAACACGGTATTTGATAGGATACGGCACAAAATGCTAGCTTGATATCTTAGTAAAACTTGACAAATGAGGAAAAGATGTCTGTTTTAATCCTCAACCATCACTTGGTATTAAAAGCTTGCATGAAAGTGAGGTGTTTAGTGAATACATAAAAATAGGAAGACAAATAAAAGATGTTTTTTCATTGGTTATACTAACCTATACAGTGAGATAATCCTAAGACTACTACCAGGATTTATTATCAGTGGACTTAATCTTAATAGCATAAGACTCAGAAAGAAATCTGAATTAACTACTGATTGATTGAATCAATGATTTGTTTTCCACGGCTTATCAATCTTTTGCTGGTTATTTAAAGCAAGAAAATATTTTTGTTTAAATTATGATAATTAATCGAGATATTAATTATTTACTAATATATGTCATCCTCATTAACCCATAATTGGTGGGAGGGAGAGATGGATTCATGCCTTTCTTAATGATATTTGCGCGTTAATGAATATAACAAAACCATCTGGAATTGAATTCGGTTCTACAATTTACAATTCCGAATTGTTACCCATTACAACTACTGTGCATTCAAGCTGGTTTTTCAACGTGACATGGTCATAAGTCAGATGAATGATCTATTAAACAATGTAGCAATTAAAAAGAAGAAAAACTAACGGTTAACTATATAAAAAAGCAGCATGCATATTGTGAAGAAAAGAGACAACCCAAGTTGAGAGTTACATATTGAGAATGTCAAAATCAAGCTGGTGCAACAATTTAACTGTGTAGTGTAGTAACAGATCAGGGAAGTTCGGTGCAGGATTTTGAAAGATTCTAAGACTAAAGAAAAACGACTTTCAGAAACTAAGTAAAGTATTAAGATCTGTGATGTAATATCTAATCCCTATATGGGAGTAAATGATAAACAATCTCTATCTATAAACGGCAGGATGTGTGTGCCTGTGTGTAACGAATGCACGGCCGCAATTTTCGACGGATTTGCACCAAAATTTACATGCACATGCTCCAAGTTAGCGGAAAGGCCAAGATCGATGTTGCATTTCCCAACTCCCATCGATAGTGGAAATAATCGATTTTTCATGCTTCTACGGCAGTTTTCATGTAGTTTGCGGCCATTTTCTACTGGCCAGAGTGAGAGCCAGTAGCTGGCTGCCATGAATAGGCAGGAAGATTCTATTGGCCAGCGTGAGAGCCAACAGCTGACTGACACAAATGTTAACTAGCATGCTAGCATGCAAAAAAATCGAAAGCTGCATTCGTCACAAGTGGGAAAAATTTAAATCTGCATGGCACTTTACTCCAATTGGCTCATTCGCTTGCTTAAACTCAACGTTGATTCTGATTCCGCAGAACTGGTTTGGGTGTGAAAAAGTATTTGTTGTTAACATTCTTTTTTCATTCGGTTTTTCCAGTTACGAGTCCTTTTTTAAAGCTGATCGTATTGTGTTCATTTTGTTTAGTTCTTTTTTCGTAACAAATTTAACGTTTAGTATAGAGCTTAGAAAAAATTCGCAGCGTGAGATAGGCAAGAAGTAAGGCAGGTAGCAACATCAGCACGGCAAAGGACACCCCTTTAAAGGCAAAGAAGGGCAAAAATATTTTTATGTCAAGTGATAGCGATTGCTGAGTCGTACGATTTTTGAATCAAGCACGGGCAACGCCGGGCCATGCTGCTAGTCACCTCTAAGATGAAATGAAGCTTGGTACCATAGACAACACATTCGAGTAATAAAAGTGGTTTAAAGGTTATGGAAACTATAAGAAAACTACTGTTCACAACCAGAAAGAGAATACTGACATTTCTTAAAGATATAATTGGAAAAATACTCACAGAATTTAAAGCATTATATTTCAGTCAAGAAAAACAGAAGCAAATAGTGAATAATCTACTTCAGTTTGAGTAACAAGGTGCTGTATTAAAGAGGAAGATGTGAAGAGCCATGTCACAAAAGAAAGTCTCCATTTTTACATCGTAATCTTCCTGCTGATGATTTGTTTTATTTATTTAACGTCAACAACACTGTGCTCCATTTCTCTCCGTTGCTTAAAATTATTAGTCACCACTAACCAAGGCGATAAAGCCACTAAGACGTAATAATTATTGGGAATGAGGGACAATAGGTTAAATGAAACTGACAATAAAAAAGATGACGATTGACACTGCATTTAATTTTTTGTAGATTCTAGCAAAGCAAGAATCTTCATAGTTCTATAGATGTGAGTTGCGAAAGAATAAAAATATTAGAATAGAATTTATGGTAGGATTTAGCAATTTCACCCATAGAATGATAATATCTAACTGTCAATCTAGTACTAGACTCGAATTAATGATGCCGAAGTACCAAAGAAGAAAACTCAGAAGAACAATTAGAATATCTAGGCAAAAGGAGGCTACGGTGGAAAAGTGATTAAAGCCTTCATGGAAGGTCGAGATCGTTATAATAATGAAGATAGTTCTTTTGATTTTGTTCAGAATCTCAAAATACAAAGCAGAAACACCAAACCAGATGTTTCAGCCATTGCATGGGCGAATGGTAGTCATATAAAAAGTTGTAAGATAGATTCAGGTAAAAAAATTGTTCTAGGAAGATAGAGTGATTTATCTTTCTTAGCAGCACACCAAGCAATTGACTCATGCTGGAATTTACAAATATTAATTATACTGAATGCTGAGTTTTAAGAGCCATTGTTAACTGGGATCACCAGCAAATTATTAGGTTGGTGCAAAATTAATGTCGTTTTCTCACATAGTAACATATGTGAGAAAACGACATTATTTTTGTACCAACCTAATACAAATGTCGTAAGTGGTTGCTACTGCAATCCGTGTAAGTGATTGGTATTGCAGTCCATGTAAATGGTTGGTATTGCAATTCATTTAAGAACAATTTTTCGACTATTAATTTCCATACAAAGTAAACTGAATGATTTTTTTTTAATTTTCTCGTAAGACGCCTGGATTTCGAATGCTAATCCTAAAGGTAAATATATTCCGTTTGGAATAATAATAATAATAATAATAATAATAATAATAATAATAATAATAATAATGTTCAAAGTAGACAATTCCATCTGAGATAAATGACTGAAAAAGCCAGATTGCGAATGCTGATTTTCAAGGTAACAGACAGACCCACTTTAATTGTAGAATTAGTAAATTAAAATGTCTTTACCCCTCTTTCGTGTGGTTTCTTACTAACCTATGTTTTTTATAATATGCTCCACAATTAGGGTCTATGATTTACATTGTCGAATGGAAAATTCGGCATATGTCTGTGAATTAATTTTTCTAATGTGAATATGAGGACATTCAATGAAAAAACATGTACACACTTATGTGAACATGAACCCACGAGTGCTCACATACACAAGAAATACCTACACACACTTGCGCGCACACATACAACCGCACACATACATTGAAGCTTACACACACAATTTGATTTAATTTCGATGTATGCCCAATTAAACTACCATCATCATTACTCTGACCGAATGTGGTCGTAGGGTTGCTGCGCATCTGAGCAACTGATCTCCTCCACACATCTGGGTTGAAATCCAGAAGGTTATTCAATCATGCTTAGCGTGTCTTGGGTAAATATACCTGGCGGAACCTATCTCTCTCTAGGTCAAACAACAGGCGATGTCCTCAAACTGGAAGGTTTGCTTTCTTCATTGGCACAAGAATATTGATTCTATCTGGGTAAACCCTCCACCATCGCTGTCGAGTACTTGAGGCTTGAGGTGACAGAATATATTTCTACAAAATACTATATGTTAAAGATGTAACCAATGACAAAGTTTTAGAGAAATACAAACAAAAAGGACACTTACAGTTAGCATCAGAAAGAGAGTTTAGATTTCTAAGGTATATACCGAGGAAAAAAGGCTTAGAGAATTTGACATTCACAGGGCTTATTGATGACAAGAGAAAAAGACGAAAGCCACCCCCTGTCCTACCTAATGAGCTTTCGTAATTGGTTGAGGGGTTATAAGAGATACCGAAAAGAAAAGAAAATTCAGTAAGAGATTGAAAATTACTATAGGACAAAAACTTGTTAAGTGCTACGATTGCCCACGTTCTATATGGACACGGCACATAGAAGAAGAACTGTTTCGAAATACAGGATGTCCCAAAAACATTGACATCTTTTAAAATGTGAATATCTGATTAACTCCACATTCCAGGCAAAAGAAATTAGACTTCATGTAGATCAATAACAGATTTATTTATCAAAATTCGAACATGATATTCAAAGGGATGTAGATTTTATAACCGATCACACAAAGCTTCAGAAATGTTCAATGTTCGCACCAAGCCGGTAGTCCAGCGCCTGTGAAACACGCTGTAGCATGTCTTGCGTAACATTCTCTAATGTCCAAGACTCTTACAAGGAATCTGAGTTTCCATAACTGCTTTTCTTACAGACTTTCTGCAGCCTCACACAAATGATTCTCAAACCTGATTGACGATACTTGCGGTCGTCCAGACCCCCTTGACCTGCACACACAGCCTTTCTCTTTCACATTTTTGTGCCATGTCCAAATATGCTTACCCTTGAAATTTTTCGAAACTTCAAAATGCACACTTGTTTGTCTTTGTTCGAAGATATATTGACACACAAAAGGTCTTTTTTCATTTCTATTAGACGTCATACTTCACTCTGTAAAAAAGAAAAAAATTAAACATTCAACTTAGTTTTTATATATTTTGTTAAAATTTGAGATCATTTGAGCAAGAATTCGCTATGTTATTAGATGTCAACTTTTTGTACAATGTCTACTGAAATACAAACTAGCCATCATAATATTTCAAAAGCCACGATATTCTAGAACTTTAGTCATGAAACATTTTAATAATAATCTCCCTACCCACCTAATAGATAATCAAATGAAACATATTCGAAAAATTATTAGAAACAAATAAAGAATACCAGTCAGAGTTGTTGTCGACTTCCATTCTGATATAGGGAGGATCAGATATTTTCAAAATTTGTGTCTTCGATGAATTCCAAGGTGGCTTGTAAGGTCGATTCTTGCTCGGTATAAACGGAGACAATAAGGACAGACAATGGTGGCTGCCTTTGAACTTATTTATGTTATCCTAGTTCATTGTCTTAACCATAAAAGAAAACAATCTTACCTCAATAAATTTAATTCAATAACAAATATTTTTAGATGTATTTCACGGCTAAAACAAAGAACATAACAAGCTAACACGAGAATATACGATATTTAAAAAAAATACAGAGACCAATGACGTGTAAACACGCCATACTCGATAACCTTCAAATACACGATGTTATTAAGACACAAATAATAATTTGATAATGGTTTATGAAAGCCATGAGTGTGCAGATTACATTGGAAAAATTTATGTTCAAACTCTGGCAGGAAAATGGTTCGAATCATTACAAAATAATTTTTTTGTTGTTTTTAAATACTTGGCTTAATCTTCAAGCAAACGTTCATAAATGAGAATTTCCTGCCGATATGGATCATTTATATACACACACACACACACACACATATATATATATATATATATATATATATATATATATATATATATATATATATGTGTGTGTGTGTGTGTGTGTGTGTCTGTGTGTCTGTGTGTGTGTGTACAGGGAGCGATAGGTAAATTGACGCCATTTAATATTTTTAATTTCGTGAGCACATTGTTTCTTCTTTTGTCGACTATACTGTATAGTAGTGTCAGTTTGGCACCATCTGTGAAGAAAAGATCATCATGACACAATTTACTCTGCCACAAATTTGGAAATAGCATGCTGTATTGCTTGTCATTCACGCCGGAAGCTTCAGTGTGTTTGGGTTTCAATCTGAGGACAGTGCAGAGGATTCGGAAAGAATTTGAAGAGTATCATGAACACTGCAAAGGTGGTTGAAGTGATCACTATTGATGGCGATGCTATGTCTCCATTCTTCTTCCCACAGACTTTACATGAAGACTGACATCAAGTTACTCTAGATTATGAAGGTTTTTTTATGTCTGGCAATAGGACTGTACCATGCCCCACATGCAGGAGAACCTAGTCATGGCTGTCAGACAATTTCTACGACCACATCTCCCCTTACATCTGGCCACATAACTTCCCAGACTACAACCTCCTTGATTATTATGGGTGGGATGCAGTTGAGTGAGAGATCGACAAAACTCCTTGTAACACCAAAGCTTAACTGAAGGCAGGAATTATGGAAGCATTCAACAAATTAAACAAGGAGACCGTCCAGAAGTGATACAGGAGATTCCAAAGTTGTCTGGTAGCCGTGGTTGAAGCCAATGACGATTATATTGAAGAAATTTACTCTTTACTATTTCAAGATATTTTTGTGGTATTTCTGGTAAATATATCTGTTAAGATGAGATTTCAGTGTTAATTTTATTTTTGACTAATTTAGACGACACTTTATCCATCTCTACCTATATATATATATATATATATATATATATATATATATATATATATATATATATAAATATATATATATATATATATAAATATATATATATATATATATGTGTGTGTGTGTGTGTGTGTGTGTGAAAAGTGTGGGTATATAAATATAAATATCAGAGATAGAGCTAACTCACATCTATCCAACCATATATATATATATATATATATATATATATATATATTAGGTTGGTGCAAAAATAATGTCGGTTTCCCACATATGTTACTATGTGAGAAAACGACATTGTTTTTGCACCAACCTAATATATATAAACATGTGTTGAAATGTTTTACAAATCTAACTACATGTCAAAACATCAGACTTTAAACGGGAACGAACTTCGGTCAGTGCACAGCCATTAATAATATTTAATAGATTTGCCACAAGTCCCGACCCCTGGTTCAAAGTTTCTTTCTTTGGCATGAACAATTAGACTGACACTTTTAAAATGACCATGGGTTTTCATAACAAATTATATCGGTGGTCTTGTCTGGACAATCGTGTTTCACGCCTTGTGGGTCTCTTTCATAAAAGGTGCCATCAACCAGCAATACAAAATAAATCTCCCAGATGCCCCATTTTGTCTCACTCTCATAGAAATATCCGTCAGCCATCAGTTTAGTGTGTCTTCGGTCAATCTAACGAACTGCTTTGCACTTCAGTGAACCGAAGAGTGACCAATATAATGTGAACGGACACCAAGGGGAAATAGTAGAGTGGTCGTTGAAGATTTTAAGTCGAACATTAATTTTCTTTGATTAGAGAGTGAGTTACGATCAGAGTCAAGAGAGTAAGAGATAATTAATCCTTGTTACTTTGGAGATATCATGGGGTCTGTACAAGGTGCACACATCAATGATGATAAAACCAACAGACATTGGAAACAAATCTAGAACTATAACCACACACAATATTCTCCTCTGTAATTAATAATAATTTGACAAACAAGAATTGTAGGTAATAATCTGAAGTTGTCCAAATTTCTGATAGGATGCATTTTCGTTGGCATTATTGTTTTACTTAAATAATTCCCAAGTTTTTAATTTCCGACAATATGGATCTCATTCTACAACCGATAATAAAGATCATAGATTAAAAATTATATAAAAGAAAACCCGTGAGACTGTCAAGCTTGCATCTGTTTCAATCTGGAAATTTGTTTTAATTCATTTGGTGGGGTTTGATTTGTTTTTACGGCATATCAATCTTTATGAGTTATTTAATGCTGACACAATTTTTATTGCTGGTAATATTTTTTCCTTCAAAAATGTATTACTGGTTATATTTTTTACAAAACTCTATTGCCTGTAATATCTATTTTTTAATGCATTGCTGGTAATATTTTTTTCTTCAAAAAATTCATTGCTGGTAATAACCTTTTACAAAAAATTTATTGCTGCTATTAAACCTATCTTTACACTTTAATAGTGTTTTGTGAGTCAACTATTTTCCCATAGCTGGGACCCTGACAAGTGCTACCATCCCAGGTCAGCGTGGACCTGGGAACACCAGCAATTAAGAGGTGGTTCCACGCTCCTCAAAACCTTCTGATCAGAGGCCTTGCTGTTGGATGTAGTTTATCGTCTTACCCAGGACACAGATGTAGTTTATCGTCATACCAAGCACGCTGTTTTAATTCGACAGCTATTTCACCAATTACTGTCTCAAATTTAACCATGTTTTCATTGGTTATTTTCCTTGAATAGCCGATTTCTAACCGCCCCCTTTATTTTTTTTATATTTATATACACTCACAATATTAGTACTTTTTTATTTACTAAAGTTTATATGTAATAAAAGGCACGAGAGCCACTCACGGTAGAGGTTTATTGAAAGACGTGACATGAATGCAAAAGTATGTTGTAGGAAGTGCAGTTTTATGACTGTATGGATGATATATAACGAATGATCCTTGACTTGAAGAGGTTTAGATTATAGTTTGCAGGGCTGCATGAGTCTGTTCCACAATATAGCAGTACTTGTAAGAAGATCTTTCTGAATGGAACTTTCATTTTATAATTCGAATACGGGGGAAATGAGGGTAGTGTCGAATCTGTGGATGTAGCACGACGTGCTGTAGCTGTAGAATAAAGAGTAAAGATTATCTAAATATTTTCCATGAAACTTTGTATCTGTGGAGGCATGCAACTTTGTATCTGTGGAGAAAGCTGTTGAAGAGTGGAGAATGTCTTCTCCTAAAAGGCCTACAAAATGGTTTTGAGCTCTATCAAAATTGGAAAGAGAGGATTAAATTCATAGAAATGTTGAATTAATTATTAAATGAAAAACAGTAGTTAATTTTTACATTTTGACTCGTATTTATTGCGTTTTAATTTCACTTGCTTATTTTCACTGCAACTTCTTAGAATTGTATTACAATAGATTAGCAGAAATCGGATATAAAAATCGAAATTCGGCAAGATCGAACTCGCATCCACAATTTTCAGAAGGTACGTTAAAAATTGCTCAGATTAAAATATCAGAAATTCTACCGTCTGTAACCTTGTATAAGCCGAAAATATGTGACAAAAAACCTCAAATATAGCTGAAGTGATTACTTAAATAGAATTCTGTTTCACTCGGAAGATGGCGCTATTGTTGTTTGCTAAAAAATAAGCAAAAATTCGAGAAACTTGTTGAAACTTTATAAAACATGAAATGGTAAGAAAAAACATTGTGCAATGGATATGTCAAGCAAAAGATAGTAAAACATTAAAACTCTGCAGAAATATTCTCTACTCGTGGGAATTTCCAAAGCCTCGCCATTTGGACATATGTTGATTTGCTGCCTCGTCTTAAACGAGGAGTTTGGATTCGTTCCCATTTTTTCAGACTTAAAAATGTCGTCTTATACACGATTATATACGGTATATATAATTTATAATTAGATAAAGCATTAAACATTATTATTAATTTTCGACAATTAATAATTATTAGCAATTCTTTATCTAATAAGGACTTGAAGAAAATAATCTTTCGTTTTTTTATTCTTTTCCACATAGTTCTCGAGTTACTTTGATATTAATTCTCTGACTGCAAGTAGAATGAATTGGAAAAAGATAAGTTTACAGCGAGATTAATACACGTTTTTTGACTCTTAAGATCCTGTCTTACTATTACAACGCCTTACATGATAGGCTGCGAAAACTATCCAACAAAGGCCTATTCAATAGGGTACGAATTTTTTAAATCGAATTTCGATGATAAAATATGCTGTTTAAAAAATGATTTCAGCCCTGGAAGTAAAGCAAAAGCAATAATTACTTTCAGTTTATAATTACATACACAAATTTACTAATATATATATATATATATATACATATATATATATATATATATATATATATATATATATATACTTGAGGTGTTTTGTGCTGTCTGATTGGTTACTTCCGTATAAATTTTTCAAATGCGGTCTCTTTTTTAAATATCTAATTTTAAATTTTCAAATTCCGAAACTGAATAAAATCCACCATTCGAGTTGAATAAAACTAACGCATTGACGTTAGTTGCAAGAGTCTATACTCATGAGGTAACTTTGGATTTCTCTATTATGTAATATATATATATATATATATATATATATATATATATATATATGTGCGTGTGTGTGAAAAAATATAGTCTTAAGGTGTGCTATATTTATGGGATAAAGTGCTCAATATCAGAGATAGAGCGTGTGTAAATATAAAAGTGAACATAGAAGTCAACACTTAGAGGCGACTGTCTGTTTCATGCTATATGCAATCGTCAGGCCTGACGATTGCATATAGCATGAAACAGACTGTCGCCCCTAAATGTTGACTTCTATGTTCACTTTTATATATATATATATATATATATATATATATATATATATATATATATACTTTCAAAATGAATGACAGAAAGAACCACCAACCTCTCAATAGAGAACATAAACAGAAAGCTACCCAAGAAGCACGATCTGATAAAATCTCTTTAAGATCCATCCGCCAAGTTTCGAGAGTCGGAACTCTGACGCAACATATTTCAGGTTACATTGGCCAAACCTCAACTATCCATATTTCCGAGCAATATTAAAGATACTGTCCATTTCTTAGCGATGTTACAAATCAAAATAGATAGGTTACCAAACGATTCACCCCTTGTGATCATAGATGTGACATTCCTATACTCCAACAACCCACATGTGAAGGGAATACGAACTTGTAAGAAGTCGTTGTGTACCAGAGTCTTTTCAGGTTTATAATACAAAAGATATCAGCAACATTATACTATTTATACTTACGCAAAACAATTTCGAGTTCAAAGGCCACTATTTTCTTCAAATCACAGGCTTCAGCGATGGGAACAAAAATGGCTCGCAGTTATGTGGACTTATTCATAGATGCCCTGGAACGAGATATGTTGAGTCGATACCACCTAACAGCCTTAAACTATCACAAATATATAAACGATACATTATATATATGGACACACGGTGATAACGGTCTCCACGATTTAAAAAAAAAAAACACCTCAACAATTCCCACCATCCCATCAAATTCACAATGGAATATTCCATCACTTCAATTCTGTTTCTGGATTTACCGATACGTGTAAATAGCAGTCATATATTCATAATACTATAAACAAAACCCACAGATTATAGTTGCCTCTACCAACCTAAAAAATCAACAATCTACAGCCAATCTTTATGCTTAAAATGTATCTGTTTGCAAAATTGAGGATTACAAAAAAAACATAGGACAAATTTTCAATTCCTTTCTCAATAGGAATTGCCCACTTCAAACTATCAAAATATCAAGCAGTAAGGCTTCCAAACAAAATAGAAATACCCTTATATCGTATGAAACAAATAAAAATAATTCCAGAATTCCCATGTATTTTTTTTTAATTACAATATTTACAAGCTTTCCTATAACTTAATAAAAATTTCTAGCATTTAAAACTCGACCAAACGATTAGAGAGATATTCAACGAGGACCCACTCGATGCTAGGCCTTAGCCCCAAACCTACACGCCCTCCTAACATCATCTGGCGTACATAAATCACCGCCTCACCAAAGGAATAAATCCTGATGTCCACAATGTAAATATGCAAACCACCTTTCTTGATTTGACACAATTCAAATCTTATTTATTTACATTTCAGCCACAAATTCACAAAACAGAGTTATGTGGGGAAACAAGAATGAAAATCTGTCTTCGGTTCAATAACCATAAAAACGTCATTAAAGACCACGACAACAAAAAACTGTCGCTGCACACTTCAACCAACCGAGCCACAGCATGGATAATATCAGATGCGTGCTTTGGGTGCCTTCATTTAAGAACCAACAAAGAAGACGTAAATCGGAATTAAAATAAATTTTCAAAATAGAATCACTTTATTAAAGGATTAAACATGGATCTGAGTTTACTCAGGCAATACAGTTTCCACAGAGGGCCCTCCACAAACCTAATCTTGACAAACTACTAGGCCAAAATGAAACTTCTTACAGTAATAAAACACGTGAGGAAAACAACAGCAACATTCCACGGACAAGTGAGTCTCATTTCTCTGTATTTATCTCATCTCGTTGAAAAATTACACAGTTGTGTCTTAAAATTCCAATTTTAAAATCTTTCTCTTTGTGCTACACTTTAGTCAAAAGGCTTACTGATATATAATAATTAACTTCAATCTTACTGACAATATTGTTATCATTTTGTTTATATATATATATATATATGTGTGTGTGTGTGTGTGTGTGTGTGCGTGTGTGTGTGTGTGTGTACGTTAATATTAGGTTGGTACAAAAATAATGTCGGTTTCTCACATATGTTAATGTTACCAACCTTGTTTTATTTTTCTAACAAGTAGACGATATATCCATTTTTCATTTATAAATGTGAAGAAAACTGCAGGCTGATGCTTCTCCCGATTTAGAATTACAGAAAAAGAAGAAAACTGCTAATATCTGAAAAACAGAAATACAAATTACTAAGCAACATTTGTAATCTTTATTTTCTTTTTAGCAAGTGAAAAAATTCACCCGTGGGAAGTTGGAAGGTGCCTACTCGCACCAACGGCCATGTTGTTGTTTTTTTCTGTATTCTTCTAAATACAATTTTATAAGTTTTATTTTTTCCTCTTTTTTTTTAAAAAAACAGTAAATATATTCTTCACTATTCGGTATGTTAGCTTAGGCGCGACATGTCATGAAGTCAAAAACAGTTTCAAGGAACAATTTACAAAAGCATTTTTATTGGATATTTAATAAAGAACTTGTGTAAAAGTGAGCCAATACCAAAGTTATTGCTATATTTACACATTAATATGTCCATGCCTAACTCCCTACTACATAAAACCCTTCCACAAGATTCTATAAATAAGTTTATTCTTCTGTTGTAAAATCAGTGATTCTCTACTAAGTTCTTCTTCGCTTGTACTAAGATTGAGGATATAGACCTGTTCTTTCTCATAGCACCATAAAAACATCGCAAGGTGTCAAGTCATGTGACCGTTGTGGCCATTTCAACAGCACATTGTCATTATCACTGGCACGGCCGATCCATCTACCTGGTAGATTCTCATTAAGATAAGTCCGCACTGAGGTGATGGAGAATATTACGCAAGACATGCTACAACGTGTCTCGCAAGGTACTGGACGACTGATTTGACGTGTGTCACGTCACACGTGGTGCATATATTGAACAATTGTGAAGTTTGTGAAGTCAGTTATAAAATTTACGTCCCTTTGACTATCTTGTTCGAATTTTGATAAATAAATCTTTTATTGTTCAACATGAAGCCTATTTAATTTCGTTTGGTTGGGACATGTGATTACTCAGATATTCACATTTTAAATGATTTCAATGTTTTTGTGGGGTACCCTGTATTATGATATTGATTCTTCTTGCGATACGTATAGATCTTTCTAAAATTTTGTGTGCGATTTTGTATCGTACTTAAGGAATAAAACTTTATTCCAAGTGAAGTTTTTGGGGTTGATCATGTCAGGAAGAAGTTTTGACAGGGAAGGGAAGAGATGAAATTCGAGCTCTAGTAAGAAAACTTGTGGGTAAGGAAAGGAGAAGAAAGTAGCAAGGAGAAATCAAAACTTGTGAGCCAAAATGTCATTGAAGTAACGTTAGTGTTTTATGCCTACCTTTATTCACCTGTACATAGCATTTCACCTGTCGAATAATTTGTGGCTTACAATTTAGTCAAAACATCAAAAGGCATAGGCATACTTACATTTAAGTAATATATCAATGAAACTCACGTACGTATATATCTGTATGTGTATGCAAGAAAAATGAAAATACACTTATATTTGTTCTTTTCTGTGTATGTGTGTTGATCACGCGTGCAAAAATATACGATCGGTACTTTTAATCAATACTAATGGCAAATCAAAATATTGGCTTTATACGCCAATTTTTTTAATGGCGCGAAAAAGTCTGAAATGGCGGGAAACTGAATTTTTTGTCAACCAATTTGGCATGAGTTGTTTTACATAAAAGTAGAAAGAAGATATAGAAACAACGGCAACAGATTAGAAAAGTAGAAAGATGGAAAAATGAGAACGCTGGAATATTGTTGCAAGTACGCTTTGCATCATCTTATATAATTGTCTTGCTTAGGCACCTCGAGGCCTTTCTAATGGTTAGCAAGCTTGTCTAGAACAATTACGACTGAGTAGTGAGTTCGATCCTCACTGGGTGCCCCATACTTTAGGCTTTGTGCCGCATCTAATCTGCGCTTAGAAAATCACTATAATTGTCTTGCTTTGCTGTATGATTATGTTTTCTTATATATATTTACACAACTTAGTTTAGTCTCTGTATATATGCGTCTGTATGAGCCAATGGCCGTGTGGCCGAGTGGTTAAGCCGTTGTCACAGGACTATAGCCAGAGTAACAGGATTCTTTCAAAAATATATATTATAATTACAAGTTAAACCAAAAGAAGTTTCTTTGAACGTTCAGTTGAAATATACATAATTTCTGGGATCTTTGGGAGAGTGTATCTCCAACGAATTAAATAATATTTATGTTGGTCACACCACAAACTCACTTTCACGACGCTTGACACTACATATGAATGAAAACTCTAACATTTTTAGGCATTTAAAACAACATGCCTGCCCGCATACACAATTCCGTAAAATACTTGTCGAAAACACAATTATACTTCGACATGAAAACAATAGACAAAAACTAAAAATCCTTGAAGCATTATACATCAAACAGTTGAAACCCAACCTAACCAAAATCAATTATGGCATCTCTACAAATATTCTTAAATGGCTATAATTGGTAACAGAAGCCATTGGTTTATGCCAACGGCTTTCCATACTTCATATTTCTCCAATTCACTCTCGTGTGGTCATGTGTGACGTCATGAGATGCGGTGCGATTTTCGCTTCTAGCGTCTTTAATGCACGTGTTTATCGTTGCTTAGAAATCTTCTATGTAAACATTGACAGACTATCATCACTGTCGTGTCCGTATATTGCTTAATATGTTGTAATTGACATCTTTGATAATGGCTTATATAAGCCGAAAGCTTAGATTGTATTAAAAAATATGGATCAATATTGTGAATTTCTTTCTTCGTTCAACGATAATGTTATTAAGCTTATCAAATGTTGCGAAAAAATTACATAAAATAAATAGACATCACTTGTCTATATTATTTAATGAAACGTGCATGAATATATATATATATATATATATATATATATATATATATATATATATATATATATATATATATATATATATATATATATATATATCTTGGAAAATCTCTTGCTATAACAATTACAAATGAGTAATGAGTTCGATCCTTACTGGGAGCCGCATACTTTAGGTCTTGTCCCACATCTAAGCTACGCTTAGATAATCACTTGGCCCAAATTTTTTAATTTTACAAAATAAATATCCTCTACCTTATCTGATGCAAGATCTTCCTAGGTACTAGTACCAATGTTGAACTTTATAGCTGTGTCATTTAGGCAGTTCTGGTACCATTATCACGGCCGGCACTTTCACGTGGTGTAATGGTTAGTAAGGTTGTCTGGCTAGATCAATTACGACTGAGTTCTTTCTTTATTGGGTGCTTTATACTTTCGGCCTTGTGTCACATCTAAGCTACACTGAGAAAATCACCACACCATTTTCATAACATGGAATGGGAGCATTTTCCATTGTGCCAGCCATATAGCGTTAGTTTTAGCAGGCGGTGGGGGGGTCCTCTAAGCGAGCCAAGTGACTAGACCATCCATGTCGTTGATTCGTAATCATGTATTTTTTTTAACTAATTCTCTCCAAACAAGGTGAATATGCCACTAAGATGCAAGCGGCTACTGGGGGTGAAAGAGAAGGAAAAACTTTACAAGGAACCAGGACCACAATCCCAAACAGAAAATAAGCGATAAACTTCTCCTATTCATGTTCAAAACACTGGGGAGGTACGTGAACCGGATAATAGGCGAACTATCTACTCCTATTAAATCTACTAGATACAGACCTTATAAGCCAGCTGTCGTAATCTCTTACCACGTACATTAAATTGCCATGAAATATTTAACGGACAACGCAAGGTGGAAATGTTCAGAGCGTAAATAGCCCAAGTCTTGCATCTCTTTAACAAAATTGTTAAGATTTATGCTTTAGAGATCCTCTACTTTCTGGCAACTTCAAATCAGAATGCGGCCAAAGCTTTGACTCAAGTTTCCTATATGTATCAGAAAGACTAATACTGACTGACTGAATCTAGACAATATATATATAAATATATATATGTGTGTGTATAAAGGACAAAATCCAGCAGCGATAGTCTGTTTCATGCAATATATATATTTATATATATATATATATATTTTAAAAAAATTAAAAAACATTAAGAATAAATCCTTAAAAGATGATTTGATAAAAATCGCCTGAGGATACCGTAAAGTTGAAACCAATGTAGCAAATTCAACTGATCTCCCGATTTTTTAAATTAATAGCACTACATGTTATTTTTAGTTTTAGTTTTTTCACACGTGTATTGGTCACTTGTTAATACCACTGTTTCATGGTCTGATTCAAATTTGACCATTAACTTTTTTATGTTTTATATATATATACATATATATATATATATATATATATATATATATATATAAAATAAAGTTATAGTTTTAAGGAAGGCTATATTTAAGGGTAAAAGTGGTGCATATAACGGATAGAACGTATGTAAATCTAAAAATGGACACCGTGTTTAATTCCGAGCGGCGACAATCTGTTTTGTTTTTTTATTTTTTTCGTTTTTTTTATATTTCGAAATATTTTCTATTTATTTCGTAAAAGATTAAATAGAATTTTTCCAATCATCTGGAACCTTCAGATTTCAATTTCAAACGTTGTTATTTTTTTTTAATTTTGTGCTATAAAAATGTCGGCTTTTTTTCCAATATCACCTCCTAACGCATTATCTCGCATTTTTTCTGTCATTTTATGTAGATGTCTCGTTTATTTATTTATTAAATACTTTTAGTTTGTTTGTTCCTAGAATTGATAATATTTTATTGTTATCTTCTTTTATACTTATTCTTTGTAGCATGTTTATTATATTTGATTTGAAGAAGGTTTTTCTCGTAATTCTAACAGCACACATTGTTTACACAATCTCAAAATACGCCCATTTCTTTCCGTTTTATTTTCGAGAAGATAATTACAAATCCTGATATAAATAGTTTAGATGAACTCGTATCTCTCTTGCTCCATTTGCGTTAATTTATCTGTATTTCCATGCAGTCGAATTATTGAAATACTTTTATTGTATTTTCTATTAATAAATTCATATAATTTCCTTTAGCACTCTCCTCACATAGTAGGTTAAAGACAGTCGCATATTCTACAGATTTAAATGCCTTTTTAAGGGTAATCTCTTTTTTTTTGTGGTGGGAGAGGTCTTTCTTGATATTTTTCTACACTATTTACATTATCCGGCTTATTGTTGTCATCTTTGTCGCTATAATTATTACTGTTATGGTCCGGTTCCTTGTACCACGGTGATAGTCCAAGGTAGAACCAATAAAGAAGAACTCGAAGGCGGATATGGAATAACACAGATATATTACAAACAGGAATATAAACAGAGGGGTAGAAAGTGTTAGTACGAACAATCAGGTTTAGTAGTAATTGTCTGAACGTGACTCTGTTTCGGACTGCCTCTGACTCGACTGACTGACTCGCTCGCTCTGGCTGACTGACAGACTCCTGACGGAGACTCCAGACTTCAGACTGAACGGTATTTAGTCCCCCCACCACCACCAGGGCATCATGTGGCACAAGGCCGGTTTAACGTGGGATCTCAGAGCCCGTGGGATCTCAGAGCCCATGGGCTCGGCCAAAAATATGCCCTTTGAACCCGTATAAACGGGTTCAGGGTTGGTTTACCTCCCCGAAAGATATCCCCGAAAGATACTCCACCCTTCGGCGTAGCCTCGTTCGGGTTCCTCCCCGCCCGAAGGCTAGAGAGTTCAACCGATCAACCGATCAGCAGGTCGCCCGACTTCAGACTGAACGGTATTTTGTTACCTCCCCCCCCCACGAGGGCATCATGTGGCACAAGGCCGGTTTAACATGGGGTTTCAGAGCCCGTGGGCTCGGGCAAAAATATGCCCTTTGAACCCGTATAAACGGGTTCAGGGTCGGTCTACCACCCCGAAAGATACTTCGCCCTTTGGCGTAGCCTCCTTCGGGTTCCTCCCCGCCCGTAATTCAACCGATTAGCCGATCAGCCGGTCGCCCGACTTCGGACTGAACTCCATGCTTCCTCTTGAGGCGCAGTATTTATTACGTATGGAATAGTCCATTATGTTATTATGGGTAAGGTCCCATAACAATTACAACGTTTCGGCCGTTGTACGCTCCGGCCTTCTTCAGGTGGTTGGAATGTCGCACTGAAACCTTTATTTCGTTCACTGGGGTAGGCTGTTCTAGTTCCACATGCCAAGTTTAATGGATGTCAGTTATCAGTTATCTCCTGTTAATTCCACTCTGAAAGTTCTCCACTGCCTTAACCGGGTATTGAACTCAGACTCTTTGGGTCATGTCACTGGATTTAACTAATGCCTTTATCCACTGTGCCATGTGTCCTTGGAGAACTTTCAGAGAACATTTTTACTTCATCATAGTTTATTCATGTGCTTAAGTATGAGAGTATGTCAGTGAATAATTGTGAAGGAAACGAAAAGAAGCAAAATTTTAATAAACGTCATTTGCCTAATTAAATTAGGCGAGTCATTCAGATGACCAAACCGTTTACCTATTCTTTAGTGTACCCTCTAAAAAAACTTACATGTTCGCTGAACTGGTTTCCATTTAGATTAGTCTGTTGGTAGTTTAGTGACTATTAGAATGATTGTTATATGTTTGTTAATAATTACATAATTACCACGATTTTTATTATCCTCTTTTTTATGGTTTGTTTACCATTGATCTCAGTAAGTGTCAAGTCAAACCGGTCACTTTGTAATATATCCAATCTCTGTATATAATCGAGCCCCCCACCCCAGATCGGAATGTGTCTCAAGCCCGGTTTTACGTGGGACATTCCTATTCCTCGTAGACCGCGTATACACGGGGTCGGATTAGTCTACCTCCCCAGATAAGACACCAGTCTTTGGTATAGCCTCGTCTGAGTTCCTCCTACCCAAAGGCAGTGCAATCCAAACTCAGATGTTTGGCGCACTGTATCCAATTTCGATTATTTGAGACATGGGTAAGCGTTTAGGCGCAAAAGACGTGCTGATTGACAGTGCTGTCTGCGATCGCCTGTCAATAAACGCTGTTGTTGGGAGGTCGTTGATGAGATGAGTAATTAGCATTTGGAGATAAGAGGAATTTAAAATCGGCCTAATTACATACTTCTCTGCTTGAAAGCGCCTTTCATCTTAGCTGTCAGATACGCATTCTTGGCATCAATTGACCCGACCGGGCCACCAATACCGTAGTTCTCAAACGTGCCCAGTTAACCAGAGTATGTGCTCTCTTCTCTGCTGCTTGGACATGTGCACAGTATGCCGGATGGGAGGATTCTGGAGCTCCTTCTATACCGGCAAGAGAGCACGTGGGCGTCCACATCTTCGCTTCGAGGAAGTCTGCAAAAGAGACATGAGGGCGATGGACAGGGTTATCGAGAGTTTGGAAGAAGTCCCCGACGATCGCTTACGCGGGAGACGCGATTTACACTGAGGGTTGGAGCGAGGAGAGATGAAACGAAGGTTTGCCGCCGATCGGTAGTGTGCTCGACAGAAAGAAAAAAAAACAAGAAGACATCGGGGGAGAGCGTCTTCACATGCAATCGTTGCAATTGAGATTGTCGTTCCCGTGTGGGCCTGTCAAGCCATAACAGATGGTACACCGCCATCAGCAGCTGAAGCATAACTCTTTGAGGACGGATCCAAAGTTTCTCGGTAACGACGGGTGCCGCACACAAGTAGTAATGATTTGTTTCAAAGATTTACGGATAAGGCAACAGATATCAGTTAAGAAAATGGAATCAGAGAATCGTTCAAACTCTGGATAAATATCCTTAAGAAAGGCATGAAGTTATCTCTTCCTGCCTCAACCCCACATCTATGAGTTAAATAACAAGCTAGAGTGGACTATTTAGATCTTGATAGCAGTCAGTCTAAGACAAAACAAACTCTGAATTCCAAAATGTAGAATCACAAGAAACCATTCCATTAACTTTTCCAAGAATGCAATTCAATGCACAGCTAATAAAAATCTGTGGAGAATATTGATCGTCCACACTCTGAAGGGAAACGTTATTTTAAAAAGAATAGATTCTGAAATTTATATTTTTACTTATCATAAGTTAGACTTCTTATTTTGGCACAAACAGAGAGAAAGGTCCAAGGGTTTGAGGACCAATGGATGCGAAAAGTCCTTGTCATCTTGTATTTGGAACATAAAACCAATAATTTTGTGCGGAAAGGGGTTGAAAGTATTGTGTGCCACCAGGAATCTTTCCTCGTTACTCTCAAACGAAGAAAAATGGCGTGGTTTGGACATGTTACAAGTCACGACATCCTGTGCAAGACCATCATGCAAGACACCGTTGAACGTAGGAGAGGACGCCAATGCAAAAACTGGCTGGACAATGTCAAACAATGGACAAGTATGACAATACTAGAATTACTATTGGCTTCCGTTGATAGACCGTTGTCGAGAAGATTCAGTCTGGCTTCTCTATTCGCATACACCCCTCCCACCGCCTTGCGATTACAAAAGTCAAGCGGATGATTATGATGATGATAATGATGATGATTTTGTTCAAAAGTTTCCAGTCTGATTTAATAAGAGAAGATACAGTTTGTAAGAATTTATGCGTACAATCTGGGCTTATGAATATTATGAGGACACAGAGAAATTTACTGCTTGGATGGTTCGCATCGTTAGAAATTGCCATTACAAATTATATAAAATAACGTTTAATATCTGTCTGTATGTCTGGGATGAGGAGTTATCATTATTTACAGACAGATTATCGTTGTTATCATGTTTCGGTCATTGTGGCTTGAAGCCTTCATCAGTTGCTTATCTATCCGGGTCACCTACATGGAATGTCAAACTCAACACTTAAACAAT
>OZ010579.1:129994095-130011595 GCA_963932145.1 Acanthosepion lycidas | reverse complement strand
TTTCGCGCATGCGAGCGCGTTGTTTGCTTTTGATTATATCGACTGCGCAGTATAGCACAGTCAGTTGGACACCGTCTGTGAGAAAAAACAAAGCACCATGGCGCAATTCACTCCGCCATAAATTTGAAAACGGAATTCTGTACTGCTTGGCATTCGCTCCGGAAGCTCCAATACGAACATTTCAAAGTTTTGGGACGTCAATCTGAGGACAGTTCAGAAGATTCGGAAAGAGTTGGACGAGTCTAATGGTGATTAAGAAGGTACGGAAGCTCGGAAAACTCACTTTGGTCGCTCTGATAAGAAAAGGACTTTTTGTGAGAGCCTCAGACTAATCTTCTAGTTTACAGAAGCTGACTTTTGGACACACCTAATCTAGGTATTGTATTTTTTTTATATGGTGATATGTTTATTTATATAGGAACATATCGTTATTCACTGAGAGAGTATGTATAGTCTGGCCCAGGGTGACATTCTTAGAACACCAAGAGAAATGGAGACAATAATAGAACGCTTAAAGAATTGCAGACAATAATAGAACTTTTAATGAAATGGAGACAATAATAGAATTCTTCAAGAAATGGAGACAATAATAGAACTGCTGGAGAAAATTGAACGCTGGAGAATAATGTCTTCTATGTGAAGCCTTGCGGATATTTAATCTGTCGTGATATGTGTACACGTATATACACGCGTTTCCATGACATATTTATATATTTTGATGCATATGTTTTCATATAGGTATCTGTGCATGGCTTGAAAGTTAATTTTGTGTATTTTGTGATATCTATTTTGCGTAGTAACTGAAATATCCTTGTAGCGAAAAGAAGTTTGCACATATTCTTCAAATTTAGAGTGTATAACAAATGTATAATGTCAGCTATGACGCACGGGCGTGAAATATGGGAACGGAAAAAAAGTCCGTTTCAAAAAGGAATCTATAAACCCCAAAGATCAATGAAATGAGTAATACTCGGGAGAAGTGTAAGTCTTAGAAAGAAGACAACATGAACCAGAGGACAGAAAAAGATATGGAATGTACGGGAACTGACTAAACGATAAAACTGGATAGCATACGCAGCAGGAAAATAGCAGACAAAAGATGGAGAGATGAGATAGAGGGTTTTACTGATAACAAATGCCAGAGAATATCACAACCAGGAAATATTTATGTAAAGCATTTTTCCGCAGTGAACAGTGCACTCGTAGTCTCAGATATTAATGATGATGATATCTACCTCTCTCTCTCTCTCTCTCTCTCTCTATATATATATATATATATATATATATATATATATAGGGAGAGAGAGAGAGAGAGAGAAAGATATTGATTGATTGATTGATGCATGTTTTATTAAATAATATAGACAAGTTTTGTCTATTTATTTTATGCAAATTCCTTTCTTATCGTCTGATCAGCTTAATAACATTATCATTGAAAGACGAAAGAAAATCACCATATTCATCCATGTTCTATAATCCTATCTAATCTTTCGGCTTACATAAGCCATCATCAAAGATGACAATTACATTACAATGTATTAAAAAATACACGGACATGGCAATAATGATAGTCTGTTTATGTTTACACGGAAGATTTCCAAGCAACGACAAACTCGTGCATACGAGACGTTGGAAGCGAAAATCGCACCGTGGCTCATGACGTCACACAGGATCACGCGAGAGTGAAAACGAGAAGTGTTAAGTATGGGAAGACGTTGGTATAAACCAATGGCTTCTGTTATCAATTATTGTCATTTGAGTATATCTGTGGAGATTTCAAGTGTTTCATGTATATAGCTTCAAGAATTTTTAGTTTTTGTTTATTGTTTTCATATTTAAGTATAGTCGTGTTTTCCACAAGGATTTTCTGGAATTGTGTATGCGGCCAGGCCTGATGTTTTAAATGACTAAAAATGTTAGAGTTATTATTCAAATGTAGATTCAAGCGTCGTGAAAGCGAGTTTGTGGTATGACCAACAGAAATATTATTTAATCCACTGGAGATACAATCTCCCAGAGGGCACTTGAATTTGTAAACTATGTTTGTTTTTTGCAAATTACTAACGTTGGGGGAAAATCATTGCGAAGAATTGAGTTGGATATACTAGATTTAGTGTAGTATATGATTAACTTAATTTTTTTCCTAAGATATGTTGTAGATATATTAGTAATTAACATTTTTTAGTATATTTTCATATTGTTTAGAATTAGTATGCATTTAATTACGATATAGGAGATTAATATGTTTGAGATTAGTAGAAGCAGTATTATGTACTATTTGCTCAGTATTGAGATTTCTAAGTTCACTGTAAACAATCTGTTTTGTAGATGAATTAGCTTCTGCACGATATATTAGATTTTTTTATAATTGATGTATGTTGCGGATACGGTTTGGTAAGTCTCCATGTGTATTTAAATGAAAGCTAATTGAGCTATGGCCAGACAGATGTAAGGTGAGTGTTCTTGTTAAACATGTTGTAGTATATCTAATATAATTATTTATGAATTTGGATTGATCAGGAGTACAGTTTCTTAAGGGAAACATGAATTTGTAACTAGTATTGATTCTCTATAAACTGGATCTTGCAGGTAAGTTATTGTTGTTTACGTTGAGATTAGCATTTTTAAATATTTTCTAGTAGATAATTTAATTTTCTTGTTTTTGTCGAATAAATTTATATATATATATATATGTATATATATATATATATATATATATATATATATATATATATATATATATAGAGAGAGAGAGAGAGAGAAAGAGAGAGATAGAAAAAGAGAGAGAGAAAGAGAGAGAGAGAATAAAAATAATCGTCCATTAGACGTTAAGTGTCAAGCGGAGTGAGTTGTTTATTCTGTGGAGGTTAGTGACAGTAGCCATTTTAAGAAGACATATATTGCTTGTACCGAGGGTACGTTTAAGAAGGGGTATAACCATACTCCTTCTTTTAGAGAGCCACAGGAATGACACAAAGCTTGCAGATTGAGTTTGGATGTTGAGAGAAACAAATGGCAGAAATCCGTGTATAAAGATAATCTTAGAAAGGTGAAGCCGGGCAGAGTCCATGGGAGCAGCTTCGGACTAAGTCAGGTGGAGAAATTGGCTATCGTTACATATCTAAGCAAGAATGTGTTTCTTAATAAGTGTCTTGCTTAAATACCTGCATGTAGATAAAACCTCAGGTTTTATTTAAGTGCAGACATTTAAGCAAGTATTTTCTGTGTGTATGTATGAACCCGGATGAACGTAATTAATAATTTATTTTTCTCTTTCTCCCCCCCACTCCTCTTCTTTAGCCCTCGCATCGATTTTATTTTCTTTTTTCCCCTCCCTCTTTCACCATTCTTCATTTCATCCGGTGTTCATGCATAGTGGTGGAATCCACTGACTTGTTCATTCTTCTATTTGCCTGAAGAGATCTTGCGGTTGAAAAGTGGATAGTAAGGTAGATTGTATTTTAGTGCTTTTGCAAATATATATATATATATATATATATATATATAGATATATTAACTATAAAGTACAGTGTGTGTGTTTGTGCGTGTGTTTGTGCGTGTGTTTGTGTCCAAGCAACTCCTCCGATCCCACTGATCCGTTTTCAATGATTCATAGCTTAATCAAAAGCACTAGAAAAGTTAGGCACATGGAACGATTTTCGTTGAGATCAGATTCAGGGTTGCCAGATGATGCAAGTTTAACAATTTATATTAATATATCATACCAGCCTTTATCGTTGTTTTCATGGCCCAAGGGAGTATCTCTTATTTTACTTTTGTGTCCAAAATTGCAGTGCACGTTTTATTATAAACTAGCTTAAAAGACACCAGTAAACTAGAAAATGACTCAAAATTGATCGCTGCATTTAGGTATTGAATTAATGTTTAAGCTTACCTGTTCAAAGTTCAATGATAATTCTTCTGCTGCCACTTAATTTAAAGACCATTTGATGTAAGTAGTTCCTTATTTTCAGTACAAACAATGATTTTTATTTCATGGCTGACAAAACAGGGGCCAATTTATAATATACAATTAATACAGTGGGAGAATAGAAATTAGAATTAGTTATTCATCCAACATTTGAAGAGTTAGAGAAAAATAAAAGCTATTAGGTTGGTGCAAAAATAATGACGTAATAATGTCGTTTTTTGACGTATTTTTAACGTCAAAAAACGACATTGTTACGTCATTATGTTTGCACCAACCTAATAATTAAGATATATGAATATTTATATGAATATTTATATGAATAAATGCGAAATTTAAGTGCAATTATACAACGAATATCTGGGGCTAAAATGCCCCAGACCCTCTACTTCATAGCAATTTACACGGTGTTTACTCATTCCCCCATAAGAATGAGGTGAGACACAAGATCGGATTAATGTGGGGACCCCAGCGCGTACACTCGGGCAGGAACAAAAATTCCCCACAGCCTCCGCAACCCACGGTTGCGCTAGCCTCAGTGCGAGCACCGATTCCTCCCTCTTGTGCAATAGGAGGGCGCGGCCTTGGGCAGTTGTTCCCCAGGGCTATAATTTTCCTCAGTTGCCTCTCTGACCTTTGAAAGAGAAGCTCCTGGGCGCAATCTGTCCAAGGACAGAGACGCAACTAAGATATGATATGTGCATATATTACTTATAATAATTTCTACGCAGAGTTTACCCATTCCCCCACGAGAATGAGATGTGACACAAGGTCTTTTTAATGTGGAGACCCGAGCGCGTGCACCCGGGCAGGGTCCAAAATTCCCCTTAGCCCCCGCAAAAGTCGGTTGCGCTGGCATCGGTGCGTGCACTGATCATTCTCTCTAGTGCAATGAGATGACGCGGCCTTGGGCAGCTGCGACCCCCGGGCCAGGCACCTCGCATTATAATTTTCCTCAGTTGCCCCTCTGTCCCTTGACAGAGTCGCCCCTGAGCGCACTCTGTCCAAGGACAGAGATGCAACTGAGAGATGATAAGTAATGTGCCTAAATTACTTATTGTAATCTATACGCTAAGCATTCAATATCTCTATTATATATTATCTACTTCTAGGTGATATCAGTCTTCAGGTTTCATTAATTTGCACATTGATTTTTAAAAAGTATATTCAATTAATAAAAAGTCTTTCATTCTTTTATTCAAGAATTGTTTTGGTTTTCGTATCAAAAATAGTTCTGTTTAGGAATATCGTCTTATAAAATGCATAAAAGTGTTTGAAATTTGCATTTTACTTGGCCTTCAACAAGTTGGCATCTATTTGTAAAACTTTCCTTAACAATAACAAGCTAAGCTTACTAGTATATATATATATATATATATATATATATATATATATATATATATATGTGTGTGTGTGTGTGTGTGTATGTGTGTGTGTATTTACACCATTTACATTGTTCGGACTGTTGTCCTCATCTCTGTGGCCATTCATCTTTGTGGCCATATTCATGACATTTCAGTCGTTGTACGCTCTGTTCTTCTTCAGGTGATTGTAATTTCGAACCGAGACTGTGAGCTCGGTAATTTGTATAAAAAAATAATTCCAAGACGATAGAATCCAGGTAGAACTCAATGTCCAGGACAGAGTAAGGATATAATAAAAAGGCTTAAACACTAATATTCCATGGTCATAATTTATTCCATTAGAATCGTAAATACGATCCAATTCATCAGACCTACAAATTCAAAAAGAAAACAGAAAAAACAACTCCGGGAATAAAAAATAAAATTTAGTGAGATTGTATGTATGAGAGTGTGGGACGAATGTTAGAGTAAATGAAAGCTATAGGGAGGGGTAACAGACGAGAGAAGAACAGGAAGGTCTAAAGATTAAGGGGGGAATTAAAATTTAACAGAGAGAAGTTTCAATGAGGGGAGCCAAAGACGGTTTATGTGAGAGAAATATGAATATTCTCGGATGTCTAATACATTAAAGATGTAACCGGAAAGGATACATTTTGTGGTGACATACACACACAATAGACGATCTAATCTTAAAGATCAGAAGATGAGAGAGGGAGAGGAAAAGGAAAGAAAAGAAAAAGAGGTGGGGGGAGAGAGATGGGGCGAAGGGAACTAAAACCGAAGGGCATTTACTCAAAGGGCCGCTTGTGTAAATAAGAAAAGTTGACAAAATTAATATCGACTACAGGTTACAAATCAAATATAAACATATAAAAAAAACAAATATAACGATTATCTAATCTAGCAAGGAGCTATATTTCTACGTTCAAAAACACATGCGTATACACACATACACAACTTTTCGAATGGGGATACTTATCAAGAGCTAGAACCCCTAATAACTTCCTCGATCGATGTGATCTGTGCATCACGGGAAAAAAATTTATTATTAAAGATAAGAATCAAGATGAGTTGCTAAATCTTCGTAGTGAGATATTTTCTAAATGAAGACATAAGAAACGATTCAAAACATAAACACCGTTTTATAACGTGTTGTCACTTATGTCAGTTCCATCTTGGTTCAATAACATCGGGCATGACATTTTAATGGAATGACTATTATGTTTATCTATTATGTTTATCTATATATATCATTGTGTATGTTTATGCGGTGCGCTATTTTTTTTTTTTTTGATTTCGAGACAAATTTTTCAAAATTTTACATTTGATTCATATATAGATATGTATATGTGCGTACATGTGTGTGTATGTGTGTGTATATGTAGGAATATATGTATATGTGTGTGTGTATATATATATATATATATATATATATATGTGTGTGTGTGTGTGTGTGTGTGTCTGTGTGTGTGTGCGTGTATATATATGTATATATATATGCGTATATGGATGTATGTATATGTAGGTAGATGTGTACGTAGATGTGTTTATATGTGTGTGCGTATGTTTAGGTATGTATTTATACATATATATCTGTACATAGATGTATACGTATGTATGTATGTATATATATATAGCTAGACGGGGAGATAAAGGGATACATTGTTTATTTGTTGAGATGGGTGTATGTAATTGTATGGAGATGTAAGGTTTTATGTATATAAGTTTAGGTGCACGTATGTGTATGTCCGTATGTATATATGTGTGTAAATGTATATATATGTAGGAGTGGATGTGTATGGATGTATGTGTATATTATGTATATATATATATATATATATATATATATATATATATATATATATAGATAGATAGATAGATAGATAGATGTATACGTATTGATATGTGTGTACACGCCTATTTGTATGTGTGTACGTGTAAATATAAATATGTTGTTGTCTATGTGTGTTTACGCATGTGTTTTTGAACATAAAAATATAGAACAAAAGCGTATTAATAAAGAAACATTTTTATCATCAAGTTTAAACCAATGCTGAATTCATTGCATAAACCAGAGGCACCTTTCCTCAAAATAGATTCTATTATTTTTTTTCTTAGATATAAATCCAGTTACGGGCCTTGATTTTTTTTTTTTTTTTTTTTGTTCAAGACACAAGCGTCAACACGTGATAATATAAACATTTACAAACTTTGTGAAACGCTAAACGCGAATCCGATTAAAGTAAAACATTTTTTATGTAAACCCACTTGTAAAGAAAACAATTTTAATTTTAATATTTCCCTGTAAATATTACATGTATTATAAATATTATATATAAATAAATATAAATATTAGTATTTTTACAAATCTTATTTCTTATCTCTGTTTCTCTTTCTCTCTCTCTCTCTCTCTCTCTCTCTCTCTCTCTCTCTCGATATATATATATATATATATATATATATATATATATATATATAATTGTGTATTTGATTAAAAACGACTGACAAAGTACTGTGGTTAAGTTTTTTTATTTACTTTTTCTTGTTTTCATGCACATAGAATATTGTTTATTTATGCTTTTAAAATTGTATCTGTAGGTGAATAAACATATATATATATATATATGTGTGTGTGTGTAAAAGACAATAGGAAAACTGTAACAGTTGCCGACGCGTTTCGTCCGAGGTGGACTTTTTCAAGTCAAAAACGAAATGCTTTGAAAAAGTCCACATTGGACGAAACGCGTCGGCAACTATTACAGTTTTCCTATTGTCTTTTACATTTATAAATATTGTCTTTTTCTACAGGTTAACTCTGAGAAATTTTTCATATATATATATATATATATATATATATATATATATATATATATATATATATATACATATATATATGATTATTCACATATATATGCAATTTTAAAAGCATACATATACATTCTACGTGCATGTGTCTATATGTGTTCATATATAGAGATTTTCACAATCTAGTTTTTGAATAAACGTATATGTGTGTGTGCATGCGTGTGTATGTACGCATGTGTGTATGCGTGTTTGTGTTTGTGTATGTGCGTGTGGTGAAAAAGTTTTATGAAGTTTTAAGAAAAGCTACATTTCCTCCAGTAATTTATTTATATTCAGTATTCTCTTTCTTTTCATTTTTTTTAGAAAACTAAAAACTTCATTTAACGGCAAGCAAAGTCCACTCAACAATGAATAAACTGTCTTTTTCATCCCCCGACATTTTTTTCTTAAATTCTGCTTTGTGCAAATATACTTTTTATTAAAATTGTTATCATTCGTCAAAATTGGTGTATTACGGTTGATTGTAGACGCCATTCAAAGGCTGGAATTTTTTCATCATGAAGTGGCGAAAAGGGTTTTAATTTTTGAAGACGTTTTACAATTTCAGTTTGAATTCGATTCAGTGCCTGAGGATGTCGTATATCTTAATGCGTATCAGTCAAAAAAAAGAAAGAATTTCTCACCATGAAGAATAAAAGAATATAAAAATTAATACAAAAAAGAAAACAACACATCATTAAAAGATATTTTAATAATTGGAATGGAAACATCGATATAAATTCGTCTGCATTATATAGTTATTCTTTTTATTGGTGATATTCAATATTATAGAACTCATCATATATATATATATATATATATATATATATATATATATATATATATATATATATATATATATATATATATATATATATGTATGTATGTATGTATGTATGTATGTATATATATTTAAGAATTAAAAATTAAACATATAAACAGATATTTTTTATATATTTATTGCTCAAAATTAAAAATATCAAAATAATATAAAAAAAATTAAATGATATTAAAAATAGTGCATTAATAATATTAAAATGTATTTAGCTGGAAATATCAAATCCTTTTTAGATGTTAATTTACTTTCGTCGATCGTTCTGAATATTCGAGATATCACAATAAAAAATATTGGAGAAAGTATATATATATTTATTATTTGAACGTTATTTTTGTGAATACCTACGGGGAGAATTTCTCTATAAGATTAATCAAGTATTCAGGGTGGTAGACGAAATAAAACACTGTTTATAAATAAACGAAGCCTCTACCCAAATATGGGTATCCACTAAAAATAACTTTTAAAATGATTAAAAATATATCGGATTAATAAATAAAGATCCATTTTTTCTTTTATATATATATATATATATATATGAGAGAGTGAGAGAGAAAGAGGGAGAGAGAGGTGTCTACAATAAATGCCCCGGCTGCAGATTACATGTAGCATAAAACAGCTACTCGCGGAAATATAAGGGTACGTGTGTAAACAGTTTTTATTATTGTGACTAAAAGTTTGTTCCTGTATTGTATAGAATTTTGTACATGTTGCTTTGAACTCTGTAAATTTTACAGAATTAACAAATTTCATGCATACACGTATATCTATTTATCTGTATCAATCTTTATATATATGTGCGTGTGTGTGTGTGTGTGAGTGTTTGTAGAGATGCAGGGATGTCCTTTTTTCCGAATACGGTCTGCACATTGTGGCCGTGTTTGTAGTGAATGCTATTGAGTGTTGGCTTTTTTATTATTATTAGGGCTTCCATTATTTTTATATGTGGATGAGGTTATTATGCTTGTATTTTCTACCAGTATCTTTCGAATGGAGTCTGGTAGGTTTGTGTGTGTATTTTAATGGAGCCGTGGTCGAATAGGTGTAACGGAAGACGTCTGGATAGACATGTAGTAGTGTGACTGATGTAATTATTTATTAATTGGATTTGATCAGGAACACCATTATTGAAGGGGAAAGTTGAACTCGTCAATAATGTTGATTCTTTGTAGTTTTGATTTTGCAGGTGGGTTGTTATTTTGGAGAATAAGTTTAGCTGTTTGAAATTTTTTGTAATAAATAAGTAATTTAATTTGTTTGTTCGGGTGAACTGGTATAATGTATTTCTTTGGAATATTTCTAGGTGAAGATTTGTGGTGCTCATAGTCGACTGATATTTGTCTTTTGTAGGAGATTTTTATGTCATTTTTTCATTCTGTGTATTCAGTATATATATATATATATATATATATATATATATATTTCTAATTCTTTCTATCATCGTTGTTATTAGATGTCTCACATTGTGATAACAGAAGATCTGCCAAGAATGCTGAAACATTGTAAGAACCTGGACGCAAATTTACTGTGGCTAAACAAGTGATTAAAGCATTTTCTAGACATTTTCGTCTTAGTGAATTATCTTCTTTTTTAATTAGAGCAGAATTTTTTGTCAAAATTGTGATCAATTTGGTTATGATAAATAATAAAGACAAAATTATCTCAGCCGACGCGTTTCGTCCTCCTATATATATATATATATATATATATATATATATATATATGTATATCCCAGTATTGTTGTGGTGAACCGTTGGGAATTCTTTATCAGCAAAATAAGCAAAAGGAATAAAATAAACAGAGGAAAGCAAAATGAAGGAAAAGGCAGTATAGCCTTTCATGATTTCTGATATTATATTGTCTTAATTTATAAAACAAAAACGATACTCGAAAATGAGTCTTTAGACTTCAAAAATTGAGCTTTCAGCAATAAGGCTCAGTTTGAACAAGGTCGAAGAGTCACTCAAGGCAGAGTGTTATATATTAAGCGGTAAGGGGCATAGTTTATGCTGTCGAGTAGATAGAAAGATAACAGATTTCACAAAATCTGTCAATGGGTTGCCATTGGAATGAACTTCCCGTTGCGTTCTCCAGTTTTGAATTCGGGGATGCTTCTCTTAGACGGGTTGCCAACCAAGCCTAGAAAGTCCAATTCATCCTACTATTTAACCCGTATCTGGGAGAGCAGCTGGTTTCATGCTTTTCCCAAGAGCATTTGTAACAAAATGAATGTAAAAGATAAACACGATATATAGTTAAAAAAGGACGAACCGACGGGCCGTGTCTTCATATATATATATATATATATATATATATATGTCTTCATATATATATATATATATATATATATGAAGACACGGCCCGTCGGTTCGTCCTTTTTTAACTTTTCCCTTTTCACTACTCATTAATAATTATTTATGTCATAAGAATTCTAATAATTATATTTAATATTTTATTAAAGTCAATGTCTCATCGCTTTCTCTGTACAATCCCAAATTTGTTTTTTCTTAAATCTTTTCATGTCAACCAGTTTTTTTCTGAATATTGTAGAATTGGCGACGCCCCTTCTTTTATTAATGTTTACTGAAATCCATTATTCAATCAACTTTATGAAGTAAAAAGATAAAATCAATGTGAAATTTGGCAATGTCTCTTGAAAGTTTATCAATTCTTGGCTCTACTGCAGAAAGACTCACATTTAAAGGGAGATTTGTCGAAAGGCGATTTCTATAATTTCTTTTTGAATATTTAACAATAGAGAAACTAGTCTCACTGAGATAAGAAGTTGTGAAAGGTAACAGGAATCTGATTGGGGCTCTTACAGACACAGCTTTGCTCAAACCAATTTTCGAAATAACTTTTTTTCAAAGTACCATCTTCAGATATTTCTATAAATGAAATTGTATAGCAAGATGAAGCAGATAAAAGCGGAAAATTTCTAGATAAAATGAACAAGAAAAAATTATATCACTGAAGACCGCTTTGCCTCTTCAGGCCATCCCCAACATTATAAAGTAATTATATTATATATATATATATATATATATATATATATATATATATATATATATATATATATATATTGTGTGTGTGTGTGTGTGTGTGTGTGTGTGTGTGTATTCAATGTAACCAATTCACCCAAAGCTAGGCAATAATGCCACTAAGACGCAAAGGCTATTTGGAATAAAAGAGAAGAGTAAGACTTTGGAAGGAACCGGAAACATAATTTTAAACAGGAAACAAGGGATAAACCTCTAATCGTGTTGAAAAAAAACAGGGAGTGGTGGGAACTGGTCGATAAGTGAGTTTATCTACTTCTATTGAGAGAAAAAAAAACAATTAAATATTCTATATAGTTTAAGAGTACAGGAAGAGATATGAGAAGTATAAAATTGAAGAAGATTTTATGATGGTGGGCTGAAAAGTTCATAGTTTGACTATGAAGGATTGATGCTAGAGTTGTGAAATCTTGTATGCATTATTTTCATCTCTTCTTATTAATAACTGTATTTTTTCTTTTCATCTAAAGTGTAATCTGACATTTCAAAGAAGACTGTCCATCCTGTTGATAAAAAAGGCATTAACAGCGGATTTGACGTCATCATTACTGCGATACTGTCTTCCAGCCAAGTGTTCTTTTTTTCATGTTGGGAAACAGAATATAGTCAAATCAGGAGAGTGATTAACCATTTCAAACTCACAGTCCCTTACAGCAGCTACTGAAACCAAGGACTTGTATGCTGGAGCATTGTTCTGACGAATCAAAACACCTTTCGTCAGTTTTCTTGGGTGTCTGGTCTTGATATACTTCCATAACTGCTTCAGCATGTTGGTATAATACTCTCCATTGATGGTGTGGCCCTTCTGAAGATAGACAATAAGCACAATGCCTTTTGCTTCCCAAAAATCTGAAACCATTTTCCTCCTTGTAGATGAAACAATTTTAGTCTTCTTTGGAGCAGTTGAGGGAGGGGTGTTTCCACTGCATGGATTGTTTCTTTTTTTCTGGCCCAAAGTGATGTACCGAACACTCGTTAGGAAATCTTCAAGGAAACCAGCTGAATCTGCCTCAAACAACGTCATATTCTACTGTGATACGGTCATCCTAGTGCGCTTTTGATCAGGTGTCAGAAGACGTAGCACCCACATCGCTATGTCAGGTTCATTGTGAGGAATACTCTACTTTGTTATGGGATATACTAATTTGTCTATTTGATTTAAAATCAGTCGCCTGGGATTCATCACCATATGGTGATCACGACCTATATTTTCTTCGGTGGTCACAATTGCAGAACGTCCAGACTTTGAATCATCTATAAGACTCACCCTTCTCCTCTTATATTCTGTTGCCCACTTTTGCATTGTTGATAAAGCTGGAACATCATCCCCTAATGTAGTACCCATGTCAGCATGAATGTACTTGGGAGCTAAACCCTTTTTCTGCAGTTACTTGATAACACTACAATGCCAAATTTATGTCTATTATTCAAATGAAGTCACTACAATTTTCTTTTAAAGTCTTTTTTTGTTGTAAAAACAGATGTCGCTTTCTTTGGAAAAAAGAAATCAGTTATAATTAAGAGATTAAATAAATGTATGCGAGATTTCACAGTCATTCCTTTATAGTCAGCCTATGAAGTTTTCAACCCACCCTCGCAGAAGTAACCGGAAACCCAATCTTAAACAAGGGATAAAATTTACACCTGTTCAAAAAAGGTGTAGGAGTGTTGTGCGCGCGAGAATGTGAGTGTGTGTCTGTGTGCGTGTGCTCGTGAGGGAGAGAGAGAGAGATAAAAGATAGACAAATAACAAATATGTCGACAATTTAAAAGCATCTTTGAGTTGAGATAATTTCTTCATTTATGCAATTTTAATAAAAGACCAACAAAAAAACACTTTGAATTCCATTTCAACCCTAACCATATAACTGATAAACTAATTAACTTAACCTTAGAAAAAAATAAAAACAATACAAAATAATCATAATATAAAAACCGATATTAAACTATACCACAAGAATCATCTACACAGAAACTACAGACGAGACAAAAATATTAGAAGTAACTTAATATTTCCATACATATCATCTAACGACAAAAACAAAAAATGTGTTTCAAATCCTTACGTATTACAAAAACTAATCACCTATTAAAATCTTTCAAAATGATCACCACCAACGATACAAAAAACAAGAAAACAATGTTGTCTTTAAATTCACTTGCCCACTAGGAGAATAATTCTCTTAGTTGAAGCAACACATACACTTACATAAACCACTACATTATTGCGCCGATTAATGTTGCAGTTATTTGATAATAGTTCAATTAAATCGCTGATCACGAACCAACACAATACCAAAACACGAATAATCCGACAAATTCTTAAAATGCAATCTTATATGAAATGTAAAGATGACTAAAAATGCAAACATTACACATAAAAAACAAACCGATATCAATAAAATGTTATCAAATTTAGGAACAAACATATTAAATATATTTTATAAATTAAAAAAGACAGAGTGTTTAGGTGTTAAGTTAGTCTAAGCAAATTCTTGTCGATGGCCTACCCAAACCAAGCATCGGGTTAAAAAACATAGAATAAATTTTAGCGTAGTAATAGTGCATTTTATGTCTGGAACAGTCTCCACCAGAAATGGAAATCGACCCGTCAAATTTGTTTTCTCACGACTATGTTGCCGTTGTTCTTTTAATGACTTTTCACACTCATAGTATAAAGGTGTCGCCGACTAGACATCATGTGACAGTCACTTCAGTATACGAGGTCTTCTCTCAATCGCTTTTCGATTTCCGATTCCGTTCAACTTTTGTGCAAGAATCTTCGAGACTGTTCCAAATACACCACCTCCACAAGCTTTTCTTTCTCTTCCAATTTCACTCTTTGCTCTGTGGAAATGGCGACTGTACCTGATAGATATTCACAATGGTTTTGATTCGTTGAAAATCCCAGACACTGGCATTTACCCCTCTAGAAAATCTTCTGGTTTCTGCATACTCCATTTACCTACTTGTTCAATATATAGTGTTACTTTCTACACATATGCTAATCTCTTATATGGCAGTGAATGCAACATAATCACCTCACAGATTATAAAGAAACTTGAGACAGAAATATGGTTTCACAAATGTGAGGAATACTATGAACAGAATGTGTGAACAACGGGGAAGTTTTTAAGAAAATAGGCACTTAAAGAGGCTTATAGATACACTCAGAAAGAAATAGATGAAATGTGTAGAACATTTAATTTAGGCTTAGAGAATATAAGACTTACATGACATTCTGAAGGGAAAAACAAAACGAAAGAAACGTCATCAAAACTACATAAAGAATATTATGTGAATGAATGACAGGAAAAGGTCCAAACAAAAACTGGTAACGGGTCAAAGGTTACTTAGAACTACAGCTTACGATCGAATCAAGCTGTAAATACTAGTTTATGTTTGATTACCGGAGTTAAGCAGCGCCGAGTCAAATCATTATTTGCATAGGGGACTGTTTGGTCATACTCAGTACTGTAAGCAACCTCCAAACAATCTGAAATATGTCCGCCTTTAAATAAACGACAACAGGATGAAAAGCCATAAAATAAATGAATCAATTTAGAACTACAAAAGACAGGAAATTATGGAGAGCCATGACTCTATACATCCTGAAAGGATATGGTAGATTAAAGATAAGAAATAGTAATATTACCCTTGTTATCTTTTCAAACACTAATTGCAAATTATATTTTGTATGTGTAGGCGCAACCTGCTTGTAAAACCTCTAAGATTCTAATCATTTTAACAAATCACTGAGACTCGGTTTAAAAATAAAGAGCATGAAATTAAAAATTATATTCAAAAATTCTGTCAACGGAATAAAAACGCCCATAGTATTAACACACACACACACACACATACATATATATATATATATATATATATATATATATATATATACAGTCAACGACGAAATAATTCGTACACCCATCAATTTTTAATGTTTTTATCCATTTCTCAGAATCTAATGATCGTATGATGCCAGTTTTTATATGCCAATCTGCACAAAAAAGAATATAAAACTAAATTTTCAGAAAAATAGATTTAATGTAACAAATTTAACTGACGAATTATTTGTACAGTATGAAAAATAGAAAAAATTGAACCATTTTCACAATATTAATAACCAATCGCATGACCTCATATCTTTATAATTTGCTGCAATTATTTTCTGAGGTTTTTAATGAGCTTTGAACAAATCTTTTCTGTGATTTTCTTCCATTTTTCAAGGGTTAAACCTTTTAATTCCTGAAGGTGTTTGGTGAGTGACAATTTCTTCGAACTTTCAATTTTTACCATAGATTTTCAATAGGATTCAAGTTCGCCTGCTAAATTTGTTGTATTCAACCTATTTTTGTATTCCTTTTATTGTGCTTCTTAACATATAAAAAACTATCATCAAAGGGGAATTAGATTCTGAGAAATGGATAGAAATATTGAAAATTGATGGGTGTACGAATAATTTCGTCGTTGACTATATATATATATATATATATATATATATGTGTGTGTGTGTGTGTGTATATATATACTGTTTGCAGATTCTTCACAGATAATTTAATTGTCATTAATTTTACATCTTTAAATAAGTTTTCAAGTTATAAACAATTATGGACTCTTAATTGACTAAAAAGTCATAATTGTTTATTTTGTCCAGCAGAAGAAATTGAATATCACCTTAACATGACTTATTGAATAAACTTGAGTAACATCATCCTTAGGGATCTCCAGTGTCTTTTCAGACCTTGACTTGCTTTACCAAACCGCGCGCACATTATCAGATGTTCCTGGAGGAGATAGATATGGCAACAGTATTCGATGCACGGACGAATGGTAGATTTGTAAATGTGTAAGATGGACTCTAACGAGAGAACCTTTTGGTACGATACAAGAAACCAATTTCCTTGCAGCAGATGCAGCTAATGATTCAATTCAGTTGAAAACGTGAGGCCAAGGCACAGTAAGACGCCCTCCTGGAGTCGAGCATTAACCATGCTGATGGCGGGCAGGGATTTTTCTCCATAGTGGTTAAGTGAAAGTAGTTTAGTTTTGGAGGCATTAAAATTTACAAGCCATTTCCAGTTAACGACTGATTGGGCGTCCTTTTCAAAAGCAGCGGCCAAGTTAACTTTGTCAGCTCTTATGTATTTGCTATTGAGACAGGTGTAAATGCTAGTGTCATCTGCATAGATGCCTACTTGGGAACTGATGACAAATGAAAGATTATTGATTAAGATCAGAAACAGCGTAGGATTCAGTAGAGATCCTTGCAGGACACCCGCGTTCGTGTGAAATGATCTGGAAGCGAGCCTGTTCATAACGACCTTCATAACCAGATTACAATTTCAGAACAATTCCCACGAATAAAATTCAGATGGAATTCAATTTTCCGTTGTCAGTATATCTAGACTCAAAAGAAAACATCTTCAACGGATTTTCTCCGTTCATTTATATCATGGGACAACTC
>OZ010579.1:129946595-129989095 GCA_963932145.1 Acanthosepion lycidas | reverse complement strand
AAGGGAATTCCACAGACGAGAGGTGCGAGACATGAAGCTAATGGAGTAGAAGAGACGGCTACATTTAACAATTTCGACAGTCAAAGGGTGGGACCGTGATGCCGACCTAGTAGCACGCTTAAATTCAAGCAGTCTGGGAACTAGCAATAGTAGCTCGTCGGAGCAGTTGCTGTGAAAGTATTTGTAGAAAGGACAAAGGGAGAGGACGGTACGTCTGTGAGAGAGCGACTGAAGACGAGATGACAGATCAGGACCAAATTGCAGATATACCCGTAAATTTGGAGCATGTTCTACATATGCGTGAATAAAATACATCCAAAGTATTGCATATATATATATATATATATATATATATATATATATATATATATATATATAAAAGTGAACATTGAAGTCAACACTTAGAGGCGACAGGCTGTTTCATGCTAGAAGCAATAGTCAGGCCTGACGATTGCGTCTATCGTGAAACAGTCTGTCGCCTCTAAGTGTTCACTTCAATATTCACTTTTATATTTACTCACGCTCTATCTCTGATATTAAGCACTTTATCCCATAAATATAGCACATCTTAAGAGTATATTTCTTCATATATATATATATATATATATATATATATTATTATTATTATTATTATTATTATTATTACTTAAACTTTATTTTTAGTGGAGATCCATATTTGAATGGATGCTCTGTTTCTTTTGATCTACCGGCCTGAATATTCGACAAATCTTATTAAAAAGTTATGTCCGCAAATCCTTCGTTGCTGAGTTATTAAGTTCAGAGTTTACGATGGGTGCTGTTAACTGTAGAATACAAGATAAAATACAAAAATAATTAAAAAAATTTGGGGGGCGAATTCCTGAAACGAAAACAAGGTAAAATGCCTATATAAATATGGAATATCACTAGTGTACCCAAAATTTAAGGTCCCCCTACCCACTATAGATATATGTGAGAAATATCAGGCCATCCCATAAGTTCTGTCCGAATTTAAACTTTTTGTTAAAATGAACGAAATTTAAATAGTATTTTATAATGTCTAATTTAGAGGCATTTAAACTGATCAAATTTTATTTCAGAGAACAATAAAATTAAATTTTGTTTGATTAAAACCCTGCTAACATGGAAGTACCCAAGAATCATTTGAGGCACATAATGCTTTATGAGTTCAAGAAAGGAAACTCAGCAGCCGAAGCGGCTAGAAACATTCACTCAGTTTATGGAGAGGAATGTGTGAATGAAAGAACTTGCAGAAGATGGTTTGCAAAATTCGGAGGTGGAGATTTCACCCTTGAAGATGAAGATCGAACCGGACGTCCAGTTGAGTTTGATGAAAAGCTTCTTGAAGCAGCTCTTGAAGAAAATCCTGATTTATTGGTTGAGTAATTGGAAGTGGTTTTCAGTTCAACCCATACAACTGTTCATCGTCATCTTCAACAACTTGGAAAAGTTCCTAAACTTGGAAAATGGGTGCCTCATAAATTGTCTGAAAACAACCTCAAATCCCGAGTTGACATCTGCTCTTCTCTCCATTCTCGCCAACTTGTTTCACCTTTTTTGGATAGACTTGTGACTGGCGACGAAAAATGAATCTTTTATCGAAATGTTAAGCGTCGTAGACAGTGGTTTGATAAAGGGGAAAGACCCCAGCCACAGGTGAGAAGGGAACTTCATGGGGAAAAGGTTCTTCTTTCAATCTGGTAGGATCGCCAAGGAATAATCCACTTTGAATTCTTACCACCTAATGCAACAATTAATGCCCAAATATACTGTCAGCAATTAGAGCGTTTGAACTAAGCTTTGAGGAAAAAAAGACCTGCTCTAGTGAATCGAAAAGAGGTGATGTTTCATCAGGGCAATGCGCGACCCCACACAGCAAGAAACACGTCACAAAAGATCGAAGAACTTGGTTGGGAGAGAATTCCCCATCCACCTCATTCTCCCGATCTTGCTCCTTCACACTACCATTTGTTTTGTACCTTACAGAATCATTTGGAAGAAACAGCTTTTGTAACACAGGAAGAGGTTAAAACTGATATTTGTGAGTTCTTGAAATCAAAGTCAAAAGAATTTTACAGTAATGGAATTAGTAAGCTTGTTAATAGATGGAAGGAAGTCATAGATAATCAGGGAAAATACATTGTTGATTGAATCTGTAATTAAATGTAACATTTGATCACTTTCTTTATTCAAAATTCGGACAGAATTGGTATGACCTGATAGTTTGTTGCGTGTATGTTTCATAGCACGAATATAACTGCACCATCTACATGCAAAGAAAGGCTAAAATAATGGAAGCCTTATTAATAAAAATAAAAAAAAACAATACTTAATAATATCAATTACGAACATGGACACAATATCTTGACCGTGTTTTGAAAAATGAAAACAATTTATAAAACATACATGCAACAAACTATTTATTATACAACAGGTAAAATATTTATTCCTTGAAAATGGCTAAATGCCGTATTCAATGAAATGTGCATATATATATATATATATATATATATATATATATATATATATATATATATATATTAATGACAACATCCAGCAACCATAGTCTGTTTCATGTTAAGGTATTAAAGACGGTTTGAAAATTGCTTTTAAATATGGAGCAGATTGTCGCCGTTGGGTGCTGACTGTCCACTTTTACATTTATATACGCTCTATTCCTGAAATAAATGTAGAATACAAAATACACTCCAAACATAATTTTACAAACTTTGGGGGCGGGTTCCTGACATCAGTTAACTCACTACTAGACACGTTTAATGATGAAGAGAGACTAGCCACAAATGTACACGAATGACAAAAGTAACCTAATCTACATAGTAACGCAACGCTATCTAACGTAAACTCTCTTTAAAATTAATAACTCAAAAACGAAGAATCTTTTAGTCTATGTTTTTATGGACTTTTGCCCTAGTTTTGGCGTGAGGAGCCCACCCCCAAAGTGTGTAAAAGTATTTTTGATACACCATATATATATATATATATATATATATATATATATATATATATATATATATATATAAAACAACAAAAAAGTTGCAAATTAAAAAATAATAATGTTTTTATGAAAGTATTTATTTATATTTGATATTTCAGATCGACCTCGATCTTTCTTCAGGAATAACTGTTTTTAGTGGTTTGTTTACAAGTAGCGTCCGTTGCGAGTTGCGGGCGTCACGTGATATGGAACGCCACTGTGTTCGAATATTTTAACGTAAATCTAGCTGTAATAATATTTTTGATGTTGTTTAAAATATATATATTGACATTGAAGTCAACACTCAGAGAAACAGACTGTTTCATGCTAAACGCAATCATTAGGCCTTAGAATGAAACAGTCTGTCGCCTCTGAGTGTTGCCTTCAATGTTCATATTTATATTTAGATACGCTCTATCTCTGATATTGAGCACTTTATCCCATAAATAGAGCACACCTTAAAGCTATATTTCTTCATTGGGAGGCGTGTAGTGTAATGGTTAACTGCTTTGAATAAGTTCGAATTCCGGTTGAGTTCGTTACGTTCATTTTTGCATCCATCATTTCCTACACCACCTATGGATTAAACATCGATGCACATTGGGCTCTCTGGCCTGCTTACCAATATAGGAGAAGGAAAGCTGAACTCCAAACCGGAAATCTTTTACCTTAGTTGATAGTTTATCTAGTGATGGTGATTCCATAAAAGAACATGAATCTACTGACTTCACGGGGATGCATCGTGCATTAAATCCTCACAATAACTGAAGTTTTTCATTTATGTGACTTCTGCAATCTGTTGTAATCGGATATATCGTTGGTAGAGATCATGTTGGAAGCTTTAGTAGTACACGAAGAATTGTAATACATTTGTTTGTTTTTGGCGTTAGGTGATATGTATTAGATTTCTTAAAATGTTTTCTTTTAATCCGGGATTACTGCGTAGTTGCTTCATGCAGAATAATTTAATATTGATTTTATATTATAATTATTTTAATTGTTTTTACACGGTTAATTTAATGGATTTATCAGTTATATTGCTAGGGGAATTATTGGTAATTAATATTTGTTTTATGTTTTCAGTTTTTTTTCTTTTTATGTATGTGTTCGCATGTGTGCGCATGTGCGTGCGCATGTGCGTGTTTGTTTATAAACTGTGTTATTCTGATTACGTAGAAGTCATTGGGATTTTACAGGTTGACAATTATTCCGCTTCTTTACATTTCCTGTAATGAATTATTGTACAAAGCGTCGGTGTGATCTCTTTACGACAAGAATGATTGAACATAACATATTCACTTTGTATCGTCTGATTAGCTTTACAGCAAAATCTCGACAAAATTGTTAATTCCGACAATCAGTAAAATGATTCTTATCACTTTGAAATTCACGCTTCAAAGATACGACTTTGGATGTTGAAGCTGAAACAAAAAAAAAACAAAGATGGTGGTGTTGATAAGTACGTGATTAATCTTTGTAACTCATCATAAAAATCATAAGTTTATTACTTCTTCTTCTTCTTCTTCTTCTTCTTCTTCTTCTTATTATTATTATTATTATTATTATTATTATTATTACTATTTTATATCGCAAACTATATAATACTAGTATTGGTAAATGTATTTTCATTGATTATAAATCATTAATATTATTAGTAGTAGTCCGAAGATCTGCAAGAGCAATGCATAAAAAATACGTAACAAACTATGAAAATCGGATATCAAGGTTTTATTGCTCCCTCGAAATCGATATACCTAACTAAACTGTGATTGTTCTCAACAGAAAAGATGAAATATGTAAAAAGTCTTCTAGATGGGGCAGAATTTGAATATTCAAGTATCAGTCATTTCCCTGTGACGGAAAACCAACAAAAACGTATTATAACTTGAGGTACTGTTAAGGCATACCAAAATTAGGCGCTAATAAGACATCAGCTATAAAACTTGTACTGATTCCAAAGTCTTTATATGATGAAGTCTTTGTTGATAACTTTTGTCACAGCACCTAGTTCTACTAATGATTTTTATTATATATTTTACTAGCAGGCTTCGCCCGCTCGCTATCGCTTTGCAAAGTAAGATATATTCACTACTTGAAATATTTGAAACTAAAAAATTAAATAAATATTTCATTCATAAATTGGTTTGTTATAGTTAAGGAAAGTTTTACAAATAGATGCCAACTTGTTGAAGGTCAAGTAAAATACAAATTTAACGATATTTCTAAACAGAACTATTTTTGACATGAAAACCAAAACAATCCTTGCATAAAAGACCATTAATGAAAAACAGTTTATTAATTAAACATACATTTTTAAAATCAATATGCAACCTGAAGAGGGATATCAGCTAGAAGTAGATATATAATACAGATATTGAGCTCTTTGCATATAAATTACTATAGTGCTGGGTCTTTTTAATCCCAGAAATCGTTGGATAATTGAGCTCCGATTTCGGGATTTATTCAAATAGATTCCATAATATAGGCTTTACTTAATTATCTATTGTTTCTCAAACTCTTCAAATACTGAATGTATAAATAATTCCAATTTCTATTTTACCATCTTGACACTATATTAATTTTATTTTTAAAAATTGTCCCCTGATCTGTCACCCATGAAATAAAAATAATTGTTTGTACGGAAAATAAGGATCTACCTACATCAAATAATCTTTAAATTAAGAGGTAGCAGTAGAATTATCGTCAAACTTTTAAAAGGTAAGCTTAAACATTAATTCAATACTTAAATGCAGCGATCAATTTTGAGCTATTTTATAATTTATTGATGCCTATAGCAACTATTGCTCTATAACTATTGTGATGATGGCCAAAAGAAGAGCCCCCCAAAGGTGCTAGCTTTAAACTAGTTTATAATAAAACGTGCGCTGCAATTTTGGATAGAAAGGAAAATAAGAGTCACTCCCTTTGAAACATGAGAGCAACGATAATGGCTAGTATAAAATATTAATATATAAATTTAACCCCGCATCATCTGGCAACCCTGAATCTGAGCTCAACAAAAATCATTCTCTTCGCCTAACTTTTCTAGGGCTCTTGAATGAGCTATGAATCATTAAAATCGGATCAGTGGGAGCGCAAGAATAGCTTTGACACACACACAAACACACACATACACTGTAATTTTTATATAAGATAAACAATATTCATCAATGCATTCTTTACTTATCTATGGTTATTATTATATATTATTATTTACCAAATTTTTATCGCTTATACATTAAAATGCGCCGACGCGGCCTTTTCGATCCAGCGACTCCTTTCCCGAAGATAAAATGCCGTGAGCTAGTATATCTCTATTTCCTGGATATGTGTTCTGATGAGCGACATTTCTTGGTCACACCAGCCTTTCCTTTACAACTGGGACCCACCATGCCACGTACACTATCATCCTCATTCCCTTCATATTCCATTAGTAAGGACGAAGTTCCAATCAGACAGCTTCTCAGGAACTCCTGCTTTATAGAACAGATTCCCGAAAGTATGTTTTCCCAATCACTATCATATTGACGTCTTCAAATCTAAGGTTACCCGTTAACTTTCCTACATTACCTTATGGACTACATTTCTTGCCTTTTCTTACGTTCATACAACACCATAGACTAAAACCTTACCTTGAGTGGCTCTTGGGCCTTGTATTGGGTAATTATTAGTATAAAAAATAAATTATTGAGTCATTATTATTAAATATTTTCATAACATTTAATTTTTAATTATTACTATTATTATTATAAATAGATTTGTATGTAGTAGTTTAATTATAAGATTCCAAAAATATCTGCAAATATTTAATTTTGAAATTGCATATGTTATATTGTCTGCGTAACGAATCTAAGATTTTTATTTGAGCGACTTATCTAAGATTTTAATCTATACACAAATGGATTAAACTAAAAAAAAACAATGAATTTTTAATGAGTCAAAGTAAAAATTAGCCACAAATAACATGATATATGGCAAACAAAAAACTATGTATTGGCAACCTGATACTACATCACGTCAGATTTTATCTAGGCGAACGCGGGTTCGAATCCTGCCGGAGAGCGCATAGTTTTATCTAATAAGTTTTCTCAAATATTTAAACCGGTAGTCTAAAATAAATAAATATAATGAATTAACAGAAATATGAGTATCCCCTAAACAATGTAAGTAATAATAATTAATATATATATATATATATATTACGGCGTTAAAAACATGAATATTTTTACATTGGGCCATGATGTTATTAAAATAAAATACCAGCCGACCGGTTTCGCCCCCTCTCTTCAGAGCTGTAAACGGGGGAAAATTATGAACAAGGAGAAACAAAAAAAAACAAAAAAAAAATATATATATATGGGTGACGTGAATGAACGGAAGGGAAGTTGTTACACCTAAAGATGCTAGAGACCCAGAAGAGCAAGCCCAAGCAAACAATCTCTCTGTTTACAAAGAGAAGGTCGCCCAGACTTGATAAACAGCGTCTCCAACACCTTCAGATGGAACAACGAGTGCGAAGTGGACACCACAGAAAACCAATTCACACTAAAGTCCACCGCACAACCAGGACTATTTATGAGATGATCCGCTATAGATGACCCGTATGTGTTTCGAACGGTATCACCAATCGAAAAATTTTTATTATAAATTTTAGCAGGCACGTGTTGCTTGATTCTAACATCCAAACGTTGTGTAGTTCTACCTATGTAGTCGGCACCGCAACTACATTTAAATTTGTAAATTACAGAATTAATATGATGAGGAGGTAAAACATCCTTACTCATGGATGGAAGAACAGATCTTGTTTTAAACACAACACGTACATTCGCTGCAAAATAGCATTGATTAGAACTCGATGAAATTTGCTTAGCCAACATTTCGCTATCCCCCCCAAAATATGGAACTCGTAAATACACGGGACATTTTTTGACAAGCACTGGTTTTACTTTATTAAAGTCCACCAACTTTTGACGAATAACCATTTGAACGATATCATAAGGATAACCGTTACTAGTGAAGATGTGAGTTAAAAACTTAATCTCATCTTTCAAAGTGTCATCTGAGCAAATCCTCAATGCCCTATGGGTCAAAGACTTAATTAAATTAATCTTTTGCTGTTTGGGACAAAAGGAATCCCAACGAGTGTAAAGACCCGTAAAAGTAGACTTCCTATAAACTGTAGTAGTATATAAGGAAGGTGTTCTACGAACTAGAACATCAAGGAAGGGTAAAGTGTTATCCTCTTCCTTCTCTACTGTATATTTAAGGGCAGGATGAACACATTTCTGTGAGTAAATCCAGTGACTTCCGAGCAAAATTGAATGACTTAGCTCATTCATATGCAAGCTCTTCAATTTCCTCCTCTGAATTTAAATGGAGTAGGGAGCATCACAGGATCATTAAGTCCCTAAAGAATAATCACTCTCTGGTCATTACCAGACCAGATAAGGGTTCTGGTGTTGTGCTTATGGACCGCCAGGATTATGTGACTAAAATGTTACATATACTTAATGATCCTTCTAAGTTTCAGCGTCTTGGTCACGTTGATACCCATGATAATACGTTAACTTCTGAAATTCGTTTTCAGAAGCGTCTCCTTAAATGGGTAAAAAGTGGTGTTCTCTCTTCTGAAATATCTGAGGAATTGAGACCGTCAGGCTCGATTCGACCCCGTCTTTATGGATTACCTAAAATTCATAAGGAGGGTGTTCCGTTGAGACCCATATTATCTATGATTGGGTCCTCTCAACATAAAGTCGCTAAGTGGCTAACTATAATGCTGGAACCAGTGTTGCAGCATTATAGCTCCTTTTGTATTAAAGATTCCTTCTCGTTTTCTGAATATATTAGGAATCTTGAGACCACTGATGGATTTATGTGTTCCTTCGATATCTGTAGCCTCTTCACTTGCGTTCCATTGTCGGAGACTATAGATATTTGCAGTGATTTGCTATATCGTAGTCATTTGACACCTCCGACAATACCTGAAGATGTTTTTATTGAACTCATGAAATTTGCTACCATGTCTGTCGATTTCAGTTTTGATAATATTATGTATCGACAGATTGATGGTGTTGCTATGGGTTCCCCTTTGGGTCCTGTTTTAGCTAACATTTTTGTGGGTTTCTATGAACAGAGTTTGTTTACAGATTCCTCTAAGCCCACTGTTTACTTCCGTTACGTTGATGACACTTTTTGTGTGTTTCGTAATGAATTCGAGGTAGACAAATTTTTCTCCCTACTAAATAGTGTTCATCCTGCCCTTAAATATACAGTAGAGAAGGAAGAGGATAACACTTTACCCTTCCTTGATGTTCTAGTTCGTAGAACACCTTCCTTATATACTACTACAGTTTATAGGAAGTCTACTTTTACGGGTCTTTACACTCGTTGGGATTCCTTTTGTCCCAAACAGCAAAAGATTAATTTAATTAAGTCTTTGACCCATAGGGCATTGAGGATTTGCTCAGATGACACTTTGAAAGATGAGATTAAGTTTTTAACTCACATCTTCACTAGTAACGGTTATCCTTATGATATCGTTCAAATGGTTATTCGTCAAAAGTTGGTGGACTTTAATAAAGTAAAACCAGTGCTTGTCAAAAAATGTCCCGTGTATTTACGAGTTCCATATTTTGGGGGGGATAGCGAAATGTTGGCTAAGCAAATTTCATCGAGTTCTAATCAATGCTATTTTGCAGCGAATGTACGTGTTGTGTTTAAAACAAGATCTGTTCTTCCATCCATGAGTAAGGATGTTTTACCTCCTCATCATATTAATTCTGTAATTTACAAATTTAAATGTAGTTGCGGTGCCGACTACATAGGTAGAACTACACAACGTTTGGATGTTAGAATCAAGCAACACGTGCCTGCTAAAATTTATAATAAAAATTTTTCGATTGGTGATACCGTTCGAAACACATACGGGTCATCTATAGCGGATCATCTCATAAATAGTCCTGGTTGTGCGGTGGACTTTAGTGTGAATTGGTTTTCTGTGGTGTCCACTTCGCACTCGTTGTTCCATTTGAAGGTGTTGGAGACGCTGTTTATCAAGTCTGGGCGACCTTCTCTTTGTAAACAGAGAGATTGTTTGCTTGGGCTTGCTCTTCTGGGTCTCTAGCATCTTTAGGTGTAACAACTTCCCTTCCGTTCATTCACGTCACCCATATATATATATATTTTTTTTTTTTTTTTTGTTTCTCCTTGTTCATAATTTTCCCCCGTTTACAGCTCTGAAGAGAGGGGGCGAAACCGGTCGGCTGGTATTTTATTTTAATAACATCATGGCCCAATGTAAAAATATTCATGTTTTTAACGCCGTAATAAAGTTTTGTACCACAAAAAATATTTTTAAATATATATATATATATATATATATTTCTGAGATGAGGTATTATGTACATTATTTACATTTTGTCCTCATCTTTTTCGCCATATTTATTACAGGGTTTTGGCTGTTGTACGCTCCGGCCTTCTTCATGTGGTTGGAATGTCCAACTGAACCCTTTATTTCGCTAGCTGGGGTAGACTGTTGCAGTTCCATGTTCAATGGATATCAGTTATCTCCTGTTAATTTCCCTCTGAGACTTCTCCACTGCCTTAACTGGGTGTTGAACTCACACTCTTTAGGTCCTGTCACTGGATCTAACTAGCGGCTTTATCCGCTGTGTCCTTGAGAACATCTGTGTTTGAATTTCTGGGTATTATAAACTTAATGTCTTCAGTAATTAATTTTTTTACCAGTGTTCATATTGCAATTTCTGTTGTTATTATTACATGTTTTACCAGAGCTCGTATTGCAATTTTGTTGTTATTATTGCTTTTCTCTGGCACTCCTTGTTACTAATATTGCATTCATTTCTATGCTTGGTCGGCTCAGGAGATTTTTGTGGCCTAACATATGTGCTGATTCCTTAAGTTTACGAATTTTTACAATGGTGTTCGTTGTCTATGATCTCAATCTGATATATAGTGGTGATGCAATATGGTAATCCGTATAGAATCTCCAGGGAGATATAGATCCAGGGAGAACTCTATGTCAAGAGATAGAGCAAAATTATTATTAATTAAAGAATATCAAACACTTTTCTAAGAATTTTGTTTGTAGGGCTTGAAGATTGAGAGCTGCTTTTTTAGAGCTCTCATGAAATAAAAATTATTACCTATGGGATTTTAAGTGTTTGATTAATAATAATTAATTAATTAATTAATTTAATTAATAATTATAATAATAATATATATATATATATATATATATATATATATATATATATATATATATATATATAGTTGAGAGATATTCATGATTTCATCCTCCTAAAACATAGCATCCGTTTATGTGTCGATCTGACTTAATGTTTTTTACAGTCTTCCAACGAGTTGAACTTCTTTCCATCAAAAGAATTTTGTAGATATTGAAATGAATGGATATTCCGTCGTTGCAAGTCCACATGGGTAGGGCGGCAGGGTAGTAGGATAACCCAGCCAATCGGTACAAATTTCTCTCGGATCTGCAAATAGACGTAAAGTCTGGCGTTGTCCTGATTGAAAACGACACCTTTCTGATGAGGCTAATTCCGGACGCCTTTCATCGCTTGCCGCCTTTCACCGATCTAATTAAGAAAAGTACTTGTCTGAATTCAATGTCTGATTTTGCGTAGGAAGCTCGCAATACAGAACACCTATCCAATCGTACCAGATACACGGCATCACCTTCTTCGGATAAAGACCGATATTTGATGTGGTTAACAATAGTTAATTCCGTTTTTCCCAGGATATTTTTTCGCCCTACATTGTTATAAACAATCCATTTTTCAACACCTGTGATCGTTATTTACAAAAAAATATGTTGCTAGTGTTGCGTTTGAGCAGAAGATGGTAAATAGAAATGCCGTCTATTATTTTTATTTTTTTTTTTTTTTTGTCTGTTAAATTCTGAAACCCATAAATATCTCAGCGATTCACGAGTATTTTTAACCAGCGTTTCGATTTGGAAAACACCAATGGCTTCGGCCATGCTAGAATCGTTATCAGCATTCTAGCTCAAGTATTCCACTCTTTTACCTAACGAAGTAATTAAGAGGAGTACTCTGACATCTCTATAAACAGCATTGTATAGATTAAATAATATTTATGTTGGTCACACCACAAACTCCCTTTCACGACGCTTGACACTACATTTGAATGATAACTCTAACATGTTTAGGCATTTAAAACAACATGCCTGGCCGCGTTCACAATTCCGGAAAATCCCAGTTCAAAACACAGCTATACTTAAACATGAAAATAATAAACAAAAACTAAAAATTCTTGAAGCTATATACATAAAAGAGTTGAAACTTAACCTAAACAAAATAAACTATGAAATCTCCACAAATATTCTTAAATGCCTATAATTGATAACAGAAGCCATTGGTTTACACCAACAGCTTCCCATACTTAATACTTCTCGTTTTCACTCTCCCGTGGTCATGTGTGACGTCACGAGTGCGATACGATTTTCGCTTCCGCGTCTCGTATACACGAGTTTGTCGTTGCTTCGAAATTTTTAATGCAACAAAAACAGACTATCATTATTGTTTCGTCCGTGTATTGGTTCATATCTTAAAAAGTAATTATCATCTTTGAGAATGGCTTATGTAAGCCGAAAGCTTATATTGGATTTAAACATGTATCAATATGGTGATTTCCTTTCGTCTTTCAATGATAATGTTATTAAGCTTATCAGACAATATGAAAGGAACTTACTTTAAATAAATAGACAAAACTTGTCTATATTATTTAATGAAACATGCATCTATATATATATATATATATATATATATATATATATATATATATGTATATATGTATATATATATATATATATATATATATATATATATTGCTGTTTGTACAGTTTTTTCTTCATTCTTGTCCGCAAATAAAATAACGAAAATGCTTCGAATTTCCGAATTTTCGTCCATTTTCACATTGAACGTAAAAACATTTAAATTTCACAATGCACATGGCGATCGTATTAAAAGACGCATTGAAAATGTCAACCTTCAGATTATGCATTGATATCATCAATTTCAGTCAGGTTTGATCCGAAATCACATCTACGAACGCCACCAGTTGAAAAAGCCACAAACTTTTGTTCCAGCCCACGATGTATGTATGAGTGTGTGTGTGCCCGCTTTTGAGTTTGTATGTCTGCGTGTTTGCAATATTTCCAAGAATTCTTCATAAATCACACATTTCTTCACAAATCACACAATATTCTTCATAAATCACACAATATTTCCAAGAATTCTTCATAAATCACATATTCTTCGTTAGAAGTGCCGAGCTGTACGTAAATAAACCTGTAATAATTTCTTCTTCTTTTTTACGTGTACCATCTTAACATACGAGGTGCGTTCAATAAGAAACCGAAGTAGGCCGCCTCAGTTCCTGGCTGTTACGCCTACAGCAATGTCTCCTAATTTTTTTTTTTTTTTTTTTTTTTCTTTGGATCGCATTTTCGGAATTAAATTTTGCTCGCGCCTCAAAACATTTTATGGGATAGAAATTAAATTTAAAAATAAAAAAAGAGAGAATATTAGTTTCTGTCTATATTTCTGGGATGAGGTATTATGTAAACTATTTACATTATTCGGACTATTGTCCTAACTTTGTCGCCATATTTATTACCTTTCTGCCGTTGTACACTCCGGCCTTCTTCAGGTGGTTGGAATGTCGAACTGAACCCTTTATTTCGCTCACTGGTGTAGACTGTTCTAGTTCCACGTGCCATGTTTAATGGATGTCAGTTATCAGTTATCTCCTGATAATTTTCCCTCTGATAGTTCTCTACTGCTTTAACCGGGTATTGAACTCACACTCTTTGGGTCCTGTCACTGGAACTAACCAACCCCTTTATCCACTGTGCCATGTGTCCTTGAAAGAATGTTAAATAGAGATAGCTACATCTTCAAAGTTAGAACATTATCACTGATAACTCTCTTCTCTAATTTGCAGAGCCTACTTACTATATTATTAATGCTTAATATGATGCAAAAATATCACAATAATAAAATTGGTCAATAATGATTTATAACTATTTATAACTAGGATTCATGCATGCAATTACAAGTAATCCATAATAATATTTTAAATTTTGAAATCATATTTATTTTTGATATTTTAATTTTTTAAGACTGTTTCTAAATTTTTGATCGACTTTTAGTCATTCCGCCACACCTATGCGCAGCACCGTTTGGAAACACTGACCGAGAGCCACAGGCTTTGTTCAATAGGCTGAGGATATTTCTTTGTTCATAGATAGATAGATAGATAGATAGATAGATAGATAGATAGATAGATAGATAGATAGATAGATAGATAGATATGAACAGACTGAAATAGAGATAGATAGATAGATAGATAGATAGATAGATATGAACAGACTGAAATAGAGATAGATAGATAGATAGATATGAACAGACTGAAATAGAGATAGATAGATAGATAGATATGAACAGACTGAAATAGAGATAGATAGATAGATAGATATGAACAGACTGAAATAGAGATAGATAGATAGATATGAACAGACTGAAATAGAGATAGATAGATAGATAGATATGAACAGACTGAAATAGAGATAGATAGATAGATAGATATGAACAGACTGAAATAGAGATAGATAGATAGATAGATATGAACAGACTGAAATAGAGATAGATAGATAGATAGATATGAACAGACTGAAATAGAGATAGATAGATAGATAGATAGATAGATATGAACAGACTGAAATATAGATAGATAGATAGATAGATAGATAGATAGATAGATAGATAGATAGATATGAACAGACTGAAATATAGATAGATAGATAGATAGATAGATAGATATGAACAGACTGAAATATAGATAGATAGATAGATAGAAGCGTGATTTCTTTTTGTGCATTTATCTTCATGTATGCAAGAACAAGTGTTATACGAATGGTATTTCAGTAATGAACAACTTGGTCAGTAACTGATCTTTGAATTTCTCTGTGCGTGTGTGTGCGCGCGCGTGTGTTTGTGTGTATGTGTTTTAATCTTTTCATCCCAACCTAGGCGGGAATGTCCGTAGTACTCAGAAGGTTACAGTTACTGAATGTGAAAGAGAAGACTGAAAATAAGGAGCATTATTAGGAAAGGCAAAAAATATAAAGAGGATTAAATAAGACAGAAGACAGCGATTGACGTTCCATTTAAATTTTTGAATGGGTTCCACAGGTAAGAAGTGCAAGAAAAAAAACTATTGGAGTAGAAGTGATGGTTGCATTAAACTATTTACAACAGTAAAAGCTTGTGACCTAGATGCCAATCTAGTAGCACGCTTAAATTCATAAGTCGCCGTTGTTAAGTGAAAACATTTTTGGCTCTGAACTGACATATGAGTTGTATGTTTTGCTATACTAGAAATATAATATACTAACTTAAACGAATTCAAAGATTTGAGAAAAAGTTTTTTATTTATTTCGCTTATTAAGCCGCCGGGGGCTGCTGTTGGCCCCTTGTTCTGTTGTACAGCTCTTCCGCCAAGTGGGCACCACGTCCGCGTTTAATTACTGCTCTCAGTAATTTTTGAATAATGATGTCATCATTATTTAAAAAATAAGCAACAATAATAACTGTGTAATATCTTTTAGGCTCGGCCTTTTGAGACTATGAGAATTACATTTATAGACAGCGTCGGTTCGAGAAGGTGAAGGAACATTTATGGATAATGAATAGTTTTGTTCCGCGTGCTTTTTTCATATCGCTAAAATTGCGTACAAACAATTAGTATAATTACCACGTACGGCTTTTCTTTTAAGTATCGACTTCTTTCGTTTTGATTCATAAAATCTCCTTTTATAATCTGTTTATTTATTTTACTTGGGTTCAGCACGAGTAGAGATAATCTGTTTTTCGTTTTTTGTTTTTTTTGTCTATTTTTTTTTTTTTGTTTTTGTTTTTTTTTTTTTTCAAATCGAAAAAAAAACGGTTCTTTTATTCTTTTCTGTCTTTGTTTGTGGAAGAGATAAACTCGGTAGAATTATTCTGATGTTACCCACCTAAGAAAATAAACCAATCGGACGATAGCTGCTGACTATAGAATGGTGTTTTATTCCATTCGGAATAGCGTGTGTAGTTACAGATAAGCAAGTAGATTTATATGTTCAGATGCACTGAGAGAGAAACGTTAGCTTTCTTTTGGAGATTATGATATACAGGACTTTACCCTTTCCCTTTTCTCATTCTATTACTTCATCTGTAAACGAAATTATAATGGAAGCAAATATGGTACAGATGACTAAGCTATTATACTGTTGTTATCAAGCTTGTCTCTCCGGATTTGGTTTTGTTTGGTTTGGTTTGTTTTACGGCATATCAACTCCAAAATCGGTTATTTAATGCCGACAAAATTTTTATTGCTGGTAATATTTGTTTTTTCAAACATGTATTGCTAGTAAAATTTTTCCTTCAAAAAAATCTATTTCTAGTAATATTTTTTTTCAAAAAAATTTTGCTGGTAATGTACTGATGGTAATAATTATATTTCTTTATAAAGTATTTCTTGTATTAAGACCTATCTTTACACTTTCATAGTGTTTTGACCTCAATTTGGGGTTTAACTATTTGCCCATAGTTGGGACCCTAACAGGTGCTACCACCACGGGTCAGAGTGGACCTGGAAACACCATCAATTAACAGGTGGTTTCACGCTCCTCAAAACCTCCTGATCAGAGGTCTTGCTGCTGGATGTAGTTTATCGTCTTACCCAGGACGGCCAGGATTTGCTAGTGTATAAATCCAATGCTAACTTGCATGCAAGCAAGCAAGAACTTCGAACATTTTATTCACAATTCTGATCCCGATATACAACATCCTATACAAACGTTGAAATAATGCAATACAAATTTATTAGACTGACTTTGTTAGAATTTAAAGCATTTGTTCTATATATATATATATATATATATATATATATATATATATATATATATATATATATATATATAAACCAGGTGTAACAGCAAAATTGTCCAAATCGTGTAACAGCATGGGATAAATGTCCATCCCACAAAATGTTTATTACCTAAAAAAACGATTAAACTAATTGAGTTTATTTTTCCGGACTTTCAGATAAGACGTTTAGCCATTTTGACACTATTTACCGTAAGAATTCTTTGAGTATTTCAGCTAGAAAGTGAACTGGTTAAAATCGTTTTGTGTCAGCCCCACTAGCTTCTAAGTGAGCAATGGTGAGAGGAAAAAGATCATTCAGACCTTCAGTAATGGTACCAACATACATACTCTGGCATCGGCATCACTCTTCAATAACCATCAAGAGAACGGTGAATAAGTTTAAAAAAGAAAGATCAGTAGAGAGAAAAACTGTATGATGAGGTCACAAAGAAAGGGGGATCATCAATTCAACTTCGTGCTAAACACATTCTTTTGTTTTTCAAAGTAGAGTTCAATAGTGTTATTAAAACCTCAGCGAATTCCAGTAAAATATATTTAATCATTTATGAGGTACAACCATTCAAAACTTAATGGATCAATTGGAAAATTTTGAGTTACACTATTTCGACAATTTTACTGTTACACCCACGGTATATACATCTAAGTGTAATTTTTATCAAGCTTAGATTGTAGAGTTTTAGTTAGTGTCCAAGCAGTGGAACCAAACATTAAGATCTCCTCTATAGTGTCTCAAAAGCAGTAGCTGAACATGAAAGGCAGAGAGAGGCAACCGTCCCGGGCCGCTTCATCCTGGGGCGCAAAATCGCTCGGTGATTGGCAAGTTTATTCCCGGGACTGGGAGGGAATTGTAAGCGAAATGTACCACTTCCTATAATTTTATAAAGAAAACATGTATAAAAATTTCGCCTAACTCAATTCAATCCAACCAAACTTATTTAAATATGGTGAAAAATTAATACCAAGTAAGGTTATGGTGGGCCTTGTTTTAACATATTTATCTTCGACAATGTCGAGAAATTAATTCAAAAAATGATAAAAGAGGACCTAAAATTTCCTCCTTTTTATTTACATTAATATCCTTTTTATGACTGCCCTCAGATATTTATTTCATTACCGGCCCATCATGAATTATTTTCGTGACGGCGTTTACTAGTTCTTCGATCATGCGCACTGTGGATGGAAGCGCATGCCGACCAAAACGTAAAATGTGTTAAAAAAAAGAAAAACAAAAGTTTTGTTTAACTCTGTTTTCCCTTGGTTGAGGTCAAATTAAAAACTAATCCATATTAATATTTTAAGATGCATTCCTGGGGTGGTAAACCCAGCGTTTCTTTGTAAAATGATAATAATGGTAATTTTTCTCCTCGCCCCTAGTTGGTAGATCATAGCATTTCAATTAGGTACCTCCACTTTTTCGCGGGAAAACCGCATAGCGTAATAAACAAATGCCACAAACTTACCGAAAATAAATTTTTATCGTCAAAACGCTTATGTTATTATTAAGATGAAAGACCAAAGTGTATTTTAATTATTTTTTGATATTTTTTAATATTTTTTAACGCGTTCGAAATTTTGGTTAAAGTTTTCTTTTTTTTACGTCATCGCGGTGCTGTAAAAATAACATTGTTTTTTTTTGCGCTTTTTTCCCGTTGAAAACCCATTGATTTGGAAATTCTTGTAAAATTAAAGTAATTGTCCGATTTTAATGAAATTTTCAGGACTTATTTCACCAATGAATGAAATTATTTTTGAAATATTTCTTTTTAGTAAATTTTAGTAAAAAATATTTTTTTTTTTAATATGTTACACCCCACTTACTTATTTTCCCGAAATTTTTTTCAATTCTTTTTATTTCCTTACAGTTTTTTTTTGTTTAAAGTAAGAGTCATTGGAGATGGTAAATCACCTACTTTTTTTTTTCTAATTTGTTCCAACTTTTTTAAAATGAGCTTTGAATAGAAAAATAATGAATCCAATAAAACTATGATATTACTTAATTAGAAAAGCTTTTAATTGCTTTTGTAAATAAGTAATATTAAGGTCATTATTGCCTGAAGAAATAAATTTTTTCTGATGAATAATTAAATTTTACAAGAATTTTTTATTTGTTTTACATTTTGATTATAATAATTTATAATAGTTTAAAAATCGTGCAAAACTCTGTATTAGCTTATTTCCTTTTGATAATTAGTAATTAAGTAGAAACAAAATTTACGAGTTCAAAATTGCCAAGTTTAATAAATTTAGTGATTCCACTTTTTTTTCAAATAATTTTTTATGTTGTATTTTTCTACTTAATACATTCCTTATTTCCATGTACAGTAGACTGAAATTGCCATTATTATAAAAAGAGTTTTGTCCCTTTATTCTAATAAATAGACATAACAGTAAAACTAAAAATAAAAGGGTTCACTCAGATTTCTAGTAATTTTCATTTATGGTCATCCGTCGTAGCTGTCATCACTTGTCAATCAACACGTGGATCAAGTATCGGGATCAAAATTACGGTACCAATCGTTAATAATTCGTTGTATATTTCTTTTTTATGCTATAATTAAGTAATATTTTTTTTAAATCAGATTAATTTAACATTAAATTTTCTAATTTTACTAAAATGACGTGTCAGAAATTTTTTTAAATATTTTTAAAATCGATAAATTTGTGTTTGTTTACAAATTTCTTAAAATTAAGAAAATGGCGGGTTTTTTGAAAATTTAAAAATTTAAAATTAAATTTGACATTCCAATGTATATAGTTTCTATATGAAATATACCAGAATTGTTTACTTAATGGAAATAATAAATTTAATGATTCAAATTTCAAGTAAAACTAAAATGAAATATTCAAGCATATTTTTTCATTTTAAAAAATGCATTTTAAACTCAGGTATCGATAATTTATGCCGAAAAAGTGGAGGTACCTAATTTCAATGAATATATAAAAGATTTAGACATAATAATCTTACTGTAACTCATTGTCAGATATTACCTACCGTATACTCCCATAAACAGCGAAAAGATTCATGAGTTTTATTGCACAATTTTTGCCGATAAAGATGGTATTAACTTTTGCAGGCTGTTTTTGTAACCTTCGCTGCAATAATGCTATAATAATAATAATAATAATAATTATTATTATTATTATTATTATTATTATTATTATTATACTACGCTGAGAAGTGAAGGCCTTTGAAAGATTTTTACAGAAAACCAAGCCCTCTCACTGAGAATATAGGGAAATTCTTTATTGCAACGTATATACGTATTCAGTTAAGTTAGGATAGATTCTATTGGATGCTTCCGATCAGCCCTCATCTTCGTTTCTTTGCCAATCTGATGAACATGTACAATCTGATGAAACTAAATATACAGTATTAACAAAGAAAGATGTAAGGTTGCTTAAATTTTGATGTAAATTGCGATAAACCACAAATTTCCAATGATCTACGCTTACAAAGGGTGAAAATGTGTGCTAAAGCTTTTCAGAAAAAAAGAGGCTCTTTCCGAGTTATAAAAGATCGGGAACCTATTTAAAGCTGAAGAAGAATTGGTGAGAAGTGAAACGAGCACAAAATATGTTGGATGCCAACCGCAGCTTTACGAATTACTGGTTTCAAAGAAAACTACCAGATGAGTCTACGATTCCGCGTAATTGGTTATTGTACTCTATTAAAAATGACGGAGTGTATTGTTTTTGTTTTTTTTCTTCTGTTTATTGTTTTTAACAGCCCCATTCAACCAAAGTACGTTATTCGAAAAATCTTGTGGATTTTGAAAATAGAAAACATGCAAAGAAAGAGTACCAGAACATGAACAGGGCACTCATCACTTTATTTCTTGAATGGAAAAACTTTGAAAGACACATATCAGAAGGGGCTACGATTAACGGAGTAATAAGGAAACATATAAAGAAACAGGAGACATTGTAGAAGGATCTGCTCAGGTGTTTTGCGGATTCTATCAAGTTTTTGGCGACTCAACATCTGGAATTTCGTAGACACCGAGAAGTTATTGCATCAAGTAATAATTTGGGTAATTTTCTTTCACTTGTTAATCTACTTAGCAAGTATGACTCTCTGTTGCAGCGTCACTTGGATTATGTCTTGTTGCATCCACATTCTGCAACATTTTTATCTGGCAAGTAATAGAAGAAATTCATTGAACCACTGGGCAACGAAGTACGTCAGTCTATCCTAAGGAAATTCAAAAGAAACAGATACAATTGGATTATATTCCACACAACTCACATGTTTCTCACATCCAACAAATGTTTGTCGATGTTGACAACGAATCTAAAAGTGTTGTAGTCAAGGAAGTGTTCATTGATTTTATTAAAATTAATGAAAAGAGCGCCGAGGGTGTTACAGAAGAAATTACCTCAAAATTGGAACGAGTTGGTTTTGAACAATTCTTGTAGACAGACATATGACAATGATGCAACAATGTCTGAGAAGATGTCCGATGTCCAGAAACACATATCACAGAGAAACCTTAAAGCAACCATTCTTTGAATCTCATAGAAGTGCAGGCAGCATCAGAACATATATTTGCTTGGAGCTTTTCATTCATTGTATGATTTTTCTCCAGCTCAACAATACAGTGGGAGAAAATGAAGGAGACAGTAGGGACTGAACCATGATACAAGATGGGAACCTAGGCGCGATATTCACGTTGTAAAAACGAAGTTGGATGACTTAGCTAAATTGTTGCAGGGTATGGCAAGTGACACTTCAATATCAGTCGACACAAGATGCAACACCAGCTGCTTGCTTCACAACATGCATACTCAGCTTTGTAACTCTGCTGCCATTCAGGGACGACGTCTTGACTTTCATCGACCGAGTACGGAAGAGACTTCAGTTCCATAGAATGAACTTCGGTGAATCTCGAGGTGATATTCAAAGTCTGCAATAATCTGTTATGATTGAACGGGATTCACTCTGTAAACATTCAATTGCAAAAGTCGAAGAAAAAATGCTTACAATAGGTTATTGACGTTGGTCAACAGAGAAGGGTGCGCCGTAAAAAGAGAATAGCCGAAAAGGAAACGAAAAATGAGCCTCTGCGTATGAGAGAAGAAATGTATGTTACCTTCAAGGCATTACTGGATTGGTTGAATACACAACTGAAAGATCGATTTATAAATTTGAGTCAGTTACATAAGCAATTTGGGTTTCTCTTGGATATTGAAAACCTCAATGAATTGAACAAAGACACTGTAGAAAAATGCAAAGTAGATACTGCAATGTATGAGGGTAATTTTGATGGAACAGAACTCGGTCGCGAGATTACAGACTGTCAAATCTTCGTGAAACCAAAAATCCCAACCGAGCTTTTCAATTTCACTATGTCTTACGGCGATTATGTGTTCCCCAATGTACAAATAGCATTGCGCAGACTGTTGGCTGTTGCGGTCTCTGTGGCGTCCTGGAAGCATTCTTTCATCAAACTAAAATTTATGGAAAAGCACAATGGGTCAGGAAGGCCTAAGCAATTTGGCTTTATTCAGCATCTGAAAGGAAAAATTTGGGCCTATAAATGTGGATGGTTTTATTGACCAATTTTTGACCACCAAAACTGGTCGTATGCCGCGACTTTAGGAATTCAATTTGATATATTTGAATTCAGGTTTTGTCAACCCACTGTGGTTGTTGGCAGTCGTAGATCAAATAAAAAGTGTATTTGAATAGCATTTAAATACTTTTTCAGAGTATTTGTATTTATGTGAAAAAGCATTTAGATTTTTTCCTATTTTAAGAAGTATTTGTATTTGCTTTCGTATCTTTGCCATCTGGAATAATATTTTTTGCATTAATATTTTTATTTCCAATTATATCGCGTTAATAATCGCGAGAAATATTTGTAATGGGATAGCTTTAGTTAATAGGTAATTAGCATAAAGAGAGCTATAACTATAGCTCACAGGCAACTTTGAGGGGCATACGTAGAATACCTTTTCTTCGCAGATCCGGCGGGCAGACTTGGCGTGCTGGATATTACTATAAACGATAAGAGGCTCTTCGTCTCGTTGGTGTTAATGCGCCGATTGATCATGCGCAGCGGCCTGATTTGCAAATTTTGCTTAGACTCGTCTGTTAGTTTTAGCCGGGAATTGGAATGCCATCCTTGAGCACGAAATAGATCGTATAGGGTCAAATTCGGGGTTTTATCGACAAGTTTGATCTTTTCGATAAGTACCAGAATGAACACCCTCGGAATATAGTGTGGGCTTGGACAAATAGAGGCGGCTCGGCTACTGAGGTTCGTTCTGGCTACCTCGACTGAGTCTTAGAAGAGTTGATGTAAGTCTCTTGCGGTGTCTATGTTTACATTATACAGTTTATTCTGATCATAGGCTCGACCGGCTCCGTGTAAACTTAGATAAGCCAAAGTTTAAGATTTCCGGGACCAGCTGCTACTAATGATACAGCCGGAAATGAATGGGGCTGGAATTGGAAATAGTTGGTAGGATAATTTAAAATCTAAAATTAGAACGTCTGCTGTTAAATATAGTTGTCGGCTTAATCTACATAGGTTAGCAGCGCCAACGGCCTGCAGGAAAAAGTTGATCGGGCGATTAAATCCCATGATAGTGGGGACGTAGCCTTAGCTAGGTCAGAGTTGGCCTCCTTGCTTACCAAGAAGGACCAAGCTCTGTTACTTAGTGCTAGGGTAAAAAGAATATCTTCCGAGGCAACGAATATGGCCGCTAAAGTGCGTACAGAGGACGTGCGGAATGCATCTTTTTGACACCTCGCGTGCGTCACATTGCCGTGACTACAAACGCGGGCATATGTGAAGCTTTTCGTGGTTACTTTCAGGATCTGTTCACCAGGGAGCCCGGTTTGAGCACGGGTCAGTTTGACGCCTATTTAACCGACTTTCCCTGTTTTGAGGGTGCGAAGGTCCCATCACAGTGTCGGAAATCTGGAAAGCGCTGAAGCAGGTTGGCTGGGACAGATCTCAAGGATTACCTGGGCTACCCTACAAACTATACTTTTGTCCGTTTTTGTTCCTTTGATGGCTCTGATTTTTAACAGTTGTTTGAAGCAGAGGTCTATACCTCAACGCTTCACCAGGGGTGTAATCAAGTTACTACACAAGGACAAGAACGGTAGGGATGGGATAGGTAACTTTCGACCTTTAGCTATGTTAAATACAGAGTTAAAGATTATAGCCAAGGTCTTAAGCGAACTATTTGCAGACTGTCCTCTCTAGTCTGATAGCCTCCGAATAGACTTGTGCTGTGATGCGATGAACTATTCTGGTCAACTTTCATATAGTACATTTTATTATCGAGCAAGTCGACAGTGAAGCCGCGCTGATTAATTTAGTTCAGTCCAAGATATTGGATAGGATGTCATGCTGCTATGTCTGACCTTAGGTCTCTGGTCGAGACCCGGAAAGAAATGAGTACAATCCAGAAATCAAATCAAATACTAATAATAAACCACTAAAATACTATGTCACCAAATTCACAAACCGACGCCTTAATCCACTAAGAGAAGTTCTCCATCTAGGATAATTTCCTGTAGTGAACTTAGAGCCTTAAACCTAAACTGAAGACTGATTAATGCTGCTACTGCTGATTTTTTGATTGCTGCTGCTGCTGTTGAGGCCTTGCTATCATTTTTCTTTCTTTATTATTATCGGCTCCCACATTGTATTTATTTTGTGCTAGGTTTACTAAGGAGCTCCTTATAGCTTATCATATGCGATGATTCTTATAGATATCTAAATTTCCAATATACACCGGTGGGTACACTGACCGAAATGTTGTGATAAAAACAACAAAGATGGGAACAATAGTCCGAATATAAATAGCGTAAATAATGGTAACTCCTCATCCTAGAAATTCAGAGAGAAAATAATTATTAATATTAGAAATATTAATGAAAATAAAATATTATAAAAATTAATATTACAAATGTTATAAAAATAAACAAAATTAAAAAGAAAAAAACGTTAGATTCAAACTATTTTATTCGTTTGGTCAAAACTGATGGAATTATTTATACTTTTGATATTTAATAAGTAAAATTCAGTAAAAACAATTTTATCAATTTGTCTGGGAACTAAAGATAAGACGATACAATATAGCGTTTCATTTGTCAAATTTAAAAAACACAGAAAATTCTATTAAATCATTTGAAAAATCCAATAAACAAAGATAATAAAACTGTCAACGATGATATTTTTTTCTTTTCTAATGAAAAGAGTTCCTCACATAAAAAAGAAACAAATACGTCGCTTTCTCACGTAAAAATATGATCGGCGCCTCAAAACTGATAAAAAGAATATGCTGTTCATTATTAATTGTCTAGTATTATTAAAGCTGTGTCTACAAATGAAACCAGAACAGCTCACGATATCTTGTCACGTAAAAAACTGTCCTTCTTGTTCTATGTGCTGTGTCCTTTCACGACATAGACGAACATGACTCTCCACAACTTCCTAGCCCTTAACAAACCGTCTCTTCGAATCATTACATGATCTGAATTACAATATTTTATCTGTACATCCATTTCTTCTATGTGCCGTGTTTCTTCAAAACGTTATCGATCAAGGCTCTCCACAACTTCATATCACTTGTGGCTCTTAGCATTTTTCTCGCTTTTCTAAGGCCCCCTGTTTCGCTCTCCGTTCACACATGGTCACCAGGTTAATGGCTTGCTGCCTTTTGCTATCACTCTTCCTCTTAATATGCCTTGTGAGGGTTAAATTTTCCAAGCCCTACTTCATCCTTATGTATCCAAGAAATTTCAGAAATTTGGAAGAAACATGAATCCACCTCTTTTCCCCACTAGCTATGTGTTAATTAGTAATTTTTTTTTTTAATTTAATTGCAAATAACGACTAAAAACAGGGTTCCAAAAGAGCATAAAATAGACAAAGCTTTTACTCATAGTCCTCCAAGCAAACACAAGGAACGAATAATATGTATCACTAAAGCATTATTATCTCAACAAATAATTCTTATAATGTAAAAATATTTTCTGGCTTTAAATAACCGCAAAGGGTTGATAAGCCGAAGAAAACAAATCAAACTGCAGAATTAATTTTAAATAGAGAAAAATAACATTCTAAAAATCACATCAAAATATTAAGATCACAAAAAATATTCTTTTCTGTTTGGCAACTGGGATGTTAAATGCGTTTAACAATTAAGAGACGCATTTAACTTTTACGATCTAAAAATATGGCTTTAAATAACCCGGAAATGGTTGATAAGCCGATGAAAACGAATAAATCTAACAATCTTCCTGTTATCATTTTCTTTAAGACTTCCTTGTTGCTTACTTGCTCCGTCTATGGAATTCTCAGTATCCTTCTATAGAACAATATTTCTGCTGCCTCTATTTTTTCCTCACCCTTAAGGAAATTGTCCAACATTCACTGCCATATAAGAGGATGGATATCACATAGCAATCCAGCCTGAATACACATTGCTCTCCGCTCCCTGTGTCTTATAAGCCAATTATATCCTTCAGGTTTTCTAAGCCAAGTTGAGGTATCGAGTGAAGTAATGTTTATTTAAAAGAATTTAATTAGTGTTAATGTAATATTAAGGGAAAACGGGAGGGTTTAACATGTTATTAAATCCAGTAAGTAAAGTTTTGTGAAAGAATTTAAAGGCGGGTTCGAAATAAAACAAAAATCAAGACAAAGTTATTTTGTCAGATTTAACGCCGAGTTTTCTCAATTAAATCACAGCTAACCCATTTTTTAATACAATATCGATCCAGGACGTAGAAGGCTATGAGTTACCATAGGGTACTTTTATTTAATATCAGCGAATTTTCATGACTTTTGGAGAGTTTAGTCCTGGATATGACGATAAACTACATCATGCAGCAAGGCCTCTGATCGCTAGATTGGAGCTTTTGAGAAGCGTGGAAGTACCGCTTAATTGCTGTTGTTCACAGATCCACCCTAAACTGGGGTGGTTGTACCCTTTAGGATCCAGCTATGAGCAAACAATGAACCCCAAACAATATGAAAGTATAAAGACATTTCTATATAAAAAGTACCGACGATGCATTTTTAAAACAAAATGACCAGCAATACATTTTTATGTTAGAATTACCAACATTTTATGGCAAAATGACAGATACAAATTTTTTCTTGTATTTGAGGGCAAATAAATGCAATCAAATGTTGAGATTTCAGCATTAAATAACCCATAAAAGTTGGTATGCCGCCAAACAAAAACAAACAACCAACATGTAAAAACTTTCATGGCTCTAATCCATATAATTTCTTAGAAACCAAACTGTATTCCAAAATATAATTTCAACAAAACTACATTAAACACACATATCGCTGCCTCTAGTAATGATGTCCACACAAATATGTATATGCACAAAATCGGAGTATCATCTACCATGGATTCAATTGTGAAAAAAGCACTATAACATATTTTTATTTTTTCAAATCTCCAATGAAAATTAAATTTCGGCATTAAATGACCCATAGGGAGTTGATATGCCGTTAAACACAGCAATCAATCGAATTTTGAGAGAGTAATTTGCCTACTCCTTTATTTTAATTACGATTTCGCCTTTTTCTCCTTGACCGGTTGTCACCCAAGGCCCAATAATTTCTTTCTATTTATCTATTATATGATAAAGACGGATTGATACCTTTCTTCATGGGCAATAGTCCTAAAGTGAACTCAACAGTTTTAGACGGAATTTGAACTCGGCTCTCTGATTACACTTTCGACGATTCCACTTTTGTGTTGACTGCACATCAAAACAAAAACCCTTTCGTCTAATATGTTTAACTGTCTACCCCGATTCTAGGTTGTTTATCCATTTTATCACGATTTTCGATGACACTAAACGCAAGTGTGTTGTGCCTATATCGGCAAATGGTTACGTTAGTGTGTGAAAAACAACGCTCGACTTTAGAAAGATAGAAAAAGCCTCGAAAGCGGATTGTGAAAGGAACCCGTCATGCCTACGCGTATAAGCCAGTCATTCTTTAAAAAGTGCGATTCTTCTTGCTTCGTGTTAACCAGACAATACAACAGGATTATCTGACAGCAACATTTCATCATTCCAGTGGCGAAAATAGCCTCAGTACAAATGATAAGCCAAACGGTTTCTTCTTGGTAAGTTCGTAAAAATTATTAAATCAAATAAAAAAATAGAAAATTCTATTATTAATTTTTTAAATTTTATACTATTTTTATATGATTGTTATTTAAAATGGCGATAAGTTTAAAGAAAATAAAAACAGAAAGGACACGTCTACATAGCAACAGAAAGGAACAGTTGAAATCTCTTGGAAACATAATGAGGAAAGAAGGCTTGGAAAATTTGACACTCACAGAGCATATTTAATGCAAGATGGACAGAGGAAAGCAACCCCTGCCTAATGAGCTTGTGTAAATGGTTGTCAAAACAGGAAGCATATACGCCAGCTGGATGTTTTCCATAAAAGCTCTCTGTGTGCAATCTGTGGAGTTAACCTTCAAGATAGGACATCTAATGTTGGCCTGTTTAGCAGGTGTAATATCTACGATTGACTGGTCATGTCTTGAGAATGTCTGATGACAGGATACCCAAGATCCTAATGTACAGCCAGTTAGATCAGGGCTACAGAAATGTAGGATGCCCATGGCTAAGATACAAAGACAAGCTGAAAAGCAACTTGTCAGCTGTCAATATACCACATAACACCCTTGAGCGCTTAGCCTTGGAGCTGGTAGAATGGAGATCAACGTGTTCTAGTGGACTAGACAGTTTTCAATCTGCTTGCCTGAATCATCTTCAACAAGCGAGAGCAAGATCTAAAAGGTCAGCCAATCTAACAGTGATCTCATCTCACAATCCTCACACTTGCTCCATATGTGGCCTCCTTTGTAAATCACTAGCGGATCTTAAGTGCCACTTAAGATTATCGCACAACATTTCATAACAGAATCAATTAAGTTGTCAGATCCTCATACGTCCATTATCAATTATATATATATATATATATATATATATATATATATATATATATATATATATATATATGTTTGTTATGGTAATTTATTCATGCACGCATAGACTCTCCCAGCTATAAATAAGAGCAGGTACTGCCTTTTAGAGTAATGTAGTTTCGAGCAGTCACCTCTGATAGTCGGACCGAATATTTTTGCTGTAACACTCTCGTTTGTTTACTGTTTTTCTGTTAATATATTTGTTTAACTCAATTACACTCTTGTGTCTTTTATTTTTATGCCCTAACAAGGCCACAACTATATATATATATATATATATATATATATATATATATATATATATATATATATATATAAAGACACAATTTACTAAGTGCTTCAAAAGAAAACAAGTTGTGGAAATCCATGATCGCGCATGTCCTGAAAGGACACGGCACATCGAAGAAGAAGAAGAAGAAGAAGAAGAAGAAGAAGAAGAAGAAGAAGAAGAAGAAGAAGAAGAAGAAGAAATGGTAACGACAATATTAGCCATTCCATATAGAGAAACATTCGGCATTCATTGACCGAGCAGCCAGTGCCACCGGCAGTTTAAATTTATAAAACCTTTTTGCGCAAACAATTTTCCAAGAAAATAGTTTTCTCAAAATCTGTAGCCTAATGCTGAAAAATATATTTTAAGCAACGAATATTCGTTTTTCAGCATAACTACTTACCTTAATAATTTATTTCATCGAATGCTTCTCCATTTATCACATTATACAGTGAAATTTTCAGATCAATACTACTATCGGTTACGGATTTTTATTTATCTAACCTGGCATATAAATATGCAAATATATGTTACGAAAGATCACTCAGCTCGTAGATTTAAAAGATCAGGATAATGCGTCTCGAATGGATTAAACACCCTAATCCCTCGATCGTGATATTTTAGACTAGTTGACACAGTAACACGAAACGAGCAGAATGAATTTATTGTTTATTTAAATAACCTTTGATTTGGTATAAGTTTGTATATATTTGACCTATATTGAGAATCAAAATCACTAATTCGCTCAATCATTTTTTAGAGGCACAGATTAACAAACGTAGCCCAAAAAATAAAGTGTGTCAAGTGGACGGATTTTCTCTTAATATTAATATTATCAAATATTTCCTCGGTAATTTTTATTGGAGTAAAAAACTATTTTTAGAGTTTTAATCAAACTCAGGCATATGAAACTGAATGTATGATTTTTCTTTTTTCTTAAGAATTGAAAACAAAAATATTAAATCCTATTTATTTGATTGATTCTTTGGGGAACACGTATTTTATTGAATTATATATGACGCTTGATTCTTGGTAATTTGGGTGAAACGAATACGAATTTCAACACGGCTTGGCTCTGTCAGGTCCCGATTTTTTCTCAACACCTTATGTTCATTTTCCAGATTTTTCAAATTAGGACTAAAAATGAAGCTATGGTTTACATTTTATTTCAAGCTTCATGAATACAAGCATCTCAAACTACAGTAAAATCACATTATTTACATTATTCCGACTATTGTCCTCATCTTTGTCGCCATATTTATTACAATGTTTCGGCCGCTGTACACTCCGGGCTTCTTCAGGTGGTTGGAATGTCGAACTGAATCCTTTATTTCGCTCAATGGGGTAGACTGTTCTAGTTCCACGTGCTATGTGGAATGGATGTCAGTTATCAGTTATCTCCTGTCCTGGATCTAACGAACGCCTTTATCCACTGTGCCCAAAGAGTGAGAGTTCAATACTCGGCTAAGGCAGTGGAGAACTTGTAGAGGGGAATTAACAGGAGATAACTGATAACTGACATCCATTATACATTAAGTATGCGAAATAAAGGGTTCAGTTCAACATTTCAACCACCCGAAGATGGCCGGAGCGTACAATGGCCGAAATGTTGTAATAAATATGGCGACAAAGATTAGGACAATAGTCCGATTAATGTAAATAATGTACATAATACCTCATCTCAGTAACATAGACAGATACTACAGTAAAATTGCATTATAATAATAGAAATGACTTAAATACAAAAAATATATGAACTTTTCACTGTGGCAAAAATGATTTTACAAGATTTTCTAACGTTGATGCCAGGTCTCTTTTCGAACACCAGAAGTAATCAGCCATCATGTTGGAACCCCAGCCACCTTGGTACCATTCCTCCATAATTTTGATATCTTGGTGGAATCTCTCTCCTTATTTGTCACTTACATCACCTTAATTACTTGGAAACTTCTCAAGATGGCTATTCAAAAAATGCATTTTTTTTCATTTCATATTGCAACCTTTTACTCTTTATAGTCCTTTACACATTTTTGACGTTACTTCACCCGTGTTATCTGCTGCTTCTCTTATAATTGGCTAAAATATGTTCTATCAAGCCCACAAATGATGACCAGGCATTTGTTCGCGTTCATTCCTGATATTAGGAAATTTGCTATCTAATTAATGTTTTTATTTGTAGACCGTCGAAAATTCCAGCCTTGGTATAAATAGGAACTTATTATAAAATAGGTACTTACAATCTATTAAATTAAACTAGAAACACCGATGAGTAGTTACGATATAAATTACGCCTAATTAAATCATCTATTAAATCACGACAAAATTACTCACTAAATCATATGCGAATTCAAAATTATGTTAATACCCACGCTTAATTAACTGACTGATTTAATTAGATGATTAACTCCGAAAACGAATCGCTTTTATATATTTTAGAATAAAAATAAATTCTACAGAAAAGCAAAAACACTCGAGAACATTCTAGATTTCTATAATATTTTTAGTTTAATTTACTAATATTAAAATGGTTTTAAAATGGCAAAATTAAGAACATTTTACGGTGTTACATATAAAAGTATACATAATACAACAGTACCATAACAATAGATCCAAATACCTAGATAAAAATTTAGCTGCATAATTCGTAACTGCAAAAAGACTTAGCTGGTATCGAGAAAAACCTTTTTATGAATACGACAAAATAGGAGGGATGCTGATCAAAATCAGTAGCTGCTAGGTCAAGATCGAGTATAAATTCGTGCCCAGCGCATCCAAATTACATAGAACAGTCAAATCTAATTCAATTGACAAAAAATTGAAACTTGTACCCCAGAGTTATTTACAAGAATAATTTTATATTCATAAGATTATAAATCTCTGCGAATTACTAAAATGTAATATTTATTACGATACGATATCATAAATAAATAACCCTGAAAAGATTTCTTACTCCTAACTTTATATAAATGTCTGTAAAAAAGAGCCCAAGAAAATTTAAATAAACATATCACGTTGCGTAACTGTAATTATAAATTTTGAAAAAAAATCCAGACATTTTGTTTATTTGCATGGGCACATAAATTCATTAAAATACGCCAAGAGCGTGAAAAATACATAAATCCAGTTTCATATATATGGGGATTTTTGAAGCAATAAGAATTGACGAGGGCGGGTTAGTGTTAGCGGTGTTAACATTTGTTAAAATTAGCACTGCGAGACTAGCCCTCTTAATCATTACGCTAACCCAGGAACCGAAATATATGCTTAGATTCCTTTTAACACAAAGCCTTAAATATTGATCACACTGTGAAAACATATTGTGACGTCACCCTGGGCATCTACCCCCGTGCTATCCTGTGACGATCAATGTGACGTTATCCTGGTCACGACACCAAATGTGACGTCACCCTGGGCCTCTGCCCCCGTGCTATCCTGTGACGATCAATGTGACGTTATCCTGGCCGCGCCGCCAAATGTGACGTGGTACTGGTCGCGGCGCCAAATGTGACGTTCTAACCCTTGACTGATTCGGATGGAAATCTGGTTAGATTCGGCATCAGCTTTGCCGTTGCCAGCTCGCCTCCAACGTCTGGTTACCGAAGTAACTGCTTTGACTTCTAGTCTAACCTACCCAAATGTGATTTGATTTTAGGTAGACGAAATCAATCAGTCGTCGGGCCGTAGTGCAAGCCGAATTCGAGCAAAGGTGACACCGCAAAAGTATATGTAAAGGAAAATAAAGTAACAACTCGAAAGATTCAAATGTGTTAAAAAAAAGAATAACAAGTATTTTTATATCTGGTTGCTGAATGCATGACTGCGTCTTTCTCCCAAACCCCTTCTATGGATACGTGACACTTTGCGTTTCTTAGGCAAGTCTTAATATCTTAAGTTGTTTTTCAATAAACTGGTTTTTGGTATCTTCAGGCGGTATTCGTAAAACTTGTTTTGGTGGTGTGAATCTAAGTCGTTCTTCAAAAAAAAATTTGTTTTTGGTTAGAAGTCTAAGTCGGAATTCGTGGAATCTTTCAGTCAGCTCCTGCGAGGCTACTCTCCGAGCTCACAGCTCAAATCTGTCTGCTCTGTGGCTCTGTCTGCGTCTGCCCAACTGCTACCGTCTGCCCAACTGCTCTGGGGAGGTTCGTTTGTATGGACGCCGACCAAAACCGGATGGGGGCCTGTCGTGGTTTGGATTCTTCGATAATTCCGAATCCGCAATAAGGATTTTCTTTGTTTTCGGACAGGAAAATTTATCACTTCCCATTTTTGGAAGTCAATTACTTTCTGTTTTAGAGGGGTTCTTTGGGAAATTGTCCTCCCAAATTCTTCCTTTCTCATATTGGTATCTCACACCAACCCCCTCAGAGGGCGGCAACAGGTTTCCCTTCTTTCTCATATTGGTATCTCAAACCAATCCCCTCGGAGGCGTCAACAGGACTTCCTTCTTTCTCATGTGTTTACCTTCGCCCATCGCTCACGCCACCATTCAGCCAATGAACGCTTGGCAGTGTGGGTGTGGCTAGACTGGCCTCTGTTTACAATTATCGCTCAAAGAAAAAAAATATCTTCCTTTTTCTTTTCTTTCTTTTCCCCGACTAGAACCCCCACGACTCGTAGTGTGGTTATTAATCTCTATCTTAACTGAATGTCATCTGAAATTTCTCAACGAGATTTTCGCCAAGTGATTATCTGGGTGGTCAAGTAAATCTCTTTGTATCCTCAACGTCTTCGTACTTCTGTCGTCAACAGTCTGTCCAGGTAACAAACTTTATCATGGCAAGGTCTGGACATAAAACAGGTGATTCTCTTCCAAAACCAAATGATATCTCCGAAAGATAGTTAATGGTTTATTCTTTTTCTTTTTCTCTTCTCACTTCCTTTTTCTTTGTGGTGGTCTCAGCTGATCCTTTTCTCGGTTGCATGCTCGACCCAATTCTGATTATCTTCTAGTATTCCGCTTTGTAAGCCACTTGACTAATTAGAAATTTTCATTATTGCCATGGGCAGATTGCTATCTTTTATTCGCCGCGTCATGGCATAAATTAATTCTGACAGATCCGAGATCTTACGAGTTTCCTATCTTCTGCGAAAAAAATACTTTTCTTTGAAAATGAAAATAAAATCTTTACCATATTTCTTTTGTTAAAAAAAATAACACCGCTCAGTATGTCTTTCGTGATAGCTTCTTCTCGCCTTAAGTATTTCTCGTTTTTAATTTTCACGCTTAATTAATTAGTCAAACGCTAAATAGTGTCACAATATCCTTTCCGCACTTGCAACGATGTTTGACAACAGCTTGTTAACCAATAAACGATGTTGAGAAATAAGAAAAATATAGATTTCTGTTTGAATTTCTGGAATGAGGAGTTATCCTTATTTACAAGACTATTGTCTTCTTTGTTGCTGTTACTAAAAGGTTTCGGTCGCTGTGACCTCCAGCCGTGAACAGGTGCTCTTCTGTCCGGGTAATCATTTTTAACTAAAAAGAACCATTTTTACTATTTTATTCCTTTTCTTTATTGAGTCCATTTTTATGTCTCTTTTACTTTTTATTTCTTTGCATTAATCAGAAATACAAAAACCATGTAGTGCTTGAAGAAGGATGAGCACATGGCCTAACGTTCGCATTCGGACAATGAGACCCGGGTTCGAATCTCACCATGAGAATTCCTGATGTTATAGAGGTCGATCCCAGCGTGCGGGGCCTTTGGAAAGTGCCTGAAAACCATAAGCCTTATGAGTGAAATTGGGTAGACGGAATTATTGGGTGCCGTCGATATCTGTCCTAGCACAAGCCATTGAGCTTGTTCAAATTGTTCAAATTGCAGTATGAACCACGGGTGGGCTCTGTGGGTGTTGAATAAACACAAATTGGCTGTGTCCTTGAATACGAGTGGCCAGCTATCCTTGAAGAAGAAGTGTCATTGTCCGAAACGTTATAGACAAGACTTCTGCAAATAAAGGTGAATAAAGAAAAATCTTTCAAGTAGGAAGAGGCTACTTGTTGAGAAAGGTATCATTAAAATTCTAGACATTTTTCTTAAATTCGGTGTTTGACCATTTGCTCTGTTTTCTAGATCATTGCAATCACGTTTCGGTCGTTGTGCCGAAAACATACAAGTAGTTGATCTGAATCCTTTATTTAATCTAAAGGTGTATATTGTTCTCGATACAATACACATGTCTGAGAATACATCGTATAATTCTTCTTTAGAACTGCTCAGATATTGCTCACACTACTTCGACTGATTCCAAAATACCTGCCCAGGGATTGAACTCATCATTACTCTGTCACGACATTCACGAACCAACGCTTTAACCCAACAGGTGATTGTCCCACAAGAACAATCTACCTAAGTAGATTAAATAAAGTTTTCAGTTCGAAATTTCCTGTAGATCAACCGGATTGACAAACAACTGGTGAAGGCTTGTGTACATAACGGACAGAACGTTGTGATAAAACCAGAAACATAGATCAGTACAATAGATCGCATATGAATATATGCGACCATTGTATATGATATATATATATATATATATATATATATATATATATATATATATATATATATATATATATATATATATATATATATATATATAAAAACTCACTCACTCACTAATGAGCCAAATTATAACACACACCCATAGTAAATCATACTCACTCACTGCCAAAGAACCAAATAACACACACACACACACACTTAACACAGACACATCCCCTTTCCAGGAACCAATAAAACTGTCAAAATGACCAAGGGAATTCAGAGCAGCATGAATCCATTCAGCTCTTATCTCAAATAACAACTTAAAAGAGACTGTTTGACCAACACAAATACTGAACAAAATTCATGTTAAAAAAAATTTAAAAAAAACAAATGAAAACTTCAGACAAAAGTTCATTTTCTCCATCAAGACATTCAATGCTACCTGCAAGCAGAAAATTATTTTTCTCCTGATGTTGGCCGAAACTAGTCGGGGAATCTAAATGAAATAATAATAAAAACGAAGGAATATTAATATGAAATCCAGTGTGTCTGAAGATTTTAATTTTTTAATATTTTTATTGTTCAATATATATATATATATATATATATATATATATATATATATATATATAGAGAGAGAGAGGGGTAGTAATCCGTTGGTATAATCCAGGCGAGTCCTACTAACACGATATAGAATTTGAAATATGTTAAAACTGACTCAAAAAAGAGCGTTCAATGTTTATTTTCATTAAACAGAGCAAATTTTCTTTACAATTTGTATTAGGATACCTTTAGTAAATGACCTAGAAATTTGAGTTGTAAAATTCACAGTTTATGGTATCAGTTTATAGTGAGATACTCTAGTTAGTATCCCACTACAAACTGATAACATAAACTCTTTAAAAAAATCCTGCGAATTTTAAAATTAAAATTTGTAGGTGAAAATGGTCATATACTTAAGGTATCTTAAATCCTATTGTAAATAATATATATAAAGAAGGGAAGAGATGGTGTCTCTATCCCTTCTTTACTTTACTTTATGTTGCTTACGGCTACATCACGTTGATACACCGGTTACCGCACGGTCACCGAAGTTAAGCAACGTCGAGCTTGATCGGTACCAAGATAAGTGACCGCTTGGGAACATCCATGTCATAATCTGATGAATATTTATGATCGTTCTTAAACTTAAAAAAATTGAAAAGCTGATAATATTTTCGCTCTTGTACATAAATACCTGTTGAAAAATAAAATCCTTGCATTTGCCTTGATAAATCACCACAGCGAACGAAACGCGTCAGCTAAGGTAAGTTTTCCTATTGTCTTTATTCATTTTATTTCTTATTACGCCTAGCTTAGTTCGACAGAAAGACAATGGGGGAAACATGGCTATTATTTTTTTTTTTTATTACGCGTATGTTTCAGACATATTGGATATCTTTGACGATAAAATCATCATTCAAAATTGAACTATTTCTCTCGGCTTCTACAACAATAAGTTCTGAATGTAGTTAATATGAGTGTATTTTATCCACCAAGCAGGATCCATACTTAGTTACTAACGTTTGTCTGGCTGAAAATTGCACAAGTTGTTTAAGCAGCGAGCAGTGTAATCAGTTCGCTATCAAATGCGTCCGCCAAATTAGCTTGGAAACCGTTATATTAACGCGGTATTTTTTCTTTTCCTTTATTTTTCTGAACTGATTCATAAAATTACTTATCCGTTACTTCCGGTACCTACAATCGCATCATTATATACAACATTAAATAATTATTTCCATGACAAACCGGACATTACTGATCTGAAGGGTTAGATCCGGAAAAACAAATTTTCTATATTTATCAATTTAAAAAAAAAAAGCTTGTATTTTGATATTTGTGTTATTCTGAAAATAACAAAATATTTTTCTGGATTCACCTTAATGTTGAACTACTTTGGTTAAAAATTGATTTTTTTTTTTTTTTGGTGGGGGTGATTCTGTTCAGAATTTAGTCTTGCACACCCGCAAAAATTAGACGAAATCTACAGTACACGCCAAAATTTCCAGACACCAACATTTTTAGTAGTTTTTTTTAATTCAAATTTATTTAGACAAAAGACTGATTTGGGGAAAGTTATATATTCGATATTGCATATGCGGACACTTTTAACCAGATCTGCCGTTTTGCAAAAATGACTGGAGCTACAGTAGTGTGAGTTTGAAATTAAATCTGTTTTCATTGAAATTTTCATTGAAAGGTAATTATATAAACACTGATGTGAGAGAGATACAAAAGATACAAAACACTGATGCGAGAGAGATACATGCTAGACGCAATCGTCAGGCCTGACGATTGTGTCTAGCAGGAAACAGACTGTCGCCTCTAAGTGTTGACTTCAATGTTCACTTTTATGTTTACACACGCTCTATCTCTGATATTGAGATAAATATAGCACACCTTAAGACTATATTTCTTCATATATATATATATATATATATATATATATATATATATATATATGGGGACACGTTTATGCGAGGTTCTAATAAAAATTTCGGGCCTTTTAATCCTGTAGATGTTTTCTAATGCTTCAGTTTCACTGCATACTTCGAAATAGTGTCTTTGCTTCCATGTATAACTGGTGATGTTCAAAAACTCGGTCTTTTGACTCCTGATCAAAGCGCAACATGCTGAGCTCCTCATGGGAAAATCTGACATGGTTTGAGGCAGATTCAGTTGGTTTCCTTGAATGTTTCCTTACTCAGGATGAGTGCTGTGTTTATTACTATGAGCTAGACACAACGTGAGAATCTATGCAGTCGAAACAACCATACTCACCAAGGTCGTTTCATTTGCAGGGAATGTAATGGCCTTAATTTTTGGGAGATGCAAAAGGCAGTGTGATTATTGACTCTCTTCAATAGGGCCACGCCATCAATGGAGAGCACTATTCCAACTTTCTGAGGGTGTAGACAAAGGATATTAACACCAAAAGCCCAGGAAAACTGATGAAAGGGATCTTGTTTCATCAGGGCGATCAGCACACAAGTCCTTGGTTTGAATGGCTGATGTGTGTGACTGTTTTTGAATTGATTGGACACCCTCTCTCTTCTGCTTTGACCTTCATCTGTTCCTTATCTGTTTAGACACTTCATTGGGAACCACTATCACAGTCCTGATGACGTCATAGCTGCTGCTGATGACATTTTGACCAAGAAGCTGAACTATCTTCTTTGAACATATCAGATTTTAGCGTACCTAGAAAGAAAAAATGTAGTTATTAATAAGAAGTGAAATTAATCTATGCAAGATATCTCACCTCTAGCATCACTACTTCATACACAGCCTATGAACTTTTCACCCTACCTCTTAAATTCAGTAAATTTTGGCTTCAGTTGTTCTTGAAAACAATTAAAACGAATAGACATTTTGTCTGTCACATTTATTCATCTTCCTTTTTTTCGGAAATGCGAATAGGTTTTAGCAAATATGCCTGATGTAGACGTTAAAACAATATCAAAGTTTGTATTTGGTCCAAAATTTTGAGTCTGGGTCATCTTCAGTGCTGTGTGAAAGGTACTTTAAGGAGAACAGCTTTAAAAGTGTCGTCATATTTTGTTTGAAAGTTAAATCCAGTGTATTTGAATGCAGCATAGTTTAGTTGGGTGTTAGATTTTGATTTTCTGATCAATATTCAAACAAAATAGAATTTAAAATATTTTTAAAGTGAAATTTAAATGATAATTTAATGTTTGCCATATTCACGACGTTTCGGCCGTTGTACACTCCGGCCTTCTTCAGGTAATTGTAATTTTGAACTAAAACTTTTATTTCGTCCACCAGGGTAGATTGCTCTAGTTCCACATGTCATGCCTCTTCTGCATGTATCAGTTATCTCTTTTAACTCACCTTTCCAAGTTTCTGCTCACCAGGGCAGTAGCCACGTATTGAACTCAACTGTTTGGGTCAAGTCACACACACACACACACACACACATACTCTTCTCCGACTTCATGCTTTCCAGACAAATTTAATCTGCAAAAATTTAAATGTAATGCCAATCGCTATCTACTGTCCACCTGATTCCTCTTTTCTCTTTCTGCTCATCATTAAGGTTTTCTGTTCCTAATTCTTCCACACTCTGTAACTCCTTGTGTTTTAGTGGCTTTATTGCTTTTCTTGGGATTATTATATATATATATATATTATGAAATGGACAAAGACCGACAGTTATTTTAAGATATTTTTACATTTATACATTCTTTTTATAGATACAAATATTTAAGTAAATGCTCTGTTTATAATAAACAGTATTAACAACATTTACCGACCTGAATGTCAGAGAAATTGTCGTAGAAATATGCGTCCTCCAACAGGAATCGAACATGTATCCTATACGGAAGCGTCATATAGCCTGACGTGCTTTTATCGATTGAGCCACAGAGGAGTGTTTCGGTTAGCAAGGTCGATTTTACTGTTTTTAAACTACAATTTTCCATAATTTTCTCACGTACATTCATATCTGCTAAAAAATTAAAAAAAAAGAATGTATAAACATATCTTAAAATAATTGTCGGCCTTTGTCCATTTGATAATGTGTGACGCCATTTGTTTATATTTGGGTACGCATCGAGCAGATTCCGGCTACTGCTTTGGACATATTACTTTCGATATGATTTAGTATACAGGTCTTCATCTTCTTCTGAAAAATTACCGTATCTCCGGACAAATTTTTGAACTGATTCGATGTTTCTTATCAAATCGTGAAATGAAAGATATTCTGAACGGTAACTCTACAAGATCCTTTTGTATTAATGCAGATGTCCTCCCATGACTCTATCCTTGGTTCTATTTTCATTAACGACATTATCGATGTCCTCAACTGTCAACTTGCTATCTACGCTGAAGACACAACCATTTACTACTGTCTCGATACTAACTCTGATCAGTTCGATAAAGTCAAATTGGCGAATGATCTTCAGTCTATTATTAACTGGAGCAAAGAATGGCTTGTTAATTTTAACGCCTTCAAAACAAAACTGCTATCTATTAATCATCTGAATGACCTTTTTCTGTCTACCATCAGCATGGCTTATGCTAACTTCCAGGAAAGTCACTCCTAGCGCCTTTACGGGATAACATTCTCGCCTTACATGAAGTGGAAAGACTATATTAAATCAATTGGTTGGTCAGCGGCTCAGAAAGCTGGTTCACTGCGTCGGCTAGAAAATTTTTATCTGCAGCACATATGTTAAATATCGATGTTTACCATTCTACCACGCTTAGAATATTGCAACCACATATGACCTGATGCTATATGTTTAGAGATTCTTGATAAAATCCAAAGAAGAATCAGCAATATTACTGGTCCTGACCTGGCGCCTCGGATTCAATGACTATACCGCCGCATTAAAGTTACCTTCCTGTGATTTTTCTACGAATTACTTTCATGGTAATTGTTCAAATGAGATCTTTACTATGGTATATATACTTTAGACGAAATTTAAGCACGAGTTTTCATCAATTTATACGTCAGTTGGCTAAATGCAACCGTAAGTTCTATGCTAACAGTTTCTTTTTTCGCACTTCTCTCTTTCACCTTCTTGCTTTCTAGTCAACTTCAAAAATTTAAATGCAATGTCAATCGTTATCTTCTTGATTACTCTTCTTTCCTTATCTTTCTTTAGTAATGTTTCCGTTTTCTAATTCCTCCAAGAGACCCCATCTCTATGTCTTTACTGCCTTACTTGGGGTGAATTCGATTAATATATATATATATATATATATATATATATATATATATATATATATATATATAGTTTTAAGGTATGCTCAATATCCGGGATGGAGCGTATGCAAATATAAAACAAGCGACAGTCAGTTTTCAGGCAATCGCTAAGTCTGATGATTCTCCTTAAACATGAAACAGACTCTGTCGGCACTAGGTGTTGACTTCAATATTCACCACTTGATATATATATATATATATATATATATATATATAGATAGATAGATAGATAGATAGATAGATAGATAGATAGATAGATAGATAGATATTATTAGTGGTCAATATAGATAGATAGATAGATAGATAGATAGATAGATATTATTAGTGGTCAATATAGATAGATAGATAGATAGATAGATAGATAGATATTATTAGTGGTCAATATAGATAGATAGATAGATAGATAGATAGATAGATAGATAGATATTATTAGTGGTCAATATAGATAGATAGATAGATAGATAGATATTGTTAGTGGTCAATATATATATATATATATATATATATATATATATATATAATTATTTATTTAAAAATATGATTCCAACACGCTACATAAGAGGTCTCATGTTTCAAAACAAGAGCCGAAAACTTCAAAATAATATTTGAATTCAAATATTATTTTGAAGTTTTCGGCTCTTGTTTTGAAACATGAGACCTCTTATGTAGCGTGTTGGAATCATATTTTTAAATAAATAATTATATTTATGCTCTACTTTCGTATCGAGCACTATTTTTTAAAAATAATTACAAAAATACTAAGGAACTTTGGATTATTTACCAAACCAGTTTCTTTCCTATTTTCTACAATATTTTCACATATATATATATATATATATATATATATATATATATATATATATATATATATAAATTTCCAAGAGGATAGAATCAAAGTAGAACTTAATGTCCAGGACAGAGTAAGAATATAATATAAAAGGTTCAAACACAAATATTCCATGGTTATAATTTATTACATTGGAATTGT
>OZ010579.1:129931595-129941595 GCA_963932145.1 Acanthosepion lycidas | reverse complement strand
TACTACCATACATATGTGTCCACAATATAAATACAGTTACACTTATCTATAATGTTCATATATATATATATATCTAAATAAGTTCGCATATAAAAAATGTTTTAACTTCAACAACACATATATCAAAGAGCACAGTGTCAGTATTTTCATATATTCATTTAAAACAATTTATATTTTCTATTTATATATCTACACATACTTTGTTAAAAGGAGGTGATTTTTATGCCTATATTTACAAATCAACTCATTATGTCTGTTCAATAGTATGTCCGGATCCTTATGTTTTATTATTAGTATTTTTTCCATAATGCACAAATTGCATCAATCTCTGAAATTAATCGGAGTTTTGGCTCTTGAGACGATTTTCCATTTTATTTGTGGGGTTAATTTGTTTTCCAATAACTCTCAATAGTGCTTTGAAAGTGCAGTTTGGTGTTTTTTTGATTCATTATAAAAGGATTGGCGATGGTTGTAAAATCGTTATTTCCAACTTCCTGCCGAAATTCCTATGTAGATCTTCTTATGTTCAATATTTTCTTTGGGGAAAATCGTAGCTTCGTATACTATGTTTTTGGACAAACATACTCCTTCTACTGGACAGACAGATCCTTCCCTGCAGTTACAGGTAGATTTGGTATTTGGGCTTGTATTAGGATCTTTTTGAAGTTGATTATAAAATTCATTTAAAATTTTACTATTATGGGAGCTAATAATTTTTTCCTTGTTGTTCATGCAGGAATAACTAATTTTTAAATTCATTCTATTGAACAACTTTTTTAATAGCTTATCTTTTTTAAAATGTTTATCTATTAGTTTAAGAAAATATTTCCTATATTAATGTTCGACAGCTTACAGAAGGGTGGGTTGAACCATATAATTTTCCTATTTCTATTTCTAGATTTAGAAGACGTGTCGCTAGTAGATTTATCTATATAAGTGAGTGTTTGTTTGAATTTGCTTTTTAATAGGGCTTGATTGTATGTTGATTTATTTTGATCAAAGATACTTTTACTAGAGGATAGTTTATTTATTCTAGTATTTACAGTGTTAGGGATCTGTTTTATAATTGCTATAGGGTGGTTTGAGTCGATATTTATGTATATGGGCGATTGGTTCTCCTTTTGGAAAGGTTTATAAGTGTTATTTTCAAGATCAAATGTTACGTCAAGAAAATTTACTATTTTCAGGTTAGATGATATTTCTATTTTAAAACCTATATATTTGAAAGCCTTAATTATTTTCTTCTGGAGTTGGGATGTAAGAGGTCCATTAGAGTTAGGTATAATAATGAGACCATCATCCCTGTAAAGCCCTACATTTTGTGGGTTAAGGAATCTGCTCAGAATATCTAAAATATACATCCCTATTAGGCCGGCTATTTGAGCAGAATCAAATGCTCCCATTGGGACATCGAAATTGTCACTGTTATTTTTAAACCAAGTAGTGTCATTAAGTTTAAGTACAGATTTTCTAGAATCCATTATGATTTTAATTTCCTCGTCAGTGATTTCAGTATAGTTTCTAGCAAAATTTAGGCTATTTTCTAATAAATCTTTAGAAATGGAGGGGTAAAAATCGATAATGTCTAATTGGATAAAAGTGGCTTTATTTTTAGATTTTATATTTTTGAACCACTTAATGGTGTCAGATGAATCTTTCCAAAGGCTTAAGGGATAATTTTCTAATATAGATACGTTTATTCTTTTAAGAATGTTTCTAGAAATTAGTCCTAACTCTGATTTGGAGGGATTTATTAGTCTGGACTGTATATTATTTTGAAAGTTAGGTTTATGGTCTTTAAAAAGTAGGTAGGCATCTTTTAAGTGGGTAGTGCCCATTCTATCAACAATATTGTGTTTAAATGCAAATTTAGCGGTTTCTCTGTGTATGGAGGATAAATTTTTGGAGTTATTATCATTTTTATAAGAGTTAGATACTTTGTTTAGAATCAGATGATTATATTCCGATGGATTAATCTTGTAAATGTTCTTGGATTTATCAGCTCTGATCCATAGTTTCTTAGATTTTTTGATGTTATTGATGTCCTTTTTAAGATTGGATTGGAAAGAGTTGTATTTTTTTTCTAAAAGATATTATGTTTATTAGATTAATTAAGTCCTAAACTTAAGATTGGTAATTCAGATACGATAAAATATATCGTGATTACTTTAAGTCAAAAGATCAAAGACCATAACTTAGAAAGGGTAAAAAACAAATCAAATAATTTATTGAGGTAAGTAAATACAAATCTTCTATGAGCCACAAAATTATTATATATTGTTCTAATTTTTCTATTTTAGCAGATATGCTCATGAGTTTTCCCTTTATTCTTTTCTTATATAAAGGATTGACTAGATATGCGTCTAGCGTAGCGGCTATCGGCGCAGAAAGTAAGACCAATGCACCAAATCCAAATTTCAACCTACTTCTTTTCGTTTACTTCCATTAAGAAAGATATACATATATATTTTTTCACCCACACCAACTACTATGAGTTAAATAGCCGTGTAGACTGGGCACTCTAGCCTTGTTTGTGAGTCAGTCAATGAGAAGAAAAGTTCTAAATTCAAAACCAGGAGTGTGAAGCTAGCAACACCAAAGCGTAAAAACCTCTTTGCTACAGAAACCACAAAAGCAGCACCTAATTTTGAATGTATGAACCTACGCTCCCTGGGGAAGACTAAGGATCATGAAAAACTAGATACGCATTTGAAAGACGAAGAAGATAGATAGATAGATAGATAGATAGATAGATAGATAGATAGATAGATAGATAGTAAGTAAGTTTTCCATCTCATCCGTTTGATGAGGTCAATAACTTTTTCCGTTAACGATATGGTGAAAGATTCAACAGAAGGGTAAGGAATATTTTTGAGTGAGTAATCCGGTGTAAATTTTTCCATTTTGTGTTGGAAGTGAAGGTACTTATAGTAATCCGATGGGAGGTAATCCAAAGAGAGCTCAACTTATTTGATAAGGAGAAGGCTGATGCCATCAGTAAAAGTGCTATTCATCTAAAGAAACTACTTTCACTAAGAGGTGTAATTCTGCCATTAGTTTCGCAACTTCTAACCTTCATAGCGAAGACCCGCCCTGCTACGCCCATTGTAGAGAACCACCCTCATTCCTTTAGTATTCCCTTAGTGCGATATAAGTTCTTTTCAAACAGCTTGATCACACGAACCAATGCCTTGTGAAACCGACTGCCAAGAATTTGCTTGCCCGATCACTACAATCTTAACTTGTTCATGTCTAGGTTTAACCGTTATCTTACATCCGCAAAGGGTGTGCCTCTTACTCTATAACTCAATTCCTTGTTCACGGTAAACACCACACTATAAAGAAAATTACTTGTTATTTGTCTGACATATATATATACATTGCGTGCCAAATTATTATCGAGATAATTTTTTTCTAATATTTCAAAAACCCTCCAGTCAATTCACACAAGATTTTCACACAATGTTGACAACACAGATCTGCGCAATCACTGAAATTTTCGTACTAATCTGCGCAATGTAAACAAACTGGCGCCGTATTTGTTTTCAGCACGGTGATTTGAGAGTGCCAAATTATTAAAATAGTGTAAGAATTTAGTGAAAAGATGGGTCGTAAAAGCAGTTTAAGTGATGCTGAAAAGAAAACTATCACCTCAGAACTCTCAAAAGGTAAATCTACTCGAGAAATTTCTAAAATGATAGGGATTTGTCATCAAAAAATAAAGTTTAACGCCGACCCTACACAAGTACGCAAAAGGGCAGATAAAGGCAAGCCGAAGGTTATTTCACGTCGTCTCATGTCACGACTTAAACGAGAGGCCACGAAGGACCCTGGACTTAGCATTCAAGAGCTTTTCAGTCGCATTGGGGATCCTACTGTGTCTAAAAGTACTCGGTGTCGGTATCTGATCGAAATAGCAACAACATTCAAACCTGTATCGAAGTCTCCGTTGAGAAATCACATTCAAAATCGATTGAAATGGGCCGAGGACAATATGAAGATTGATTTCTCTAAAATTTGGTTCACAGACGAAACTCGAGCCAAACTTGAATGGCCAGATAAATGGTGCAAAGGCTGGGTAATGAACGGACAGAATCGCCATCAGCGTTTGAGACGCCAACAAGGCGGTGGAGGCATAATGATCTGGGGTGGTATTATTGGAAAAACATTAGTGGACCCATGGAGAGTACCAGATGGCGTCAAAATGACTGCTGATGCATACATAGCGTTTATGAAGGAGCATCTTGAACTGTGGGTGAAAAGGCAAAGAGTTCCCTTCAGAAGGGCAATTGTTTTTATGCAAGATAATGCTCCCTCACATGCTGCTCACAAGACTACTGAATATTTGAAACAGTTAGGCTTCGATGGACCTCGAAAAATGAAGTGGACAGCAAACTCTCCGAATTTGAACCCAATCGAAAACCTTTGGAGCATCATGAAGCGAAGACTTTACGCCAACGGACGACAATTCAGGATCAACGCTGAGTTGTGGGAAGCAATTCTTGACATTTCTCGCGGCATTACAGCAGTTGACATCCTACAATTAACAAATTCTATGGATCGTCCACTTCTTCAAGTAATTTCAAAACTGGGAAAGTACATTCCCTATTAATTTGTTTATAACTGTGCCTTTATTTGTGTCTGTTATTATTTGTTTGATTATCTTATTTATTAGGTTCTTTTGATCATAAACATTCACGTGCAACATTAATAAACGTTCTGTTTGCTCAATTCTGGGAATTTTACTAAACCTTTCTAATAATTTGGCACTCTCAAATCACCGTGCTGATAACAAATATCGCGCCAGTTTGTTTACAATGCGCAAATCAGTACGAAAATTTCACTGATTGCGCAGATCTGTGTTGCCAACATTGTGTGAATTGACTGGAGGATTTTGGAAATATTAGAAAAAAGTTATCTCGATAATTATTTGGCATGCAGTATATATATATATATATATATATATATATATATATATATATATATATATATATATGAATATATATATATATATATATATATATATATATATATATATATATATATATTGTCATCAACAGACAGACTTTTCACTTATCATAGCTTTTCTTATATATATATATATATATATATATATATATATATATGTGTGTGTATATATAATAAAGGTAATAAATCCGTTGGTATATAATCCAAGTGGATCCTAGTAATATAAAATATTAAAACTGATCCACAAAAAGAGATCAATATATTTATTATTACAAAGCAAGAATTAATAGACAGTAAAATCCAAAATCACCTCATATGAAGAATAATTTTATTTCGACCGAAGAAAATATAATTCGTCAGTCATATTCAACCCCAGTGTACACAGAGTTCCGACACTAAGTCAGTCTATACTAGGACTGAATAAGACCGAGGAATTATATTTTCATAGGTTGAAATAATCTTATCCCGCATATGAGATGATTTTGAATTTGAATATATATATATATATATATATATATATATATATATATATATATATATATATATATATATATATATATATATATATGTATGTATATATATATATATATATATAGATATATATAGATATAGATATATATATATATATATATACATATACATATATATACATATATATATATGTGTGTGTGTGTGTATGTATGTATATATATATATTCTTTTATCATATCTCTATCAATACTTGGAGAACTGCTGTGGAATACCTTGCACTGTAAGCAAAGTTAAAGGTCATAGCTTCATATGATTTGGGCAATATTGAAACCGCTAATGTCTAACTCGAATCGCATGCAGCATGTGCTGTCTCCGATTAAAGTCCACACAGTCTTGTGGGACTGTCTGACTATAGACAATCGGGCAGCTTTAACCATCTTCGTATAACGCGCGGGAACTATCATATGTTTGTATATACGTGTATATATTTTCTTCAGAATTTGACAATTAACATACTTGCTTTTTTAACCAGCACACACACACGCACACACACACACACACATACACAGACACACGCGCGGGCGGGCGCGCGCGCACACACACACACGCACACGGGATGCTCCAAAAATAATGAAAACCGCTTATTTTCACCGATCTTACAACAAATACAAGAGGCCCAAAAGACCGCTGCATAAAGTAAGTTCCCTACTTACAAGACACTGTTTCCCACATAGTTTCCATCATTGTTTTTTTGCATTTTCGGGGCGTTTTTCATTCTGTGGATTTAGAGCTGGGCATGCCACTCGAAACGTCTTTGATGAAACGCGTTAACCATTACTTAACTGCGCTTACACCCAATATTAGTTTTCCCTAAACGTTCTACAAGCTAATGGGTACAACTGTTTTTCACATAAAATAATTTAATATAATACCTTTGCGTACGTAATTTCATTTCTGAAGCCATTTTCCAGACTTTTTCATTTTCTTTACTATCTTCCAGACATTTTCTGAGGCCATATTTACAGAATTCTATCTGCGGAAGGGGAATAATAATTTATTATTTAAAGGGGTTCAACCTCTACTGCCACTCTTATCCATCTCAGATCTTGTGCTCAGTCTGAAAAAATTGATGGCTTTACTTTCTTAATAACTATCGTAAGTATGCCAGAAGGAAAGTAAAGCAAAAACCAAACAGTTTTTTTTAAGAAAAATACACTTTAAAAGTGAGTAATGGTTGGATGATTTTGTTTAACTGTTTATCAAATTTCATACGTTATTTAATGTCGAAATATAAATATTTTGTATGTCATTTTAGGCTTTCAACTACAAATATTTTGTACAAAATTTTATACACCTACCGCGAGGAAAATTTGTTCTCTGAGTCACAACAAAGATTTTACCCGCCCGAATCCATCTTTCAAATCTTTAAATCAACCATTCGTCTCTTGCATAGAATACTGCTGACATATATGGTCTGGGGGCTCCCGCTGTTTGTCTTAAGGTCCTCGACAAAATCCATAGACGGATATGCAATGTGATTGGCTCTGTTCTGGCATCTCGTCTACAGTCGCTCTCTCACAGACGTGCCGTCGCTTCCCTCTGTCTTTTCTGAAAATACTTTCACGGTAAATGCTCCAACGAGCTACTATCACTGGTTCCCAAACTGCATGAATTTAAACGTGCTACTAAGTCCCACCCTTTCACTATCGAAACGGTTAAATGTAACCGTCTCTTCTACTCCAATAGCTTCATGTCTTGCATTTCTCGCCAGTGGAACTCCCTTCCTCTTATTTGCTTCTCTGGTTTCTACAATCTTCAAATATTCAAATTCAATGTCAATCGACATCTCCAGATGCCTTGATCCATTCCCTGGCCTTTTCTTCATACTTTCCTCTTTCATGCCTCTTTCCCCTTGCTCCCATTCTCTGTAACCCCTTGCGTTCTAGTGGCACTCCCACCTTGCTTGGGGTGAAATGCTTAAAAAAAATGTCAGAGTAAATGTAAGTTTTTGAGATATATAATTTGTAGATCATAAAAGGTATTGTTGGTAATTTTACTATAAAAAAGTATTTTTTTATATTTTTAGTGTTGCATTTATTGTCATTTTGTATAAAAATGTATTGGTCATTTTATTATAAATATCTACTGTTGGGTTTTGTCTGGGGGTTCCATACTTTCACATAGCTGGGATCCTAACCCGTGTTACCAGGTTAGAGTGGATCTGGGAACAGCAAATATTAAGAGGTGGTTCCACGCTTCTCATAAGCTTCAATCTCTTGATAAGTGGCTTTGCTGCCGGTAATAGTTTATCGTCATACCCAGGACGAAAAATCGAGTAAAAGAAAGAAAGAAAAAAAAAGAAAGAAATGAGAAAGAACGAATATAGAAAAATCATACGAAAATAAAAAGAGAAAAGGCATTCACAAGTGGAGAGGAGACACGCAAAAAAAAACAATGATTATGGAACCAAATGGAAAAAAAAAACAGTAAGCAAACCAAAATCGTTCAGGATGGATAAAAGACCATCACGAAATTAGAATTAAAATCCGCTTCTTACGTCTGGCCTTCTTTTTTACAAACTTAGTTTTGTCTGACTTGTGTTTCAGTTTGAAAATTCCCAGTAGCAAAGGAACAGTTTGAAAATTCCCAGTAGCAAACGAACAGTTTGAACAAATATTAGTGATAAGGATTCTTAACAGCTTTTATAGTTTTAAACAAGTCCTTTGTAAAGTGCTTCTCACTAGGAAGAGACGTACAAATCATTTAACGTTAATTTTATGATGATAGAGAGCTGACTTTATATTGAATATCTAAGCCAACTTGACGTCGTTTAAATTTCATTTGATATTTATACATCGACTCAACTGTACATTTTATGCTCAAAGATTAACAATGGCAGACGTTATTTAGTTCTTGCCATGAAATCTCTCTCTCTCTCTGCCTCTCTCTCTCTCTCTCTCTCTGTCTCTCTCTCGACAGAAGTCAGTATATCTTAAGATATATAGGAAATGCGTATGTTTATATACATATATAGTGCTGATTCTATATCCACACTCTCTTTATCTATCTATCTATCTATCTATCTATAGGCAGAAATATGCTTAAAGACCAACAAAAGTACATTGTTAAGGATATTTTTTTTAATTTTTCTATGCTTTCGTTCGTTTTCGTTTTCCTTTGTATATTTCAATCTAAATTCTCTAATGTAAGAGAGTTTCATAAGGCATTTTCAAAGATTATTTGTTATGCTATGTCGGCTTAATCATTTTCAAGTATTGTTTCTTGAAATTTGTACGTGTTATTCTTTTGTTTTTGTTATTAATAAAATATATTAAGTATGTCTGTTCTTAAATTTGATATAGTCTTGTTGACGCTGTATTGTTTGCTTTTTATGGTTAATGTTTCTAGTATATGTATTGTTACAGATTGTCATATTGTATTTCCCTGCTATTGGTAAGGATTTGTCGCATTTCTTGTTGTGTTGAATGGAGGTTTTCGATTTGATTGACCTATTATCAGAAAAAAATGAAACGTTAATCGGCTCGATAATGTAATGGTTGTAAGACCAATATGTTATTTGAGTTATTATTGTAAATGTAACATTCTCTAAGAGGACAAGCGAAGTTGTTTTGATGTTTGTTATTGTTGTTGATGTTTGTTTGTTTTTGTTGTTGATGTCCAGGGATGTTCTTAGTTCTTTTGGGTTTTTTGATAATTAATGAGTTTAATTTGTTTGTTTTGTCGTTTTATCTGTGTATTAGGTTTCTTATCATTTTTGTTTTTTTGTGCTTACTATACCATTTCTTCATGTAGAATAGTTTAATAGTGCTTTTTGTTGCAGTTTATATTTTTTTATTTTATTGCTTGGTTTATATATATATATATATATATATATATATATATATATATATATATATATATATATATTGGGACATGCTTCATTGAATAATTTGAACAAGTTTTTTCTACTTATTTTCAATTGGATACTTTCCTGTTCACGGACGAGCTTTATGTTTTCATTATTAAAAGAGGAGAGAAAATTATTGTGTTGATACATAATATTTATTCCGAGTACTTTCGACATTAGCACAATATTATCATCAGGGTGTTGTTTTCTTTTTCAAGGCAAATATTGTATTTTTTATCATTTTCAACGACAAAATTACTGTGTTCATCTGAAAGTCAATTTTTTACTAGTGAAGAACGCTGGGATAAGTGCAATTAACGAGTAACGCTTCAGGGGAGGTAACTATGTTATGATGTGTCGAGAGTTTTTTTTTTTAAATACGTATTAAGAACTATTGTTACAAACGTCAAATTCCAAATGATCTATTGTCCATTTATCTCTGTGTGTGTGTATGTGTGTGTTTGTATGTGTGTGTGTAGAATGTTTATAATAGTCTCCGTAACAAAGGTGAATGTGCTGAAACAGAATGGAAAATGTATAAAACACGTGTTTTGTTGAAAGCGTCTACGCTCTTTGGCTTCGTCAAGTCCGAATAAAATAAATAAAAGACAGACGAAAGTATATGTGAGGAAAATGGTTTGGAATTTTTGAGGA
>OZ010579.1:129859095-129929095 GCA_963932145.1 Acanthosepion lycidas | reverse complement strand
TGGAAGATTGAAGTTTATAAGCAGTAAATTCGACCTTGCCAACCGAACGATCCTTTGTGTCCGAATCGGTTAGGCACGCCCAGCTAAATGGCGGTTCCGTATAGGATGCAGGTTCGAATCCTGTCAAAGGACGAATATTTTCTATGAAAATTTATCGAATATTCAGACCGGTAAATGTTATTTAATACTGTTTATTATAAGCAGAGCATTTACTTAAATACTTGTATCTATAAAAAGAACGTTAAACATAAAAAAATGTCTTTAATAAATAAATTGTCGGACTTTGTCCATTTCTTAATATATATATATATATATATATATATATATATATATATAGAGAGAGAGAGAGAGAGAGAGAGAGATTTGATATCAGAATTGTGAAAGGAATCTCTCCGAAGGAATTTTCCAGAAGCATCTCATAAATATATACCATATATATCCGCGTATAAGATGAACTTTATATCCCCAAATTCACCCTTAAAATTTGGGGGTTGTTTTATATTATAATTCTGAAAAAGAAACCTTCAATTCTGAGTGATGCTTGTTGGTAGGCTAATCGCAACTTCTGTACCATAACTTCTATCTTATATATTACTGACATAACATAAATTGCCTGTAAAGAATAATTCCATATCAATGAAATTAACTTTTAGCCATGCATGCTCAGCTGAGAAAAATGTAAACATCGAGTTTCACTAAACATTCAATAGTCACCATGGTAGTCTTAAACACGGCAGTAATAATATTTAGGATAACATAATATTCATTTCTCATTAAAAATACATTATCATATTGTTATTAGCGGTATATTGTGATTGTCTATGAAGTATAAGTAAATGGACATTAGTACACCAGGCTGTTTGTAACTGTTTAGAGATAGGAAAGGAAAAGGAGGGAGAATAAGAAGAATCAGTATTCGCAAGAGATCACGTGATGAAACGTAAATAAAACAATGGTTTCCTTTTAGGGGGCGTGTGTAGGAAAAACATGATATAGAACCGGTTTTGTTATTTGAATTTCTAAGGTATCTGTCTATATGGCACGAGGAACTAGAACAGTCTACCCCAGTGAACAAAATAAAGGTTCAGTTTGACATTCCAACCACGTTAAGAAGGCAGTAGCGTACAACGGCCGAAACGTTGTAATAACTATGGCGACAAAGATGAGGACAATAGTCCGTGTAATGTAAATAATGTACATAATACCTCATCTCAGAAATATAGACAGATACATATTGATATTTATTAAAGAATATTTTTTGTCAAACCAAAGATAGTCAAGTTTATTTAAAGAATTTGCAATAAGTTTACTTCAAGCTATATAAATAGCTCTAAAATGTATCACGAGTAAAAAAAAATATTCAAGACGAATCGGGCGAATCAGAGCGAGGCTCCGACTGTGGTGAGGACATAATTTCATTAGCTTGGAGGTTGAAAATGTTATCATCCGTCCCTGTCTATATGCAACCGTTTTTCATACGAGATTGATTAAAAATCATAGACGAGGAGGCTTTGAAACTTTTTAGATTGATTTTTTTCTAACGTTCAAAAGAATAAATATTTCGATAAATGTCGCTGGTATCCAAACTTTTGAGATCCAGAACAGTCGACAATTTTCTGATGATTAGCAAGTGCCAGTAAATAAACTTTACAGACAAATTATTTTTTATTAACTATTCATCATCATCATCATCATCAGAGCGATTTCGAATCAATGCGATTTCGAATCAATGCGATTTCGAATCAATGCGATTTCGAATCAATGCGATTTCTCATCTTCAGGAACTTTGTAAATAACACTAACCAGTTCTTTCCAAGAACTCCATGTCCTCTATTAAATCGCTAAATTGCTTCAGGTCTTCTCAGCTATTAAAAGATTTTAAAAGAAAATCATGGAATTGTATTGATCGCTGTTTTAACATTCATCAATCACTGTGTAAACGATGGTTTTTCCAAGTTTTCCCACGAAAATGTGTTACATTTGTCTTCTCGAAATAAAAAAACAGCATTCATTTATAAGAATGATTTTGTTGATCTAGTCGCAGAAGATGTCCGTCTGCTTTCCATATTGTTTCCATATAGGTAGTTTCCGGCGTAATCGGAGAACAAAAAAAGGGAATGCGTCACTTGTTTTGTACATGTTAGAATTGAAGATGGTGTTTGGGTAGCTTTGCTGGTTGATAACTATCAACCCTTTTCTTCTTTCTCGGGTTATCAGACATTAAATGTCCCGATGTTAAAATATTTATATATTTACAAAATTTTAAATAAGAAATTGCCAGGTTTTAACGGCTGACAAACGGTACAGACATTATTTTCTCTAGTAAAAAGTAATTTTAAACTATTAAATACTTTTAAACTCGTCATTATGGCATTTTTAGTTAATGTCACACCAAGCACGAGATTATATACAAATAAAATTTTCCACTTGGTGAAATGCATTTATTATTAAATAGAATCCCAGTTCCCAAACAGATTTTTTTTTTTTTTTGCAATTTTAATATTTTGATCTAATGTTTAGGGCTTGAAAAATGCTGTTTTTCTCTTTTTTTGAATTTATTCTGTAAAGTAAACGTATTTACAAGATTTTGACCTATACTAGTGTGAGAGAATTCTTCCGGTGATTACGATGTATGAGGACTGAAAATTCAATATTTTAGAACTGAACCACTGTAAAAGAGAATCTATTTTTACAAACGAAACTTTTCCGGGTTTTGGGTCATTTAGATCAAAGACTTCAAAGAACTCACTGATGCGTGGTCGGATGACCTTACAAGGTAAAGGTTTTCATCCGTATATTGATATTCGTAATTCGGTGCCAAAATTAAGCGAGGAAAAAGCAGTAATTCGACATTGCTAATCAAACCCTTCCTCTGTAGCTATATCACGGTTCCGTGTAGGATACAGTTTCGGAAGGCACACATTTTCTATGAAATTTCTCGCACATTCAGACCGGTAAATGTTGTTAATACTGTATATTCTAAACAGAGCATTTATTTAAGTATTTCTATCTATAAAAATAACGTATTAATATATATGAATTGTGTGTGTTATTATTATATTATATAATATAGTAATGATATATATAATATATGTATTTTGTGGAGGGGGGTATCATTTTACCCGAAGCAAAGCAAAAAAGCCAATAAGACGCAAGGGGGTACTGAGTGTGAGAAAATAAGAAAAAAAAAAGAACCATTATTAAGTATCGAGAAAAAGAATACAAAAAGGAATACAAAAAAAACAGTAGATAAAGATTGACATTACATTTGTTTTTTTAGCATTTAAATTTTTAAAGATCAAAGTCCCCAGGGAAGCAAGAAGCCGAAAGATAGTTCTATGAGCAAGAAATGCGGGAGAAGATACTGTTAACATAGGACTTACGGTTACATCAAGCCATTTCAACTATAAAATGATGAAACTTTGCCGCAAATCTCGTACTACGCTTAAATTCATAAAATCTAGAAACCATAGAGAAAATTTAATCAGAACAGTTACCAGGAAAGTATTTATAAAAGCACAGCGAATTTACATTACGGCGATGGGAAAGTGACTGATGGTGAGATGCCAGGTCAAGACCAATATCATTGCGGATTCTTCATTGGATTTTATCGATAATCCCTAAATATATTTCAGGGGCACCAGTGCAGATGTAGCAGTTGTATTTAAAGCATGCGCGAATGGTAGATTTATAAATATGTAAGATAGATTCTGGCTATAAAATTTGTCCAGGGAATCAAATTTCCTAGCAAAAAACCTAGCAATTGATTCGATATAATCTTTATAGCTCATGTCAGCGAAAAACATTAATCCGAGAAAACGCAATGAATCACTCTCCTGAGTGTTTGCATCAGCCATGATGATGGAATGTAAAAAGCGTTCTTTTAAACGATTAAAAGAGAGCAGTTTCGTTTTGGAGGCGTTAAAATTAACATGTCATTTCTTGCCCCAGTTAACAACAGAAAGTAATTTTTTTTAGTTCTGGTGCCAATTTGACCTTATCGAACCGCTCACACTTACTATTAAACAGGAATATATTGTTATATTATCAGCATAGATACCGAGTTAGGAACTGATGCCATCAAAAAGGTCGTGGATAAAAATTAGATACAACGTAGGCCCAACGATAAAGCCCCGGAGTGGAGTGGAGTGGAGTGGCGCCTGCATTAATACAAAAAGATCTAGAAGAGTGGCCATTCAAGAGAATTTTCATATCACGATTTGATAAGAATGACTGAAGAATGACTGGAGAACTTGGAGTAGGAAACAGGATATAACTGATAACTGACATTCATTTAACAATGGCACGTGGAACTAGAACAGTCTACCTCAATGAGCGAAATAAAGGTTTCATTCCAACCAGCTGAAGAATGCCGGAGTGTACAACGGCTGAAACGTTGTGATAAATATGGCAACAAAGATGGGGATAATAGTTCGAACAATGCAAATAGTACATAATACCTCATCTCAGAAATATAGATAGAAATTGACTGAATAATTTTTTTAAAAATTCGTCCGGAAATTCAATTTGCGAAGAAGACCAATATGCAAAACCCTGTCAAATGCCTTCGAGATAACCAAAGCAACAGACCGAGCTTCACCATTCTTATCTAAAGCTTGGTAGTCTCTTTCAGCTAAAACCATTAACACATCATCATTTAAGCTAGAGAAGTGAAAGCCATATTACTTATCTGAAAAAAGACCCTGCGTTATGTGATGCTTAAAGTACATAAGAGACTTTAGAAGTTTATCAAAAAGAGGTAGAAGGCAAATATTCCAATAGTTAGAAAGAACCGATCGTTTGCTTAACGACAGAAGAGAATTTCTATCAAGCTTGAAAGCAAGAAACAGTAAGGCACTGGTACAGTTTGGAAAGAACAGGAGGCAGATCACATTTCTTAAGGCCTATTACATGGATACCATCGAGCCCACATGCTTTGAAGAAATTTACTTTGAGGTAATAGGAAAAATGATCAACGAACTTATATGCATACCACACAATGTTTTTTACATAATTACAATATGTTATATATATAATTGTATATATATTATTATCATCATCTAACATAGCATTATATAGTAATATAAGAATATTAAAAGCAATTGTTAATAACAGTTTATGTATATATATATATGTGTGTGTGTGTGTGTGTCTGTGTGTGTATGTATGTATGTATGTATGTATAGGTAAGATGAGAATGAATAGAGTACAATCCCAACGTCCGTAACATTTAATTTAAAAGAGCACTCAATAGAAAATAGAGCAATATTATTTATTTTAGGATATTACACCGAAAACATGTCAAAATCGCTACACAATTGCAATGGTGTTTCGATGCGTATCAATGTATCTCATCAGACGATTGTAAATTACTGGCGAGTGAACGATTTATTTAGATATAATTAAATTAAACACGAATGCAACAGTGTAGCGATTTTGACATGTTTTCGATGTAATATCCTAAAATAAAGTATATATATACATATATATATATATATATATATATATATACATTTATTCACAGAAAACTATATATAAGCTATTATCATAATCATTTTAATGTTATTAATTTATTTAATATTTAATTTTTTTATGTAATTTAGCATTATTTTCTATCCTCCAAAAGAAACGCACTTGTTATCATTATCATGCGCATCATCAAAAATAATATTATAAAGCTATGCAGTAAGTCTATGTTTGCTTAAAATAAAACTATTTCAATGCTATATAGCATCATTAAAATGACATATATATATATATATATATATATATATATATATATATATATATATATATGTATATATATATATATATTAAAATGTGTATAGATTTATCCATCAATATTTTTGTTATCCTTATCATCATCAATTTATTATTAGTATGTTGATACTATTATTTTCATTCTTTGCAGTAATCGTTAAATTTTATTTCTTTCAGATGACTTCGACACTAAGCGTATTGCCAATTAAGATCAACAAGGCTGAAGAAGAAAAAAAATGCCGGTCAATGATGGGATCCGAAACATCTGGCAGTTCTCGTTACTGCAAACAACCAAAGGATGTTATCTCGTTTCTATTGCTTGCAGCTACATATTTACTCAATTTTCTTCGACCTTCAGAAAAAGGACAAAATATTCCCGCTCGTAAGTAATTAATTGGCAATCGGTAAGCGCGTTAAATACATGATATTGATCTTACAATTGAATCAAATGATACATTTTAAACTATGATGAACTTCTTTTCCCAGAGACAAAGCCAAAATCACTTGTTGCTCAGTGTATTTTAATTTTCATAAAATATTGATTTTAAAAACGATATTAAAAATCGAAATAAATAAGCGATCCTTCAGAGAAAAAATATACAAATATCTAAGAGTTTAGATTCAATCTACAAATTCATTTTGATCATACAAGATACAATTTGGTACGATAATACTTACTGATGATTACTGAATATTCTCCATGTGGAATAATGGTCGCACCGACACCAAATGATGCCAGTGATGTTTTTTGAAATATTTTTAAGAAATCGACTTACGTGCGCGGGTCAGAGAGTAGACTTTGTACGTATTTCAAAGACAATAATTTGTACTTACTCAAAAACGATTCTTTAAATTTATTTCAATAACAAAAAGACTAAATATATGTTAATTAGTCAAAAAAAATATTTTTCATAATTATCTGAAGGATTGCTATCACTGTCTTGTTCATATTCCATACTTACAAGAAAAATCAAATATTTTTCTTTTTTTTTTTTTTGACGACAAGCAAATTATTTTAGAGGTAACACAAAATATGTTAAAATTGTAAGATGAAGAAAATGTGTTATACTTCCTAGAAAATCTAATTATTTTATATTTACAAGACACTAAAAGCAAAAAAGACAAAGGAGAATAGTACATATCCTCCCAGGAGAGCGTTTACAAATGGATGGCAGAACAGGGTTTAGAAAAGATAGCAAAAAGACAAAATTTACTCAGAGCTACAAAAAAGAGGAATTTGTGGAAAGCCATGATCACTAAGGTTCTGAAGCCACATGACAGACACACACACACACACAACAACAACAACAACAACAACAAGAATTATTATTATTATTATTATTATTATTATTATTATTGAAATCTCTGTCCAATTAAGAAAAGATTCGAAACATTGCACAAATTTTATGAAAACTTTTCAGCATCCCCTTTTTCTTCTTTTTTTATGCTCCATGTCCTTCCAGGACCGTGGTGATGATTGCTCTCCCCAACTTCCTGTATTTTGCTTCTCTAATTAACTACCTTTTATCATCCATATGTTTTTTCCTTTTATTACATTTTTTGACGTCTATTTATATGAAACATAGAAGAAGACTCATGTCATGGCGTTGAACAAATTTAACCCTAAATGCAGCCTACCCTATCTTACATCTTAATCTATGTTAAATTTGTTATGACTAAACCATTTATTAATTCTACATTCTGAATTCTAAAGACTCATGCAAATCTTCCCAGTACGTAATGTTAAGGAAATGGCTAAACTGGGTTTCAATTCTTCATTATCAACTGTTTATTGCTTAATCTTTGAAAAATGAGCGAAATGTTGTAAACATTTGCATTAGCATAATATTATAAATCATTTTACTTTTTTTTTAATGTATGATGCCACCTTTGCCAGGCACAAATTGTGCAAACTTCCTCATGTTCACAACAAAAACTGTTCGTGATAATAGAAAGAAAATCTTTTAATGCATTTTAAATGCTGCGACCTTTTAAAAAATACAAAATGAGCTCCTTTTTTAGTCGAAAATCGATGGGTAAGCATTTATCGAAAGAACCATTTTCACTATTTCAATCATTTTCTTTATTGGAACCATTTTTATTGTCGATTTTTCTTTTTGCATTAATCAGAAATCCAAAAACATGTCGTACTTGAAGAAGGAGTGTCATTGTCCGAAAAGTTATAGATAAAACTTCTCTCGGTAAAACACCAGGATGAATAAAGAAAAAATGGGATGGGAACTCTGATGTTCCGCTAGGAATCTTCCTTTAAGAAGGGCCTACTTGTTGAGAAAAGTACTATAAGAATTCTAAGCATTTTCTTAGGATTCGGTATCTGATCATTGGCTCTGTATTTTAGATTACGTTTTCTTACATCCACAAAAATCGAACTATTTACATTAGTACTATTGACCTCATCTTTGTTATTGGTACAAGGGATTCCGAACATTATATAATTTACGGGGTGTGACAGATTCTTCTCGTTCTCCTGCCCATGTCTAGAATTAGATCGTCTAGTTCTTATTTTTAGTAGTGATTAGTTATTGCCCGCCTTGTTGCCGCTGAGAGACCAATTCACATTGCCCCGTGCAGGGATTGAACAATTACTTTGTCAACAAGTTCACAAGCCAAAAACCTAGGCTTAGAGAGTTGGTTAAAATGATGAAGGCCGGGCGACACACCTGTCGAAACGTTGTGATAATAACAGCAAAAATGAGGATAATAGTCTGAATGTAAACAGTTTAAATAAAGATGGATTCTCATCCAAAAAATAAAGGCAGAAAAAATAGAAATATTATTTAATGTAATTAATTATTATTAATGACTCATATTTACAGAAAAGAATGCCTGAACATCTTGATGAAACCAATCTTCTGACCCTCCCCCACATGCACACACCATGACATTCGGTCCTGCAAATATGAGAATATCATTTTAGTAAATATCATATCATTGATGAATAAGTTAGTTCTCACACACCATTTATGCTCCAAATAATAATTTCAATGTTATTTAAACTGCTTACGGTCAGTGGATTTACTGCTACTCCATGGCAATGGCCGATGTTATCAACCGATACGTCATAATGGTAGGGACAGTATTCAAAAGACTGTCCGAAATGTTTTGTATTTTTTTTTTTTTTTCAGATCAACATTACATTTTTTTTATCTTTTTGTTTTCATCTCAGGGAATGGCGGATATATGTGAGGCGACGTTTTGGGAAATTGCTTGATGAAAAGATAATGGAAATTGTTTAAAATCTATTCTAGTGTGAAAATGGCTCTTTTTCCAGCTTCCTGAGATTCACAAATAAAACTAGCTTCCCTTTCAATTTACATCTGTTTCCTGAGCGTTGTAATAGGCAAAGCAAATTATCAGTATATTTCATATCCCTATACACCATTCATTTGTATATATATATATATATATATATATATATATATATATATATATATATATATATATATATATATAGACAATTTTTGTCTTTTTTTTTTAATGTAAATTCTTTTCATATTGTCTGATAAGGTTAAAATACATTATTATTAAAAGAAAAAAGAAAATCGCATATTTTTAATCCTAACTTTTCGGCTTACATAAGCCATTATCAAAGAATACAATTATATTACAATATATTAACCAATACACGGACAAAACAATAATGATAGTCTGTTTATGTTAACATGGACGATTTCCAAGCAACGACAAAGTCGTGCATACGAAGAAGAAATAAAATACTAATATATCTACAACAGATCCTAGCAAAAAATTAAGTTAATCATATACTACACTAAATCTAGTATGTTCAACTCAGTTATTCGCAATGTTTCTTCTCCCCCGGTTAGCAATTTGCAAAAAACCAACATAGTTTATAATTCAAGTACTCTTTGGGAGATTGTATCTCCAACGGATTAAATAATAATATTTATATTGGTCACACCACAAACTCGCTTTCATGACGCTTGACACTACATTTGAATGATAACACTAAAATTTTTAGGCATTTAAAACAACATGCCTGGCCTCATACACAATTCCGGAAAATCCTCGTTGAAAACACAACTATACTTAAACATGAAAGCAATAAACAAAAACTAAAAATTCTTGAAGCTATATACATTAAACAGTTGAAACCTAACCTGAACAAAATAAACTATGAAATCTCCACAAATATTCTTAAATGACTAAAATTTATAACAGAAGCCATTGGCTTCTGTTATACATTTTAGGCATTCTCATACTTAATACCTCTCGTTTTCACTCTTGCGTGATCATGTATGACGTCATGAGCTGCGGTGGGATTTTCGCTTCCAGCGTCTCGTATGATAATGGCTTATGTAAGCCGAAAGCTTAGATTGGATTAAAAAATATGTATTAATATTGCGATTTTCTTTCTTCTTTTAATGATAATGTTATTAAGTTTATCAGACGTTATGAGAAGAATTTACATAAAACAAATAGACAAAACTTGTCTATATTATTTAATGAAACATGCATCAATGAAAAAATGCTGCCGAAATACACACTATATATATAAACATAAAAATGTCTTAAAATAATTGTCGGACTTTGTCCATTTCGTAATATGTGACGTCATATATATATATATATATATATATATATATATATATATATATATATATATATATATATAAAAGTGAACATAGAAGTCAACACTTAGAGGCGACAGTCTGTTTCATGCTTTCGGCGGTTGTACGCTCCGACCTTCTTCAGGTAATATACGTTGGAATTTTGAACCGAACGCTTTATTTCGTCCACTGGAGTAGATTATTCTCTATCCACGTACCATGACTTTTCTGGATATCTCGGTCTCAGTTATTTGCCTTTAAGAATTCAACTGTCCAAGCTTTTGTCCACCTCTGCTGGGGTCAGATATTGAACTCACAACTCTGATGCATAGTTATCATATTGTTGTAAAAAAAAAATAAGGAAAATAATCTAATAAAAATAAAACTTATAAATTTCCATGAATTTTTACATCATTGGAGGTTTCCCTGTGCGTATGTGGTATTTTCGTAAATGTAGGATTTGGTGAAGAGGGGCGTGATTATGTGGTGAAATTTTAACGAACGAATGGGTCGCGTATCAGATTAACTACGTTTAGGGTAGTCAGTGACCTTCACCCCACTTCCCTTTCGGCCTTGTGCCAAAATTGTACGTAAAAATACAATAAATATACACAGATCTTCTTCTCAAGAACCGCTACATTTTGAAAGAGACTCTCATGTAGATGTTTACCCAAACACAACTAATCGTAACCTCTTCAAATATATATATATGTATTATATATCCTGCATATTCAAGTAATCTTCTTTTCTTCCTCTTACATTCATATCAGACATATCATTCAGTAACACTCTAATTTGTGTGACTCTTGAGGCTTGTTCTGAGTGAGCATTGGAAAATTAGATTTACATCGTCTGTTATGACATTAGCCAGATCGAGTCTTGTACAAGCAAGATAATGGTATCTTTAATTTGCAGCTCACATCTTGCCCATTTTAAAATTATCAAGTTCAAGCTGAACAATATTCTCCTCTCGTATTCTGGCGTTTTGCTCTTTCGACAGTAAAAATTGTCGTCATGACAACCCGTTTCAAATCCGCATTAAAAGTCAATAGAACGGTCAATAATCAAACTTTGACCCTTTTCTCCATCAAGCTCGTTGCCATGGCAAATATTTCATCCTGGATAAATGGCCCACTTTGTCCAGATATCATTTTGGACTGATTTGTTACTCATCAAGTTAAAGTTTATCCTGGTGGATCTTTTTCATCACATTTCAATTCTGTTGATTCTTTATTTTTTCAAACTTGTTTTTATATCAACTCTGAATTATTTGGGCTTTTTTAACATTTGTTTTCATTCTTTAATTCTGGCTATAAAAATACAATGAATGAGATAAAATAAAACACCTCTAAAAAACCTTGTTGTTTTGCTACTTCCATCAAATATATGTCTTCCTTCGAGCAGCACTGCAGACACAGAAGGACGCTTTTGTTTTCCCTCCAGAGGCCAGTCTAACAACGATAATAAGGACCACGTTGATATACTTGTTCATGGTATAAAAATGGCCTGGAAGTAACATTCTATGGTTAGTGTTTCAAGACGTAGTGTGGGAAAGTTAGCGATTCTTCAAACTGAGTCGTGCAATATGAACAAAGTTGAGAAAACTGAACAATTTAAAAGACATACTTTATATATATATATATATATATATATATATATATATATATATATATATATATATATATATATATATATATATATATTGTATCTATAAAAAGAATGTATAAACATAAAAATGTCTTAAAATAAATGTCGGACTTTGTCCATTTCATAATGTTTGACGTCATTTGTTTACATTTGGATACGCATTGAGCAGATATGAATGTATGTGAGAGATTCATGGAAGATTGTAGTTTAAAAGCAGTAAAATCGACCTTGCTAGCCGAATGACCCTCTGTGGGTCAATCGGTTAAAGGTACGTCAGGCTATATGACGGTTTCGTATCGGATACAGGGTCGATTCCTGTCGGAGGACGAATATTTTCTATGAAAATTTCTCAGACATTCAGGCCGGTAAATGTTATTTAATACTGTTTATTATAAACAGAGCATTTACTTAAATATTTCTATCTATAAAAAGAATGTATAAATATAAAAATGTCTTAAAATTATTGTCGAACTTTGTCCATTTCATTATGTGTACATATATATACGTACATTATACAACGAGAAAGAGAATAGAGGATTGCTAATTATCAGTTAAAAGTGTTGGAACTGGGGACTATATCTAAATATATGTGCCTGTTTGAAATACATGTAACACTTATCTGATGCTGCTGATATCTTCTTCCAATAGCTGCTTGTCCTAGCATCATTCATGTTTGCTCGTGACCAGCTTCGCCTGTTCTTGAACTAGACTGAAAGCACGTCTGTCTCATTCATGGTCATCTCGGCTCCTGCTTTGGCACCTAAATTCGATTAGGCTCGTAATCTTGGGTTTTACCCATTATTATCCGATAAATGGACTCATCTTTCTATCAGCAGGTGTTATCTACCAAAATGAGATAACGTATATTTTTCATTGTAGAACGTCGGATAACCTTTTCCAAAACAGAAACTATCTTCTGGAATTTTAATGATAACCGCCTCTGAATCCATTTAATAAAATTATGAATATGAATTCAGAAAAAATATTAATCACTACAAATAATCCAATGGATGGATCAATTATAATTGATTTCGTACCGAGGAAATTGAGGCCATGATAGGTTGCGCTAGTTAGTATAGTCCAACATTCTTCAAGACGGTTCTTCTTCTTCTTCTTTATCATCATCATCATCTTTTATGTACCGTATGTCTTCAGTGTGGGGGGGGTGCAATCATATTTCTCCATAATTTCCTATCCTTTGTAATTCTTAATAAATTTTGTCTTTTTGTTATCGCACCTAAATCTTGCTCCACTGCCCACTATAACTCAAGCCAGCATGTTAGATTGTGTGGTGTTTTCCTCATACCTCTGTCATGCGAGTATCAAATTTTCCAAGTACTTTTTCTTCATTATGTGCCCTAGAAATTTCAACTCCCTCTTCCTGATGTTAAGCATGAGTCTCCTTTTTGTTTCCGCTTTCTCTAAAACTACACCGTTGTTCATATATTTGATCCAATGTAGACTCCAACATACTTTTGTAGAACCACATTTCTGTTGCTTTAAGTATCTTCAACGGAAAATATTGAACTGAAAACTACAGTTACGTTTTTAAATAGTCTCGCGTCCTATCTTGACTTTTATTTTATGGATGCCATGCATAACGTGAACTTGATCGGAAATGTTTAAACTGCTGCCACCCGGTTTTGGTATAAAGATTTTCTCAAATCAGTAGTTAAAATGGCTTCCAAAATAATCGTATAAATCTTCAGCAAACACTATTAATTAGTGCTACAAAATCACAAACGAAAACCACATTAATCGAACACTTGCAACGGTAGTAACAATAAAAATTGCTAAACAATTAACTTTCCACATTGCCAAAAAACAAATGAAAATCTCATTAGTACGAGAAAGAAAAAAACAATAACATGGGTCTTGGAAAGTCCATTTTCAGTGAAAAGATTTAAGAGAAATATTTTATAAATTTCAACTGACTGCAATGCTAACTGCCGGGTCAATGAATTCCGAAAAGTAGATTTATTTTAAATTTACCGTAATTCCCCATGTATAATACGTCTTCATCCACAATAAGCACTCCTAAAATTGTGCTGAAAGTGTGGGGAAAAGCTTCTACTCATGCATAATACGCACCCCTTGTTTGGTAATCAAACCATTTAAATTGTATCTCTCCAATTTCATTATGGCCCCGTTTCCTATTCTTATTAAAAATGGTTTTAAATATTGTATAATATTATAATAATTTTTACTTAATAAATATCTAGTATAATATTATTCTAATTTAGTTTTATCATAATTCTTATTTTGTTTTACATTTGTAAGTATTGTTAGGTACATATGATTTTATTTAAGTTCCTTATAGGGTCGCAATCAACGAATGTTATTATCAAATTGTCGTATATTTGTGGTGAGTAGTCATTTCGCAACTGAAATCGACTTATGAAATGGGAAATTTTTAAAGATTTGTTTTGTAGCTGTGCATAATACGCACCACTAATTTTTCTTATCATTGTTAGAAAAAATGTGTATTATACATGGGGAATTAAAATTATGGCACGAGGCCGAAGAGGAAGTCGGGTGAGGTTGGTCTACACTACTGTCATTAAACTAGCTTATCCGATTCATGACCCATTCATCCATTACAGTTTACTAATTCACCACAAGAACTTATCCATCGGCATTCAATCCACCATATACCACAATACCACATTCTCACATTGACCTTACAGACCAGCCCATGTCATAATAATTTAATGATATAACAAATGTCACTTTTTCTTTTATTTATCATTTTTTTTTATAAATATATCTAAAAATTTAATTATATGAAATGAGTGGGGATGTAATGAACTCACATACGAAACAAAAATTTCAAACTAAAAATGAAATATTTTAGTAGGACCCGTCCACCCACAAAAAATAAGATGTGGAGGGGTTGGGAATTTTGACATGGATCATAAAAAAGAATTTGTCAGGAGCAGGACAGGAACAATAATCACTCACTTCAGCTTAGGTAAACAAAGAATCCTGAATGTATAATAATTTGTACATTTGTAAATCTAGAGCATAAACGAAGATGAAAAGATATATAGCCGCGTTTATTTAAATTACCGTTTTACGTCATAAAGAAAATGATGGTAAAATTGTGTTACGTGATTCTTTCATACTGCAGAGGGTTTACGTTTAATAAAAAAAATCAACATTTTCTAAAATCTAATCCAGCAGGAAAAATTCCTTACCTTAAACCTATATACGTGTTTTATTTTAAATAATAGATATTTAGTTACAATTTTAAAAATCTTTTTTGTGGCATATAGATAAAAAAAAAAAAAAAAAACCTTCTCAGCTTCACTAAGAAAGGATTGCAAAATAAACTCTAATCTTCGGTTGATCATCTGGTTGGATTTGAGAAGTGAGTTTGACAGAAAATATTTCAGCATTCCTTCATGTCTATAGATGAAGATAAAGAGTGTGTGTAGATATAGGAATAAACACTGCATGATGAATGATAGTTTCCCACCTCAATGTTTTAAGCAATTAACAACAATTAATTTAACGGTTCATATATATATATATATATATATATATGTATGTATGTATATATATGTATGTATATATATATATATATATATATATATATAGATAGATAGATAGATAGATAGATAGATATGTTATAATTTTCGACTAATATATATATATATATATATATATATATGTGTGTGTGTGTGTGTGTGTGTGTGTGTGTGTGTGTGTGTGTGTGAGTGCGCAGCTTATATTTTATATCATAAAGAAACAATTTATACAAAGAATTGCTATTTTAATCAGCCCACATTCCACCTAATCAACCCTGCGAAAAGTGAAATAAGAAAAATCAACAAAAACATATTAGAAACTATCAACTCCAACCTAAGGGAAAAATTAGGCCTTAACCAATAGGAAAACTCCAAAGCTGCCATAGAGTGGTTTACAGCAACAGAAAACAAGAACGAAACTACTTTCATCCAATTCGACATAGTGGATTTATACCCATCCATCACGGAAAACATATTGAATGGCGCTATACAACTAGCACAGCAACATGTAACAATTACGGACGGAAATATTAAAATAATCAAGCACTGCCATAAATGTCTGTTGTTTCACAATAATGAACTATGGGCAAAAAAAAACAAAATCTCGACCTATTTGATGTAACAATGAGTAGCTAGAATGGAGTATTGTGAATTAATAGGCATGCTCATACTCTCATATGTAGCCAGGATCATGGAGAAAAAGGACACGGAACTATATAGAGATGACGGACTTATCCTGATAAGAGAAACCAATGACCCTAAATTAGAGAGATTTAGACATTTTCAGTAACAAAAAACACCATACGACGAAGCACTAAAAGAAAGTGGATACACACAACAACTACAATAGACACCTCCACAACCGAAACGCAAAAACAAAAAAGAAATATTATCTGGTTTAATCCACCATACAACAAAACCGTCAAAACAAACATAGGTAGGACATTCCTAAACCTAAAGAAAAGCACTTCCCTGAAACAAACCGATTAGCAAAAATATTCAACAAAAATAACATTAAAATCAGTTACAGCTGCACAAAAAATATAGCACAAATAACAAAAAGCCACAACAAAAAATAACAACCTACAATAAGGCAACCAAGGACCCTCAATGCAACTGCAGAAATAGAACAACATGTCCACTCCAGGGAAATTGTCAACAAACGAATATAATATATAAAGCCAAGGTAAGTGCAAACAACGGCACAATGTACTACATCAGTGCCACTGTGAAACCATTCAAGAAGAGAAAAAAACAAACACAGCCTTTCATTCTCCAACAGACAATACTCAAACAGCACTAAATTATCTACATACATATGGCGTCTAAAAGACAGAAATATTACACCAATAACCTGGAAAATATTGAAAAAGCACTTGCCTACAACATTACAAAAATGCCTACTTTGCCTACACGAAAAGGTAGCAATAATTTCTCATACCCAACAAAAGAATTTACTAAACATAAGATCAAAAATAATTTCCAAATGTAGGCATGAAAATAAATACCTTTTATCAAAATTTATGCGAAACGGATAAAAAAAAACAAGTGCCACCGCATAAACCACCATTTACCCTATATACATGAAAAGAGAATCCACTGACACCACAACGCTATCAATTATTTTCTAGTTCAAACTACCATCATAATAATTGGAATTATTGTTATTATCATTCCACCACGATTACTAATCACTTCTACCACTTTACAATAACTATTTTCTACTACAATTGTTATTATCATCACACGCTCCACGCACTACCACCATTACTACAACATCACAATTACTATTGCCGTATTAGTCCGCAATTGCCATTAACGTATCAGCCCACAATTATAATTGCTTCTCTCTCCCCCAGCAAAATTAATACCACCGCATAAATACAAATAAGTATTACAAATTAGAATTTCTCCCATTTACATATGCGCAATCGCCAAAAACAGGCAAATAACCGGCTTTAAAATAAAAACAAAACAACCTTAAAAAATTAAAAAATAATAGTAATTTTACCTATCATAGTGTTACACAGACCTCATCATACGTACATGCGTGCGTGCGATAAAATATTATTCAGCGAACAAAAATAGAAAAACGGTCTGCGTGTTGACAGAGCAACCATACAAAAAATACTCACTACACAATCCATCATTGAAAACAGCAAACAAATTCGTAGGTATATACATGCTGACACATATATACCTATATATACCAAGTCCCATATTATTCACATATGTTTATGTTTGTGTGAGCTCCAGTGGGTGAGCGTTCGTGCGTGTGTGTGTGTGTGTGTGTCCCGACGACAATTTTCCTCCCACTTCCATAAAAACACCGATATACGCAACCTATATAAATTCAAACTTTAAAAATTATTCAGTTCGTCTGACGATCGCAAAAGCGTGAAACCCAGGGTGACAAACTCACATCAATCCAACTAAATATGTTACCTCTACCACTGATATTGAGCGCTTTCCAATAAGTACCGCATATATAATATATAAATAATATATATAATAAATTGCATATATATATATATATACACATTTCACACACACACACACACACACACATATATATATATATATATATATATATATATATATATATATATATATATATATGTTTCCGTTGTTGACTGTTCATACCGATTCGAACTGATGTCCTGCTGTATATTGTAATTTGAGTAAGGTAAACATTTGATTTGAAATGCGACTCACGCTTTATTTAAAAAGAGTTCACTCCCTTGTATTCCTTCATCGCTTTAAATTTTTTTATCTTCCATTATTTGGGCTTTTTTTTCCTCCTTTTGTTCTCATGCTTTTGTTAAAAGTTAAACGAGAAATAGAACGAGATTGTCAGAAAGCTAAAAATCAATGTTTGTAAACATCATAACCATATTGAAAAAAAACTTTTTTTTTTCTTTTCTTTTCTTTCAGTTTTCCTGAAATAGTTTTACATCCATTTGTTTGGCTTATTTACAACATTTGTTTAAAACTTAAAAAGATAAAAATGAGTCCTAATTTATTGGAAAAGAAGTAACGATGTATTTTTCACGTATAATAAATAAATAGATATATTTCAGAATACATAATAATCGTCATGTACGTGTGTATGCTAGTGTGTAATGTTTTGTGTACTTCAGTAATTGATTTGTATGTTAATGTTTGCCATCACAAAATTACATATTTCCTAGCACACGAATCCAAATCTACATTTACAGACATAGATACAAAGTAACAGTTATATGCGTATCTTCTTATAAGAATGATAATTCTAACTCTCTATAATTTTGCTGATATATATGTATGTTTCCATGTTTGCCTCTTCTGTCATATATTTACACTTTTAAATATAATTATTATTATTAATAATGTTATACAATATATTATACGTGTATATTAAATCTCCAATGGAATTATACCTAAGGTAGAGTCAGTGATTAAAAACACACAGAACTGAGTAGGTATATGTCTTTGTGCATACATATATGTATGAATTAATGTTGGCTTGTGTGCATATATGGGTATTCGTATGTATAAATGTATTAATGCATATATGCATGTATGCGTGTGTATGTGCGCGCGCGTGTGTGTTTGTATGTGTGTAGTGGCAGTCACTCTCTGTCTATCTCTGTCCGTTTGTCTGTCTGTCTCTCTCATATATATATATATATATATATATATATACACTGCGTGCCAAATTATTATCGAGATAAATTTTTTCTAATATTTCAAAAACCGTCCAATCAATTCACACAACATTTTCACGCAATATTGGCAACAATGACCTTCGCAATTACTAAAATTTTCGTACTGATCTGCGCAATGTAAACAAACTGGCGCCATATTTGTTATCATCACGGTGATTTGAGCGTGCCAAATTATTAGAAAAGTGTGAGAATTTTGTCAAAAGATGGGCCGTAAAAGCAGTTTAAGTGCTGCTGAAAAGAAAACTATCACCCTAGAATTCTCAAAAGGTAAATCTACCCTAGAAATTTCTAAAATGATCGGGAGGTGTCATCAAACAGTGAAAAAGTTCACCAACGAGGACAATATGAAGATTGACTTCTCTAAAGTTTTGTTCACAGACGAAACTCAAGCAACACTTGATGGGCCAGATAGATGGTGCAAAGGCTGGGTAATGAACGGACAGAATCACCATCAGCGTTTGAGACACCAACAAGGCGGTGGAGGCATAATGATCTGGGGTGGTATTATTGGAAAAACATTAGTGGGCCCATGGAGAGTACTAGATGGCGTCAAAATGACTGCTGATGCATACATAGAATTTATGAAGGAGCATCTTGAGCCGTGGATGAAAAGGCAAAGAGTTGCCTTCAGAAGGGCAATTGTTTTTATGCAAGATAATGCTCCCTCACATGCTGCTCACATGACTATTGAATATTTGAAACAGTTAGGCTTCGATGGACCTCGAAAAATGAAGTGGCCAGCAAATTCTCCGGATTTGAACCCAATCCTAAACCTTTGGAACATCATGAAGCGAAGACTGTACGCCAACGGACGACAATTCAGGAGCAACGCTGAGTTGTGGGAAGCAATTCTTGACATATCTCACGGCATTACAACAGTTGACATCCTGCAATTAATAAATTCTATGGATCGTCGACTTCTCCAAGAAATTTCAAAACAGGGAAAGTACATTCCCTATTAATTTGTTTAAAACTGTGACTTTGTTTGTATCTGTTATTATTTGTTTGATTATCTCATTTATTAGCTTCTTTTGATCATAAACATTCACGTGCAACATTAATAAACGTTTTGTTTGCTCAACTCTGGGAATTTTACTAAACTTTTCTAAAAATTTGACACGCTCAAATTACCGTGTCGATAATAAATATGGCGCCAGTTTGTATACAATGCGCAGATGAGTACGGAAAATTCACTGATTGCGCAAGTCGATATTGCCAACGTTGTGTGAAAATTTTGTGTCAATTGATTGGAGGATTTTTGAAATATTAGAAAAAAAGTTATCTCGATAATAATTTGGCACGCAGTGTATATATGTACATATCAGCAGAGAGATATACATATATACTTTGACTACATATGGAAAGAGATACTTTGACTTTGACGGAAAAGTATACATCAAGTTATCTATATATAAATATATATAGATAGATATTAATTTCTTGCTTCTATTTTTTACGTATAAGGTAAAACTAAAATTACATATATATACGTATTAATATATATATATGTATATATATATATATATATATATATATATATATATATATATATATATGGTATAAATAAAATGACAATTGGAAAAAAGATCTTAGATTTTGCCGACGCGTTTCGTCTTCCTACTTTTTCAAGGCAAAAATGAAATCGAAATGTTCTTGTTGTTATAGTTACATTTAAAAAAAATCCAAATTTAAAAAGATAGACGCTTCTGTCAAAGCCTTTTTTTCTGGTTAATGTTATTTTTTTTTTTTGATCTGGGAATTTATCTATCTATATATATATATATATATATATATATATATATATAAACATACATAAATACATATGAACCGATTGAGATTGATATGAACAGATTAAGAAAGGTATGGACAAAGTGAGATTGATAGATAGATACATACATGCATACATACATACATACATACATACATATCTATTTATGTAAGTATGAATGAACAATTAAGAATAAAAACATTCCACTGCTAACTGACGCCTATATATTTTCTTAAAATATACTCTTTTCTCTCATTACAACAACAATAATCTCTCCCTTATATTTCTTTATATATATATATATGTGTGTGTGTGTGCGCGCGCGCGCGTTTGGTGTGTCTGCATAATGTATAAGAAAATGGTTGGAAATTGATTTACTTTGTGATAGGAAAAAAGAAAACTCGAAAGAATTCGATTGAACTTTATATTATTTTGCGATTCCCTCACGTTTTAGGCATTTATTGTACCCCACGAAAATGTTTTGTCTCTCAAAGTTATTTCAGGCTGTAATATATTTGCTACTATGGGGCTGTAGATAAGTTTTTTCTGCGTAATGTGGTTCTTCATTTTTCGCACTAACCTCTCCCTTCGGGGCTATGTAAATAAATGAGTGCTTATTTATAGATTTCGTGAGCTAACCAGTTAGCCTCCAAGATCAAAAGGGCATGTCAAATTTAAAAGAAAAAAACATAAATATACTGTAGCTGATATAAGAATTTTATGAGTCCACCTATTGGTGATGAGGATTTTTAGTTTTTGTCTATTGTTTTTCATGTCGAAGTATAATTTTGTTTTCGACAAGTATTTTACGGAATTGTGTGTGCGGACAGGCATTTTTTTTAAATGCCTAAAAAAGTTTTCATTCAAATGTAGTGTCAAGCGTCGTGATAGCGAGTTTGTGGTATGACCAATATAAATATTGTTTAATTCGTTGGAGATACAATCTCTCAAAGGGAACTTGAATTTATAAACTATGTTGTTTTTTTTTGCAAATCGGTAACCGGGTGAGAAGAATCATTGCGAAGAATTAAGTTGGGTATACTAGATTTATTTTTAGGCATTTAAAACAACATGCCTGCCAGCACACACAATTCCGTAAAATACTTGTCGAAAACACAATTATACTTCGACATGAAAACAATAGACAAAAACTAAAAATCCTTGAAGCATTATACATCAAACGGTTGAAACCCAAGCTAAACAAAATCAACTATGGAATCTCTACAAATATCCTTAAATGTCTATAATTGGTAACAGACCAATGGCTTCCCATACTTAATACTTCTCCAATTCACTCTCACGTGGTCATGTGTGACGTCATGAGAGGCGGTGCGATTTTCGCTTCTAGCGTCTTATATGCACGTGTTTATCGTTGCTTAGAAATCATCTATGTAAACAATGACAGACTATCATCACTCTCTTGTCCGTATATTGCTTAATGTTGTAATTGACATCTTTGATAATGGCTTATGTAAGCCTAAAGCTTAGATTGTATTAAAAATTATGGATCAATATTGTGAATTTCTTTCTTCGTTCAATGATAATGTTATTAAACCTATCAGACGTTATGAAAAGAATTTACATAAAATAAATAGACAACACTTGTCTATATTATTTAATGAAAAGTGTATGAATGAAAAGATGCTGCCTAAATACACACAATATATATATATATATATATATATATATATATATATATATATATATATATAGGCAATAATCCGTTAGTATATAATCCAGGTGAATCCTAATAATATAAAATATTAAAACTGCTCCACAAGAAGACCTTAGTGTGAATTATATATATATATATATATATATATATATATATATATATATATATATATATATATTATTACGTACAGTGGGTTTATACACTATTTGTTCACACTTTACCTATATATATATATATATATATATATATATATATATATATATATATATATATATATATATATTAAATTGGTTTAAACACTAATATTCCATGGTAATAATTTATTACATTGGAATCGTAATTATATATATATATATATATATATATATATATATGTGTGTGTGTGTGTGTGTGTGTGTGTGTGTGTGTGTGTGTGTGTGTGTATTAATCACTAATATTATCTATCTATCTATCTATATATATATATATATATATATATATATATATATATATATATATTGGAATTATACCCCATTTCTTCTCATTTTACCTGGATATATATGTGTAGGTGTGGGTGTGGGTGTGCAGGTAAAATGAAAACAAATAAAGTATAATTCCACTGTACGTAACATTTAATTTAAAAGAGGCCTCAATATAGAGTAAAACTAAATATTATTTATTTTAGAATATTAAATCATGCTAAAAATCGCTACATTCTCGGGCGATGTCAAACTCTACTTTCCCGTAGTTTAACATCGCTCGTGTAGACACATTTATCTTGTTGAACATAATTACATTTATGTACCGATTTTTAACATGTTTTAACATCCTAAAATTATTATTATTATTTTATAATGAAAAACAATCACTTAAAATACTATAGGTGATATGTATTTCATTGAGGTCGATAAAAATGGACTCAATTCTTCAGACCTGTAAAGTAAATCGAAAAATCAGTCCAGGTTTAAAACTTAAGAATAGGTTTACTTTAAATATACTGATCCCATATATATATATATATATATATATATATATATATATATATATATATATATATATCCACACTCGCAAAAATTGCAAAACTACTACCATATACCACTCCCGTACACTCATATATTTATACAAGTGCACATATTCACATATGCACCATATATCAACAAATACATTTATTTATATACACTAATATATATCCATACATATACATATCAAACACACACATATATCTCTATATATACACCCATATCCAAATAAATATACATATCGAAACATGGTTCTACTTCATTTTAAGGTGATATCTTTAACACCTCGTTGGCATTAACTACTTAATATTCACTGACCTATGAGACGAAAAAATGTTGACAAACATTACTATACCTGATCACGTGATAATAATCAACCAATCAGACTGCATTTTAAACAGAGAGTAGTCGGATTCAGCTTTTTTTCTGCCTAAAATGGAAAGTATTCTCCAATGCTAGTCAGATGAAATACAGATCATGGCGTAGCCACACGTCTCTCCATCTCAATTTAACTTTTGAAAGTCATAGAACTGTGAAAAGAGTAAACTTATTTTAGATAAGTAATTTTAAAGACTTCACTTTCATTTAAAACTACAGTTTACTTTTTGGGAATTAATTTTCCACAGACGGTAAGGAGTCAAATTTCTCTCATTTAAATTGTTCTGTAGATATCGGAAGATGCAAATTCAAAGGAGACAAGTTTCCCATTTCACTTCTTTAAGCTTCTGCATGGTCTCTTTTGAATATGCGGTCTCGCCATGTCGTAATGGAAAATGAGACATTTTCGAGTTGCAAAAATCGGCTGTTTTCCTTGAATAACTATATTGAGATTGGTGAATTGTTCACACTATTTCTTTGCAATTATTGCTTCGCTGACTTGAAAAAGCTCAAAGTTAATTATTACTCTGCAAATCCCAACAAACGGACAGAAACTCTTTCATTGTATACAAGCTCGCGTTAGCCACTGAACATTCATAAGCTTATTTCCAGCTCCATTTGCGTCAGATTTTTTCATAAGCGATCCATTTTTTATCGTCTGTGACAATTTTGTCCAAGGACAACTCCGTTTAGTGGGGTGGGGAGAACAGCAAAGAAATCGCAAAGAATCATGATAGAGCTTGTTGAATTCCGTGAGAAAATGTGGCATCAGTTTGGAAACGAAACCAATTCTATTCAAATAGCGAAAGGCAGTTGGGATACCGATTGACAAACTCTTAACAATCACTTCCGTCGAAATCTTCGGTTTATTCACAACAATGGTAAGAAAAGAGTCTTCATTGATGTCAGAAGGTCGTCTGGAGTTTAAGTGATCGTTTAGCTTAAAATATCCCTGAGAAACTTCTGAATGTTTTTTTTTTATTTTTTTTTGTTTTTTTTTTTGTGTCGCAGCTCTGACGCTTAATCCTTACCCAAGTTCATAGAGCATAATATGATGAATGTCCAACTTTTCAATTGCCATCTTTAGGACATTCATTTGTGGCCAAAAAGTCAACATTCAACAAGTCTGACGAGCAACTGAGCGATGAAAGGTTTCAGTCTCAAACACAGCAGAAATCGGCACCAAAACACACACACACAAACTGGTATATATATATATATATATATATATATATATATATATATATATATATATATAGAGAGAGAGAGAGAGAGAGATCCATGTAAAATGAGAACAAATGGAGTATAATTCTACTGTACGTAACATTTATTTTAAAAGGGGGCTCAAAACAGAGTAAAGCTAAATATTAATTATTTTAAGATATTAAAGAAAAATATGTTACAAATCGCTACACAATTACAGTCATGTTTCAACGGCATAAATGTGTCTCCTCGGACGATGTCAAACCACCGCCCAGCAAGAGATTAATTTTTGAAATTATTCTTTCGCTCGCCAGTTGTTTGACATCGCCCGAGGAGACACAATTGTGGTGTTGAAACATGATTTTAATCGTGTAACGATTTTTGACATGTTTTTGTTTTAATATCCTAATATATATATATATATATATATATATATATATATATATATATATATATCGCTCAGCCCTGTACTCTGGAGAGGTAACCTAAGTCCTTCCACCAAAAAACTGAAATTTGACCAGAGATGAATGTGTGATTACAACTATAAAAAAAATCAATGAACTAATACTGGTAACAAAACCCTTCCAAATCAGAGTTTTTGACTCACCAGTAATGAATAAAATAATATTAGACTCAACTCACGTATATTATCAGTTCCCATATGTCTTGAGTTTGCCAATGATTGATAACATTAATGCTCTAAAAAAATCTTTTCATTATGATGTTAATGGAGCTGTCTGAGAACATTAGAAATGCGATTATAACGAAACACAAAACTAATAGCTACAATGTCTTCTTCAATGACCTTTATATTCCTATTTCAACAATGCGCCTTTTAATAATATTTCTTTATGGAGAAGAGATAGAAATCAATGGGAGAAGTTTTCATGTGTTGCTATAAAATGGGAAAAAGCCGACATCAAACCACCAAATAATACAATCTTAATTTGGTGTAATCTGGATTAATTGTTTCGATTTCTACCACATGCTACACATGCAATCCAACAATGTCTTTATCTTTGAAGACCAAGAAGGACTCCATTGTTAAAAAAAAAAAGGATCGTCTGATTTGCATATTTATCTGGACAAACCTTTATGATACATATTTCTGTGCACGGACGAAGTCTTTTCGGCAATACAGACTAGAGATTTGTTGAAAGATGGTAAAAGAGAAAAAAGGAAACTCTCCATATAATTAATAATGTTGGAGAATCCATAATGTTGAAGGTGATTCACTTTGGCTACGAAGATTATGGGCAATGGGAAATTTATCTTCTAATAAGACATTCAAAAGAGTCAGCAACATTATATTTAAGTATCTGCAATTTTTACTATAATTGTTTTTAAATATTAACAAGCAAATAAATGCGCCCCCAAATAAATTCATTTTAATATCAAGCAAAGAAGATTCTTCTCAATCTCACCAAAAAAAATAGTCGTTTTATATTTTAGTAATAAATGCATTTTAGTCTCCAATGATAATCTTGTCTCAAAATGACATTTTAATCTCAAGTATAAAGAATAAAAGTATATATATGGTGATTTCCGTAAAGCAATGGGAAAAAAATTACTTTGGCTTTTGAATGTCTTGAATGCTTGTAAAATTCTCTACGAGAGTTAAGTGATTGAGCAAGTAATGAAATGATTAGATAGATAGATAGATAGATAGATAGATAGATAGATAGATAGATAGATAGATATTAAAAGTGAACAGATATAGTTAGATATATAGATACGGGTAGAGATTAAGACACACACATAGACAAAATGGAAAACTTTTGTGGTGTATTTAATCCGTTAGGACATCACTGGACTGGGTTTGTTGATGTTGTTGTGACTAGATATGCGCTTGAACGAGAGACACTGGGAGTTTCAAAATTTTTAAAATAATTTGTTTAATAATTTTTTGCAATCTAGTCAAATTCATCAATATTCCTTTTCAGTTCTTGGTATAGAAAAATATATATCTTTATATAGCTAGCTAGCTAGCTAGATAGATAGATTTAGAGAGAGATGTGCATAGTTATAGTTAGATTAAGATAAAAGATGCGTACGGATATAGATAAATAGACGTGAACATAGATAGATAGATAGATAGATAGATAGATAGATAGATCAGACAAATAAATGTATCTAGTTTAATGAACTTTTAGTCTTTCATCTAATATCGATATCATCTGATGTCGAATAAATGATTATTTCCGGGTTTGCTGTTATTCTGTCTAGTGATACGATCAGAAAACCTTCAAGGAGAAAAATGTCCCGAGAGCCTATCAACATTGCCTTTTTTTAACCTCATCATTTGCAGACATCGGAACGTTTCATCTTAAGTGAAGAACAGCGAACATTAATGACACTATGAACTCTTTTCTGTCGATCGGGATGGTGGGCAAATATCCCACTTAAGATTGATCGGATTCCAGAAAAGCCTTCAGCGAGAAACCTGAAGAATGAACAAGGGTTTCTCATGGGTTGCTGGCAGCCGTGATGTAAGTTACTCTTCACTTGAGTATGTGAGAAAACCACTTTTTATTTAGCCATTTGCGTTTTTAAAACTTTTCGGATTTCAAAGGTTTTCTAAACTTATCTAAATAACAAAGATCAATGACTAGAAATGAAATCTGTGTGATTTTTTTTTTTTTTTTTTTTTTTTTTTTTTGTTAAAAGTGGAAAAAGGAGGGAAAATAAAAGAATCTAATGAGATTAAAGCATTTGATCAGGAATTTGACGAGAGGGTAATTGTAAGTCCAGGCAGTGTGCAATTGTACTGTGCAGCTCTTAAATAAGCGCGACGCGAGTGATATCTAGATAGGGCCAGTGGAACGAGAACAATCTACACGCCGTCGATTAAATAAAGAGTTCTATTTGAAATTCCATGAATTATACCATGATGAAAGTCGGGGAGCAGAAAGGCCGAAACATTGTGATAACAACAACAAAGATGTGAACAATAGTCCGTATGACAGTAACGATAATTCAGACAGAGAAACTGATGTTTATTGTGAGATAGATATGAACAGAATGAGAATAGATAGATAGATAGATAGATAGATAGATAGATAGATAGATAGATAGATAGATATTAGGTTGGTGCAAAAATAATGACGTAATAATGTCGTTTTTTGACGTTACGTCAAAAAACGACATTATTACGTCATTATTTTTGCACCAACCTAATAGTATGAGATGGCAATGTATTTTTTTATATATCAAAAAAATATTACGGAAAAAATTATGACAAAGTGGAAAATGTTTTCTTGTGACGCGTTTTGTCCTTTAAATAGATAGATAGATATGAACAGACGAAGATAGATAGATAGATAGATAGATAGATAGATAGATAGATAGATAGATAGATAGATAGATAGATATAGGAAATCACCATATTGATACATGTTTTAATCTTATCTAAGTTTTCGACTTACATAAGCCATTATCAAAGATGACAATTACATTTCAATATATCAAGCAATACATGGACAAACAATGATAATTAAGAAAGAGAAGAAAGAAGAAATTCCTAATTTGTTGTAAATGTGTGGGGTCGGGTTAAACAAAAAAGAAATAAAATGAAAACGAAAATCAAAATATTGATTTTCTAAGCGAGGCTTATATGTGGCACATGGGCGAAATTATGGGGCAACCAGTGAGGATCGAACTCACTATTTAGTTGTAACAGTTTTAGCAAGACCAGGAGTGCTCACCATTACACCAGGCCGAAGCGCCAAAACGAAAATCAATATATGAGAGACAAAACTGAAACGAAAATGGAGAAGAGAGAAAGGGCCAACCCAAAAATAAAACAAAGCAATAAAACAGCCGAGAGAGAGAGAAAGAGGAAGAGAGAGAGAGAGAAAGAGGAAGAGAGAGAGAAAGAGAGAGATAGAGTGAATAAAGAAGAATGAGAAAGAAAATGAATACGAACAAAAAGAGGAGGAGTGACAACAACAAAAAAACAGAAAGCATATAGAAGCAAAATACTAAATGGCTCTGGGCAGACATAAAGAGAGAGAGAGAGCAGACATTGAAAAAGAAGTGAAAATGAAATGGTTTTATTCATTTGTGTTTTACAGTTTATCAGATGTTTGCAGGTTATTTAAAGACAGAAAATGGTTTTAGATTGTAAGAATGTTTTGGAGATAACATTGACTTACTGTCTTACTACTGCGGGGGAGTAGAGATAGATTCATAACTTTGCCAACCGTCAGTATTTGACTATATTTCTGACATGAGGTATTATGTACACTATTTACATTATTCGGGCTATTGTCCTCATCTTTGCTGCCATATTTATCACAACGTTTCGGCCTTTCAGTATCTATCTATATTTCTGAGATGAGGTATTATGTACACTATTTACATTATTCGAACTATTGTGTTCATCTTTGTCGCTATATTTCTCACAGCGTTTCGGCCTTTCAGTATCTGTCTATATTTCTGAGATGAGGAATTATATACACTATTTACATTATTCAGACTATTGTCCTCATCTTTGTTGCCTTATTTATTACGTTTCGGTCGTTGTATCCTCCGGCCTTCTTCAGGTGGTTGGAATATCGAACTGAAGGTCACATGGCACAGTAGATAAAGGCGTTAGTTCCAGTGCAGGACCCAAAGAGTGTGAGTTCAATACACGGTTAGAATTTGGTGAGGGAAATTAACAGGAGATAATTGATAAGTGACATCTATTAAATATGGTACATGGAACTAGAACAGTCTGCCCCAATGAGCGAAATAAAAACTTCAGTTCGCCATTGCAACCACCTGAAGAGAACCGGAGCGCACAACGGCCGAAACTTTGTAATAATTATGGCGAAGATGACGACAATAGTCCGAATAATGCAAATAGGTTCCCAACCGTATTTGCGCATAAGTGATTATAACAAAGCCGTTATTGATTACACCAACTACGCATAACGTATGATGCGGAGATGACATAGTACTGATAGCAAAGACGGAAAAGAAATTACAAAACCTCCTACAGAAGGTTACGAAGGAGAGCGTGAAGAAGGGACTAAGCATAAACTATAAGAAAACAGAATACATGGTCATCAGTAAAAAAAAAAAAAAAAAAAAAGATGAACCCGAAATGTGATTTGCAGGTCGGGAACAATAAATCAAACAGGTGCGGAAGTTTAAACAGATGGGGAAGTGTCTTGGCAGAGGACGGTAAATCTGACTCTGTGTTATGTAGACGTATTGGGATGGCCGAGGACGCCTTCCAAAAGAGTATTGCGAGACAGGAGGAGTTTTTTAGTAACAAAGAAAAGAGTATTGAGCTGTTACGTGACATCTGTCCCCCTTTACGGTAGCAAATATTGGACGGTCTTCTCAATGATGAAGAAGAGACTCGAGGCGACGGAGATGTGGTTCTACAGAAGGATGCTGAGGATATGATGGACCGAGCAAGTGAGCAACGATGAGGTCTAGGAGAGGATGCAAACAAGGATGAGTTTTATACTTAACATCAGGAACAGGAAGCTGAAATTTCTGGAACACATAATGAGAAAGGAGGGCCTGGAGAATCTGATACTCACAGGTCGAATAAAAGAAAAGTGAGACAAGGGAAAACAATGTATGACATATACCTGGCGGGCTTAAGCAAGTGGATTACAGAACGTGGTCTGAAAGAGTTGACAGAGGGACGAAACTTATTGAGAGCCATAAGGGATAGGGAGAAGTAGAGAGCCATGATCGCCTACGTCTTGAAGGGACACGGCACATAAAAAGAAGAATTCTCAAGCAGTCACCTATCTAGATGCTGGCCAGGCTCGGTGTTCGTACGAGGACTTGTGTTATAAGTTGATATGTCCGTAAGCCGGGAAGATAAAATGGAATCGAGGCTCCAGGAGTAAACGAAGAGGATACAAATAAAAATGGAGGAGGAATGTTCAGAAAAAGGAATGAAAAAGAAAAACGAGTAAAAAGAAATCGTAAAGCGAATTTAAAACTGAACGAATTGCAAAACCAAATATAAAAAAGAAGAGAAACAAATGCTTAACCAAAATGAAGAGCAAAAGCAAAAGCAAAAGCAAATCAAAGCAAAAAAAAGAAAAAAGATCGACACCTTGATGTTCGAAATTAATTTACAATTCTCTTTGCGACTATCAAATGACACACATAGATATCGATGCCCAATAACAATGGCGAATGGCCAACTAGTGTCCAGATGGTGAGAAAAGATAATTAACTTTGAATTTATTCAGATTTTATCTTTTTTTGTTAATCTGTCGCATTGTCCGGTAATTTTTTGACTCTAGCTATTTTCAATTCTGGTAAAAAAAAAAAAAAAATACAAAGAAATAAAACTACTTAAATTCAAAAATAAAATTAATTTTATCTGTTAATGTAAATGGGATATGGATTTTATCATTTGAAGAATTGTTGTTCTCATGTCTCCATATTGCGAAAAGCTGGCCATAACCAATTTTCTGGTCCTTCTAAATGCTGTTGTAAGATGCAATGAAATAACTTTATAAAATAAAACCAGGGAGAATATTTGAAAAATTGCTTGATATTTACTAATGTATGCATTATCAGCAGTTTTTCAGTCTTCTGCAAGAATCAGGATTTCCCCAAAGTTTATTTGACATCAACGTTTGCCCAACACAATGCTCAAGAGGCACTCAAGGTAGAAGGCTACAGTCAACAAAATGGTAATAAAGAATGGGTTGTGTAATATAAAAATGGAAAAGTAGGTCTACTCTCATAACTTGTCCAAGAACTGGCCTCTGGAGACAACCAAAAATACGGCATCTGTGGGGACAGGTTTTAAGACAAGAAAAGTTCAGCTTCCAATATGACAAATATATAACAAAATATTTTTGTCATAAGAAAGATACTAAAAGAAGAACAGATAGTTCAGACCTCACACTCCAGTCATGATAGGCTCTGAAAGCGTTTTCGAGTTTTTGTGGGTGATGAATTATTCTCTAACCTCCTGCCTCTCTCCCACCGACTACTAAGTGGATTTTTCCCCGATCTCTACAATCTTAACCTGTTCAAAACTTGGGTTAATCGCTATCTTCCATTCCTGTCCGCATAAACTGCCTCCTAACGTAACCCTCTACCTTGAGTGGCCTCCAGGCCATGTAAAGGTTGAACCTTACTGTAAAAAAAAAGATAACATTTAATGTCTCTAATCTTCAAATCTAAACAATGGAGCAATGACTGAGGACTAATGAAGAAGAAAAAAGACAGATTACAATAAAATTGAAAAGGAAAAGCACCGCACCGCACGACACACAAATGTATACAAGACGGCGGTTGACTAAGTTCGGATCGGACGGTTCGGCTCGGTTCGGCTCGGCTCGGCTCGGCACAGCAATGTTGTTCGATAACCGAAAATGTGTTTGATAAACTAGGCATTTTCATCTAGAATATTCTGTTCGAAAACCGATTTGTTCGACATGTGAGACACTTGAGAGCCGAGGTTGTTCTGTATATTTTATTAATGGTTACCTTAATTCTTAATACATACAATAGCAATATTTTTCATTCTCACATTTTTGTCACTGATTATAAGTTTCTTAATGATTTTCAAGGGGCAATATACAACCAAAAAGCCAAATCATCATGAAAGAACAGATTGTAAAACTCACTGTTTAATCGTTGCATTCTTCATCACTACCAGAAGCATTTGGTGAAGAGAATGATGCAATTGTTAGCCAGGTTTCTATCCTTGGTCCTGCATTGTTTTGAATTTTCAATAGGGATTTCTCCTGTTGGCATCAGTGCTCAACTTGGCATCTCTGCTGAGGACACAACTCTTTACTCCTATCTCGATAGTAAGTCTGATCAGTTCGATAAGATCAAATTGGCGGCTGATCTCAAAACGACATATTCTGTTGTTAATTTGGGGCAAAGAATGGCTTGTTAATTTTAACGCCTCCAAAACTAAACTAGTATTAATAATCTGAGAAACCCCTTTTTTTTCTTGAATCAATAGGGCTGATACTAACCTCCAAGAGAGTGACTCACTGCGCCTTCTCGGGCTAACGTTCTTGACTGACATGAAGTGAAAAGACTACATTTAATAAATTGCTGTCAGCTGCTAAGAAATTTGGTTCACTATGTCGTGCTAGACAACCTTTCACTCCAGTATCTCACATATCTATATGTCTACCATTCAGTATCTGTCTATATTTCGGAGATGAGGTATTATGTACATTATTTACATTATTTACATTATTCAGACTATTGTCCTCATCTTTGTAGCCATATTTATTACAACGTTTCGGCCTTTCAATATCTGTCTATATTTCTTAGATGAGGTATTATGTACACTATTTGCACTATCCGGACTATTGTCCTCATCTTTATCGCCATATTTATTACACGGACACATGGCACAGTGGATAAAGGCGTTGGTGAGATCCAGTGACAGGACCCAAAAAGTGTGAGTTCAATTCTCACTTAAGGCAGTGGTGAACTTTCAGAGGGAAATTAACAGGAGATAACTGATAACTGACATCCATCAAACATGGCACATGGAACTAGAACAGTCTACCCCAGTGAGAGAAATAATGGGTTCAGTTCGACATACCAGCCACCTGAAGAAGGCCGGAGCGTAAAACGGCCGAAACGTTGTAATAAATATGGCGACAAACATGAGGACAATAGTCCGAATAATGTAAATAATGTCTATCATTCGTTCCTGCTTAGAATATTGCTGTTACATATGATCCGAAGCTCCTGTCTTTTACCTTGAGTTCCTTGATAAGATCCAAAGAAGAATCAGCAATGCCATAAAGTTACCTCCCTGTCTTTTATATAAGTATTTTTTTATGGTAATTGTTTGAATGAGCTCGTCGCTGTGAATTTCTTCTTTTTGAATTTAAGCGCAGTACTCGACTGGCGTTGACGTATCACCAATATATAGTCGAGTTGGCTATATGTAGCCATAAGTTCTTTGCAGTTTCTTTTCTCGCACTTCTCGCATGTGGAACTCTCTTCCGGCTCCATGTTTTCCAGCCAACTTTAATCTGCAAAAATTTAAAGATACTGTCAATCGCTATCTACTACCTTCCTGATACTTTTCTTTTGTTCTTGTTCCTTACTAATGTTTCTTTTTTCTAATACTTCTACACACAGTAACGCCTTGTTTCTTAGTGGCTCTACTGCCTTGTTTGAGGTAAATATGATATTTTTTAAAGTAAAAAAAATAGTGAACGATTAACGTCAGTGGAAGGTGATTTTATTTCAATTTGTCTTCGTATACAAATGTTGCCAGTGCTAATACCGTTTACGATCTAATAAAATTCTACGAGTTCTATAAGACTAATCATTAGAGTTAAAGAATTTGGGGCGTATTTGTTTCAAATATGAAAGTTAAATAGGAAATGAAATATGTGCTTAATCGGGCTAATGTTTTCGGATGACATTAAATGGAACGATTATATTGAATTAATTACTAGGTCTGAGACTATAGGAAGCAATGTTCACTCTGTCTTGCTAGAAAGGGTATGGCGCTTCAGCTAAAATATATCTCACGATTCTTGACCAAATCCAAACAAGAATATCACTTACTTGCATTATTTACACCATTCAGACTGTTATCCCCATCTTCATTGCCATATTCACAACGTTTCGGCCGTTGTACGCTCCGGCCTTCTTCAGGTGATTGGAATTTTAAACCGAACCATTTATTTCGTCCACCGGGGTAGATTGGTAAAGAATCAGCACATATGCTAAGCCACAAAAATCTCCTGAGCTGATCAAGCCTAGAAATGAATACAATATGGGAACCAGTAATAAGGAATGCTAGAGAAAAGCAATGAATAACAACCTAAATTCCAATATAAGCTTTGGTAAAAATGCAATAATAATAATAACAGAAAAAAATGTAATATAGGCACTAGCAAAAAATGTTTCCTGAGACATTAGGTTTATAAGTCCCAAAAATTCATACACATATGTCCTCAAGGGCTAGTGGATAAAGACGTTGGTTAGAACCAAAGAGTTGTGAGTTCAATACCAAGCCACAGCAGCTTGGTGAGTTGAGTTAAAGGGGAATAAATGAAACATCCGGAAGAGACATGGAACGTGGAACTAGAACAATCTACATTGGTGGACAAAATAAAGGGTTTTCCAATCATATGAAAAAGGCCGGAGCGTACAACGGCCGAAACGTTGTGAATATGGCAATGAAGATAAGCATAACATCCCGAATAATGTAAATAATGCAAGTAATCATAATACATTATCTCAGGTAGTTATTGAAGAATATCTGACCTGTCTTCTCGGCTTCGCCCCACGTCGTAATTTTTCTATAAATATTTTCATGGCAGTTTTTCCGATGAGCTTTCTATTTGATAACGCAACTTTATGAATGTAAATGCAGTACTAGATTGGCAGGCAGGTCTCATCATTTTATAGATGAAATGGCTAGATGTAACCATTTCTTCTTTCGCTTTTCCAGTCTTTTGCTTTCCAGTCAACATTTATCTTTCAAAATTGAATGTATTTTAAATAGTCACCTGCTATCGTTCTTTTCTTGTTTTCTCTTCTTCATATTTTTTGCTCATACTTTTCCCACTCAGTAACCACCTGTGTCTCTGTAGCATTTTTTTTCTTTTTTTTTTTTTGCTTTATTTGGGGTGAAATGATTATTTTTCAAAAGACAAAAGTATGAAAATAAATGTTGAATGATTACCTCTATGTATGAAAAGGAGGGGTATTCCTCTTACGCCCAAACATCTTCAGCTGCCCTTCACAGCTCCAGGGTTAAAGTGTTTTACATTCAACTCCATTCTAATGATAACACTTTTTAATGTTTAGGAGTTCAAATGTGCCGATAAGTCAATTCGCTTATCTCTATGTACTGGGCTCATCTAATGATGTACTAGAAAAAGTATTTTCTCATATTTTAAACTTAAAAAATAAAACGACATTAATTATTCATATCTTCAAAAGTTTTCGCTCATAGATTATTTTTATGGATAATAAATTTGTACTTTATTTATCTATATAATACTAAAATTTTTATCTTGTATGCATGTATGTGCGTTCCCAAAATACAGCTTAAATGATACATAACGCCCCAAGAAATCTAAGAGTATAGTGTATCTTGAACCTCTGCCGATTGTAGTGCCAAATGTCATTAAAATTAGACAAAGTGTTCTTGAGCTGAAGTCGTTTTTATGCTTTTTAATATGAAATTCAGTATTTGTTTCCAATACATATTCTTATATCAATCCACGCGCATCTTATACAGAAGATAAGATAATTTGAACACTAATGAACATTTATAATACATTATAACAACATTATTAAATAAACTTAAATATGTGTAACACAACATATATTTATATAATTCACTATGCCACATTAGAACTATTTATAAACAAATACCTTACATGTTTGGCAAGTACTTGATAGATGAAGATGGTATGTGTGTATGTCATTGCAAAACTTAATATGCATGACTGGAAAATTTTGTCACATGACTTGATGGTAAATACATAGATGCACGCTGGTTTGCCGCTATTATGTATTTTGAAATTAATGGAGGATGAAATGGGTATATATGATAAAAATATAATTATTATTTTGAAAAAAAAGAGACCTAAGAAAAAAAAAATGAAACTAACTACGCATAAAGGCGGCATTTGTACTTATTTCAATAAATATGAATCTTCCTAAGCACGCTATTGATGTTTCCTTGTTATTTTAATGACCTTCTCATTCGAAAATAAGTAATATGTTAAATACTAAAATTAGTATAGATTATTATCCCCGGGGTGAATCGGAAGTCCTTTAGTGTGATATCAGTTTGCAATTTCATTCTATAAAAAGTAAACTTTTTTTCCTTTCAGGATTGCATTAAAAAGATGTTTCAAATTAAAGCTAAAGTCATCATCCATCCCGAAACAATGATACACCCGCTTATGTCATCCCAGGTATTGTTAAGTTATTAGGGGGGGGGTGCAAAAAATAATGGCGTTTTCTCACATAGTAACATATGTGAGAAAACGACATTATTTTTGCACCAACCTAATGTTATTCATTCTGAAAATATGTTGTTTGATAATTTAACATCTATCATTAAATTTCCAGCTGAATTCCATTAAGAAAATAATGTAAACCAACTAATTCTTTTACAAATTCTGAAATCTTTTCCATTCATTAATTTACAATTGCCTTTGATATAAGTAATATTGTATAATATGAGTAATAATAATAATTATTGCGATAATTTGTATTGCAAATACAAATTTAATTGCGTTTAATAAACAATAAAATTGATAATATTGTTACCTCATCATTTTGTATTATGAATTGCTTTTAAAAGGGGGACCCAAAGGGTTTAGAGGTTGTCTAGTAAAATATAGAATAAGTAAATATGACCGTTAATTTTTTTTTATTTTTAACGTCAAACTGGTTCAATGATAAAGTATAATGTTTCACAAATATATGGTCATACAAAGGGATATCAATGGCACACGCTACGTACTTATTGATATACACTTGTATAATCTTACTGATATACCCTACCTTGTATGAACTTATTGATATACTCTTGTATGAACATACTTATTGATATAGCCTACGTCTGCTGAACAAGATGCATTGTCAAAGAAGGAGATCACATATCAATCTATATTTTTGTGTAAAATAAATACTTTTTCATCATCTGTTCTTTTATGAACCTTAAAACTATGAAGATCATGGCTCTCACCAAGTTTCTGTCTTTTGTTTCTCTAAATATCTTTTGATTCATTACCATCATTCTTTGATTCTGTTCTGCCAGCCATTCGCTGTATCCATATGCTCCCTCTGCCTGCAATATGCCCTTTGAGTGTTAAATTCTCTAGGCTCTCTTTCCTCATTATTTTTTCCACAATGTCTCTTCCTGATGATAAGTATCAGTTTCCATGTTCCTGTTTGCTTACGTGTTCTGTCCATATCACAAAGTGTACAAAAAGTCAGATAGAGATTAAAAATGTCATAAAGTGTCAGATTTTTCATCCATTTCTTTCTTTCTTTTTTCAGATCTTTGATTAACATGAGGGAATTTCCCCTTGAATATTTCACAACTAACAACAGAACCAAAATGGTGGAATTGTATATTAGTATTAACCAATCCATTATTCACACCGGAAGAGAATACTGCCGACCCTTCAATACCAGAGAACTTCCATCGGATTTCATAAGTATCCGTTGATTCAATGTTTTAGGCAATATAATTCAGTCAGTGACTTGCCAAGTGACTATCGGGATAGGTTAAAGGGGCTTTTATACATCAATAAACCTCAAACAATTCAACAATTCAAGGATAACATCTATGCAGAAATTTGATGTTTGCAACCAGAGTTATTAACAGCTTCTTATGCAGAATGCTATCGAAAGAGCTCGTCTGTATGAAGTCGAAAATGGAGGACTGTCACGTCATATATTTTTCATAACTAATGGGAATATATTTCAATTATTTGAATTTTAATTCTGTCTAAAACTATATTTGAATACTAAAATAATGTGAAAATTATGTTCCTGAGTGATTTTTGGGACACTCTGTACCATTTGTCGAGAGCACCTTATCTTTGTTACTTCAAGTTTCTTCTTCATCTTCGGAAAATTATCCAATATTCACTGCCATAGAAGATTGATATCAGATTGTACTTAAGCAATCTTTTCTTTGTTTCTAACATTTTGCTAGAAGATATATTTTCTGTTCCTCTCAGCCACTGGCTTTTTGTACCATATTTCCTTCTATTTCCCCAGAAAGATACTACACTCGCTTCATTTTAATCATTAAGCAACCAAATTGTTGATGTACTTATGTATATTAGTGTGCTTGTATCAGCCGAAAATATATCCATATATATATATCCAAAAAAGCAAAAATCCGATTAGAGAGATATTGTTAATATTTTGGAGATTATTTATACTATCTCCAGAAGAATATAAATTGAAGGCAATCAGGGTCTTCTGTTTTTACGAAAAGTATTAAGAATGAATTAAATTTAATGAGTCAAATTAAATTTGAAAGAAGAGTGAAAGTAAGAAATTTATACTCCGATGGCGCGTTGATTCACACCTTTGAACTTACCATTCTTAGTAAAATTCTGAGGTACTGACTTGTAGATGAACCCTCTGGTAACCGAGGTTAATTTAATTTTTAATGTTCCTCTTCCGAAGACGAGGCCTGTATGATCGAACTTGCGAGAGTGAGACAGCCTGATGTACGTCAAATGATTTATGACGCAAAGCGTCCTTCAACTGTCAAATCAATAGTTTATTTTATTTATGATATATATATATATATATATATATATATATATATAAAGCATTTCTTCTTCAAATAACTTTCGGTACCTAACGTATATCAAGAGTTTCCTTTAACTTGTTCTCTCCATTAGATAATGAAAGATTTCCCCTTGTCACTGTTAAACGTTGCTCGGCACTTTGAATACATCTCTTTTTTTTTTCGTTCGTCATCTGACCGGTCAATTCTCACATGCAATTGTCAAGAGGAAAAATGAGTTCTCAAAGACGTGGATGAGTTATGAAGATAATGTAGCGACATTAGAGTGATATGTAGTATAATTTGTCACTGACAACTGAAATGCCTCGCTTGAAAAAGTTTTCAAACCTTCATCTCTATAGATGCTTCGCTATATATACTAGCATTCTTTTCTCGATTGCTTAAAGAAAATTGAATGCGCTAAACCAATATGGTGATATTTAGTGTAGAAAATGGCTTACTCTAAACGAAAACGTCAAGGAATGCATGTAATGTCACCGGGAAGCGATTAAACGAGCCAAAATTAGTCTACGCATTCTGGGTACAAATGTAGTCAGTGATAACACAACACAGTGTTGTTTCGTTCATTTATGCACCCTTCTAGAATTTTCTGTATACATTGAAGTCATTAGGCGCCATTATTAAAGGAATACCAAAAGTGTTATTGACGAGACAATTCAAGCGTTTTAGCATAAAAATATTTTCCCCAACCAGCAGCTATTTTCTTTTTTATCTTTCTATGTGCCGTGACCCTTCAGAACGTGGACTATCACGGCTCCGCACAACTTCCAGTATTTTGTAGCTCTGACAAAGTTTTGTCTTTTTTATATCTCTCCTACTCTCTCTCTTCTGCCAGCCATTTGCACAAGCCCGTTAGGATATTCAGATGTAAAGATGCTGTTAAAACACTGACTAAGCATATTCTGGTATGGGTAAATTGCCGCCATTTTATATTTTTAATTTCGCGCATGCGCGTTATATGTTTTTGATTTTATCGACTGCACAGTATAGTAAGGTTAGTTAGGCACCGTCTGTAAGAAAAAGAGTATCATGACACAATTCACTCCGCCAGAAATTTGGAAACGACATACTGTATTGCTTGGCATTCGCGAAAGAATCTCCAATACGAACATTTCAGAGTATTTGGATTTTGATCTGAGGACAATGCAGATGATTTGGAGATAGTTATATGAATCTAATGGTGATTGCGAAGGTGTTTGGAGTGATAACTAGTGACGATGAAGTTATGCCTCCATTCATCTTCCCACAAGGCCTCAGATTCAACACAGTGGCCTGCCTCAAGTGCCTTGAGGAGTTAGTACTGCCCCGAGCCAACAGGACTCTGTACCATGCAACCTAAGAAAGAAAAGTCAGTCATGGTTGTCAGGCAATTCACATCACTCCTTACATCAGGTTATCTATGTCCCTAAACTCCAAAACCTCTGGTTATTATGTGTCGGGTGCAGTTGAGTGAGAGACCAACAAAACTCGTTGTAACACCAAAGATGAATTGAAGCCAAGAATTATGGCAGCATTCACCAACTTAAACAAGGAGACCGTCCAGAAGAAATGCAGAAGATTCTGAAATCGTTGAATCCAATGGCGATTTTATTGAATAAATTCACTTTAGTATTTCAAGATATTTTTGTGTAATTTTGGTAAATGTAAATATTAATATATATATATATATACATATTATGAGATGGCTTAAGTCCGACAATTATTTAATATATTTTTTGTTTATACGTTATTTAATAGATACAAATGATTTTAGTAAACGGTCTGCTTTATAAATAAATTGTATTAATTTTCTCGAACATTCAGGCCGGTAAATGTAATATTAATACTGTTTAAAAAAAAAACAGAACATTTACTAAAATAAATTATATCTATTAAAATAACGTATAAACAAAATCATCTCATATGGGGGAGTAAGCTTATTTCGACAGACGAAAATATAATTCATCTCTCTTATCAACCCCAGTATAGGCTAGAGTCTATACCGGGGTTGATAAGACAGACAAATTATATTTTCGTCTGTTGAAATAAGCTTACTCCCCCATATGAGATGATTTTGGAATTTATTGTGTATTAATTATTTGCTTTGTAATAATAAATAAATTGAGCTCTTTTTGTGGATCACTTTTAATATTTTATATTACTAGGATCCACTTGGATTACATACCAACGGATTTGTTACCTTTACTACACACACACACACACACATATATATATATATATATATATATATATATATATATATATATATATATATATATATATATAATAAGAAGGCTTAAATACTAGTATTCTATGGTTATAGTTTATTACATTGGTATCGTAATTACGATCCAATTCATCAGACTCACAAATTTAAAAAAAATGAATTTGAATTTGTAGGTTTGATGAATTGGATCGTGATTACGATTCCAATGTAATAAATTATAACCATGGAATATTAGTGTTTAAATCTTTTTATTATATTCTTACTCTCTTGAGTTCTACCTGGATTCTATCCTCTTGGAAAACTTTATGTATATATGTATGTATATGTATGTATATATATTTATATATTATATATATATATATATATATATATATATATATATATGTGTGTGTGTGTGTGTGTGTGTGTGTTAACCACTAATATTATATACATATATATGTATGTAAATTAATTGGGATTAAATATGGGTTAGAATCTGACAGAGTGAGAAAATAAGGAACAAATAGAAAATCGTTATGAAATTAATATGTTTCACTTTGTTTATGCTTCATAAAAAATTTTTGAGAAATTTATTCTGGAAGAGGAAGTTTCAAAGAAAGTACTTTTAGTTCTGTGGTTGATAGCAGACACGGAAAAGAAATTACAAAACTTCCTACAGAAGGTATCGAAGGAGAGCGAGAAGAAGGGACTAAGCATAAACTACAAAAAGACAGAATACATGATCATCAGCAAAAAGGTGAGCCCGAAATGCGATTTACAGGTCCGGAACAGTAAAACCAAACAGTTGCGTAAATTGAAATATCTGGGAAGTGTGACAAAGGACTGTAAGTTTGACTCTGATATCCGACGTTGTATTGGAGTGGACAAAGACGTATCCCAAACGGTAGGCAGAGTATTATGAGTCAGGAGAATTTCGTTGGTAACAAAGAAATGAGTACTGAACTGCTACGTGATATCTCTCCTTCTCCGTAAGCGAAAGTTTGAAGGGTCTCCTCAAAGATGAAGAAGAGATTCGAAGCAATATGGTTCTATAGGATATCATGGACCGAACATGTGAGCAACGATGAGGTTTTGGAGAGGATGCAAACAAGAAAGAGCCTTATACTTAACATCAGGAAGAGACAGCTGAAATTTCTGGAACACGTAATGAGAAAGGAAGGCTTAGAGAATCTGATACTCCCAAGGCGTATAGAAGGAAAGAGAGACAAAGGAAAGCAACGTGTGACAAACCTAGTGAGATTAAAGAAGGGGATGACAAAACAGAGTTTGGAAGTAGTAGCAAAAGGATGCCACATAATGAGAGCTACAAGGGATAGAGAAAAGTGAAGAGCCACGATCACCTATGTCCTGAAGGGACACGGCACACAAAAGAAGAAAGAAGGTGTTTGTTTTTAAAAGGTCAGCAAGACGTCACATATTGTCATGTTAATGTATGCGTGAATGTGTGCAGGCTTGTGTACGCTTGGATTCTTGTGGTCATTTTTGTGTCGGTCTCATAATGTCGGCGTGTATAATTTCTGAAGTTGGTAGTGAGATGTGGGTGTGTCTCTATATTTGGATATCTTATTTCTAGTCAGATAGAAATAATCAGTTTTCACGTACTTAGTGGTTATTTTTGGCTGGTGGTGTCTGCAGGTTGATTGGGGGATGTTTGGAGTGGGTGTAAAAGATTCAGGTTACATCGGCCGAATGTAATGCTCATCTTGGTTTTATGAAATTTGATGGTATAAAATGTGCGTCTATCAGTGTTTAATAGTATCCCTTCTAAATATTCCTTCGTAGTAGCAATTTTCTTTTTTATTAATTTGGCGAAGTTATGGCCTGTTTTATTACTCTATGTTACGAAAAATTACAATGGATTGTCTCAATGTAAGGCTCATGTTCTTAGATGCGGGCTTTTAGGTTTCTGGAGATTTCATCTGTATAGCTCTTCCGGCATTGCTTGAATCTAATATTAAAAACCTCTGAATTTCATGTGGTGTTGGTTCTGTCTCTTGTTAGCTAGATCTCTGATCGTCTTGGAGGTGTTTGTTATGATCTCAGTCACCTGAAGCTAATAATAAGTTTAAAGAAGAAATAACATTTGTAATGTAAATAAATCCTGAATTTAGTGTTGAGAAATTTACGACGTCTCACCGTCGTGGCTAATCTGATATCACTCTGTCGAAACTATTCGCTATTTTACGATATATTGGTACCTAGAGTGAATCAATATTTCTCGGGGTGTCAACAAGACAAATTTATCCAGGGTGGAGTGGAAACGGAAATAAGATAAGAGAGACCAAATTTCCAAGGAATCTCCAAATGCCTGACAAAGTGAAAGATTAAAAAAATTAATGGCGTTTGCAGAGACAACGCCCTTTCCGAAGCCACCAAAAGTAAACAAAAAAAAACTATTATTAATCTTAATGACCCTCTTATCCGTTTCTTTCTTTCAGTTCCATTTCAATTCCGGTTGCAACTAGATTTCAGACTGATAAGAGTTTTAGTTTTTAGCAAATTCGTCCGACCACATTGATTTTTGAACGCTATTTCTAAGCGAATAAATTGATATTAAGGTTTCTTTTATCTGCTTATAGACTGAATTTCGAATCCAGAAAAAATCAGCCACTTCTCATCAAGATTTAGTAAACAGCAGACGGTCGTCTGCTTCTTAGGGATTCAATACAACATGATTATCATTTTCATAAAAACTCTTGCTAAGAAAATTAAATTACGGTTGTTGGTGGGTAAATAATAGTTATAGAAAATATATTTTGATCGTTTAAAAATTTTGAAATAAAAATTGTGAATTCAATTCTTCGGCCGTATAGTACAGACTGGGGCTTGGTAGAAATATTAAGTACTAAGTAGTACTAATTAAGAAGAAACCTCTTGTGGCCGCTGTCAAACGGAGAAAAATGGCGGGGTTCGGACACATTACAAGGCATGGTAGCCTATGCAAGACCATTATACAAGTCACCGTTAAAGGTGGACGTAACAGAAAACGCCAACGCAAAAAATGTTTGGACAATGTCAAAAAATAGACAGGTATGACTATAGCAGAATTGCTGATGGCTGCCGTCAAAAGACCGTTGTGGAAAAGAGTGTGGATTCTGCATTCGAATATGCCCTACCACTACAAAATTCAAGGGGGTGATGATGATGATAATTATGATGATGAAGAAGATGAAAAAGAACAATACATGATATCCCTAAACATGGACAGATCTATCCTGTTGATTAAATAAAGATTTCAGTTCGAAGTTTCCTGAAGATTATCTGGATTGATAGACATCTGAAGAAGGTACAGCGGCTGAAACGTTTTGAGAGTAACAACAAGCATGATGATAATAGATGGAATGTAAATAATATAAATTAAATTTTGTTATATTAGCCTTTCTGACATTTTATTTTTATAGATCCTGCATTTTAATAAAATTATTAATGATCCTGCTTATAATGAAGACAAAAATTTAAAAATAAAACGGAATCCTTACACAAAAATCCATGTTTATTAGAAATCTGTATTACTCGTGATTTTGAACTGTTTTAATTTGTGTCATGAAGAAACTTTTTTATAATTCCGGACAAGATAGAATTTCAGTGTAGTTAAGGCTGGATGATGTAACAAACAAAATATAACGATGAAAAACAACTCACATAGGAAACGTAACCCGGCCATTTCACAAGAAAAGAAGTTATCAGGTCATTTGTTCAGAAAACAATGCAGGAGATTGCAACATTTCGCAACATTGCCGTGTCGGGAGTCAACTTAGCACTTTTTCAATGATGATAAATTTGTTCTGTCACTGGTTATAGACAACAGGGTCTCACCATTCTACAATCGAACTGAAACTTTGTTCGTGCTACGAATGCAAACATCACACTAATAAGCTCTTCGTTCTGACCTGCATGAACCAAGTGAGATCTTCAACCATATATCTTTTATTCCGAAAGCAACTCGATAAGTCCAAGTGGCCGCCAAGAGATTACAATCAGTTCTTCCCAAAAGCATTTACTTAACACTATGTTATATATATATATATATATATATATATATATATATATATATAGATGGGTGTGTATCTGTGTACGAGCGGGTAAAGAAAAATACTCATACCAACGAACTTCCTAAAAAGAAAAAAACACCAGAATTTTTAAAGGGTTTCCTGGTCGATTCGAGATATTTTCCCACTTTGATATGCATAATGTATCTTTGTATGTATAGGTGTGACAGTATATATATATATATATATATATATATATATATATATATGTGTGTGTGTGTGTGTGTGTAATTATGTATTTATATATATATATATATATATATATATATATATATGCATATATATACACACATGTATACATATATACATATGTGTGTGTGTGTATGTGTGCGTGTATTTCGTTAAAGTCGACTGAAATCTACGATTAATCCTTTTATTTAATTTTCTTGTTCGTACAAGACGTGTGACTCACGTTACACCTACTTGACCATAACTGAATTAAGCACAGCAGGAAACCTACCAAAGTTCATTCGCCAGATACTAGTAAGCATCAGAGCCTCATACACATGCAAAAATAATTGAAAATAATGGAAGCACCAAAAATAAAAAAGCAAAAGCCAACATTCAATAACATTAACTAAGAACACGGACACAATGTGCTGACCGAGTTTGAAAAATAAAGCATTCCAATAACTTCAGACACATAAATAAACCCCTAGACATTCAATTAAAAAGTCGTCCGTGATAAGGGCTAAAAGAATAGCCGATATGAAGAAATTTTGGACAGAAAAGAAAACATTTGTACGAACAAAAGAAAAATTAAATAAAAAGCTTAATCGAAGTGTCTTTTCAGTCGTCTTTAACAAAACTTGTATAAAATAAGGATTGCTGCCCATATATATAATCATCAGCGCTTCAAAGCCAAGACCCACCTTCGTACGCAAATTATTCGTGATTTGTTGTTTGCTGATGATGATGCCCTTGTAGCGACCTCCTTTGAGGAGGCCCATCATCTAATAAATCGTTTCTCTGCTGCATGTAATACCTTTGGTCTTACACTGAGCATAAAGAAAACTAAAGTAGTGCACCAACCTTGTCCTATTCCGAAGCAATTCCGTGGTGAGAAACAAAAACCACGAGTCTACAAATTTCCAGAGAGACCATTGAAAGTAAAAGACAAACCCCTGAATTATGTAAAGTCTTTCACCTATCTTGGTAGCAAAGTCAACTACAGTGGAACTTTAGATGATGAAATCATGCATCGGATTGCTAAGGCTACCAGTGCTTTTGGCAAACTTAGACATCACTTGTGGAATGAGCGGGGTATTCGACTGGATAGGAAAATTCAGGTTTACAGAATTGTTGTACTTGCCATCCTTTTGTATGGCTCAGAGTCGTGGAGTCCATACAAATATCATATACGCCAGCTAGATGTTTTCCATAAAAGCTGTCTGCATGCAATCTGTGGAGTTAATCTTCAAGATAGGACATCTAATGTAGACCTGTTTAACAAGTGTAATATTGGAGGAATCGAGACTTTTCTCATACAGTCTCAGTTACGGCGGACTGATCATATCTTGAGAATGTCTGATGAGAGGATGCCCAAGACCCTAATGTAAAGCCAGTTAGATCAGGGCTACAGGAATGTAGGATGTCTACGGCTAAGATACAAAGACAAGCTGAAAAGCAACTTGTCAGCAGTCAATATACCACATAACACCCTTGAGCGCGTAGAATGGAGATCAACGTGTTTTAGTGGTCTCGGCAGTTTTCAATCTGCTTGTCTGAATCATCTTGAATAAGCGAGAGAAAGATCTAAAAGGTCAGCCAATCTAACAGTGATCTCATCTCACAATCCTCACACTTGTTCCATATGTGGCCGCCTTTGTAAATCACTAGCGGGTCTTAAATGCCATTTAAGATTATCGCACAAAATTTCATAACTGAATCAACTAAGCTGTCAGATCCTCATACGTCGAAACCGTTATTATATATATATATATATATATATATATATATATATATATATATATATATATATGTATGTGTGTGCTTATGTTTAAAATATATATATATATATATATATATATATATGTATTATTATTAGTAGTAGTAGTAGTACTAGTAGTAGTAGTAGTAATAAATATAAGAAACTATACTCGTTCGGAAAGCCTTCGGTGTCTTGATTTGATAATTATCAAACCAATACCAAAGGGGGGAAAAAGGCATAAAAAAAAGAAAGAACCAAGAACATGTACGTTAGCCGAAAATAATCGTCTAGCATTCAAGTCCAAAGCCTAACGATCCGCGAAGGTGAAACCGTGGTGGGTTGTCTGGCTCTCTAGGTTTAACTATATATATATATATATATATATATTACTTATATATTATGTATGTCCGGTACTTATTGGAAAACGCCCAATATCAGTGATGGAGCTAGCAAATATAACTGAATATATATTTTTATTTATTAAAGACATTTTTATGTTTAACGTTCTTTTTATAGATACAAGTATTTAAGTAAATGCTCTGTTTATAATAACCTGTATTAAATAACATTTACCGACCTGAATGTCCGAGAAATTTTCATAGAAAATATTCGTCCTCGGACAGGACTCGAACATGCATCCTACACGGAACCGCCATTTACGCTAACCTCTCGACCACCAAGGATCGTTCGGTAGACAAGGTCGAATTTACTGCTTATAAATTTCTCGGACATTCAGGCCGGTAAATGTTATTTAATACTATTTATTATAAACAGAGCATTTACTTAAATAGTTGTATCTATAAAAAGAACGTTAAACATAAAAAATGTCTTTAATAAATAAAAATTGTCGGACTTTGTCCATTTCTTAATATATATATATATATATATATATATATATATATATATATATATATATATATATATATATATAAAGAAGAAATGGATTTTATATTTTTTTTATGTTTTATTACTAAAACATTTTGTAGTATATTTATTTATTTTCGTCTACCGGCCCGATTATTCAAACACCAAAAGAGAACGAATGTTGTAATCTGTACTAAACAAACTATAATGCCAGGCGTTGGACCTGTGCATTGTGGATGGATCCACTCTGATATGTTTTTTTTTTTTTTTTTTTTTCTAAGGTGTACCTCGCACTAATAAGTAACCAACATTGCATAATCTCAAGACAAATACTCATTTGCTACGACCTGTGATCATCTCTCGACACTATTAGACGTGCGCACAACGGTGTTTAGGCGTAAATAAAAGTTTAGCAATTGGCTCGCTTACCTGTTGTTCTGACGCAAGTATTTTAACACGTTATATTTTAGTTTTTCGCATGTATATTTATTGTCAGGAATAAAAGATGAATTCAAAAGGAATTGGTTTAAAAAGCATACCTTAAAATATGTTCCTCTCGTGGAACAAGGGGTACAATAAAATTAATAATTGAATTAATAAACCATGTTTTTATTCACTTCAACCCAACCAAGGCAAGAAAGCGACTAAGATGCAAGAGGTTACTGAGTGTTAGAAAATATGAGAAAAATGTTACAGGGAAAGAACAATAAAAGAAGAGGGACTAATATGGCAGAAGATAACGATTGATATTATATTTAAATTTTTGAAGATCAAAGTTGACTGGGAAGCATGAAGCCGAGAATTGCTATAGAAGAAACTGTTGGCATAGAACTTGCGGTTGTGTCTAGCCATTTAAATTCTATACGAGCTCCAGTGCTACAATAGTAATAGACTAGTGTTTGATTTAATCCAGTCGTTTCTATCAAATCGTGAAATGAATGTCCTTTTGAACAGGCTGGATTCCAGATCCTTTCACATGAACGCAGGTGCACCGCCAAAGCTATATCTTGGGTCCTCCGCTGACCTTCCTCAATGATCTTCCTGATGTCATCAGTTCTCAAATAGGCATTTATGCTGATGAAACTACCATTTAGTTCAGTCTCCATTAAATCCGTCAGAGCTGACAAAATTATAATGGCAGCTACACTTGAATAGGACGTCCTATTTGTGGTTAAATGGGGTAGAAAATGTCACTTAAATTTTAATTCCGCCAAAACGAAATTGGTCTCATTTAAATACAATAGAGAAACATTACTGCAAACCATCAGTGTTGTCAGCAACGCATTGCGCCTTTTTGGCCTCACGTTTTCGAGTGACTTGAAGTGGAACGAATACATGTAATCAATTGCTGCACCAGCAATTAAAAGGTAGCTCCACGCTCCTCAAAACCACCAATTCCCCGATTAGAGGCCTTGCTGCCGGATGTAATTTATCGTCATACAACGAAGTATACACAGAAATAATTCTTACTGCTTTTAAGCTCGATTTGAAAGATACAGAAAGTCCATAAGCTGGTTAACTATTGCCAATGAAAAAAGCTTTTCGTATTTTTTTAAAACTACTTAAGAAATGCCGCTATACAATAATCCACACTGGTTACTAACGTAACAATACCCTCTTTATAATGAGAATTTTGTTTTGGCGGTACTAATCTTTGTCTGTCTCAACTCTGGTAGTCGAAGATGTAAAAATACTGATTTGGGCACAGGTGATTCTTTGTTTAAACATTACCTGCTCACTTGTAAGAGTCAGATCATATCCTGTTTTCTCCAATTAATACTGACAGGCAAACTATTCAAAAGAGTGATCGTCAATACTAGGCTGACACATCCTCCAAGCTCATGGTCTACCGATCTGTTGTCATTTCGACTCTCCTGCACGCCTATGAAACCTGGATTCTCTGCCGAAGCGACATCAGCAAACTTGAAAGATTCCATCGAATTCTGCAGGAGCCAAATCACGAACAACGATGTCCCCTCCACGGAAAGCTTAAGAACCATCGACTTCGATGGGCCGTACACCTTGTCCAAATGCAAGACATCCACCTACGCAAATAAATCCTGTCCTTACAGCCCGCATCTGGGAAAAGACCACTTGGAGCTCCACGTCGTCTATTCAAGGATCAAAAACGCCTTGCTGTAAACAGAAATCAATCCGGTCAATTAGGAAACGTAAGCTGCAGGAAGAAAGAAATTAGAGAAGAGCAGTCAACGAATAAAGAAAATGCTTCAAAAACAGCAGAAGGCAAAATAGAAGAGAGGAAAAGAGACCAAAGAGAATCGAGAACTCACCATCCCCTGAATCCACTTACCCTAATATGCAGTGACTATGGACATCTCTTCAGATACAGCATAGGGCTCATTTCACACAGAAGGAAACGCCGATGAGCACACCAATACTTGGCAATGAGTTCCTCCAGCGACGATGACGACTGATATCTTCAAGCAAAAACAAAAATCACTTAGAGCTAAAATATATTTTCATGACATCATAACAACAAAATACATCGTCAGCTTGTAATTTTTAAAATCCTTCGTCCCAATTTAAGCGTTATTTTGACTTGATATGATACATTGTCAAGAATAAAGAAATATCTCTTCAGCCGTTTTAGGATAAAGAAAATTCTCACGAGATATTTTACCAGCCGCTTCAGCACAAAAAGTTTTCCGCGAAATATTCCCCTGTTCACTGAAGAGTTAATAAATAGTCTCGTGTTATATCTCATCAGCCGCGCCCAGAACAGCCACACCTAAATGATTAGGAGCTCCTCATGGCAAATTCTAAATATAATTAGAACAATTCTTCCTTTCTCGAAGTGTTAATTAAACTGCATTATAGAATTGTTGGTTACTTCTAAATTGTCATTTAAATGTCTATAATAAGAACTATTTACATTATTCAGACTATTGTTGTACTAGCGTTGTACGCTCCGGCCTTCTTCAGGTGGTTTGAATGTCGAACTGAACCATTTATTTCGCTTACTGGCGTAGACTGTTCCACATGCCATGTGTAATGGATGCCAGTTATCTCCTATTAAACCCCCTCTGAAAGTTCTCCACTGCCTTAACCAGGTATTGAACTCACACTCTTTGAGTCCTGTCACTGGATCTAATTAACGCCTTTATCCACTGTGGCATGTACTATAAAAATGTGTTTGTTTTTTTAATGTTTGTTTATGGAGAAAATTGAAAGATCATCACGAAAAATACTGAAAAAGGAATAATATTTATTTCTTATTTTCCAGAATTGATGGTAAAATTTTCTTTTGTTTCGACTTTTCATTAAACTAACTCTTAAAAAAGGAACGGTGGTGTCTTTTTTTTTAATTACCAATTTTATTTCTTCAGTATAATCAAATGACAAACAACCAAGTCACTTAATACACCCGTCACTTTTTGCTTCCTTTTGTTTTTTCGTCTTTCGTTTACCGTTGATTCAACAGTCGATTGATTGATCAGAAACGATGCAACAATACATTGAATAATTATTTTTGTTTGCGTTTATATGTAATTATACACTCTTAAATTCTTGCAATTTCAGTCTAATAACTGATACCACACCTTTATTCACATGTAATGAGCCAACAGGCTGATTCCAATTGCAATACACGCCTTCTCTAACCTCCCGCCTATAGTCTTCTCACTTCTTTTCTAAGTTTTGTTGTTTTTTTTTTCCTTTTTGGCGAGAGAGCGTTACGTCTATATTTCATCATTCGTCGAACCATTTCATCAGATTTCTTTCTCTAGTTGAATCCATTTATCTCCTAATATTCACTCCTGTTTTTTTACCTTCAAGCTATTATATTTTGAGTATCATTCGCCAAAAATCTTTCATTTTCGAGTCTTAATTTTTTTAAGAGTTGCTTCTCGACTAGATCTCTTCAAATGACAAAACCAATTCATTTTCAACAGAAGATGTTTCCTTAACCCAATCCATTTATTGCTTCCACTTCACTATTTTTTTTCGCTTCATTTTCACTTCAGCCGTCTTGTATCCTTACCAACATCACTCACCCAACATCTGTAATAAATCCACTTCCATTCCAGTATCATTTCGAAAATTGGAAACATTAGCCAAATCAGTAATTTATTGAAGAGTTGAAGAGAGTTGCGATATCTTATGAGGAAAGGTTTACTGGCTTTGAAAATAGCCAAATTATTTCTTGAATACGGATTAGTTCCATCAGTGTAAAATATGCAGCTATCACGAAAAAAGCTGAACCCCAAACGGTACAACGATATGTCGGTGTGTTAGTTTCATGAGTATAATAAAATGAAGTATATATATATATATATATATATATTAAATTGGGAAATTAAAAACAAAACGCACATCACACCAAAAATATCTTGGAAGATAAGGAAAAAATCATCAGCCTACAATAACCAATCAAAAACTTGCAAACTTTGCTTGGAGGAAAAAATAGCTATCATTACTTTCCCCGACCAAAATAAATTATTAAATAAAAGATCCGAGCTCATCTCAAAATGCAGACATGAAAATAAATTTTTACTACGTAACCTAAAAAATGAAAAACGGAAAAAATAAAATAAAATAAATAAATATACTAAAAAAAGAAATTGAAATAAAAAATAAATAAATACTATGTTACTTAAAAATCGAAAACCGAAAAGAGAAAATATACAAGTAAAATATAATAGAATACCCACAATGCTCCACTAACTCGTATATATATATAAATAGCCGAGAAAAATAACAGCATATGTGGCCTGACGATTTCATATAGCATGAAACAGACTGTCGCCTCTAAATGTTGACTTCTATGTTCACTTTTATATATATATATATATATATATATATATATATATATATATATATATATATATATAATGAAAATATGGATTAAGTCCGACAATTATTTCATATATTTTCTGTTTATACGTCATTTTAATACACACAATTTATTTAAGTAAATAGTTTGTTTTTTAATTAAACTGTATTAATTACATTTACCAGCCTTCGGTAAAGTAGCTAAAGCTAAAGCTACTTAAGTAAAAGAATTAGAACCTGAGTATTTTAAGTGTTTTAGACGGAGGAGGATTGAAAGACTTATCAATGGATGTTGTTGTGGAGTATGAAAAACTTCTAAAAACAAAGCTGAATACTAAAACACCAATGAAGCCATAAACTCACTAGCCATGTTTGTAATCACATACAGTTTCAAGATTATATATTCATCCATCTCTGAAATAATGAAAGTTGATACCAAAATACCAAGGCGTCTCACAATGCAACACATGTACCACTCAAATCAGATATTGACAGATGTATATCCTCCAAAAAGATGTTTTGGGATGAATTCAAATGCGACTATCAATAAAAACTGGAATTATGCATCTTTTTTTTTCTTACTTGCAGCAAACAAACAACTGCATTTAACTGAAACACGAGGCTATCAAAAATCTGCATTCTTTGACAAAATATCTACGGGAATTGCAGTTAAACGAACCATAACCCCAACTGATAAATAAAAGAAAATAAAAAACGCAGCAAAACAAATCGGTCGTAAAAAGACATTGAAAAAATAGGAAAAAACATCTTTAGCAAAAACTACGATCCTCATCTAGATTAAAGTCTTACCGATCAGTGACTGAAATGGAAGATTTCATAATTACTGCCCAGGATCAGTTTCCTTCTAACCAGGAATTAGCAATGTTCTGAAAGTCAACAGAGGCTCATCCTACCACGTACGTGGAAGACATCTAGAGATAATTTCTCAAGTACATGATAGGGCTACTCGGTACATAAATTGATCAATATGCTGAGCATTCAGTCGCCCTCGCAAAGAGAACTGATGGAAACATAAGCCACCATACGTTGTACTGGATGATGAATTTACCATCCTCTTGAATTTCAGCGTCAAACTGATACGGAAATCTAGGCAAATCGATCAGACATTTTTAAGACATCATGTTCCAAAACACGTCTTCTGCGAGATATTGCAGCACCAGTAGACAAATAGAACATCTTTGTTAATAATAATAATAATAATTTTAAAAAACCTCATAATACAAGGATCTTGAAATGGAAATCTAAAAAAATGTGGCACCTGAGGACATCAATAATTCCAGCTATATTTGAGCCCTCGGACTGATTAGAAAAGGTAGTGATAAACTCATTAAAGGGATTCCTGGTAGCCCATGCCTTAAAGAAATCCATAAAAAATGTACTCACAAGTATAGCTCACACATTACAAAGAGCTTTATCTATGTAAAATATGTGAGATCTTAAGGGGTTTTGTGGGGAGGTTTTTACAAAAATGACCGTGGGAAGATGTCATGAAGGTATTTCTGACTTTAGGTCTCTTTTTGGTACCCGGAAGGAAATGTATAGACAGCATAAATCAAAGGAAATAATAATAATAATAATAATAATAATAATAATAATAATAATAATAATAAAACGTTGTAGGTTCTATCGCCAAAATAAAATATTCCGAACAGATCTTAATAAATTTTACAGGGAAATTGGAAAAGCACCTATACATGTCGAAACGCCCCCATCGATTGATAATGTACAGACATTTTGGGAAAATATTTGGAGCAACCCAAAGGAATATAACCCAAATGCAGAATGGATACGGCGTGAAGAAGAACGACTGCTGGATACACCTCTGCAAGAATGGGAAAATATATCCACAGATGATGTTAGGCAAGCACTAACGAAATCCCAAAAATGGAAATCCCCAGGAAATGACAAGTTGCCCAATTTCTGGCTGTATCATCTCTCATCTACCCATGAAATTCTTGCAAAAACATTATCAACGCTTGTAAATAATCCCAATAAAATCCCGGAATGGGTTACTGAGGGTATTACATACCTCATACCAAAAACAACTGAAACAGACGACCCGAAAAATTATAGACCGATAACATGTCTTTCCACAACGTATAAGTTGATCACGTCTGTACTGACGAACCGTACTTATTCCTTTTTCGAAACAAACAGCATTCTCCCGCTGGAACAGAATGGATGCAGTAGAGGTTCATATGGCTGCAAAAATCAACTTCTGATAAATAAAATGATCCTGGAAAATTGCAGGAGACGACGCAGAAATCTCAGTGCAGCGTGGATTGATTATCGTAAAGCCTTTGATAGTGTTCCACATTCTTGGATCCTTAAGACTTTGGAAATGTACAAAGTCTCCCCTGTGGTATTAAACTTTCTTAAGCACAGCATGGAGATGTGGAACACAAAACTATACCTTAGGCACACCGGGGGCACTGCCATATCCAACCGTCTGAATATCCGACGTGGAATCTTTCAAGGAGACTCTCTGTCACCCCTCCTGTTTTGTTTATCCTTAACCCCTCTTACACATGAACTGAACAACAGTAGCTATGGTTACAAAATAAATAAGAAAATATTCAATCACCTACTATACATGGATGATCTCAAACGCTTTGCCAAAGACGACAATGAGTTGAAAGGCCTCCTCAATATTGTAAAATACTTCAGTGACGACATAGGTATGGACTTCGGATTAGATAAATGTGCAAAAGTAACATTCAAGAAAGGTAGAATTACAGAAACACCCTCAATAGATTTAGATTTTGTCACAAAGATTAGGGAATTAGAGCATGATGAAGCTTATAAGTACCTAGGAATTAGCGAAGGAGATGGCATACAACACCCCCAAATGAAAGAAAAAATAAGAAAAGAGTACTACAGGCGTGTACGTCTGATACTAAATACTGAACTAAACTCAAAAAATAGAATATCAGCTATAAACACATTGGCTGTCCCAGTGGTGCATTACAGCTTTAATGTCCTTAACTGGACCATAGCTGAAATTAAGCGAATGGAAGCGAAACGAGAAAGCTTCTCACTTGCTATCGCATGCATCATCCCAAAGCTGATGTTGATCGTCTGTATGTGCCCAGATCCGAAGGAGGCAGAGGATTAGTTCAACTAGAACTGTCCTACAAAACTACAACAATTGGCCTCCAAAGATACTTAGAAACTACAGAAGACTGGATGATGGTATGCGTCAAGGAACATGAAAGTAGTAAGCGTCTTTACTCCGTAATGAAAGAAGCCAACAAATTCAAAATGGAGCTTCAAATGGGCGTAGAGATGCAACTACAGCACAATACACCGGCTGAAACTGCAAAATACTTTAAAAACACAGCAAAGACAAATGCAACCGACCAGATACAGAAGCGATGGCAAGATAAACCGCTTCATGGCCAATACTCTGCCCGTATCAAACAAGCTGATGTAGACAAAACCCGTACCCATCAGTGGCTACGCAGTGCAGGGTTGAAAGCGGAAACTGAAGGTTTTATCCTTGCTGCGCAACCAATGCTTGCTAACTAGGAATTATCAAGCACATATACTAAAATATTGTGTCAGCCCAAAATGCAGATTCTGTGATAAATATCCAGAAACGATTGATCATCTTGTATCAGGTTGCACGATGTTGGCACCCACTGAGTATAAAACCTGACATGACAGAGTGGGCCAATATCTGCACTGGAAAATCTGCAACTTCTACGGGAAGGAAACTGAAAGAAACTGGTATCAACACCACCCAGACCCGGTTACGAAGATAGGACCTGTTACAATTCTATGGGACTACACAATTCACACTGAAAGAACAATCAAGGCCAACCGCCCAGATATTGTTATTAAAGACCACAAACAAAAACGGTGCCTCCTTATTGATATGGCAGTCCCTGCTGACTGCAATGTATCTTTGAAGATATTCAAAAAGCTGTCAAAATACAAGGACCTTGAAATAGAAATCTCGCAAATATGGCATATGTTGTAGTTGGAACCCTAGGACTGGTTGGAAAGGATTGCAGTAGACTAATTGCAGGGATGCCTGGAAGCCCATGCCTCAAGGAGATACAAAAAATTGTTCTGACAAGTACAGCCCACACTTTACGAAGGGCTTTATCTATGTAATTTTTTTTTTTTTTTTTTTTTTTGTCAGTGAAAAGTGTCATGATGCCATTTCTAACCTTAGGTCCCTGGGTGGGACCCGGAAAGAAAAGTGTAAACGCCAGAAATCAAAGAAAATAAAAATAATAACAATAATAATAAATCGAAATCTCAAAAATTTCGCACATGAGAACATCAACAATCGGCGTTGTAGTTGGAGCCCTCGGATTGGTTGGAAAATATTCCAGTAGACTAAATGAAGGGATCCCTGGAAGCCCATGTCTTAAAGAAATACCAAAAATTGTTCTCACGAGTACAGCCCACACCTTACGAAGGGCTTTGTCTATGTAATTTTTTTTTTCTTTTTTTTTTTTTTTTTTTGCAATGGAAAACGTCATGATACCATTTCTAACCTTGTGTCCCTGGGCGGGACCCGGAAAGAAATGAGTACACATCAGAAATCAAAGGAAATAATAATAATAATAATAATAATAATAATAATAATAATAATAATAATAATAATAATAATAGGATCTGTTACAGAAAAAGTTCTTCTGAGATCATAAAAATTAGATTAAAGCAGAATTTACGTCTTTGAATCAAGCAGGAAACATCCCAAAGTGAAAATGTCAATCGACTGGATGTTTCATTTATATCTGGAATCATGGTTAAACTCTACCCAGGTAAACATAAATCTTAGAATTGTAATGTCGTGTGAAACGGTATCAAAATGAAAGTTCAAAATGAAAAAAAAATGTTTGAAACTTCAACTCTTTAAGCAAACAATAGAAACACTCATCTTGTACGTATCAAGCAGGTGGACATTAACAAAATATGTTTAGATTATTACAATTTTTTGAGATAACAACGATTTTACTGCAAGTATTACTAATTAACCCATAGCAGGGACCCGAAGAGTTGGATTAATACATTTCCGGAATGCATTTACGCGAAAATGAATATAACGAACCCAATGAGAAGTAGAACTCTGCTCTCCGATTAACAATTCTGTGCCATTATTAATTACACCACCCGCACATCCAAGCTTACAGCACCTGGTATTTCAAAGTAGTTACAAATCTAGGTACTGACTAGGCTCGACGTTGCTTAACTACGGTGATCGTACAGAAACCGGTGTTTCAAGTCTGCTAGAATATAAGCTCAGTATCTACGATTTGTTATCCATGAGCGTTTATCTTCCCCTCCCCCCTTAATCTCTCCCCTTCATTCTATCCCTTTCATCATCTTTCAATTCTCATCCTTTTTTTTTACTATGTAATAAATAGATTTTTCAAGTCGTATCGATCTACTTTATTTGATGTCATTTTTCTATTCTTTTCTTTTTTTTTTTTTTTGAGGAGCGTGGAATCACCTCTTAATTGCTGGTGTTCCAAGGTCCACCCTAACCTAGGGTGGTAGCATCTGTCAGGGTCCCAGCTAAGGGAAAAAAGTGAATCTCCAAACTGGGATCAAAACAGTATGGAAGAATAGAAATAGATTTTTTAGTGAAAATACCAGTAATACATGCAAAAAAAATATTACCACCAATAGATTTAACTCAAAAATACGTCAATCAAAGCTCATCTGCAAACTGATTTCTTACAAAGAAGGCATTCTATCCATACGAAATTAAAATTATCTGTCAATACGTTTCGGCACATGGCACAGTGTATAAAAGCGTTGGTTAGATGCAGTGACAGCACCCAAACAGTGTGAGTTCAATACCCGGTTAAGGCAGTGGAGAACTTGGAGAGTGGAATTAACAGGAGATAACTGATATCCATTAAACATGGCACGTGGAAACAGAATATTCTACCCCAGTGAGCGAAATAAAGGGTTCAGTTCGACATTCCAACCACCTGAAGAAGGCCGAAGTGTACAACGGCCGAAATGTTATAATAAATATGGCGACAAAGATGAGGACAATAGCCCGAATAATGTAAATAGTGTACATAATACCTCATCTCAGAAATATAGACATATATTAAAATTAGTGTCCCTTAAATTTCCCTGTGACAAACAAGGGTACACCTTAAATGCCCCTGGATCAAATACAATTACTAATTCGTAACCATTTCGAATACAAATCTATATGCCTTGAGATTTCACCGAGGATCGAAATTATTTCTGCAAATAAACGAAGAAAATATTTACCTATCCTAATCTGTCTCAAAATATCATCAGTAGCGTCTTTAGTGAGGATCGAACCCACTAACCATGGCTTATAAGGCTAAATTCATAACTGTCTCTATACAGCGGACACCCGACAGCACGTTTATGCGAGATGTAAATTTTTCAGCCTTGACGAAATGTTTGAATTAATCAAAAGAGAAAGCAACGGAAGTAAAAGGGGTCAGCCAAGAGGAAATCTGATAAAAATGTCTATTTCGGTGCAGTGGAAGCGGCCAAGTGTCTGCGTGCATCTACCTTCAGGTCGTCCACCCGAGTGACTAGTGGTTGCTGTGGATAATTTCGGCCAGATCTTTTGCTCACGGCAAAATTCGGGTTGGTCTGGAGCCGGGAGAAAGAAAGAAAGAAAGAAAGAAAGAAAGAAAGAAAGACTCGAAAAATAAACGCCAAAAAGAAATAACTGAATGAATTTAATTGGTTTAGACGGTGCAATATGTTTGAGGAAGGAAGGACGGAAAGAAAAATGTCCGGACGAACGAAGAAAAATAAAGAACTTATATGGATGAATGATTTTGTAAAAAGTGCCGCTTATGTCTATTGTTTGCATTAATGTAAGACGAAAATTTAGAAAGTAATTATTTCATAGAGAATAAAATTTAGTTTTAGGATGCCAAAAACACATTCAATTAATTTTTTTTTTAAATCCTCCCCCCCCCCTCTCTCTCTCTCTCTCTCTCTCTCTCTCTATTTCTATTACAGTCCGGATATCTGCTTTTTCCTGCAAAAGCCATACTAATTTAGTCATAGGAGAAGGGTTTCCTCGAAATGTTCACTCACTCGTACTTTTATTGTTTGGCCCTCAGTGGCTTATGATAGGTGCGAGAGCAAAAGAGAACATCGAAATCTCGGGTACTGCAGAAGGTGGAGTTGACACACCCAGGTTCCTTCTTGTTAGTGAAGGGCAGTAAAAGTAGAAAAATGTGGGAGAGAGAAAAAGTGGAACTAAATATCATGGATGAATGCATAGCTTTCTTTAGTTCTACACAAGGTCGCATTTGTTGAGCACTTAATAAGATTCTAACACTTTTGTCACGGTTTGATATTAATTAGGGTTTTCTCTCTATATCTCTCACTCTGTATCCATCTATCTATCTATCTCTCTTTTTCTACACTCCGTCTTAGCTCTTCAGAAAATATGATAAATAAATGATTTAATAGGGTGAATTTTACAAGTAATATGGAGCGCTAAAATATCTGTGCGAAAGTTGCCACTTTTAAGTAGAAAGCGAGAATAAAAAAGAATTCAATTTTATTTGAATTTCTGACTTTTAGCGGCATTGTGAAATTGCTGAATTATTCGATTAAGTGCCAAAAGATATTTTATTGCGCATGGAAAGTACAAATTTATGTTTAAAAATGGAGCACTGTCCGTTTTGCGTCGATTAGGCTGCGCCTTTTGTATTTAAAATTTTCGCCTTAAATAATAATCAATGTTTTGATAAATTGATAGATATGAACAGAGTTAAATAGATAAATTGATAGATACATACATACATACATACATGTGAACAGAGATAGATAGATAGATAGATAGATAGATAGATAGATAGATAGATAGATATGAACAGAGTGAGATAGATAAATACATACATACATACAGACTGATAGATATGAACAAAGTGAGATAGATTGATAGATACATACATACAGACTGATAGATAGATAGATAGATAGATAGATAGATAGATAGATAGATAGATAGTGGTTGTTTCCTCGTTAAACAAGTATGGCTATCACTGAAGAGTCTGAGCAATATTTTGACTACCCATGAGAATGACAATAGCTCTTGAATCCAAAAAGTGACTTGCAATGCTTATTGTAGAGGTGGCAAACTAAGTTGTTTTGTACATGGTCTCTTTTCTTCTCGGCTTCCCTGTGGATTTTCATGTAATGGCTGAGATGGGATCGGTTTCTGCGGGATTTCTGAGCTCACCCCGCATGTTAAGTTTATTAGTGTGTTCCTGTCATTGTACTGATCTTGCCTTTGTATAATATCTATGAATATAACTCATAAGGCCTGCATCCGTGAGACATATTCTGCAACATGCATCACATGTAAATTGATAGCTTTGTCCTTTCTTAGCTGCACGTTTGACCAAAACTTATTGCATGTTTTTGAAGATTTTTGTGCTTTCATCAATTGTACGCCTCCACTTATATCGATCACAGACAGGAGTTTCTCACTCAGGCCTATGAGTATCAGATATTCCAAGCCTTCTGCACTCATTATTCAAGAAATTTCAACTGCCTCTTCCTAGTGTTAATTACATTTTTGTTTCCCTTAGAACGCATTTCTGGAGGAGAAGAGATGGATTCACAAAGGGCAGTTGCGCGAAAGAAATATATAGATAGATATATGACACTGGTGGAATTGCAGTGGTTAATGTAAAAATGTGAGTTAGTAATATGAGAGGAGGGAAGAGATAGACTGGTGGACAGAAGGAAATCATTAATGTATATTCCGGGTTATTTGCTAACCGTTGGTATTAAAAACAGAATTGAAAAAAGTTATGGGCATCGACAAAAATGGATTTTAAAGAGCCATCTGAAATATAATTGTGGAAATATAAACAACTCGGGAAACAAAACTTAAGCTTTCACCCGAAAAGAAAATTGAAATGAGAAACAACCTGTAATGGTTGTCTGCATGATAGCCTGAGGTTTGTGGGAACAGGATGGCTGGTTGGGGTGCACTAGAACAAACCAGACCAAAGATTGGGAACTAATATTTTCTATAAAAAATCAATGATTAAAATAAGACCGCCCATTCCTCCACTTGGTTTAAAATTCAGGACTGTCAAAAAGACAATCAAAACATCCATGTGGAAATGGTCTCAGTAGAAATACCGAGAGAGGAGGAAAAAAGAAGGAAATTTACCTCTGACCATTTGGACGTAAAGGCAGGAAGAATAAATACGAGAAAATATGAGTTATAAAGGCGGGACGATAGCTGCAACTGAATCCAAAAGTTGAGGAATTACTGAAACTCCAGGCCACTCGAACCCTCGCCTATCTTAGGCCAGATACGATGCAAGCAGATCACGTAGGGGATAGACGAGAGGAGCGCCGAAGGACGGACGAGCTGCTGCTAAAACCCTGAATGACCTGTTGCCGGGAGAATTCACAATTTTGAACCACGTTCTAAGATTTCAAAGAGCAAAGTATCACTATAGAAATTTAAGAGGGAAGGGTTCATTTAAATATTTAAATATGTACCGACGAATTTTCCGTTTTTATTTCGTCTGGGGGAACATTTTTATTTTTTTCATAATACAGGTTCGCCTTGCTTCGAGCCAGGACTCCAAATTACCGACGACATTTGAGCTTCACTTCCCTGAGATCAAAGAACACGGCATGGGCAGATTGGTGTGGATCAAAACGGCCAGCGACCAACAACCAGTTGACCGACGACGCTATTGGCCAGCATAGAGTTGACCCTGTGATTGACTCGTTGTCCTACGAGCCGCGTGTATGGTTACATCTTCTGGTATAGGCAGCGTGTGGCAGTGACCATACTATATGGTTGCTGTAACCCTGGTTGAACCCGGATCGACTAGGGAGTGCATGTTATAATTGGTGCCGTGACCAGGATCGAACCAGGGAAAGCCAGCAGAAACTTTAAATATAGAACCAAGAGCACATAACAGAGCGACCAAGCCGAGAAGGGAAAGAGTAAAGGTCAATTCGTTGAATGAGTAGAACTAACGGACTTTAGTCATTTTGACTATAAAGTTCTAAAAACTCCACAAACGTTTTTATCAATTTGCAACGTCCACAAGGCAGCTGACAGTTAGAACGCTTCTTGGTTTCCCTGAGAAGTAGTGAAATACGTTTTCAAGGTCGGGAAGGTTTAGGCAGCAGGAAGAATATGTTTGGAATCTGGAATGTTGCAACCAAAGTGAGGGGAGGAGGCCCCAGTCGTGGAGAAGGGTTCAGAACATGAAGTCCAGGTTTCTAATCTGAAACCTCCAGAAGAGGAAGAGGAAACACCTCTGTCGCAACTCCAGAAACTCTTAAGAGAGTCATTCCTGAAGCATGAGCGAAGCAGGCGATATAAAACTAAGGAACTGCCCAAGACGAACTATTCTTTCTAAAAACGAATTGCGATAAAACTAAAACGTTATTTAATTAAGAAAGCTTTTGGTTGTTCTATGAATAAGATTATAGACACTATTATCATGAGAAATATTTTTTTATGAATACTTAGTTTTTTGCCAGGAACTGTGTTCATCTCTTTGAAATTAAATTGGTTAATTTATGTTTTTAAATCTTTAAAATTCTGTGTTGATTTGTGTTGGTTGGGTGGAATCTATATTTGTTAATCGTAAATGGAAGAGCTTCGTGCAGTTCAGCAGACATCAGTATTTAAAGTAAAAATAAACAAATCAACAACCTTAATACTTGGTCGTTTGAGATTTTGTGGAAATTTATGAGGTGATAGGCCGTGTATTTTTTTTGCCAGTTGATTGTTAGATAGATCTGAACATAATGTCACTGGTAATATCGATTTTGTTTTTATTTATGTGGAAGGTTGCTAATATTGGGAGTACCATAGGTAGTACATACTTGCAGTGTCTTATGCGAAAATAATTGGTAATTAAGAAGAATTACGGGAACATATCTGGTAATAGTGGCTTATTACTAGTGAAATGAATTTTCTATGCTCTGCTGAATGAGCCATGAAATTTACAGTGACAGTGGATCACGGAGACGATTTACTGTGCACAATGAAGAGAAGATTGTCTGGGATCATATTGATAGTTAACGATACTAATTGAAACAAAAAGTGCGGAAGATGGATGAATTCGATGCAGGTAACTGATCATTGGAAAGGGTACACTTGGATGTGTGGCGGCGTCGTGTTCATCAGAATAACCTATAGCGTGAAATAACAATAGAACATGAGTAGAGAGTACGGGGGTGTGGACAGCAGGTTATGGAGGATGGATAAACTTATTTGTCTGCTCTGTGCTCAGTCTGCACAAACAGGAAATTCGAGTCCAGAATAAAAGTAGTTTCTTTAATCTTGACGGCCAAAAGCAAAGAACAATAATAATAATAATAAGGAACTCGAGGAAATAAACTTTAATTTTCCTTATCTTTTTTGTTTGTTTCATTTAAGTTTTTCTAATAATTCCAGTGCAGTTATTTATCGATATTTAACTAGTATGACTCAAGGCTAATTAACGCCAGGAAAATTGAGCTACTTTCTTTCTTAAAATGCTAAATACAACCGTAAATTATATTCTAAAAGTACCTTCTCTTGCACTACTCACCTGTAAAACTCTCTGTAAGTTTCTTGCTTTCCTGAAAATTACAGTATCTGTCTATATTTCTGAGATGAGGTATTATGTACACTATTTACATTATTCGGACTATTGTTCTCATCTTTGTCGCCATATTTTTAAACTAGAACAGTCTACCCCAGTGAGCGAAATAAAGGGTTAAGTTCGACATTCCAACCACCTGAAGAAGGCCGAAACTTTGTAATAGATATGGCGACAAAGATGAGGACAATAGTCCGAATAATGGAAATAGTGCTGAAAATTACACTCTAAAAAAATTTAAATACAGCATCAATTCTCATTTTCTGTCTCCTTGAAGCGTATTCATTTGTTTCTCTTCTTTCTCCTCAGTAACATTTTCTGTTTCCTTCTTTCTATTGTTTTTCATCCTTACTAACACTTTTGGTCATAGTGGCTTTGTCGCCTTTCTTGGTGTAAAATGATTAAGACTTATTGAAATAACTTGAAGGCCAGTATTCAAATCTCAATACAATAGACAGATAAGATAAACATATTTATTAACCTGAAATAAGACCACGCGCATCGAATTCACTATATTATGATTCAGTATATTATGAATGGATTTACAAGACAACTTCCCTAATCATCGCACTACTGTAGGTGCTACTTTACACGTAATAAGTTAATCTGGCACAAGGTCATACCAATTGAGCATTTTATGAGAATGTATATATCTGTTCGTTCCCGTGGGCCTGTATGTACAGACATGTGTGTCTAACTGATCATTTAAATAAAACATGGAGCAATCAAGGGACACCTTTTATCAATTTACTTATAACCTAACCAAACAGAACCGAAACAACATTGGATAGAGTAAGATTTCAGCTGGAGAACACCATTTTTCTAACAATGAACTCGAGTCTGCATGCTACTCATTCAGCAACTAGTGAAACGCATTAATGACCAACTTACTGTGCTCACATCCACTTTTTCGTCTCCTTAAACATTCAGATGAATATAAATAGGTAATTTTTCCGCTTGAAGGAAGTCAATGATACATATTTCCTTCATAGGCACTTTCAAAACAGACATTTTAAAACTAAAATCATGGTAAAAATAATTAGGTGTTATTGGCGGGATATTCTAAACTCTATACCACCAATAAATACCTCTGATATAAAGTAAAATCAGGGAAAATCTCGTATTATATCCTAGAATAAAAATTGGAAGCTTTTTTTTCTGGAAAAATCTCGTATCTGTCGTTCAATATAAAACAATATTATTATTAAAAAATTTAATAAACTGTCAAAACTTTCTCAGCGACAAATCATCATTTACCGTTTGTTTATCAATTTCACTGACCATTTTTTTTTCTCGAAAAATTGAAATTGTATTTTGTAACAAACTGGCACATTGCTTATGGCTACAATGTTTGTTCTTCTGCTTTTGTTGTTTTTTGCTTTTGTTGTTTTTTGCTTTTGTTGTTTGAGTAATTAAGAGTTTTGAAAGTATGTATGACTATGCATCAATAGAGAAATAAAACACTGTCTGGAAAAATTAAATAATATGTCTAGACTGATTTAAGAAGATTAAATGCTAAATGAAAGTTCCGTGTGGATATGTGTACACACTTATACACTGAGGGAAAACAAAAGTGCAAGACCCGGGAAGACAATATTAGGTCTGACCTGGCCATTGTATGTTCATTCATAAATTGATAATTGATAAAATTTTCAAAACTCTCTTCATGGTAGGAGTTTAAGTTTGCCAATTTTTTCAATTTCCTTTTGATTGTGATGTTGAAATTTACTGTTGTCTACAAAGCTGCGTTTGTCTTAGACAATTTCATTACAATGTCTCTCTTTTCAGCTTTTGACTTTCATACAATCCATGCAAGAATTTAACAAAATGCATACATATATACACAGATGCATATATACATGCATATATATATATACATGCATATATATATATACATACTTATATATATACATGCATATATATACATGCAACATATATATACACGCATATATATACATAAACGCATATATATATATATATATATATATATATATATATATACACGCATTTATATATACATGCATATATATATACATGCATATATATATACATGCTTATATATACATGCATATATATACATGCATATATATATACACGCATATATATATATACATGCATATATATATACATGCATATATATATACATGCTTATATATACATGCATATATATACATGCATATATATATACACGCATATATATATACATGCATATATATATACATGCATATAGATACTTGCATATATATACATGCATAATATATACATGCATATATATACATGCATATATATATATAGATGCATATATATATACATATATATATATACATGCTTATATATATGCATATATATACACGCAGATATATATATACATGCATGTATATACATGCACATATATACTTGCATATATATACTTGCATATATATACACGCATATATATACATGCATATATATACATGCATGTATATATACATGCATATATATATATACATGCTTATATATATACATGCATATATATGCATGAATATATATATACATGCATATATATATATATATATATATATATACAACCATATATATATATATATATATATATATATAACAAAATCAACAACTATACTATTATAAAAGTTTCTTTACAATATAATATAGCTTGCATTTCATTGTAAATTAAAATCTTAAATCAAGACATATGTTATTATAAATAATTAAAATAAAAACAGATTTTATAAAATGAAAACATCATGGTACAGAAATCAAAATAAATTTGGAATTTGTTACATAAATCCGTTGATTAATACTAATTCTATTGTAGAGATTTTGACTTAGCTAACAAACGCACTCACACACACACATATATATATATATATATATATATATATATATATATATATATATATTAAGAAATGGACAAAGTCCGACAACTTATTTATGAAAGACTTTTTTATGTTTAACGTTCTTTTTATAGATACAAGTATTTAAGTAAATGCTCTGTTTATAAAAAACAGTATTAAATAACATTTACCGGCCTGAATCTCCGAGAAACTTTCATAGAAAATATTCGTCCTTTGACAGGATTCGAACCTGCATCCTATACGGAACCGTCATTTACGCTGACGTGCCTTAACCGACTCGGCCACAAAGGAGCGTTCGGTAGGCAAGGTCGAAGTTTATAAGTAGTACTGCCCTTAAATTCATAAAGCCTTGATACCGTTGGGAAGAGTTCATTCGAACAATTACCATGAAATTATTTATATAAAAGGTACAGGAAAGCAGATTTGCATCAATGTGAAAATAACTGAAAACGAGGTGCTAGGTCATGAGCAATAATATTGCTGATTCATTTTTGGATATTATCAACAGAGAAATAATCAAGAGATAGAGGGATAAAAATATATATTAATATTAGGTTGGTGCAAAAATAATGTCGTTTTCTCACATATGTTACTATGTGCGAAAACGACATTAGTTTTGCACCAACCTAATAATATATATTTAATTTCTGTATGAGTCGGTAGATCAAATGTAGATCTATAGAAGATCATAGTTGATCCTGTTTTTAAGAACTCTGGTGAACTGTCAGACTCTTTCAACTATCGGCCTATTAAGCTTCGACCTCTTTTTGGGAAACTTCTGCGCAATTGGTTCAGCATCTCTCATCGCAAGGACTTTCCTCGGACAAGCTTTCATTTCCCCAGGTCAACTACTGATTTACTTGACGATAAGTGCGGAAAAGATTTTTTAATTATCTAGCTATGGACATCTCGAAAGCCATTCACAGGGACTGGCATTCATGTCTTCTCCACAAGCTGAAAATTTAAGGCGTCTCCTGGCACATTTTTTAACTTTTAAAGTCTTTCCTATCAAATCACGAAATGAAATTTATCATGAACAGCCACTAGTCTAGATCCTTTTGTACTAACGCGGGTGTCCCCATCCTTGCTCCTACTCTGTTTTTAATTTTGATTATTGACATTTCCCGATGGCATCAGTTCTCAATGTGGCATCTACGCTGAAGACGCAACTATTTACTCTTGCCTCGATAGCAGTCTGAGAATGTCAAAATGGCAGCCGATGTCCAAAGCGACCTCCAGTCCGTTGTTAACTGGGACAAAACTAAACTTCTCTCCTTTAATTATCTGAGAATCCCCTCGCTTCATTCCATCAGAAACTCCAGAAAAGTGACTCGTTGCGCCTTCTGAAATGGAAAGACGAGATTTTATCCATTGCTACATCAGCTGGCAAGTCGGTTCACTGTGTCGTGCGAGGCAGTTTTTCTCTCCAGAATCTATCTTACATATGTATAATTCGTCCATGCTTTTAATGTTGATGTTACATATAGACTGGTACCCCTGCTATTTGCCTAAAGCTCCTTGATAAGATCCAAAGAAGAATCAGCAATATTATTGGTCCTGATTTGGCAGCTCGGCTTCAGTCACTTTCCCACCGCTGTGAGGTTGCCAATCTGTGTATTTACTATAAGTAATTTCATGGTAATTGTTCGGATGGCCTTATCTTTATGGTACCCGGACTTCATAAATTCAAGCGTACTACTAGGACTAGAGTCAAGATCTCATCAATTGACAGATGAGCTGGCTAGATGTAGCCGTAACTTCTATGTAACTTCTATTTCTTTTATCGTACTTCTCCCTTCCAGCTCCATCCTTTCCAACCAACTTTAATCTGCAAACATTTAAAAGCAGTATCAATCGCTATCTACTGTCCTCCTGATTGCTCTTTTATTAATGTTGCTGTTCTTAATTACTCCACACCGTGTAATCCATTGTGTTTTAGTGACATTACTGCCACTGGAGAACACTCATGCATAGAACCAATCTATAAATGTTAATATAATGCCATATACACCATTATGCAAATTAATTGAAACAAAACGAATAATTTCGTTATTATTTACTTTTTTTCGTATTTTCCAATGAAACATGGCCCAGTGCACATATTAGTACTTCGTATGTCCATTCCACGAAGTCATTTCTTGCAGATTGAGCACA
>OZ010579.1:129829095-129856595 GCA_963932145.1 Acanthosepion lycidas | reverse complement strand
GTGCCAAACATGCAGCACAGACCGTGGACTTGGGTATCGTGTCTTTCTACAGGAGAAATGCCATCATTTTTTTTTTAAAGCTTGTATAAAATGTAGGTACTGGTGCTTAAAAAAAAGGTCCTAAGATACGTTGTTTTGCCATGGCTACCCAGAGAGCAACTATTTATATAACCTGGATGGTGCTTCTACTCACATCGACAGGATGAGGCGGAAATACTACAAAAATACCTCAGCTGATTAATGGCCAACAGATTTTCTGGTCCACCTCCAAGTCAGACGTGAATCCGCTAAACTACTCCACATGAGTCATTTTGGATCAGGTCAACAAAAAGATTTCCCTTTCCAACCCTAACCATAACCCATACCCGCAAGGCCTGTAGCAAAGCGGATTGGGTCAAGATTTCCAAGGAATTTTTAAGAATTGCTCGTCTTTTTTAGGCTGTATTGAGACTGTAATCAAAATAATGGAAACCATATTGAATTAATTATTCATTTTCGTCATATGTATCTGTTGTATTAAACATCCTTTTCGTTTAATAAATCTATTTACGCATAAGAAGATACTTCTGGAGGCTGCCTTAATTGTGAGAGTTTTACGTCCACTCATACCGTAATTCCCCATGTATAATACGCCTTCATCCATAATAGGCAGCCCTAAGATTGTCCTGAAGGTTTGGGAAAATGCTTCTACTCACGCATAATACGCAGATCTTATTTGGTAATCAAAAGCTATAAATTGTACATCTCCAATTTCATTACGGCCAGCATTTCCTACTCTTATTCAACCTGTAATTGAAGATATTTATCAAAATTTCCGGTCATCACTATTCTAAAAGGAAACGGAAATACCTATCGTGTGCCTACTGCGCAGACTCATTAACCTGGTTTTGATCGATATAATGTGCAATCTACCGGATCTGTATGTAGTTTTCCAAAAAAAAAAAATAGTTTTAAACATAGAATAATATTATTCTAATTTAGTTTTATGATAATGCCTATTTTATTTTATATTTCTAACTATTGTTAGGTACATATGATTGTATATGACATTCTTATGGGGTTCCAATCGCCGAATGTCAGTGTCAAATTGTCGTATGTTTGAGGTGAGTAGTCCTATGAAACAGAATTTTTTTAAAGATTTTCTTTTGTAGCTGTGCATAATACACACCCCAAATTTTTCTCATTGAAAAAAATGCGTATTATACATAGGGAATTACAGTAATTTATAGAAATATTTATAAAACACGAGATTAAAGTTTATATAGATTTATAAATCTATTAAAATCCTGAAGATGGTCTAAAATAGACCAAAACGTCCGACGTTGACTTTATATTAACATTAATACAGCATAATTACATATTAAGATTTTTGTTTGTTTTTTCTGTATATTTTTCTTCATACTGTCGGATCTATATCCATATATTTGCTTACAAAGATTTATAAGTATATGTTGCACTTTTATTACGTCATAGGTAAATAAATTGTTCGTGTCTGCGTCACGGCTACTTGTGACAAAATCAGCCATGCCTAAGTACCAGTCTGTTTTGGTGGCAATGTAGAAATGTGATTTTATATTGTTAAATGTGATATATATAAAACTTCATAGATAATAATAATTGGAATTAAAAAAACTTGAAAAATTCATATCTGATCTCACTTAAACTATCGCAAATGGGGGTGGGGGTGAAAGTTTTTCGATGTTTTTTTTTAAATAGCAAGACTTGTTCCAGCAATGAAGTCTTCATCTTTATTGACTTGGATTCGAACGTCTAGAATTGACACTTTTAGCAAATGTTTCATTTTTCTCACTCATTAAACAAGCAGATAGATAGATAGATAGATAGATAGATAGATAGATAGATAGATAGATAGATAGATAGATAGATAGAGACAGACAGACAGACACTGAACAGCTTTAGATAGATAGATAGATAGATAGATAGATAGACAGACAGACAGACAGACACTGAACAGCTTTAGATAGATAGATAGATAGATAGATAGATAGATAGATAGATAGATAGACAGACAGACAGACAGACAGACAGACACTAGACAGCTTTAGATAGATAGATAGATAGATAGATAGATAGATAGATAGATAGATAGATAGATAGATAGATAGATAGATAGGAATACGGCCGCATAATATCATACTGAAAAATTGACCAAAATGAAATATATTTAAAATTGCCATTTTCCTGGTCCAAGTAATGTAAAAGTAATTAAAAACCGTGCTAATGATTGGTCAAACACATAACTGGTCGATCATTTCTCTACTAATCAATAACTAAACTGGGTTAGTTAAACCAGCCGCTGTTCTGATAATGAACCAATCAATAACTTTACGTTTCATAACACCCAGAATATTGAACGAAGTTTAAATCTGCAATGTTGATAATTAACAGATCAATAAAGCAGTCCGGACTTCAGTTAAGTAAATGTCTTAAAAGATGTGATTTAATGAATCATTTTACAAGGAAATAAACAAAATATCGTCAAGTGGAAAATGTAAATATATTTGTTTTTATTCGCTATTAATGTTATCATTTTCTAGACCTCAGCTTGTTCAGTTAGAAGCAATTAACTGAAGTTTACAATTTTAGTCGTAGGCATTATTTTTGTAATTAATTTTCAAGTAAAGGCATTGCCCCCGTCGTCCCTACATTTTTACTATCGTTAATTTGATTGATTGACGTCATCTTGCCTGTTTTCATGTTAATATGTGACAAGTTAGCACACGCTAATCTATTTTGTTCTGTTCTTATCTATCTTTCTCTCTATCTATACATCTCTCAGTCTTTCCATATCTATCTATCTCTCTATCTATCCATCTCTCTATCTATCTCAGTCTTTTCACATCTCTCTCTCTCTCTCTCTCTATATATATATATATATATATATATATATATATCCATCTATCTATCTCAGTCTGTTCATATCCGTCTATCTATCTATCTATTTAGAGATAACAGCAACGAAATTACAACTATACTATTATTAAAGAAAGTCTGAAGTTTAGAACTTGAAATTAAAGGAGAAATCTTTATATCGTTTTTTGTTAATATAATTTGTAAGCAGATTGAATGAGTAAGTACCCAAGGGAATGTCACTGATGCCGCCAATATATCCACACACCCCATCATCACACACAAAGCCATTTCAAAAGTAGATAACGTTTACTTTTAAATGAAAAAGCATTTGTCTTCTTTACTTTCTTTTGTATTTGAAGTGGAAGTGTTTTTGCTTTCGTTCTAAATCACAAAAAGTAAGCGGCTAATCAATGCAATTTAACTTTAAGAGAAATAAATGATAAAAGTAAAACTTCGTGAGGCTACACTAGCCGTTGTCATGCTTTAATAATGTTATTTTATTTCAACAGTCTTCGATGGCCATCAACCTCAGAAAAAACTTAGAATTCCCAAATATAGAGAAAGCAACGAGATAAAAACTCCATTATTTTTTCCCAAAAAGGTCTGGTAATTCACAGACACTAAACAATGGAGAGACAATGGTTGCCTATATTCTGTATCCTTGTTTTAGTCCGCATGTGATTGGAAATCCTTCTGAAAGCGTGTTGTTGCATTCATATGCAAATCTCTCACATATAAATAGCAGTCGATACAGCTTGTGGCTAAACCAATCCTTGATATTGAAGCCTAAATTACTAGAAAGATAATAGTGAATGCTAATTATATCTTATCACATTCTATTCTTTAATAATTTTTTTGCTTCGTATATCAACATAGAGAGGGTCAGTTATGTGCCATGCGTGATACACGATGCGTGATTACACGATTTTTCTTCCGCAGAAGGTTGCCATTTATTTCTGCTGTAGACCAGTTGCCATCCAAGGCTATAGAACCCGACATCCAATGCTATAGAACCCGGTCTGGCCTGCTATTTACCCATAGCTTGATTAGAAGAGCATTCATACATTTCCCAAGGATATTAACACATAAGTGAATGTAATGGATTTGGCTGGAATTCGAACTCTGCTCTCCAATTCCTCAATCTGAGCCGCTATCCATTACTCCACCGTGCCGCCTATAGAGAGCGTAGATAATAAGACAGAAAAAATATGGAATCATTGGTACCGAATATTTTTAAACTTCCTCAAACATGAGGATTTGGATACTCTTATAAATGACGTTTCGTCTGATGTATACGAATTGTTCAGCGAATGTACAAACTTAGAAGAAATTAACATTCGAAAGAGAAATTTCGTCCAAAAAAGGGAGATATACGCCAGTCATGTACTTGAAACCAGAACAAAAACAGGTTGTAGAAACCTTGGATAAATATCTTCAAGCATTGCACTACTGATTCTACTGATACCCACCCAAACAAGTAATCAAGTGCCGTCGAAGTCGAAGAGTTTGACAACCGCTGGTAGTAAATCACTTTTTAAAGAAAGGTGCTTTTACTGAGGAGGCCCTAGGCTTAATTGAATTGTGCGTCCAACTCAAAGAATGCGATGCTACAATTGCCAGAACAAAGATCTTTTCTCTAAAGTCTGTCGTTAATGTCAACGCCTTTATCAAGGACACATGGCAGAGTGGATAAAGGCATTGGTTAGATCCAGTGACAGAACCCAAAGAGTGTGAGTTCAATACCTGGCTAAGGCAGTGGAGAACTTTCAGAGGGAAAATTAACAGGCGATAGCTGATAACTGACATCCATTAAACATGGCAAGTGGAACTAGAACAGTCTACCCCAGTGAGCGAAATAAAGGGTTCAGTTCGACATTCCAACCACCTGAAGAAGGCCGAAGCGTATAACGGCCGAAACGTTGTAATAAATAGGGCGACAAAGATGAGGACAATAGTCCGAATAATGTAAATAATACCGCATCTCAGAAATATAGACAGATATTGAAAGTTTCCCTACGTAAAGTAGACCGGCATTGCACGGATTTTGAAGTCAGTGGTAAATTGTATAATTTCAAAAGGATCACAAATGAAGTGGCTGCCTTTCAAAGAATTTTGAATGAAATAATCGAAAACAAAGGCCTAAATGGGACACTCGCTTATACAGATTTGTGGTATTAATTAAAGAGAACATGGCACTAATTTGGCAAGATTCAAAGAACTGATTGAAAAGTACGGCCTCACCTTAAATGAGAATAAATGTGTCTACAGAGTAATGAAACTAAATCTTCTGGACTATGAAGTAAATAAAGGGACCGTTAGACCAGACCCTGAAAGTACGAGACCTGTCGGAAACTCCCTTTCCAGGTAATATAAAAGGTCAGAAGAGAATCGTCGGAATGTTTGCTTACTACAGTCGTTGGATCCTAAAATATTCTCTAAAAATCAACTTGCTAAATAACAACACTCTATTACACTGACCTGCCGAAATAAAAGATTCTTTTGAATATTTGAAAAGGGAATTAGAAAGAGCTGTAGTAGTACACACTCTGAACGAGGAAAAATTCCTTGAAATTGAAACTGATGCTATCTGCGTGAGCTTAGAGGGCAGGCCTGTTACATTCGGGCCCGGAACTGAAATCACTCAGCAGTAGAGAAAGACGCCAAAGTGATCATCGAAGCAATCAGGGAATATCATTGACTAAAAGGTAAATATTTTATTCTTGTCACGGACCAAAAAGCCCTATCCGACATTTTTTATAAGCTATAAAGACTAAAAACGACAAAAATGAATCGCTTTCCACTTACAAAAATGATATCAGATATCGACCGGGCATCAGAAACGCATACCCAGTTGCGTTACCGAGAGTACATAGCGCTTCTTTGGAAAATATTGACTTTAAGGAATTATATAAAAATCAGTCATGTTGGAGTATTAAGAATGGTGCATTTTATCACGTCGAGAAATTTGCTCTACTCAAAAGAGGAAGTAAAAAGAATCACTGCAAAATACAATGTGTGCCGTAGAAAAGCCAAGAATCTTAGCCAGTCAACCGTTCGAAAGACTGAATAGGGATTTCAATGGACTGCTTCCTTCAAATCGAGGAGGAAACAAATAATTATTGACTATCCTTGATTAATATAGTAGTTTCCCTTTCGCTTTTGCGTGTAGAGACCAGCTCACTACAATTGTATTGACTTTTATAAGTAAATTATTTTACATATTAGGTATGCCAAGTTATATAGACTCTGATAGAGAAGCTAGTTTTATGTCGGAGAAGTTAAGATTTTTTTTCAACGGAAAGAACTATCTACTAGAAGATCTACTGCGTACAACCATAGGGAAGTTGTCAAATGAAGAGAATGAACGGAACTCTGTGGAAGATGATCAACTTGGATTTAGTGTAGTGAGTGAGTTCTTTGGTATCGGACGTATCAAAAAAGTCCGTTAATAAGGCGGATATTGAAAGCAGTCTAAAATCAAGAGGTTTACCTCTGCATCAATTCGAAACCGTTTTATCTGACACTCTCTAATCGATTCTTTCCTTACTGTGTACAGCCAAGAATTGTACTTCTCATGAACAGATGTTTTCTTATCCGAGAAAATCTACCTACAAAAATCAGAAGATTCTGTACCACAACCAGTGTTAAGTTATTCAACTGAAGGGGCTGAACCAGGAACCTGTAACTTCTCTCGCCCAGACACTGCAAAAAATACCCCCAAATCCTCTAAGATGCTCTAAGCAAATCACCAAAGAACCTAAATGACAAGGTATCGAACACTAAGAAAAAAACAGTTTAATTAATTTACATTGCCGAAATAAATTGGGGTGAATATTGTATTCGTATGAAAATCTCCACCATATAAATAGCTGTCGATACAGCAGGTGGCTAAACTAGTCTTTGTCATTGAAGACTAAATTGCTAGAGAAATAATAGTGGACTATCATCCCCATAACTTTTTAAATCGTGGTTTTTACGTTGGCGTCGCTTCAACGGTGCCTTGCATGATGGTCTTATATAGGCTGCCGTGCCTTGTAATGTGTCCAAACCACACCCATTTTTCTCCGTTTGATAGCGGGCGAAAGTAGGTTCCTGATAGCCCACGATACTTTCAGCTTTTTCTGAACAAACTCATTGGATTTATGTCCCCAATAGAAGATGCCAACGAGTTTTCTTCTGCATTTGCTCTCAAACGCTTGGATCGTTCTCTCTGTTTATACCAATAGTGTCCACGTTTCATATCCATATAGGAGAATGGAGACTACCAGCAATTTGTACAGTCTGTACTTCGTTTGAAATCTGATTTTACTCCTCCATATTCTTGTCAATTTGGCAATCCGTGTGCGATTCCGAGTTGCAGGTACCATCTTTAGACAAGATTGCTCCTAAATATTTAAAACTGGATACTTCCTCCAATGAATCCCCGTTTGTGGTAATGTTCACACAAGTATTACTGCTTGTGCTATTCACCATTACTTTGGATTTCTCGTAGTTGACCTCCATTCCATATGCTTCTGCTCTTTCAAAAAATTTGTTGATCAAGTCCTGGAGCTCTCTGTTACTACCTGCTATGAGGTCAATATCGTCTGCCACCGATAGAGATTGAATGATCATAATCGTTCAAGTTTTTTGCATGATTCTCTCTAGAAATAGGTTGAACAATGTGGGTGAAAGTACGCACCCTTGTTTCACGCTGATAGTTGTCCGGAAGAATCCCCCCCCATCCAATTTGTTTTTCCAGATGAATACTTCTAGCTAATTATAGTTTACCACACATGTTTTAGTGGACTATACGCCTAGATATATTGTCATGGATTGCTTGAACCAGAGAGATAAATTGGTCGGGACATCCATGATGAGGAAGAACTTTCCGTAGAGCAATTCTTCGAATGGTAGGTATTAAAGGTCTTTTCTAAGTCATAGAACTTATTACAAGCTAAAGAAGACATTCATTATCCTACCTAAAATATTTTCTAACCTTTTAGATCTACAAATCTTCATGGCACTTTCTACATCTTTCTTCTTTACAAGATCATTTTCTGTTGATGAAATAGCCGAAGAATTTGTACACAGATGTTATTTTGATGGCCGTAGAAGGGAATCTCAGTGGTACAGGCCCTTGATGAATTTCATATTAACATCAAGAAACTGATTAGACAACTGGAAATGATCAGTTAAAAAAAAATTGAATATACACAATATGTCTATATTGTTCAATGAAACATGTTTGAATAAGAATATGATGCCTAAGTATTCAGTTTTTACGGCTTATCAACCCTTTCCAGTGTCCTGGGTATGACAATAAACTACATCCGCGTCCTGGGTAAGACGATAAAATACGTCCAACAGCAAGTCCTCTGATCAGGAGGTTTTGAGGAGCGTGGAACTACCTCTTAATTGTTGGTGTTCCCAGGTTCACCCTGACCCGGGGTGGTAGAACCTATTAGGGTCCCAGCAAATATTATGAGCAAATAGTTGTGTAAAAATAGGTTTTAATACGAGAAATACTTTGTAATAAAAAAATATTACCAGCAATAATTTTTGAAGGAAAATTTATTATCAGCAATACTTAAAAAAATACCAGCAATACAAACAGTTATACATTCTTTGAAAAAAAAATATGACCAGTTATAGATTCCATCAAAATATTCCCAGAAATAGATCTTTGAATTAAAACATATTAACAGCAATATAAATTTTGTCGGCATTAAGTAACCCAGTGAGGATGATATGCCATAAACCAAACCAAACCAAACCAAACCAAACCAAACCAAACCAACCCTTTGCAGTTTATTCAAAGCCAGAAAATACTTTTATCTTATAAGAATTTTTTGGAAATAATAATGATGTACTGACACAAGTTCTACTAATTAACCCATAGCTGGGGTTGAGAAAAGGTGTATTAATACCTTTCCCAATGGTATTTGCGAGTAAGTGAATTTAATTAAATAATCCGACTGGTACTGAAACTCTGCTTTCCAATTTTCAATTCCACTGTACCACCCGCACATCCAAGCTTACAATACCTGGTATTCCCAAACGGTCTCCCATCTAGGTACTGACCATCTTCAACGTTTCTTAACTTCGGTGACCGTATGATAACCGGTGTTTCACCGTGATATGGCTGTAAGCCGTGCGCACGCATGTGTGTGTGTGTAATGAAACCTAAGAATTGGAAAATGTTCTGATGTCGACTACACCTAAAATTATGAATGATCTAATTCTGAAATAGTTTCGAGCGTGACCTCAGCCCATAAGCTTTTTTTTTATTTCAATGTCAATCCAAAATGGATTCACACACGCAAATTGTCACGTAATGTGTTTCTGTGGTTAGCGTGTCAACAAAATAATGAGTTTAAATACAAAGTGCCCTGTTTAATGTTTCCGGGTTTAGATTGTCTCGACACGAACTTTCGTTTGCGTCAGTATGAAGCTTCTCATTTTGTTTGATGTCGTCAGTTTGATCTCTCTTCAGTTTAACAACATTATATCACCAACTTTTTCCTATTTATTTCTATATCTACTCAAGATATTTATCTAAACTTCGCAATCGATTCATTTTATCTCTCCTAAATATGAACTACATTAACTCGCAGCTTTGTATCAGTATCTCATTCTATATCTACAGAGATATCTACCTATGTAAGGGTACTGAAAACTCCTATCCTGGTTCATTTCTCAAAATATAAACAGATAATGAAACATCAAAATTCTTTTTGGAGTATATTTTAGTCTTTCTTGGTTTACTCAAAGACGTTTCAACATCCCCTTGTATTTGTCGCCCTTCAACAGTAAGTCCCTAGTCTAATGACAGAAATTATTTTAGACAATCTTTATTTTAAATTTGAACTTTTTATAGTAAATGTAGTGAATTCGTTAATAAATCATATTTACCATTTAATATGATTCGAATATTATACATTAAAACTTTCGAATCAAAATTCAAAAAGGAGTCCTTGTCAATGTTTTTCTTCTACTAACAAGAAATCCTGACTTAATTATAAAAGTGAATTCTCACGAGAATAGAAGATAGCAATGATAAAAACAAACTTTCTAAATCGGAAACACCTGAACTCCTCTTTCCGAAAAATATTTCTTAGCTAACGTAAGCATGTAAAATAAAAATTATTTAATACCAATGTACGCAGCTACATTATCGATAACCAAGTAAGATTATTCCTATAGAAAGTAAACGGTACTTACATTTAAAAATACAGCACAACAAAACATTAAAATCTTTTACTGCAAACAAAACAAATACGCTATGTGACAAATCAGATAGCGATGCTTTTCACCCTTAGACACCAGCTAATGTTTACTATATATTATATAATATTTACTATATACTATATAATATTTACTATATACTATATAATATTTACTATATACTATATAATATTTACTATATACTATATAATATTTACTATATACTACAGAAAATTAAAACCTGTCAACCTAAATAATTACTAATAGCAATACGCCTATTAAATCTAAACTTCAGACCACCAATGTAGTTTATAAATTCTTGTAATATTAGGTTGGTGCAAAAATAATGTCGTTTTTTGACGTTCAACTTCAAAAGATCATAACTCCTTTCATAATAAACTTTATTAATCGAAATAAGAACCATTAGAATCGACACATTTTTGCCAACGAGAAACAAGTTTATTTATCACATTAGCATAGAAATCCGGAGTTCTGGAAGCGATGAAGTCATTGAAGGCCGATTCGGCATCATCTCGGCTTTTGAAGCATTTTTCGCGCAGGAAGTTGTCGAGATGCTTTAAAAAGTGATAATCGGTGGGCGAGAGGTCCGGTGAATATGGCGGATGAGGCAGAGTCTCGTAGCCCAATTCGTTCAGCTTCTGCAGGGTCAGTTGAGCAACATGCGGGCGAGCGTTGTCATGAAGGAGAATTGGTCCCTTCATACTGACCAATCTCGGGCACATACGTTGGAGCTTCTGGTGCATTTCGTCAATTTGTCGGCAGTACTTCGCCGTAATCGTTTCGCCCGGATTCAAGAAGCTGTAATGGATGAAACCGGCCACCGACCACCAAACAGTCACCATAACCTTTTTTTGGTGCAATTTCGGCTTCGTGAAGTGTTGTGGAGCTTCTCCGGCATCCAACCACTGTGCCGAACGTCGCCGGTTGTCGTAGAGGATTCACTTCTCATCACACGTCACAATCCGCTCGAGAAATGGGTCGTTTTTGTTGCGCAGAAGGAGTGTAGAAGACCCCTCAAAACGACGATTTTTTTTATTATCGTTCAATTCATGCGGCACCCATTTATCCAACTTTTTTGACTTCCCTATTTGCTTTAAATGGCGAACGACAGTTGAGTGGTCGACCTCGAGTTCAACAGCAACTTCTCGTGTGGTTTTGCGAGGATCGGCTTCAATTAAGGCTTTCAAATGTTCGTTATCAACCGCAGTCGGCCGGCCGCGACCGTCTTCATCTTCGAGGCTCTCGTCACCATTGCGAAATTTCTTGAACCACCGTTATGCCACACGTTCGTTAGTGGTTCCTGGGCCAAACGCATCATTGATATCACGAGCTGTCTCGGCAGCTTTTCGGCCTTGTTTGAACTAGAAAAAGAAAATCGTGCAGATTTGAATTTTGTCCATGCTGTCGAAAAGCCTGCAAAAAAATGAATGAAGAGATTGAGAACGGTAACGAATAACACGATTCGATAGAGCGAAAAAAGGCGCTTCAAAATGATATATAACATGGCTATATATATCAATGAATTAATTCAGAAATCATATATAAAAGTAACATATGTGAGAAAACGACATTATTTTGCACCAAACTAATAAAATTGCTTTTATCTACAATGGCGTGTGGACTTTTGTTTTTGTATTTTTGTCTTATTTATTAATATATTTTCTAACTGAATTTTTAACTTTGAGACTAATTTTCAGACTCGTTTGGTTAGCTGCAAATAGTTTTAAAAATCGTCTCAAACCAACATAAGAAGTGTAATTGATGCTTATTGGTTTTTTTCTTAGTAACTGTTGAGGTTTTTTATCATTTATGCTTGATAGAAGACAAAAAGCGAGGAAATATATTTTGTTTTGTATTTATTTCCTTTCTTTGTCTTATCTTATGGAAACACAAGTCGCCATTCTCAACTGTTAGGGAGGGAACGATGATACGTCCGCTTTGATTCCACCCTACCACAGCTCGGTGGTCTTTGAAAATGGAGAGGTTTCTGGGTAAAGTCATCTTCAACATTTCACTAAATGACCATTTGATTCGAATATAGCAAGAATTGAACACGAGGTCCCATGTGTAAGTAGAAAGGGTCTCAGCTATGGGCAAATAGTTAACACCCAGACTACATTCGCGTCCAGGGTATGACGATAAACTGCATCCGCGTCCTGGGCAAGACGATAAACTACGTCCAACAGCAAGGCCTCTGATAATACTTTTTTGAAAAAATATTGTTGCCAGCTGTACGTTTTTGAAAGAATAATATTACCAGCTATAAGTTTTTAAGGAAAAAATTATTAACAGAAATAGATTTTTGACAAAACAAAAATATTAACTTTGAAAAAAAAAAGTTGATATGCCGTAAAACAAAACTTTCGTTTGAATATTAGAAAAAAAAAGCTTTTCAAAAGTTGATATAATTACAAAGAAATGTAATTAATTTGAATATCACTGCTTTGTTTTCTGCATGACTTTTCTGCAGAAATCCTTGTATCGTAATATTATTTCTATTCGGTTTCTTAGTTTTCCTTTCGTTCTCTGCCTTATTGTCAATTTAACTGTCCAGCGTTTCTTCTTTCTTGTCTTCATCGTAGTTTAACACATGTACACTTTTTAAGAACGACAATGAAAAGTCCCTATTTTTACAAAATTCCGATTTCTGGTCGAAATGCGTAGTGCACAGCAATGCTTTAATTGTAATATTTGAAGAGGCGCGAAGCCAAATTTTATCAGGGATTCCAATGCCAAGAAATTTAAAATATCGATTGACCCAGCGAGTAATTATGTAACAACATCCATTAAATGAAAATTTTGGATCGTGAACACGCACCCGAGCAGCTGCTCCAGAATCTCCTGAACGAAATCTTCATCTATTTTTCATCTACCAAACACTGTACGGAGAATCATTGATTTTACAGTAAAGTGGTGCTCGTCAGGTCAAAGTTTTCTTTATGCAATTATTTACAAAGCTCAATTCAGTGTTGGCACAAAGCCAACGTATGAGATAGATAGATAGATAGATAGATAGATAGATAGATAGATAGATAGATAGATAGATAGATAGATAGATAGATAGATAGATAGATAGATATGAACAAACCGAAAATGGGAGAGAGAGAGAGAGAGATGAAGAGACCAAGATAGAGAGAGACAGAAATTAATGCACCAAAATAGATAAATCTGAACAAAAGAAGATAACTAGGAAGAAATAGATTAAAAATATATAGATCGTTAGGGAGAAATAAATAGACCAGGATAGATAGATAGATAGATAGATAGATAGATAGATAGATAGATAGAAAGAAAGAAAGAAACAGACTGAAATAGATATAGATAGCTAGGTACATATGAACAGTCTGAGATAGATAGATAGATAGATAGATAGATAGATAGATAGATATGATGTGACTAAGTGATATATATATATATATATATATATATATATATATATATATATATATATATATATATATATATAATTCTATTTTTTCCAACTTCTGATCAACTGAAGAAGCGATATTTTTTCTAAAGGACAATGCAAATTCACTCTCAATAAAATCAACTCAGGAAAAGATAAAGTTGTTAGTTTGGGATATTTTTACTTTATTCTCCTCATCCAATCCTAATTCAATTATCACCTTTAATATTTCCATATAATCAGGTCAATGGAACATTCTCTTACTAGAAAAACAAATTTACAATAGGAAAGACAACAGTTCAACCCGATATGAATTATGTTCACCCATAAAAGGAATTACTTTTACCATTATTAATAATGACAAGAAATACACGAGGATATTTAATGGTTTTCCTATTTAAATTATCTGATCAATCTTAATGAAGTTCATGATTAGATAAACCCCTTGCGAATTCCAAGAATATAAAATACCCATGCGAATTGCCACTTTAAATATTTGAACTTCACAACTTAACTATTTAAAGAAGTAAGCGGGTACAAATGAAAAGAATGAACAGTGTCAAGGTTATCAAATTCATTGAAGCAGACGTTAATTGACTAACAGTGTTATAGCTTCCTCGTTCTTTCTCTCTTTCTTTCTTTCTTTTTCTCGTTCTATCCCGCTCTTTCTTTCTCTTTCTTTCCTTCCTTCCTTTCTTTCTTTCTTATCTTTCTCTTTCTGTCTGTCTGTCTTTCTTTCTTTCTTTCTTTCTTTCTGTTTGCCTCCCTTTCCCTCTCTCCCTCGCTCTCTTTCTTTTTTTTCCTTCACTCCCTTTCTTTCTGTCTTTCTTTCTCTCCCTCGCTTTCTTTCTTTCTAAAACCAACCAGCGTTTTTCAGATATCTTTCTCTTCCGTCTTTCCTCGTAATGAAAACGGAGTAGTCCATTATTTATATGAGGTAAAAGCAAGGCTTAATTTTCTGTGTTGATAATGCTGTTAACTATCTAAGAAATAATCAGAATTATAATATATGATAATTATGTTAGTGATATAATGTTTATTCAGCATGAAAATTTCAATTGTAAATATGACAGTACCCTCCAAGTAACCTTATATATATATATATATATATATATATATATATATATATATATATATATATATATATATATATATATATATATATATTCTGTAGTTTAGTGCTAGCAGCAAGCAGAAATATTTCTCCTCACGATGATGGCCATTTCGGCCGTAACTAGTCGAGGAATCTAAATGGACTAATAATAAAAAAAACGAAAGAATATTAATCTACAACCCAGTGTGTCTGAAGATTATAATTTTTTAATTTTTTTTATTGTTCAAAATATATATATATATATATATATATATATATATATATATATATATATGACTTGGTCTTTCGGTGTTTGGCTCAGCATTACTTCGAATTCGACCCTCACTGATTACACAATACTTGTGACCTTGTGCCAAACTAAGGTGATCACAGGACAACTTAATTTAGAAGACCTGCTGCTTACACAGTCACATTCCACAAGACAGAGTGAGAGTGACTCCAACCGTAACATTTCTCCACACATAGATAGATAGATAGATAGATAGATAGATAGATAGATAGATAGATAGATAGATAGATAGATAGATAGGCCTAACGATTGCCTCCGTATGTTGATTCAATGTCCCTTTTATATTTGCATACGCTTATCCCGGATATTGAGCTCTTTCAGAAACAGCAGATTTTTTTTATATATAGTGTTCAATATGAAAAATATTAAAATAATATTGACATAGAGCGTTAATAATATTATATGAAAAGATTACTTTTAAATATCAATTTTTTCCTGACATCGATGTTTCGTGGTAAAATTTCCAATCTTCAGGGGTTGTGGTTTTAAACGCCGTATCTTTTTCAATCCTTTTTTTACTACGTTTTGTACACGTGCGTATTCATGAATTTCACGTTCTTTTACACGCACGTTCATGAAATTTTGCTTTTGTTTCCGTCTTTCATTTTCTTCCAGTTGTAATTTTTTCTGCGAAATTAAATTAATTTTTTATGGTTTATATAGAAATTCTTCTGTTATGTTATATTATTAATTAAATTGTAATATTTTTTAATTTTTATTATTAATTATAATATTTTAGTTAATATTTTTAATTAACATTTTAATTGATTTATAATGTTATATTATTATTAAAATAACAAATTTTATTGATAATATTATCAATATTAACTTTTAATAATCAAATTAAATTATTACGTTTAATTTACGACTATGTCCGTGTACAAAACGAAGTAAAAACGCGGACTGAAAATGACGCGGAACAAAGGGAAAAAATACCGTTTAAAACCACAACCCCTGAAGACTGGAAATTTCACCAAGAAACGTCGATGCTGGGATAGAATTCATATGTGAAAGTTAAGTAATGTTTATTATATATATATATATATATATATATATATATATATATATATATATACACTGTGTGCCAAATTATTATCGAGATAACTTTTTTTCTATTTCAAAAACCGTCCAATCAATTCACACAAAAGTTTCACACAATGTTGGCAACACTGACCTGCGCAATCACTGAAATTTCCATACTGGTCTGCGCGATGTAAACAAACTGGCTTGTTAATCATTACACCAGTCGAGGTTCCCGTGAAGGATAATACTATGAGTTCAAAAGTAATTTCAAGCATATGTATGCAGGCAGAGAAATAAAAATGAATTTTCCTTAACTTTATTCAAGAGAGTGTAACAAAAAGTCGTGGTTTAGAGTGAAGCTCTTCCGTTTATGTAAAAAATAATGACTAATCCATTGCTAAACAGCAGGCCAACATCAAACTTGATAACACAGTAAGATCCGTGTAAGCAAACTGATGAGGTTATCTGACTAGAACTAAATCCATTGTTGAACTACATTCGCCCTCAATTCTGCTGTCACCAATGATCTTATTCTAATTTTCTTATCACTCAGACTAAATCTCAAATCTACCCACTTCACAGGGTCAAGTACTTCATCATCATCAGTATTATCATCATCATCGTCATCATCATCACCCTCCCCATGACCGGGTGTGGTCGTCGGTTCGACGCGCAGTTGAACACCTACTTCACTCCACATTGTTGAAAGCCGCTAAGGTATTCTTGGATATGTAATCCTGGCGGAACCCATCCCCCTCTACAGTTCAACCACAGCCGATGTCGACCAACTTAAGTAGGCTTCACCTTCGTCTCGGACATATGGCCGGGGATTCTATCTGGAAACTCTACGCTGTGGCTGTTGTTCTCAATCCGGGAACTCCTCGGCACCGCAATGCCGGGTCATCACCACACTGGCTTCAACCAGTTGTGAATCATTATACTAGATGATTGCTAACCCTAAAGGAAAGTGAATCCACCCTTTAACAGATTTTCTGTTTAATTTTGTTGGGTGTCTGGGTATTCTCACCACTAGAAAAGTCAGAGTAATTGGTTTAGTCATTGATAACCTATCCATGCGACACGTACTACTGGTTTATATGGTATCAGTAAAACTTGTACAGTGACAAGATATAAAGTATTTATTTCAAGTATTTCAACAGTAGTCATTTTCCCAATTTAATTTGACACAAGGCAACAAGTATGAAACTTCTAATGACGATAAAAATCACTTCTAAGTAATAATGGTCAACCAGATAAGATCACTAAATGCTGAAGAGCTTTTCCATCTATTGTACTCATTTTGATTATTATAGAAGTTATTATAAGCACTACGTTTCTGCCAAGTACCCTTTGGCCATCTTCAGGTATCTATCTATTGTTCTCATTTTGACTATTATAGATGTTATTATAGCCACAGTGTTTCTGCCAAGTACTCTTTGACCCTCTTCAGGTATCTATCTATTGTTCTCATTTTGACTATTATAGATGTTATTATAGCCACAGTGTTTCTGCCAAGTACTCTTTGACCCTCTTCAGATATCCATATATTGTTCTTATGTTGTTTATTATAGATGTAATTATAGGAACAATGTTTCGGTCAAGTATTCTCTGGCCATTATCATTATTATGTCTATAATAATAACTATAACAATCAAGATAAGAATAGTATTTTGGAACAAATTAACACAATTGCCAATAAGTAATCTAAAAAATGAAATATCAAATATGAAGACATTCGTAGAAGAGAATCCAGTGCTGAGTTCCGCCTCGGCCCTTATATATCGTAGCTTAGGAAATAACAAGCAGTTTGATCTTTCAAATTTTCTTTGAAATACTCAACAACTTCATCGCGTTAATGTTGTGACCACAACGTTTCGACTAATCTATTTTTTGCACCTTCGTCAGCTGTATAACCAATACGTAAGAAAGAAGGAAAATAATTATTTCTTCTGATAATGTTAACACGCAAATTGTTTTCTGATATGCAATTTTTGATATATTACCAGCAATAATTTTTGAAGGAAAAATTATCAGCAATAATTTTTAAAAAAAAGTATTAGCAATACAAACAGCTATACATTCTTTGAAAAAAAAATTACCAGCTATGGATTTCTTCAAGGAAATATATTCTCAGAAATAGATTTTGAAGAAAAACATATTTCCAGCAATAAAAATTTTGTCGGCATTAAAGAACCAATTCAGGTTGATATGCCGTAAAACAAACTAAAACAAACCAATTTTTTGATATTTTATGCCAACAGCAAGTAATCCAACATTTTATATTTGTTAATTCAAATGCTTATAAAATCCTTACTGCCTAAATATTAATAATTTCAATCGCAAGTCTATTCGATTCTGATATAGTGCATAAGAATAGAACTGTCTGTATTTACAGCCAAGGCAATTAACATCAATCAATATCGATCTTGACAAACATCAATTCACTGATCGATTTTTTTCTGTCTGACTTTTAGTTGATCCTCATCTGCCTTTTGGAAACAAAAAATGGATTAAGTTAAAGAATGAAATCAAATTTAAAAGGGAATATAACTCCAAATATCCTGGAGTCAGTGACTTGCTTACAAGAATAAGGAATTCCTTTCGGTAAATTACACGGAAGTGAATTAGATTGAAAAAATAAAAAAATAGAAACATTGTCAGAAAGAAATACCAATTTTCATACATTTATGTTACTCAACCTTTTCTCAAGATAAACTACATCCGCGTCCAGAATAAGACGATAAACTACGTTCAACAGCAAGGCCTCTGTTCAGGAGGCTTTGAGGAGTATGGAACCACCTCTTAATTGCTGGTGTTTCCAGGTCTACACTGAACCGAGGTGGTAACACCTGTTAGGATCCCAGCTACGGGCAAATAGTTAACCCCGAAACTGAGGTAAAAAGCATTTTGAAAGTGGAAAAACAGGGTTTAATACCAGAAATACTTTTCTTGAAAAAAACTATTACCAGCAATACATTCTTGAAAAAACTATTGCCGGCAATAGGTTTTTGAAAAAAACTATTGCCAGCAATACGTTTTTGAAAAAAAACTATTGCCAGCAATACATTCTTGAAAAAAACTATTGCTGGCCATACGTTTTTGAAAAAAAGACTATTGCCAGCAATACGTTTTTGAAAAAAAACTATTACCAGCGCTTTTGAAAATAATATTACCAGCTATACAATTTTCCAGACTTTTGACAAAACAAGAATATTACCAGGAAAAAAAAAGTTGTCGGCATTAAATGACCCATTGAGTTTGATATGCGGTAAAACAAAACAAACCAAACCAATCAACCTGTTCTCAATTCTTACAAATGAGATAGGCTGCTGTATTTTAAATATTGAGAATAGACTCGATGCCATTCGAAGATGCAAGCGTATTATCTTCACAATGGAATAATTTATTACAAATGATAAAACTACGTTGTTAATAGATTTTTATTTCTTGTTTCGCCTCAATAGCAGTACTCTTTGGATAATTGTAATTTAAATAATTTCAAAAACAGAATTGTTTTTGTTGTAATGTAAGCAAAGAATCTGGTGAGATTGAGTGAAACACCTAACCGATTGCGTTTCCAAAAATAAGGGTAACAAGCAGAGAAGGGAAAGAGACGGGAGGTAAGCAAAATAATACTGCCGCAGAAACCACAGCAACTTGAGGAACAAAAATGTCCACGGGACAGGCTTAACAAGACACCGTGTTTTTTCAACTGCTAGTCCACCCCACCACTGCTTTTATTAGCATAAGGCGTCTTACAAAGACACGGATCTTGTTGCAGAGAGGCCCGTATCTAGACATGCTAAACTGTTACGCTACTAATGAAAAAAAAGCTGAATCTTTAAAGGAAGTTGATATTAAGCGAAGCAAATTTAATCTGCCTTTAAATGGAACATGGCTTTGTAAAATAACATACGACTATAAATTTAAGTAGTATGTATTGATAAAATATATAAAACTTATGCTACCTAGACTTTATGAATTTAAGCGCAGTACTAGATTGGCAGCTAGGTCTCATCAATTCACAATTGAATTGGTAAGATGTAACCGTAAGTACTATGCTAACAGTCGTTTTTCTCATACCTCTTGCTTGATTTCTCTTTTTTCTTATTCTTTCACACTCAGTAACGCCTTGAGTCTTAGTGACTTTATCGCCATACTTGAGGTGAATGAATAAAAGCATAAAATTAATATGCATTTTAGGGAAACTGAAGGTGAAGATAAGTCACATGATGGACCGTTAGTGACGTCACTTTATATTCTTTGATATATATATATATATATATATATATATATATATATATATATATATATATATATATATATCCAAGTATATGATTGGTGTATACGGAATGAATTCCAATAACCAACAATTACTATTCTTAAAAGAGTGCTCAATACAAAATAGAGCAGATATAATTATTTATTTTTAAAAATTTATAACATAAATATGTTATAAAATCACTACAAAAATAGCCATTTTGTTTCAACACCACCGGTGTCTTATCAAGTGATTATCTTGATAAAACACCGGAGGTTTTAAAACAAAATGGCTATTTTTATAGTGATTTTACAACATTTATGTTATAAATTTTTTTAAATAAATAATTATCTATATATATATATATATATATATATATATATATATATAAGATAATCCTAAGGAGCCAAACAAACCTACTTAGGTTTCACCTAAACGTATCATCAGGGAAACTGGCTGAAGTTTTGCTCTACTTAGTGTATTGAGCACTTCACGTAGTTGCGTTTTTTACCCGTTTTGTTTTTTTTTTCCCTTTGGACTTTGAACTTTGAACACTCGACGATTGTTTTCACCTTGTTTTGATGTTCTTCGTTCTTTCATTTTTCATTCTCCTTTTTTCCTCGGGTACCGACTTGTTCTTCTGCAAGTTGAGCTATCCGATGTTTTTTTCAAAACGAGTACAACCATTCATATATATATATATATATATATATATATATATATATATATATATATATATATATATATATATATATATATATATATATTGCCATTGTAATGATCGTAAATGTATTGTCTGTGCCATGGGACATTAAAGATGAGAAATTTGATAATACGAATTTTTACACTGGGTTTAACTTCACAAAAAAAATTAGTATCATAATATTGCTGATCATCTTAAGCCGATCAGTTTGTTTACTTGAAAAATGGAAAAACATTGACTATATGTATTAGATATTTTATAAGTACAAAATATGTTAAAAAGTATTTAAATATTGCCTTCTTTCGCTCACTGTTCTTGACTGTTAGACTGTTCTAGTTCCACGTGTATGTCTAATGTATATCAGTTATCTCCTGTTAATTCCACTCTACAAGTTCTCCACTGCCTTAACCGGGTATTGAACTCACACTCGTTGGATCCTGTCACTAGATCTAACCAACGCATTTATCCACTGTCCCATGGTTCCTTGAGAAATAAAGGGTTCATTTTGGCATTCCAACCACCGGAAGAAAGTCGGAGCGTACAACGGCTGAAACGTTGTAATAAATATGGCGACAAAGATGAGGACAATAGTCCGAATAATGTAAATAGTGTACATAATGCCTCATCTCAGAAATAGAGACAGATACTGAAAAAGGCCGGAGCGTACAACGGCTGAAATGTTGTGATAAATATGGCAACAAAGATGAGAACAATAGTCCGAATAATGTAAATAGTGCACATAATACCTCATCTCAGAAATATAGACAGATTATTTTCTCTTATTCGAAAAAAAGACTCATGCGTCCACATTAACAATAATATTTCCATTACAGCCTATCACAAACCCACTCGCATATATATATATATATATATATATATATATATATATATATATATATATATATATATATATATATTCAGCAACCACGCCTACAAGTAAATCGAGGTGTATAGAAAAATTTGATAGATAGATAATGCCCGTTTGTTAAGTTGATTATCCAATGCCTGTTGCAGACGCCTGCTCAGGTACATTTGTGTTTGTTCTAAAGTCCACCTGTAGTTTATACCGCAACTATGCTGAGCAGTCCCTAGTTACAGTTTTGGGGAGAGATGACGTCTTCTGGCACTTGAACCTGGCCTGTACACACAAACTCTAGCACAGTCATCGAATAACATTTCCGTATATTCAATATTAATCACAAAGCTTGGGTCAACACGCGTAAGGGCGTTTATGAGCCTTTTCCAGTGAAGTGATACACAGAGATTGCTTCCCCGGGGTCCCTTAAAATCAAACAAATCCTGACAAATTGGCCATGGTGAGATTCGTACCCGGTTCTCAAGGTCAGAAACCGAACGTTAAATGTATGCATGCATAAATACATACCTATCTACAGGATAGATAGATAGATAGATAGATAGATAGGTAGATAGATAGATAGATAGATAGATAGATAGATAGATATGAACAGATTGAGAAAGAAAGAAGGAAATGAAGAAAAAGATAGAAAAGAAAATAAAGAATGGAACTAGAATAAGATAGATAGATAGATAGATAGAGAGAGAGAGAGAGAGAGAGAGAGAGAGATCTTTATTTCTCTTAGGTTTTCAACACATTTTTACTATGATTTCTAGAATAACAATCACGTATTCCGCCCACAAATCGAAATAGCACCTTAACGAGAAAACCTTTGTTCTTTACCTATCACTGATTGTAAGCCGAGTTTCAGTCCTAATTAGAGCCTCATTTGGTGATTTAATATGAAAGGTTTCATTACATTATTTTTGTTGAGAAATTAACAGAGAGTTCGGAGATTATGACAAAATAAGGAACAGAGCCTCAAGGTGGAGTTTGACATCTGACAACAGAAAGCGTAAACATGTTCAAGGTGAAAGAAATCTCAAGACGTGTTCAATTCTTGCTTCTTTGATATTCTTTAGCATACTTTCTCCTTTTATACATCTCCTTATCTCTCTCCTTTTCTCTCAATCTTTTTCTCTCTCACTTTATGTATCCCTTTCTCTCTTACTCTTTTGTTTCGCTCTGTTTTCCTTTTCTCATTCACAGTTTCCCTCTCCCTTTTTTTCTTTCTTGCTCCTTCTCTTTTTCTCCTCCTCCTTTCCTACATTCAGTATTATAACTTCCTTCTGCCCTTTTATCTTATTTTGTCTCTTGCTCTTTCCATACACTCATACTATCTTTCTTTCCCCTTTTTCCACACTCTTTCTCTCTCACTCCTCCCCTTTACTCACTCTTAGGTTGACTCTATGCTTGACTCTCTTTCTCTGCATTTAATTTCCCGGTATCTCTACGCCACCTTCTTTTCTCTTTGATACGTTGGCTAAAATTTTATACTGTCTCTGTCCCTTTACTCTCACTTTCTCACCCACTTCTACTCTCTACTTGCTCATACATTATCTTCATTTCTATCCAACTTTCTCTCTTACCTATACCTACACTTACACTATTTCACAGTTTTTATTTCCTCTTCATTCTTTGACTGTACTATTTCTTACGCTATCATTCTCTCTCTCTCTCTCTCTCTCTCTCTCTCTCTCTCTCCCCCTCTCGTACAGTTTTATATAAATTTCCCTCTTTCTCCCTATCTTTCTCACTCCTTCCTTACACTGACTCTTTCGCTCTCCTTCCCTTCTCTCTATTCCCCTCTAACACTCTCTCTCTATATATATACTCACTCTTACGCTACCCTTCCCCTTTTCTCAACATTATCTCATTGTCTCTCTCACTTTTAGGCTTTCTCTAAATTACGTGATGTGTGGTGTAATGGATAGAGGTTCGTAATTCAAGTCGTGTTCATTGCAATCACTTACGGCCAAATGCCCTTGGGAAAGGCATGATTCCATCTCTACTCCCTCCAGGTTAAATAGCAGGACAGACTGGCGTCTATAACCTTGTCTGGCAACCAGTCTAACGCAGAAAGAAACCGACTGCGGGAAAAACGTTCTGCTTAGCCAGTCATGAATCGAAAGAAACATGATCGCCCAAGCGATCTTGGCACTTAAAATGTAAAATGTGGACATTTTCGAGGATTCCAGTCTATTAGGGCGGCTGGCTAATCCCCATTACAGACGCCTTCTCAGGCACATTTATGTTTGTTCCCCTATCGACAGAGCCCACCTGCGTTACAGTTTCTACAAGAGAGGCGCGTTTTCTAGCGTGTCTGTCTGAACAAGGCACACGATGACTTGTGACTTCATTTATGCTAGCATTGCTATCGACGACCTCCAAGGGTAACGTCTACCCAATTTCATTCACAAGGCTTGGGTCAAGTATGGTTTTCTGAAAGTTTTCAAAGGTGCCGCACGCTGTGATCGCTTCCTCCTGACCGATAACATCAAGAAGTAACCTTCCTGACAAATCGACACTAGTGAGATTCGAACCTGGGTTTCATGGTCAGAAAGCAAACGTTGTAACCATTATGGTACTTAATTGACTGACTATCCCCTCATTTCTTGCTCTTCCTCTTTCATTCTTTCAATATACTCTCTCTCTCTCTCTCTCTCTCTCTCTCTGTGTGTGTGTGTGTGTGTGTGTGTGTGTGTGTGTGTGTGTGTGTGTGTGTTAAAATTGTTTCATCAGAACCTAATTTTATGCATATACATATTCACACATATTGGGGATATATTGCGTTAAAATAGGCTTCATTTTCTTTCCTAAGACCCACTTGAAAATGACTCATGAGGGTTGAAAGCATGGGTCTACACAACATCACTTTTAGCCAATTTATCAACACACAGCAGCTTTTGCAAATCGATATTTGTACATTATAAAAATGATTACATATAATATATACAAAATATAAAATGCAAAATATTAACATGCAATATGATTTGCCCTTCTCTACGTCAAATGCTGATGCCAAAATATTCTATCAAGTTGGACATTAAAAGAGGTGAAGCTCGGTGCCGTTGCTTTGGACATCTCGAAGACATTCGGCATACCGGTCTTCTTCGTAAGAATTGGGATAAGATAGTTTGGTTTGGTTTGGTTTGTTTTACGACATATCAATCTCAATGGGTCATTTCATAACTGTTTTTTTCCTGGTAATATTTTTGTTTTGTCAAAAATCTATTTGTGGAAATATTTTTTTCCTAAAAATTGTATAGCTGGTAATATTATTTTCAAAAACGTATTGCTGGCAATAGTTTGTTGTTTTTTTTTTTTTAATTTATTTCTGGTAATATTTTTTTACAAAGTATTTCTGGTATTAAAACGCTGGTTTTAAAACGCTGGTATTAAAATGCTTTTTACCTCAGTTTCGGGGTTAATTATTTGCCGATAGGTGGGACCCTAACAGGTGCTACCACCCCGGGTCAGAGTGGACCTGAGAACAACAGCAATTAAGAGATGGTTCCATAATCCTCAAAGTCTCCTGATCAGAGGCCTTGCTGTTGGACTTAGTCCATCGTCTTACCCTGGACGCAGATGTAGTTTATCGTCATACCCAGGACGCGAATGTAGTTTATCGTCTTACTCTGGACGCGTATGTAGTTTATCGTCTTACCCTGGAGGCGGATGTAGTTTATCGTCTTACTCTGGACGCGGATGTTGTTTATCGTCATACCCAGGACGGTGTGATAAGATAGAATGAATCATTTGCTCATAAATACCATAGACATTCAGTCTATGGTATTTCTGGGTAAATGATTCATTCATTCTTATCAGTTCGGGAAATGAAAAGCATCCTGAACGGCCAGTCTTCTAGATCATTCGGTATTAATGCAGGTTGTCCCCCAGGGTTCCATCTTTGGACCTATGTTGTTTCTATTTTTTATAAATGACCTACTTGATGTCATCAGTTTCCAAATAGGTATCTATGCTGATGACACAATTATTTACTCCAATAGTAATTTTTATCGGTTTGATACGTCCAAGTTGTCAGCTGAACTAAAAATAACTTACAGCTTTTGTTAACTGAAGCAAGGAATGGCTTGTTAATTTTAGCGCCTCCAAAACGAAACTGCTCTCTGTCAATCATCCGATAGACCTCTTTTTGTCTTCCATCATGGCTGTATGGCTGATGCTAACCTCCCGGAAAGTGACTCGTTGCGCCTTTTCGGGCTAACGTTCTCGACGAACATAAAATGAAAAACTATATTAAATCCATTGCTAGGTCAGCTCCTAAGAAAGTTGGTTCACTGTGTTGTGCCAGACAATCATAACTGCCAGATTCTATCTTACACATTTATAAGTTGACCATGCATCCTTGCTTTGAATACAGCCTCTACATTTGGTCTGGTATATATTTAGAGATTCTTGATAAAATCCAAAGAATAATCTGCAATATTATTGATTCTGACCTGGCATCTAGGCGTCATTCACATTCCCACCACCGTTATGTAGCTTTCGTGTGCCTATTCTATTAATATTTTCATGGGAATTGTTCGGGTGAACTCCATGAATTTAAGCGCGGAACGAGATTAGAGGCAAGATTTCATCAATTTACAATTGATCTGGCTAGATATAACCGTAAATTCTATAGTAGCAGTTTCTTCTCTCGCACCTCCCACTTGTGGAACTCTTTTCTGTCCATGTCTAGACGAGATAACTTGTCAAGTTAGTCGTCTATTTATTACTGTTCAGTCATTACGCGTTCCGTTAGCGCTTAGTCCAAGTACGCACTACAAGGATTCTGACCGAAATTCCCTTTAGAATACACGGATCGTGTGGGGGAGGGGCAGAAATAACAGCAACAAAGTAAAGGACAATCATCCGCCTGCAAAAAATGTAAATAACTCCTCGTCCCTGAAATTCAAACAGATATTAAGGACACTTATTAAAATGCTTCTTTCATTTTCACATTGAGTTTCGCATTAACACCTATCATTGTGTCCATTACGGCGTTTCATTCCATGCACACTCAGGCTTTCCTAAATTGTCTTTAAGAAGCTTCCAATGGATTACTTTACTTTGCTTAAAAAAAACGAGATTTAAGCATTATTTTCATTTCATAGAAAGAAAGAAAGAAAGAAAGAAAATCAATGATGCATGAGATTATGTGGAGACCCATTGCCATTCTTGGTCTTATATGGTCTATTGGTCGTTTTTATTCTTTTTTTTCTCACAACAGTGTTCCAGCCGATCCATTATTGGGGCTTCCGCTGGTTTAAAATTTGTATAGAAATATGGTTAAACTCTATATTTCAGTTAAGCCACCAGTAACAAAAACGACAATAAAATGGGAATAATTGTCTAAACTGTTCACATAAGGATAGTTACAAAGTAGGAAATATTAGTATATCTTTACTGCTGCAAAAAAAAAAAAATAAAACAATGCAAAAAAGTGCATAAAAAGCAGTGGGTAAAAATGTATTACTTTCAATCCGAAATTGTGAGAAAGAACACTTTGTCGAATGATGATTTTCAAGGCAGGTCATCTCTCCTATTTTTCGAAACCTCATTAATATTTTCTAGGCATCCATTTTTGTGTCATTCTAAGAGAAATTCACTTAAAAGAAAATAACACTTTAACACCACGAGAAAATTCTCGCTTAATTAACTACGCGTTTAAACACAAAACATCTTTACCTATCGCTAAAAAAATCTTTGTAGTTTGATACAAGGCCACTGATACGGCGTACCCA
>OZ010579.1:129811595-129824095 GCA_963932145.1 Acanthosepion lycidas | reverse complement strand
GCATTGTTCCTCTTCTTTGTTTTATTATCTTTCTTATGGCTGGCGCGGCTGTTCTTTTTATTACAAAGGATGTTCGAAAAATAAGCTTCAGCTAAATCTAAATCGACCGGAAATAAAGCTTTGTGAAACCTGCAAACACAAAGCAACAGCCGGTGGTAATGGAGTGTTAAACACTTACTGTAATAGCCAGGACAGCCTTAATACTGAGTGCAAACACATATGACGTCACTACGAAGATAGCTGCCTAAATAAAATAGGTGACAAATATAGAATCGCGCCTTGTAATACGTCTTTTGGCATGCCGAGGGTAAAAATCTATCTTTCCGGCCTAAAGTAATTTCTTAAAAAACAAAAATTCCAGTTTGTTTTTTAACATTTCGAAATGTAGGGAAGCGAGAAGAAAGGGTTAAATATCAACTGTAAGAAGAGTGAATGAATGGAGGTTATCAAAATGAACAGACCAACATGGAAATTACAGATTGGAGATGCCAAACAAGTGGAAAATTTTAGATATCTGGGAAGCGTATTGACAGAGGATGAAAAGTCCGACGCCGATATCCGAATGCTCATTGGGATAGTGAAAGATGCCTTCCGAAAGCTGCGAAGAAATAGAATTTTACATGTATTATGTGTCACAACATTACTCAAAAGCTGTAATTCTCGTGTACTTGATAGTAATTAAGTAATATACTAATTCTGTACTTAATACTAATTGAATTAGTCAAGCAGCAAACTTAGATTATGCGAAAATCCAGTTAGAATGTTATAAGCTGTTTGTGTGAAAAGAACTGGACTTTTAGGTAAGCATGTCAATTATGCTACACGACATCTCCGAACATAAAACCATCGTAACAAAATAATGGCTCGGTGATATGGTTGAGCTGTTTTACCGCAACCATAGCATAGTTCCAAATTGTCTCCTTCAGATTATCATTTTCTTTTTTTTTGGGGGGGGGGTCAAAATATGATTTATCCGAAAGTCATTTCCACACAGATGATGCTGTGATTGCAGAAGTGAAAAAGAACCTCCATTTGCCAAGTTCTTAATCAAATGCATAACTCTCAATGAAATATAGTCATATAGATGCTAGTTACATACGAACATTGCTTTATTTCTAGAGTAATAAATATGTTCGATTAATAATTGTTTACATTTTATTTTATGGACAACCCGCGTATTTTTCAACATCTTGTCGTATTAATACTAAAAACAATTACTTTTTCTAGAAGGCTTTTTTTGTATTATATTATTAATGCAGTTAAAAGAATGTTAAGATGACACTTCATGTGCCCTGAAGAAGTCACAGATCAAATGCTGAATTATATGGTAAGCTATCAATGGTCACATTGTTTTAATCTAGAAAGGGTTACTGAATGATGAATAATCAAAGCGGTGGTTGGAAATAAAATGGTAATCTTTCTAACATCAACAAAATACAATACTCGCCAGCGGCGTGAAGTAGGTAAACCACTAGGTAAACCACTAGGTAAACCAGGTAAACCACTAGGTAAACCATTAGTGTTCATAGCTACGAAATATAACAGAGAATAAAATTCCTTTACAATGCATTTTCATAATGTTGCAACCTAGAAAGGGTTACTGAATAAATAATAACTACAACGGATGATGTAAATGAAATGGTAATCTTTATAACATCAACAAAATCCAATACTCGTCAGCGCCGTGAATTAGGTAAACCACTGCTTGTGGTGGACTACTTTGCATGTTACCCCCACTTAAAATAGTGTCCAATGTATTTATGAAGATTGGGTGGTGGACTACATAGCATATTACCCACCCCATCTCTTACAACGTATTTATGAGGATTGGGACATACCCATTAGTGCTCATAGGTACGGTATATAACACACATAAAAAAAGGATTCGTCTACAAGGTCTCTTTATCCCGCATGATGACGATATTGGTACACAGACTACGAAAGGAACCAGGTATGAAATCGACACAAGAGCACAGACCGTCATGGTAAACCGTTTTGTAAGGAAGAAGCTTGTGGATAATTCCAGGTATCCTAACGGACAACCTCGTTTAGTCTAGTTTGTATTATTTGTGCTCATTTTCACCCAATTAGTAATTGGTGGATTTAAGTGAAGATCAAGTCTACTCAATATGTCAGGACTCTCCTTGTCTCCAATATTCAACTTGATTTTAGTTGTTCTGTATTCTGAGTTGTCTTGAGTCTTACAGCCACTTTACAAGCTTCTTCGGGACTGTTTCTAAGGTTTCGACTACGATTGTTACTACTATAGCATTGTTGTTCCATATTTTTTCAGTTTGTCGATTACCCACTTAGTTTCGCCAAACGCCCGTTAGGCGGTGCTTTATAAGTCTATAAAAAAACAAACATTCCCTGCTTTTTCCTCTTTCTTCCTCTTGCTCCAATATGTAGCAGATGGTAGATAAAAATGTCCTCTCTGGGAAACGTGTTTCTTGGGTCCACAGGCAACTGAACTCTCTCACACACAGATACACACAGATGTGTATCACACACGACTATATCACACACACACAAATAATCACGTTCTTAATGGCTGAGTTTTTAATGTATTTCATTTCCTTTCAACTGTGTGCGCATTGGTGTAATTTCTTTTTTTAATACCTGCATTAATTGTTCGTTTGAAAATTCCATGTTTCTGTCTTATATTTATCTGAACTCACATGAGTCCGCTAAATAGTTTTTGAACTCACATGAGTCCGCTAAATAGTGTTTGAGGGACAAATCTGCCAAGAGTCATTAAATATTTACTGAAAAACGTCCACACACCTCGCAACAAAAAAAGGTGACTTCCACAACAAATTCTCTGATTAGTATTATCATTAATATAAATTTGTTTCTATAATTATGAATGCAATCCCATCACGAATTCATCGCGGCTCTGGGTATCTTCTAAACGAATATTATATGTTACCTAACATTTGGAGAGGGGAAGGGCTCGGCCAAGTAACTTCACTTGCCAGAAATATATGACATCTTCAACAATCTCAATTAAGATACGAATTGCCAGTAAAAAAAAACATTAAAATATTTACTCCTATTTTTTCTGATGCATGATTTGACACTTTTTAAGACAAGCACACACTCAGGTGTGCGTGTGTATGTCGCGTGCACAATGATCGCTTGAGATGTGAAAAATACGAATGTTGGTAAAATCACCAGGGTGAACATATATTTCTATGTATATAATAAATGCCAATGTGTCATTGTGTCACACTTTTTCAATTAAAGGGAAACAACTCTCAATAGCTCATCTCCTTCTTCTATATAATATATGCTAATGTCAGTGACCACAACTCTCGATAGCTGCTCTCCTTTTCGTTGAACTTTTAAAAGGTAAGCTTAAATATTAATGGAATACATAAATGGCACGGTCAGTTGTGAGTTCTCCTGTAGTTTATCCTCCCTACCCTATTGTGATGAAGGCCCAATCATGATCCATCCTCAGGACCTAGCTCAAATTCCGCCCGATAAAACGGTTTTTATGATAGTAACCAATAAATCTTTTGTGCTTAATGTTGGAATATAAGTCATTATTAAAATATTAGTGATGACTTCATTTGTGGCGTGGCGTGTTTTGTTTTTTTTAGTACTTAAAAAACTTGCAATTTAAATTTTTCAACATTAATAAATTCAAAACCTAAAGACGAAGGAAATATTGAACTGTAACAGTATCGCATTTTACAAGAATAAATTGTTATTTTGCATGTTCATATGGGCTCCTCCTCTTTCTGTAACCTTCATCATTTCATCGATCATTGGTTTGTGTTCATTTTTACGCTGTTTCATCTTTAACATTAATTTTAGCAGTCTATATTTATTGATTTGATTTTCTTTGAATACTGTTTCCCATACTCCTATACATATCATTTAATTATGAATTAATATCTGAAAAGACAGGAAACTATTTTATTAATTTCATAACTTTTCTTGACAAGGTAGGTTAAGTTCGACTTAGCAGAAAGTAAAATAGCAATTCATGTCCAGTCACACTCTAAGAGTGATAAAGAGTCCTTGTAGACGAATCCTTTTTTTATGTGTGTTATATACCGTACCTGAGAGCACTAATAGGTATGTCCCAATCCTCATAAATATGTTGAACACTATTGTAAGTGTATGTGTAGGGGGATAATATGCTAAGCAGTCCACCATTAGCAATGGTTTACCTACTTCACGCCGCTGGCGACTATTGTATTTTGTTGATGTTTTAAAGATTACCATTTGATTTCCCATCTCTGTTATTGGTTATTCTTCATTCATTAACTCCGTTACCAGGTAAAAAATGGCGCTACTTAACACATGGTTGACTCTTGTGCAACTGATTCACGCGCTATGTTTTTTTAATTTTATTTTTTGAGGAAGGTAGCTAGACACAATGCAAAATTATAAAGACCTGTCAATAGGCAGGAGGACATCCACTGTGGTTTCAACTGTTGAACGATGGGCACCGATAAAACTACTTACCGAAGACATGATACGAACGAATGAAGACAGATACGTGGCAGGAATTGGTCAGATACTCTGTTGCACAGCAACCCTCTGACCCCCACAGTCATGATGATGATGATGATAATGATGGATCGCTGACTAAAATTAATTAATTATAATCGAAAAAACGTCTTCTCTAAAAAGATCGCATCCACTAACTTTTCGAAATACCGAAAATAGTTGAATAATTGTAATTCTTTCTTTCTATTTCAGATCCAGTTTGTTTTCCTCAGAAATTTCGCAACACATAAATGGTAATTAGTCATTGTGATGTCACAGTGCGTCACCCCTGAGTATATTGCTTCACTATTTACCCCAGTGATTGAACCCAGTGAGAATTAACTACTAGGACACTCAATCAATGATACTTCATACCTTAAACTAATGGATGTTCTCTTTTATTACTGATTCCCATAAGGTATTCATGTAGCTCTGCTCGGCCTACTGATCGAGTGATTCGAACTTTCTTGAGTTTCTCTGATTAGAAAAGCATAAACGGTTTTGTTACACAAAAAGGCAACAGTATTTTAAGAAGCGTTTTACTTTGATAATCCATGTGTATTTCGCTTCATACGATTGTACTGTTACCGTTTGCCTTAATATCTTGATTATATGTTAAGAAATTGTCTGGAAAATATCAAGAAAAATAGGCTGACTCTGACAGAAGCTAGAAACAGAAGATATCTGGCAGAGACCATTACAAATGCAGATTATGTCAACGACCTTGCATTCTTTGCTGAAAGTAAACAGAAAGAATCGTTTTTTTTTTTTTTTGTTTGTTTGTTTTTTTACGCAGTTAAAACAGATTTCATGTGATTTAATCAACAAGGCTCCTTCAATTAGCTGTCAGGCAAGTCATTAAATATGGTCGATCAGTTCATTTATTTTGGAAGGAACATCTCTGCGACGAAAACATGTGATTATTCCCATTGGCGAGGTTTAGGCTACAATGAACAAGCTGTTAATAGGCTAGAAACCTGCTTCGACAGATAAAATGAAACTAGATTTCTTTCAAGCCACGGCTGCATATATCTTGCTCCGCAGGGAGATTAACAAAATGAATAAAATAGAAACAGGATGGCAAGTATACTAGGACGCTACTTATCACATTCAATATATCCTGTAAACGGCATTCTAAAAAAAGGCATCTCTTTCACTACCAGGTATCGCATTAATTATTCACGAAAAAAAAGATTTATGTGTAAGGATTAACTTATTTGCGGCATTTTGTTTTGGACAGCAAAGTAGCATTAATCTCCGATTAAAAACAGGATGTCCACCTGAAGATGACCTACCAGGTGAGATGGTTAATCGTGCAGACTAGAAATAATGGGTAGGGACCAATTCAATCAGAACGGCCTGATGATGATGATGATGTAAAGATTAAAAGCAAAATCATGATACGTATGTTTATTCGGTAAAAAAAATCAGAGAAGCATTTAAATGCTATGTAAACCTGGACTTTGAATAAACCGAAGCTGTGTCTAACAATTATTAGATACGAATAAACTTCAAACGAATTCATAGAGATTTTCATAATCCGGCATTTTTTCTTTCTACTATAAACATTACATTTACTGGTTACACGTGTTTGAGTTACCATCTCTTTTTTTAAACAGATTAATTGACGTCAACAAGCAAAGGCAATAGAAAATAACTATACATACATACATACATATATATATATTGATAATATTAGTGGTCAAGATAGATAGATAGATAGATAGATTCCCAAGAGGATAGAATCCAGGTAGAACTCAATGTCCAGGACAGAGTAAGAATATAATATAAAAGGCTCAGACACTAATATTCCATGGTTATAATTTACTACATTGGAATCGTAAACACGATCCAAATCATCAGACATACAAATTCAAAAAGAAATTGGATTTTTTGATTTCTTTTTGAATTTGTAAGTCTGATGATTCGGACCGTTATTACGATTCCAATGTAGTAAATTATAACCATGGAATATTAGTGTTTGAGCCTTTTATATATATATATATATATATATATATATATATATATATATATATATATATATATATATATATATATATATATAAGAAAAGTTTATAGTTGTTCCAACGTGTGTGTTTAGGTAGAAAATTTTCATTCAAAATGTTTTGTTAAATGATTTAGACATTTTATCTCTATTTTAGTTTCGATCCTCTCAAGATTACGGATTAATTTCTTGGTAGCTATGGAAAATTGATTAAGAAAAATACCAATGTTTTCTTTCAAGTAATTTATATTTTCCCAAGTACTTTCAAACTCACCTGAAAAAGTTCTTATAATCTAAAATATTTTCTGGCTTTAATAACTTACAAAGGGTTTATAAGTCATAAAAAATCGAAACAATTAATCCCCCTCTTGCATTTATAGAAAAAGACACAGAGCGGTGGGAAAATGACTTAAGCGGAACTGCCAGATCAAGACCAATAATATTGCTGATCCTTGTTTGCATTTTATCAAGGAACTCAAGCTAAATAGGAAGGGCACCAGATCATAGGTGGCAGCAATATTCTAACCCCGGACGAATGTTAAAGTGACAGATATGTCTACATTACTACGTCCTGTTTCATACAAAGCTAACAACGACATTAGAGTTTATTGCATTTCTTTCACACAGCAAATATTTTTACAAAATTTTAATAATTAAGATCAAAAAACAACACACACTTTATAATTTAAGCATCTCTGTCCTTCACGCGCACATGTCTCCTCAGAGACGCGCATCGATGATGTGCGGTATACCAAGAGTTAGGCAGATGTATTTCGTTTGGACAACAGATTGTCTTAGCATTATCTTCATTAATCAGGTTGAAATGAGAGATGGTTAATGGATAGTGAGATCCAATACAAAAATTCATCTCTCCGTCTTTATTTGATTAGCGTTAAGAGAATAGGATTAGTATTATTAATTTAAATGGTTCTCATTGAAATACAAATTATTTGCCGATTGAATAACATTTTTCGCCTGCCTATTTCATATTTTCGAGTTTGCACGTAGTGTAGCGGTTATCAGCACAGAAACCGATTTCATATTCCGTCGGTTGCGTTTACTTTCGCACCAATACCCTTCTGAAAGCCGTGAATCAGCATTTTCTCTTCATCAGATATGGTTTAAATAGCAGGGTAGACTGTGATTTCTTGCCTTAGATGGAAAAGGAAAACTATGAATTTCAAACAGCGCAGAAAGCAACAAGAAAGTATTTCATTATTCCTCAAGAAGTCATGGCAATTCGCAGAATAATAAAAAAAAGAATCTGTGGAAAGCAATGATCGTCTATTTCCTAAAATGAAATGTCATTAAAAATGTCACATGGACATTTTGCGAATGATCGATTTCGCCCTTCATTTATAATGAATTATTAATTTAGTCTGGCACAAAGCCTCAATTTCATTGCAACAAATTCTGTTCCAAATTCACGCATCTTTTTAGTCGCTTCAATAATCAAACGTGAATCGATGTTTTCATTGTGATTTAACCAAAAGATTAGCTGGTAAGTCAACTAAACATAATTTACTTTAGACACAAGGTCACAAGCACAATGTGCATACAAAATCCGACACTTGACAAAAAGAAAACGAAATAAGCAATAAAAACAAAAGTTGTATATGCAGAGACCCGACAGTTTATTTAGCAACAGTTAGAGGTACATACTACATTATTTTTCAATGTAACCGCCGCCGGCGGCGACGTCCATCTCAAGGCGTCCGCGAAATGAGTCACACGCTGTGCCGACCATGTCCTTGTCCATAGCGGCCAACGCCTCCACGTTAGCAGCCCACAGAGAGTCGATCGTGTTGTGGGCGTTCTTGTTGGTCTTGGCCTCGATCAGGTTCCAGAAGAAATAGTCAAGGGAGTTGCAGTCGGGTGAGGAGAACAGCCACAAGTTCGGTGACCATTGGTGAAGAACATTGTTGAGCAGCAACGCTTTGGGTCGTCTTGGCCTTATGTGCAGGGTCTGAGCCCTGCTGGAAGACGTAGGGGCGCCTGACGGCGATCTTGTCCATCCAGGGCTTCACCACGGTCCTCTGCACCTCTTGGTAGATCTCAGCGGTGACTCTCAAGCTCTTTTGAAAGAAGAACGAAGGCATGACGCCCCTTTCGCTGGAGATGTTGCTCGTCTGGTCCTGGATGAACCTCAGCATCCTGACGGACCCGTGCTTGAGCTCGTTCAGTAAAGCCGCCGCCTTGACCTTCTTCGACTTCTTGGAGGCATTCGTGTTGAGCATGCGGTGAGACTTGCGGTAAGAGGAGTAACCAATGTCCTTTTTCATCGTTCGGAAGATCGTCAACTTGTGACAGCCCATGTCAGAGGCGATCTTGGCGTAGCTGTGGCTCCCATCATTGTCGACTGTCTCCTTGACGGCGGTGACGAACTCGCTGGTCCTATCGGCCGAAGAACGAACGTTGTGGGCCTTTCATTTGGCAGTAAACACGTCCTTGTTCTCACATGCCTTCCACTTCCTCCAAATGTCCATGACAATGGTCCTCTTGAACCCAAACCAGGCCATCACTTCCGCAGCCTTCTTCCCGACACGGAAAGAAGCTACTACCGCTACTCTGCTCTCATATTCCATCCTAGAAAAGGATAGAGAGAAAAATGTTAGTTAGTTGTCAAACTGTAGGGTATCTGCATATACAACTTTTGTTTTTATTGCCTATTTCGTTTTCTTTTTTGTCAAGTGTCGGATTTTGCTGCATCACCCTGTAGTCAGGATCGAACTCGCTACATCGTATTAATAATCAACTACACTTTATCCTGAGCAATTACAATACTTCATGGTATCTTTCTCGTTTTTTTTTTATAATTATTTATGGTTTTTCCTGGTTACAATAAAAGGCTGGTCGTGTATCTGGGTTTCGCAGGAGAACTGAAAAAAAATATAAACATGAAGTTTACAGATGTGCCAATAGTTGTTGGCGCACTAGATATGATGCTAGCATGCATGAAGTGAAACCTAGAAAAATTGGAAATCTCAAGAACAATTGAGGCCATCCCGGGAGCAGACATACTGAGAAAAGTGTCAAAGTACTGAGATTTGTTGTCATTTGATCTCTAGTAAAATTCACTTGTTACTACGTGTGTAAATATTCACTTATTATATTATTTATTGTCATTCTTTGTATTTTATATATCGTCATGTTCGTATCAGATGCTTGGTGGTTATTGCTGCATATGGAATGGCAAAAATTCTCCTCAGATACCCTGAATATATCAGATGAAGTAATCCCTGTAGTAATAGGTGCACTTGGAACAACGTCGAGAATCTTTCAAGAAATCTTAAGGAAATTTGGATAGTTGACAGCCAGAAAACTACTGTATTTTATTCTGCGATGATTCTCCAACAAGTTCTTCGATTGTGACGAGTCTTGTTGATTCTTTGCCTCAAGAAAAGAATTTCCACTAAATAGTTCAATGTTCGACAAGAACATAATAATAATAATAATAATAATAATAATAATAATAATAATAATAATATATGCTATATACATGGTGGGTAGTGGAAGTTCTCGGGTGTAATCCACTTTCCAAATATCTGATCACGTGACCACACAGCACATTTAGTGTTGGCGTTGTTCATAGTACATTTGTGGAGCGAAAACGGAAATAAAAACCAAGACAGTTAATCGGAAGTATCGCGCATCCTTTCGGTTAATACATTAATCCTTTGAAAATAAATATTTAACATTTTTCAACCAATGGGTAGCTTTCTCTCCGCCAATAAATAAAAAAGAACATACATGTGGTGCCTTTGAAGAGTATATAAGCAAAGTCACCAGATCAGACAAGCCAGTAAGAAGATACATATGACAACAGTTCACGACAACGGCTTAAAAGAGATTCCCTTATTTATTCACATTCTTCCTCACCAAGCTACGTGACACATACACTTACTTCCTCACTTTCTACCTTGCCTCTTTTTTCACATATACACGAACAAATCACAGGACTTTCATCTTAACAGACTGCGACAAGAACTTAAAGAAATTTCACACTCCTACACACTAAAAAAATATTTAGTTGTAAAAACACGAAAATAAAAATATTATATATATTTTTATATTTAAAAACCGTTGTCTCTTTTTTCTTTGTGTGAGTTGATTCAAATCTGCAAGATAGATAGATAGATAGATAGATAGATAGATAGACAAGTGGGATACGAATAGAAAATACACTTCTATGGTAATATCCACATGACAGAAGTATTATGATTTGTGATTGCATGTCTGTGATGAATTGAAATTCTAAGCTTTGAATGTTTTTAATATCACGTGAACATGGTCTTATTTTTTTTTTAAACTTATGAAATAGCGTGAACATGATTAGTGTAGATTCTGAGCATTCAAATACTTTTCTAAGGACATTTCTAAGGCCTATCTCTGAATCATGAATGATTTTGTTGGTTACCGGTTGTTTGGACTTTTCTCGTGTATTATTATTATTATTATTATTATTATTATTATTATTATTATTATTATTATTATTTTCTGGTGTATACTCATTTCTTTCCAGGTCCCATCTAAAAACCTAAGGTCAGAAATGGCAACATAATATTTTCACTAATTATTTTTCATAAAAAAAAAAAAACAAAACAAAAAAAACACCTAAGATCACATATTTTAGATAGATACAACCGTTCGGGGTTTGTGGGTTGTACTTGTGAGTAGATTTGTTTGTATTTCATTAAGGCATCGGGCACAAGAAATCCCTTCAATGGGTCTATTGGAATGTCCCCATTGGAGTGGTTGATGTCCTCATGTGACACATTTTTGAGATTTCGATTCCAAGGTCCTTGTATTTTGATACATTACAGTCTGCAGGGACCCCCATGTCAATAAGAAGGCACATTTTGTTTTTGCGGTCTCTGATCACTATGCCTGGGAGATTAGCTTTGATTGTTTTACTTTATGTAGAGTGTCATAGAATTGTTACAGGATCTATCTCTGTAACCCGGACTGCGTGGGGTTCATACCAACTTCTTGGAGTTTCCTTTCCGTAAACGTTGCAGATTTTCCAATGCAGATATTGACCCATCTTGTCATGCAGTAATTTATATTCACCGGGTGTCGATACATTGCAACCTGATACAAGATCGTCAATTGTTTCTGAATATTTATAATAGAATCTTCATTTTGAGCTAAAATAATGTTTCAATGTGTGCTTGATAATTTCTAGTTAGCAAGCGTTGGCCCTGTGCAGCAAGAATAAAACCTTTTAAACCTGCACTACGTAGCCACTGATAGGTACGGGTTTTATCTACATCAGCTTATTTGGTTTGAGCAGAATTTTGACCATAAAGCGGTTTATTGTTTCTGAATCTGGGCGATTGCATTTGCTTTCTTTTTTTTAAGTATTTTGCAGTTGCAGTCGTTGTATTGTGTTTTACTTACATTTCTACACCAACTTGAAACTCCATTTTGAAATTTTGGCTTCCGTTATTATGGAATAAAGTTTCATGTTCTTTGACACAGATTATTTATTAAAATTTGGGTCAAAAATTGGGTACCTTGTCATTTCATGGGGATCATGTTTTGAATTTCGTTAGAGCTTGCCTAACATTAGTCGTGGGATTATGTTTTGCCATTCTTGTACAGGTTTATCTATCATTCGTTCTTCTTGGTGAATCCACTCTGCATTGGGGCAACTCCAAATATTCTCCCAAAATGTCTGCACTTTTTCAATAGATGATGGATTTTGACATCTATAGCTTCTTTTTCTAATTGCCCTGTAAAATTTCTTAAGGTTCGTTTGAAATGTCTTATTTTGTCTATAGGACCTACAACGCTTTTCGTATCGTCTTGTTTTCTGTGCTTTTAACTGCAGGTTTTATTATTATTATTATTATTATTATTATTATTATTATTATTATTATTATTATTATTCAAAAGAAACTGTATATTGTTACAATTTTTGCATTTCTTTATCATGGGTTAGCAAATACCACTTTGGTCTGAATTATTACAAATGAATCAACAGAAATAA
>OZ010579.1:129764095-129806595 GCA_963932145.1 Acanthosepion lycidas | reverse complement strand
TTTGTTGTCTTTAAACCATTACATATAAATTTATCTAACGGTACAATATATATATATATATATATATATATATATATATATATATATATATATATATATTATGTTTTAATACTAGTTGTATATAAATACACGCGAAGGCTCACATACTAGCTACAGGCATATACCCACTGTGGCATATACATATACATACTGGCACATACACATATATGTACTCATGCACATACATCCACACACACAAATATATATGGTCTGATGACCGCTTAAAGTGTGTCACCATGAAGTGTAAATATCTGCAAACTCTTAATCACCAATATTGAGCACTCTTTCCCCATAAATATATCGATTGATTGATTTTTTTTCACGGCTTATCAACCTTTCGCAAGATATTAAAAGCCAAAAAATGTTTTGAATGTAAGAATTTTGTGAAGATAATAATGATTTACTGACACAATCCCTGCTAATTAACCCATAGATGGGGGAAAATGTGAATGCATATCTTCCCCAAGGGTATTTGTGCGTATAACGAACCCAACTGGAATTTATTTCGAGTCGTTATCCATTACGCCACTAGCACATCCAAGCTTACATCACCTGGTATTCTCAAGCGGTCAGCCATCTAGGTACTAACCTGTCTCGACGTTCCTTAACTTTGGTGACCCTACGAGAACCGGTGTTTCAACGCGAACATTTAGCAATAAAAAAAAAACACCAGCAGCTTTCATGGTAAAGGTGACACCGGATTAACATGGCGCATTGGAACAGGAAAAAGATGCCTTTCAAGAGCTAAGCAAAGTAATAGAAAACAGAAAAATTTCGTTGGAAACTAAGCGTGTATGGCAGTGAATTTTGGACAATTTCCTCATAGATGAAGAGGAAACGGGGGTAGCACAAATAAAGTTCTACAGAACGATGCTGAGATATCTTGGAGGAAATGCACATGCACTAGAGAAACCTTAGGGAAAATAGAAATTCAAGATATTTAAACTCAGAATCAGAAAGAATTTCTGGGACTCAATGACGAAGGGGGGCTTGGAAATTTTACACTCACTGCATATATCAAAGGCAAAAGGGGCAGGTGAAGATTGTGGGGCACCTATCTGACTAGATTGCATAAATGGATTGAGTTACAGAGGTGTCAAACGTACGAGCTATAAGGAATGAGAAGTTGTGGAGATTCATGATCCTCCGCGTCTAGAAGGGAAACTGCACAAAGAAGACGAAGAAGAAGAGTGTTTGTGAGGTTTGCCTAAGATACTTCCTTAAAATCTTGCACGTGTACGTTCAATGAAGTTTAGATTATAAGAATGCTATGTCAAAGTTCTCCGATTCGGTTAGGAGTGACCGGATATCCGGTTGTAGTTGTCACGTAACTCTAATGAATACCGGATTATCTTCTGACATTTCTGTCGGTGACTGTTTGGCCTGAAGGAGTGATCACGAAGTGAAAGAAGCTTTCACTTACTGGTTCTCAACAAGTTAGACAACGCTATTCTGCTAAAGATAGAATCAGTACAGAAATAAACTTTATACCAAAAAGCGGTCTTGTAAGAAAAAAAAGAATGCCTCCATTGTATTGTTAGATTGTCTTTGAACAAGCAATACTAGGGATGAACAGAAACACTATCAATAAAAAATGGTTAACAATGAACAAAATCAGCAAAACACGTTTAACAATTTCAAGGTATTATCAAAATATATTTTTAATTTTTAAATGAAAAAATGACACTGCTTTAAGAAATTACAAATATACAATTAATATTAATACTGCTATAGGCTGCTCAGTAAAAAAAGAAAAGCGGCAATTTATTACCACTGTTTTATCTTTCATAAATAATTGATTTTGAATAACTTAGAATAAATATCTTGTATATTGATGATCTTGAATAATCATTCGACTCTCGAGTAATTACTTAATTCTGATTGGTTCTTTTTATGATTGATTTAATTGCTGCTCGATCTGGTGACTCATCATTTAAAAGGTTATTTGCAGACAACTTTCGTCTTTCGTTCTGCCCTTCTCGTATGGCGAAACAACTCACTAATTTTGAGCGTCAAGTTATCGCTCCTTTCAAAGACGAACATCCGAAGTGGAAACTGGCGAAATGTGCAGAAATTCTTCCTGAACTAGACTGGCAGATTCCTACATACTTTAACACCTGAAAAACGGAAAATATGTAAGATTAATGGAAAAACTCAATAAAAGATTAATTAAATCTCCCTTGTCGACCGTTTTCAATGAAAGATGCACGAAAGAAAGGTTGTTGCCTAAATACGCATCAATATATATACATATATATGTGTGTGTGTGTGTGTGTGTGTGTGTGTGTGTGCGCATCTGACCGCAATAATTGGAATGAGGCTGATAGTAATGGAAGGCGTCTCTTTGAAGATGAGAAAAGGAGGCACACAAAGCTCAAAAGAAATATGTACAGGCGTTCCCTTTGAACATCCTGAAGACACCTGCAGCTCGATCTGACGTGTACAAATTGGCTGGTTTCAGAGTTTCACCAATGGAAGGTGACAATCGATTATAGTTCCGTAGACATCCAACAATTGAAATGTGATATTTGTGGTAAAATATGCGGGTCCAGAAGCGGTTACATGCGACATTTTAAATTGCATCATAATATACCACCCACTGTTGGACCTCTTAAGTGCCTTGTTTGTGCCATAGTATGTAGGTCCCTAGGTGGGCTAAAGAGCCACATTCGTTCAGCACATCAGTAGATATTCTCCAAAAAGATGTGTAGTAATGGCCGTACTCGGACACGAGTTGGCAACCACCATGTATGTATGTATATTGTTCAAACGGTGTGTGTTTTGTAATTCAATCAAAACGTTCTACACAGGTATGAAAAAATTCAATTAGTGGTGTAATGTTAGTGTTGGACAGCAACGGACCGAAAGAAAAAAAAAAAGGCCAAACCAGAAAAACGTCCACATTTATTACCAAGCTAACAAAAGAAAAGAGTTACATAAGGGGCAAATAATGAAAAGTTCGTTCGTACGAACATTTTATATTGGACTGTGGGCGGGGGCAAGCATAGTTATTTCAATTTTGACACTTGACCCTTGTGTAAATAATTTCACTAAAAATATAGTTCTGTCTCATAATAATTAATCTCTCGTAAGTTCTCATATTTACAATATTTTTCCGTAAAATAGCAATTCTTATAACAGCAATAGAAATTAGACAATATTTTTTTAAGTGTCAAGTTTATATAGAATTTTATTTTCTTTCAATTTTGAATGAGAAAAAAACACAGAAACAGAAAAAATATATTTGAAGTTTAATGAATTGTTGAACTGGCTAATGGTAAAACTGAAAGGTTTCCTAATGGAACTGCCATCGCACTTTATAGCAACTAAAATGTCAGAATATTTGAATAAATGTTTACCTATTACAAGGCCCGAGAGATACTAAAGATAGAATGTAACTCAATGAAGTTGTTGTGTTGACATAAGTGCAGATTATGTGCATATGTAGGATAGACACGGGTTGACCCTAAACTTGAAGGATTTAAGATTGTATTGTTCAGGGAAGCATCCTCTTGGGAGTATGTTCCTCCGAGTAGCGGTTCTTGGAAAGAAACAGCATGGGGTGAACTTTCTTCCAACCAATGGAATCCGAATGAGGATGATTCACCCTTGTGTAGGTGGCAGGGCGGTTCCTAACTGTAAAGATCTTTTCTGGTGGAATGTAACTCGTCTGAATAATTACCTTGAAAATAGCGGAACCAATTTCTATTTCTCTACGAAATAAGACCCAAATTATTTTTAAAACTGAAATTTAACTACTATTCTTAAAATCTTCAAACGTTATAAATCCCCAACTAAAATACATTTCCTTTTGGCCTGCTGATTGAATTTTTTTTTTATGTCAAATTGATCACAATATTTCCGGTTACTCTTTTCTTTTGATATTGGTAACAGATTGTTTATAATGTAAGTATGAAAATATAGATAGAAAATAGAATATATTTCATTTTTCGTCATTCATTTTCTGCGCATTCTATTCTATGTAAAATCCAAATCTTCTATTTTCCTATTTATTATTAATAGTAAGTAAACCTGATTTTAGTTAATTATTAATAACCAAAAATGTCACAGGAGACAGAGCGAAAACTTAAAGAATTTCAAAACAAACTTAATTTTAATTACAAATTGAAATGAAATGTATTTTCAAAAATTAATCAATCAGCTAATTTTTTTGAGAGCACAATATTATAGTTTCTGTTTTTGTTGCCATATTTCACAATAATCTTCTCAAAAGATTTTGAAAAAGAAGTATTAAACAAAGAATATTTACGCAAACTTTTATCTAAGTTCTACTGAGTTAAAACTAAATTGTTTTTCATTTATTTTTATCAACTGCCAATTATTAGTTGTTTGTTTTTTTAATCGGTATGTTCAATATTCTGCAGTTTTAGTGTTAATTAAATACGGTTAAGAAATATTTCACAAACGAAGCCATTTTGTCAACCTTATTTATAATCTATAAATAAATAAAAATTTGTCGAATTTGTATAATGTGTTAATGTTTTTTATTTAAATATTCCTTCTGATTATGATAAAACTTTGTGAACAATGAATCTGTCAAAAAGAAAATAAACTAAGTATATGTTACGATTTTGTTTGCGGGTGGGGAGGGGCAAAGGGACGATAGTTACAATCCTCACCCCGGGCGCTACTAGACCTATACATGCTACTGAAGGTTTGGCGATCATATATCGCTTATACAAGGCCATTTGTTAACTGTTATACTACAACCAAAAGTCTTTCCATCTAATTTTTCTTTATCAACTTGCCTAGTTTTCTGTCTGTATCTACCATCAACTTACCGGATTTACTAAAAGACGAAAGTATAAAGAATAGATACAACTATTGAAAACTAACCTGACGTCTAACCATGACAGGTTACTAAAGACTTATGTAAAAATGATTATAATGTTATTAGACTCGCCAACAAAAACAATCCTTTTGTCATACTAAATAAAAAAAAAACTGTCAATCAAAAAAACAAAGCAGAATTTTCAAAACTACTTATAAACCCCACCGATAATATTAAAGAAACATATTGATAAACTTACTACTGATAACAACACAAAAATCAAATACCTCAATCTCAAAAATCATTGTCGAATACAAATCAGGATAAATCTAGGAGAAAACCATGCAAAACAGGAACACCAATACGCTACAAATCCATCCACCTATATAGCATATCTCTAAATCAATCAATCAATCAAATCATTGGACGATAACTACCTTCAAAATACAACAGAATCTACACAAACAATTTCATCCAAAGCCTCAATGTTATTAAACTAAACAAATGGATATAATAACATTGGATGCTAATGATTTATTTAGTAACCTACCTTCCACTGAAATAAATAAACATATCACAATAAAATAAATAAAAAAAACATCCATCATTTCGACTCCAAAAATAAAAAAACGACAATTCTGAAGAAACTACAACTTGATCCAAACAATTTTCCTTTTACGACCACTTGGACATATTGTTTTGTCATTTTGTTTCTATAAAATCTCCAGAAGTGCTTTGCAAGCAACGATCTTTCAAATGCACATTACTCGTGTCTAGTCAGAGTGTTTATCAATAGAAATATATCAAATCGATTTCTTAGAAGTGCGTGATAACTGATTTGAGTAGCATGGTTACACACATATCACACATCAGGCCTAAAATGAAGAACTTCTGCTATATATATATATATATATGTGGGTGGGAGATGCCTTGTCTTCACTTTCCAAAAGCGTGTTCGCGTTCTTGGGGGCAAGAAATTATTTTACACCCTACAAATCCCTTCTTAGAGGCGAAACTTCGCAAGCTTCTCATTGCTCTATCGCTAGTTCCATCAAACGAAGCACATTCCTTAGTTCCACCAGTTCTAACCTTCACGGCTGAGACCCGCCCTGCCACTCACATTGTAGCGTACTACTCTCATTCCTTTCGTAATCCATTTGTGAGATGTAAGTTACATTCGAAACAATAAACGCTCCTCCCTCGAAAGTGTTTTATCGATTACTAAAAACTTAATCTGTTCAAGTCTAGGATTAAATCGTTATCTTTTTGATATATCCTCATAAAATATGCCTGATAATCTGTAACCCTCTATCTCGAGTGGCCCCCGGGTTTTGTAGTCGGTGAATATCTCTAGAAAAATTCTACATTTTTATTTGGAACCATATTTAGGATGAAATTTACAACAGAAAAACTGAAACGCTTTAAGGACTTACAGAATTGTAAATAGTGGCAAAAGTGAAGATAATGACAACGCGTTTCGCCTGCTTCTGGAAGGCGTTGGAATCTGTTAGGAATGGCTAATAAATAACATTGTCAGATTCTAAGACCAAAATGCTGTTGTTGTTGTTTGTTTTTTTTTATAATAAAGCCATTAACATCTGCTGGAAGTCTATGTTTTTTTTTCCCCATTACTTCGTTTATGTCCCGAGCTCATTTATCAAGATACCCGATCATCGTAAAAGCATTAGTTGGCCAATGTTGTATACGAGCTAATAGAAAGAAAAACATACATCTACTCGAAGTGTGCGAATTTCAAATCCAGCAGAAGTTAATGGCTTCAATGCGAAAAAAGAATTTCTGGTTGTAACATCTGATAAGATTATTTATTACCTCTTCTTCTAAAATGTCAACACACTTTACTTACTTTGCCTCTGGTGCCAACTCGATGAAGCCTGTCACAATTCGGTGAAACGCGTTGTAGGAACTAGACTTTCCTCTGTGTCTCATTATCTTTACAGAGTCATATATTGACATACGAATAGATAGATCTACCTCTCTATATATCTTTTTTTTTTAATTTTCTTTCTCCAGAAACAGTAATAAATCGAATTTACTAAAAACTGAGAAAACTTTTATGAATGTAGGTTTAATTCAATTTCGCAAAAATCAAGCATATATTAATCGATTCTGACAATTCTTCGCAATTTTCTGTTTTTTTTTTTCTTTTTTCTTTCTTTTTCATTTCTTTCTTTTTTTCTTTCTTTTTCTTTTCTTTCTTTTTACACTTCAGGTGTCTCCTTGCCACTACTTCCCTTTCTTTCTTTCCTTCTTTCTTTTTCTATCTTTTCCTTCCCCTATATTTTTACCTCTTTCTTTTATTTGTGTAGAGGACCTTTCATTCGATCTGATCTGTTTACAGTTCAAATATAACCTACTTCCGCTACATTGTGATTCATATAAAGATGATTAAGAATAATGCTTATCTAGTGTAAACAAATTTATTTTTACACATACACTCTCGAATAAGATTACTAGAGAATTGTTTGCATAGATGGCTTTTTTTTTTTTCATTTAGCTTTTCTGCATGCTTCATTGGGCAGTGCTTGTTTACATTGATAACGAAAAGTCATTCTACACATTGTGAACTATGACATTTCAAACGAACAAGTATATCATCAATCAACAAGTGAAAATAATCAAACTTTAATATAGAACATGGGATTGATTTTACTTTTTCGATACGATTAAAATAGTCATCTTTATAAAATTCAAGTTATACACACTATATCAATGTGTCCATTAAGAAGAATAAAATCTTTGAAAGCATACACTTTATATCTGATTCCGTCAACTTTTCTTCAGCAACATTTATGGTATTCTGCCTAATGTTTTATTTTTACTCTTATTTTGCAAAGTCGTATGTCGTCGACTTTTTCAGGTAATGTCGACCGGTTGCCTTTCTGATTGATGGTCTCTCGTGTGGCTGATTCTACAAACAAGAGAACGGCACACTTTTCCAGGAGTCGGACTTCACAAAAGAACTTAGGTGGCAATGAAGAAAGGATTCTGTGCGTGATGTCTTTGGTCGCATTCCTTTGACAGCTCAACCAACTTTATTTACATTATTCGAACTATTGTCCTCATCTTTGTCGCCATATTTATTACAACGTTTCAGCCGCTATACGCTCCAGCTTTCTTCAGGTGGTTGGAATGTCGAACTGAACACTTTATTTCGCTCACTGGGGTAGACTGTTCTAGTTCCACGTGCCATGTTTAATAGGTATCAGTTATCAGTTATCCCCTGTTAATTTCCCTCTAAAAGTTCTCCAACCATCTGAAGAAGGCCGTAGCGTACAACGGCCGAAACCTTGTAATAAATAATATGGCGACAAAGATGAGGACAATAGCCCGAATAATGTAAATAGTGTACATAATACCTCATCTCAGAAATATAGACAGATACTCAACCAACTTTGCTTCTATATTTTTAAAGGCATCCATCCAGATACGCCCCCAAATGGCACTATCACCAGCCAATATTTATAACTGGATCTTCTTCTAGGTGTCATGTCTTTTCAGAATATGGGCAATAATGTCTCTCCGCAACTTCCTATCCCTTTCTTATCCACCATCTATTCATACAAGCTCGTCACTTTGGTGAGTCAATGCATTCCCTTGTCTCTTTTGCCCTGTGAGTGTTAAGTTTCCCAAGCCTTCTTTCCTCTTTACAGATACAACGAATTATAGCTGTCTCTTCCTCATTCTGAGTATAAGTGTTCTTTATGTTTCCGTTTTATTTAAAACTTTTTCGTTGCTTACTCACTGCGTCCACGGAATTCTCAATATGCTTCTGTAGAACCACATTTCCTTTGCCTCTAGTTTTCTCTTCATTTTGGAGAGATCGTCCAGAATTCACCGCCGTACAAGAAGATGGCTATCACACAGAAATCAAGCAATCTCTTTTTTTTCCCACGATTTTTTTTTTCTGTTTCTCGGCACTTCGCTTGGTTTTTGGAATACCTCTTTAACTATTCCAATTCGTTTTCGGATTTCGGTGTTCCATCCTCTGTTAAAATACTTCCCAAATATTTAGACTTTTCCACTTGCTTGATGTTGAATCTCCAATTTGTAACTTGCATCTAATTGGTTAGGAAACCTATTACAGATTTTTAGGATAGTAAAAGTCGTTCGCCGTGGTTGATTGTACCCTTTGATTGTTAACAGACCCCGGAACCGGAAACTTTTATAATATATTTCATTTGCTCCAGAAATGATCTCTAATAAGATCTAAAACTGATCTTATCTAATTTCATATTATCCAATTTCACGTAACATTCTATTAGCATACATATATTTATACTGCTCCATTCGATTAACAGGAAACGAGTGAGATAGAACTGAATATCATTCCCTCGAATGACGCCTTTGTTATTTGCAATATACAAAAATATATTATTGTTTTTGTATCTAAAGAATAAACAAATTATCTTAATGCTGTATATCAACGTGTTTACGAGGGTGGAATTCGGCAACCGTTGAGAAATTCTGAGAAAGTGTTGAGATAATTCAAACAAAAGCTTGAGAAATGTTGAATATGTAATATAGCAATAATAATGAAATAAATTCATCTAAAATAGCAATAATAATAGGACGTAGTAAAACTGATTTAAATATTTACATCTAAAGAGCAACACTTATAATTTGGGACAAAACTTCTAATAAAACTGCATGAGTGAAATGCATCCTAAAAACAAGAAAATGGAGTAAAACTCACAATAAACCTCATATTGAAATAACCATCTAAAAAGCAACAATCATAAGTTGGAGTAAAATTCGTAATAAAACAATAATATTGAAATCCGCCCTTTAAAATGTGACGATGTTACGCAGTAAATCTTGCAATAAAACGGTAGTAAGACTTAAATGCTTCCATCTAAAAAACAACAAAACAATGGACGAAAATTTCGTAATAAAAGCAAAACAGTGCAATTACTTCAATTCAATTCGGATCCTTAGTTTTTTGTTATCCTCACTTTGAATTCCATTTCCGGAAGTGACGTCATATAATCTCTTGAATTTCAAATATTTACAATTCACGGAGTTTTTAACTATTGCTGAAGAACATATCCTCTTTTATCTGTCTATATTTCTGAGATGAGGTATTATGTACACTATTTACATTATTCGGACAATTGTCCTCATCTTTGTTGCCATATTTATTATGTTGTACGCTCTCCAAGTCCTCCACTTCCTTAACCGGGAATTGAACTCACACTCTTTGGGTCCTGTCACTGGATCTAACTAACGCCTTTATCCACTGTGCTATGTGGACACATAGTACAGTGGATAAAGTTAACGCAGTGGGGGGGGATTAACAGGAAATAACTAATACATGACATCCATTAAACATGGCACGTGGAATTGGAACAGCGATCGAAATAAAGGGTTTAGTTCGACATCCGTTGGCATGTCGAACTAAACCCTTTATTTCACACCTGAAGAAAGCCGGAGCGTACAACGGCCGTAACGTTGTGATATGTCGACAAAACATGAGGACAATAGTCCAAATGATGTAAATAGTATATCTTCTTTTCTTTCTTCGTATATACGATTCTTTCACACACACATATATATATATATATATATATATCTTTTTACTTCCTCGTTACTAAACCATTTTTTCTGTTTTCACTTCTTGTTAAAACACAATTTGTTTTTCGTATTTAATTAAAATTATTATTATTATTATTATTATTATTATTATTATTATTATTATTATTATTATTTATTTATTTATTTATTTATTTATTTATTTATTATTTTCCCCATCACGGCTTTCTCAAAATAGCTTTCCTCTAATGCCATGGTCGATCTATGCAAAGATCAATAAATCAACACATCATGCGTGAAAGGCTCTCTATATTGACGGCCATTTTTTTTATATATATGCTAGCCATTTGTAAGTTGCCACAAGCGACCAGATTCGTTCGCATATTAGGCTGTCAAATTTAGAAATGGCAAACTACTGACCTTTGAATAAAACAGTAATTTAGTCTGTTTATTCGTTCTTGCTCATTACTCGACACATTTTTGCAATTTTCTCTCTTTCTCTCCATCATACACTCTCTCTCTCTCTCCCTCTCTCTGTGTTTCTGCACAAGTTGTAATTACACACATTCACATACTTACACATGTTCACACACGCACGTGTGCACACCGACACACATATATATTATTATAACTAAGGCGACATATATATATATATATATATATATATATATATATATATGTGTGTGTGTGTGTGTGTGTGTGTGTGTGTCTCGCTCTCTCGCTCTCTCTCTCTCTCTCTCTCTATATATATATATATATATATATATATATATATATTTCGGTTGAGCTCTCTGGGGAGGAAGTATGGGTTTGTAAACAGTGACTATTACAGCTAATAATGCAAGACTCTTCGGTAAATCGAATTGAGCTCTCTCAGTCACTGTGTGTTTATCTAAAAATAAATACACTTAAATTCACCTTCATCCCTGCCGTGCGTCAACGGCTTAGTGGTAGAATCCCCCAACAAACGCCAATTCACTCGGGTTTCGATCCTAGCTAGAGACAACCAGACGTCTAACCACACTGATGAGCTGTGATACAGCGAAACAGTCTGTCTGTGGATGACAATATATATATATATATATGTGTGTTTCTAAAGAATTAATGGATTTATTTTTAATTTGAAATTTTTATTATTACAATTAAATCTATTAATTCTTTAGAAGTAGTTTTGTTTCCGTTTCCTATGGTACTCTCGAGAAATCTGAATCAAGTAGGTACGCTTTCCTTAAAAAGGGAAAATAGACCTTGCTTACTGTGACGTTACTCATGGTCGAGAGGTAAAGAACAACGGAACCAACCATCGTTTCATCTTCAAAGGGGGGGGACGAAGGTTTACTAGAAGATGAGAGAGAGAGAGAAAAAAAAAGACGGGGTCGGCCAAACTAAAAACGAGGGGCATTTATAAGAGAACTGATGTGTAATCAAGAAAATTTACCCAAAAACACATACGTAGATACACACATATACAACAACATATTTATATTTACTCGCACATACATACATATACGTGTGCACACACACACACACACACACACACACACACACATATATATATATATATATATATATATATATATATATATATATATATGTATGTATGAAGAAAAATACTGTCGGATCTATATCCATATATTTGCTTACATATATATGTATGTATGTATGTATGTCCATACACATACACTCTTGCATGCGAGTAAATATAAATATGTTGGTGTGCATGTCTGTATCTATGTATGTGCTTTTGGGCATATAAATAGTAGGTCCTTACTAGATTAAATATTCGTTAATTTTTATATGTTTATGTTAAATTTGTAACCTGTAAGTGATATTACTTGCTTTGTCAATCTCTCTCTCTCTCTCTCTCTCTCTCTCTCTCTCTCTCTCTCTCTCTCTCTCTCTGATCTTCTTGATTTTAAGTTTAGATCATATCGTTTTTTATTGTGCGTAGTGTCCCCACAAATATATAGACACGTTCTTCGGTGTCTATTTTTTAATTTAGGTCAGCGAGTGGGTAGCGAATTATGTATCGAAAAATACTTCATATTTATCAGTATCTCACTCATTTAAACCGTTATTTAACTCCTCTCTTTAAAACTTCTCTCTGTTAAATTTAATCCCCACCTTCACCTTTAGACTTTCCTGTTCTTCTTTCTACTGTTGCCCCTCTCTAGAGCTTTCATATATTTCTCTCTCACACTTGTTCCCACTCCCACACATACACTCTCATTAAAATTTAATTTTTTATACCCGGAGTTATTTTTTCTGATTTCTTTTTGAATTTGTAAGTCTGATGAATTGGATCGTGATTACGATTCCAATGGAATAAATTATAACCATGGAATATTACTGTTTTTAGCCTTTTTATTTTATTCTTCCTCTGTCCTGAACATTGAGTTCTACCTGGATTCTATCCTCTTGTAAATGTTATATATATATATATATATATATATATATATATATATATATATATATATTGACCACTAATATTATCTATATGTGTGTGTGTGTGTGTGTAAGCATTTAATCCAAAGCAAGGCGGGAGTGCCACTAGCACGCAAGGAGTTACAGAAAGTGAAAGTAAGAGTAAAGTGGGGTGTTTGAGGAAAGGATATAGAGAAGGACGGGGTATCAAAATCAAAGCATCTGAATATGTCGGTTGACATTGCATTTAAAGTTTTGAAGATTATAGTTATCAGGGAAGCAACTAAGAGGAAGGTTGTTCCACTTACGGGAAGTGCGAGAGAAGCTGTTTTAGTAGAAGAGGCGGTTACATTTAACTGTTTCGACAGTAAGAGGGTGGGACCGAGATATAGATAGATAGATAGATAGATAGATAGATAGATAGATAGATAAAGAGAGAGAGAGAGAGAGAGAGAGAGAGAGAGTTGGTTGCTTTTGTTTAGCAGCATATCAACCACTGTCTTATTTAATGCCGAAACCTGAATATTTTGCATGTAATTTTAGGCCTTCAATTACAGATATTTTGTACAGAATTTTATACTTTAAGGGCAAATGTATTTTTTTAGATATATAGTTTATAGATAAGGAAATTTATTGTTGATAATTTAACTATAAAAATTTTATATTTTTTTAGTGTTGCATTGATTGTCATTTTGCTTTAAAAATGTATTGTTGCCAAATTTATTATAAAAATGTACTGTTGATTTTTGCTTGGAGATTCACTATTTTCCCATAGCTGGGACCCTAATAGATGATACCGCACCAGGTGAGCCTTAAACAACAGCAATTAAGAGGTGATTCTGCCCTCCTCAAAACATCCAATCTCCCGATTGCTGCCGGATGTAGTTTATCGTTAGCCCAAGGACGCTATATATATATATATATATATATATATATATATATATATAGAGAGAGAGAGAGAGTAAGAGAGAGGGAAGTAGTGATAGAGAGAGACCAGCAAACAGATAGTGAGTAAGAAAGAAACAGAGTAATATATATATATATGTGTGTGTGTGAGAGGATTTGTGTCAGTGTATTTACCACGAAATCAGGTATGAAACTTATCACTGGATAATGTTGTGGCTGAATCTCGCTGAAAAATAGGAGATTATTTGGAAACTATAATACGCTTTGTGTAAAATACGCTTGCACTTTATTATTAGGTGACGAACTTATTGATGAAACTTGGTATATAACCAATATTCGATTAACAAACAAGAGAACTTTCCTAGTGTTCTTTTTAACTTCTATCTTTATTTTCATTGTTCTTATATAAATAAATATGAATATAAATGTATATGTTCTCTTATATATACATATATATATGTTCTTATATATATATATATATATATATATATATATATATGTCCTTATATATATATATATATATATATGTTATTATATATATATGTTCTTATATATATATGTTATTATATATATATATATATATATATATATATATATATATATATATATATATATATACGTTCTTATATGAATAAATATGAATATAAATTGTTTTATCGATTTCTCTGAATGCATGCAAGTATAATATTGCATAAATAATGAAAATAAGGAAAACCAAATACATACTTGATTGGTTTTGTATTAGCGGTATATCAACACATCTATCGGTTAGTTAATGCCAAAATTTGAATATTTTGTACGCAATTTTATTTTATTTTTGGAGTTAATAACGGTTTAATTATACAAGTCTTACTAATTAACCCATAGCTAGGGGGAAAAGACGTGGATTCATACCTTTCTAATTAGTATTTGCGCCTTCGTGAAGATAACGAACCCAATATTATTTTTTAGCTATCATCTATTACACTATCCAAGATTACAGTACCTGGTATTTCCAAGTGGTCACCCATCTTGGGACTGATTAAGATCGACGTTGCTTAACTTCGATGATCGTAAAATCCAAAAAGAATAACTGCCTGTATGCGTCCTTACTGAGTGAGAAAATAATACCGAAGGAAATGACATACTACCTCCCCGACTTTTACACGAATATCTTTTATTCGTAAACTTCGAGTTACCATGATCGTTATTTCGAAAGAAAGAATTATGGTTTCTCGTTGCCCCCTCCACTGTTTTATTCACAATCATGACTCACGTAACCCATTAGGGTTGTAGGAGCACTACACACACTGCAGCCGCAGTAGAAGCGGTGTGTCTTCGGCAAGATAGCCTGACGGAGCGCAACCCTCTCCAGGCTGGTTTGAATTCAGAGTTTTTCCTTAACTTATACTGACTACGAACCAAGGCTATACAACCCAGTCTGTCTTGCTATCTGCACATAGCTGAGTTAGAAGATAGATTCGAACTCAGCTCTCTAATACCTCAATCCGAGTCTGATTCCATTAATCCACTATGTCTCCAACGCTTTATTATCACAATTTCTAGTTAACTAGCTTTACATTTTTGTAGTCCGACCTGATTTATTTTAATACCTGCTAAACACCCCTCGCGTTATCCACACTGATTGGAAAGCCAACCATCCGATTAAAACTGATTCGTCATTTCCTATGTATTTCCTTTTCATCAGCTTATTAATTATTTTTATTCTTCTCGACTTACCCTCCTTTCATTGTTTGCGAGCACATGTTCTTGGTTTGCTAAAATATCTGTTCGCTTTATTAAGAACAAATGACAAAATAAATTACTTTAGACATTGATTGTCTGTGGACAAAATATTTTCCGTGTTGCAACACAATCGTTTGTAAATCTTTCAGAATGTTATTCTTCAAGAATATTTTACCTTTTTGAAGAAAGAATCGGTTTTCGTTGCCTTTTGCGATTTCCACAGGACTGAAATTAAGAGAATTCTTGAAAATTCAAATTAAAAAATAATCCGAATTTACAACATCTTTTGAATACAGACAATAAGTGAAATCTTACTTGTAGAAAGATAACAATCTTTGTCTGGTCAGAAAAAGAACAGGTCTAGTATGAGTCTGGTTAAATAAATCCCGATACTTTTGCCCATTGACATCCTCATTGTCTCTAAATGCGATCAATACAAGTTCGAATCATTTCTTAAAGCATAGTAATGCATTCCCTTCAAGTCTTACTATATGTACAAATTCCTTCTAGATAAAAAATAGCCTTTAGTGCAGGTTTTTAGAGTTTATTCTACTTACACCACTATCTATTGCCTTCCAGATTTTTGTAAAGTATCTACTTTTCATCATCCGTAAGAAATTTTCTTTTCATATAAGCTTCTACAACAGCTCTCAAAATTAAAGCAGAAACTATAATTTTGAATGGAGTTAATTAAAAATAACAAACATTCTCTCTCGCATTCTCTCTCGCATTCTCTCTCATATTCTCTCTCTCTCTCTCTCTCTCTCTCTATATATATATATATATATATATATATATATATATATATATATATATATATATATATACAGAGTGTGATGGATAAATTGTCGTTTAAATTACGCAAAATGAAAATACAGACGTCTCATTTTAACAGATATATTTACCAAAATTGCACATAAATAACTTGAAATACTAAAGAAAAAGTCTCTTCAATAAAATTGACTTCAATCAGGGCCACCAGACGACTTTGGAATTTCCTGCAACACTTCAGGACGGTTTCCTTGTTTAAGTTGGTGAGTGCTACCATAATCCTTTCCTTCAGTTCATCTTTGATATTACAAGATGTTGTCTCTTGTTCAACTGTTCCAGCACATAATAACCAAAAGGGTTGCAGTCTGGGGAGTTAGGTGGCCAGATGTAAGGGATGATATAATCGCAGAAATTGCCTGACAGCCATGGCTGGGTTCTCCTGCTTGTGTGGCATGGTGCAAAGTTCTGTTGTCAGACATAGAGCATTCCAGCAGAAATCCTCTTGATCCAGGGCAGCACTACCTCCTCAAGGCACTTGATGTTGGCTTTCGTTTTGAGTTTGAGGCCCCCACCAACAAATTCGGGAGCTCATTTTTTATGAGCAATCAGAGTGACTTTTCCAAGCTGCTGTACCTTCATGATAACCATCAGACACATTCAATTCTTTTCGAATTCTCTGCAGTGTCCACAGATTGGCACACAAACACTCTGAAATGTTTGTATTTGAGATTTCGCCGCGAATGACAATCAGCACAGCATACCTTTTCTAAATTTCTGGCGGAATAAACTGCGACGGGGTGCTCTTTTTCTCCCAGACGGTGTCCAACAGATCCTACTAAAACTGTGCAGTCGACAAAATCAGAAACAATCAAGACGCATTCGCGAAATTAAAAAATATATAATGGCGACAATTTACACATCGCACCCTGTATATATGTGTGTGTGTGCGTGTGTTACTAAAATTAGTAAAATTTTCGGGATATAATCATATTTGTATCACAAATAATATATCGCCAGTAAGTTTTACTTAATAATCTCTATATATGCATTTATTCATATTTTTAATCATTTCACCCCAAGCAAGGTGACAATGCCATTAAGAAGCAAGAGATTTACTTGGAATGAAAGGTAATCATAAGACTTGCGAGGAGAAAGGACAATAAAAGAACAGATTTCAGGAAGACAGAAGATTGGCGTTGCATTTAAATTTTTGAAGATTGTAGGTGTCAGGGAAGCAAGTAACTGGAAGAGTGTCCCAAAGGTGAGAACTATTAGAATAAAATTTACAGTCATACCTAGTTGATTCATGAGTAGTAAAAAGATGCGACCTAGTTACCAATCTAGTAGTACGCGTATATTTATGCGTTGAAAGTGCCAAGGAGGAGAGTTCATTAGAAAAAAAATACCATGTAAACATTTACAGAAAGGACAGGGGGGTAGCTACATTATGAAAAAGATGGAAAAGGGACAGAAGTCGATATGCCAGGTCAGGACCGATAACATTGCATTTGTCAAGAAATTCGAGATATATAGCAGGAGCACCAGACCAGGAAGAGCAGAAATATTCAATTTGTTTCCCATGTGTCAGATTTTATTATGCAAGCAATTAAGTACATAGATAGATAGATAGATAGATAGATAGATAGATAGATAGATAGATAGATAGATAGATAGATAGATAGATAGATAGATAGATAGATCCAAAAGAAAACACAAGTGTTGATTTGCACAATTTGTTGATTATATATAATTTCCAAAAATTATAATTAATATATAGTAATATATATATAATTATATATAATTTCCAAAATTTCTTACAGTTAACAATAACACATTTCTAAAAAAACCTATTTCGATTCACATCTAATCTTTCATGTCCCATTATTACCCGGATGTATTAAAAAAAAACAAATCAATTTCCATGTCTGATGATGTCTGTATGAACAGATGAAAGTACTAGGAAAAAAGACCTTATACAAGTTGAATTTATTAAAAACATGGATCATAACATTCATCTAGAGGTTCGTGGGTAAATGTAATTTTAATAAATTTGTTTGCGAAGATGAATTCTCGCCATCATATTAACATTTAAAATAATTTATTATGGTATATATATATATACATATATATATATATACCATAATAAATTATTTTAAATGTTAATATGATCTCGTTAGCATCCTATAACCTTCATCAATATTTTAACCACTGATTTTGTTAACTTTCCTACTATTTTAAATTTAACATTACTTCTAGTAGTTTTTATTGTTTGAAAATGATTTCCAACTCTCGTGTAGACACTTCTGTTAATGATAGACCCCAATCTTTTGATCGGATTAATATCTGTAGTGACTGAAAGGTCATCCCATTGATTGGATGTCTTTCAATTCTTTTTTATTGGCAAGGTGATCAAGAGTCCACTTAGCAAACTAGAAAGGGGAATTCTCCCAGCTGAATATAGTATCTAGCATAAGTCAGTCAGTCTATTTTGTGCCAATGATACATGATCACCATGCGTGATACACGCTTAGGCAATCATGTATCTTTCAATACAGGACTGACGAGGCAGATTTTTTTCCCGCGGTAGGTTTCCATTTCTTTCTGCGGTAGACCATCCAATGCTATTTACCCATAGCTGGAGGAGGAGAAGAAGAGGATGCATACCATTCCCAAGTGAATGTAACGGATTCGACTGGAATTCGAACTCGACTCTCCAATTCCTCAATCCGAGCTGCTATCCATTACTCCTTCTAGCATAAAGAGTTTATTAATTCTAACCTGTATATCATCCCAAAGGAGACAGGACGAAGAAGGAGAAACGAATGAGTGACTGGTGAGATTCTCGACATGATGGAAAGAAGACAGAAATTTCGGCCAAGGTAAAGAACGGAATACAGAAAATTACACAATGAAATAAGGACCAAATGCAGGCAGGATAAAGAAGAAGGGCTGAACGAAAAATGTGCAGAAATAGAAAGATTGAGTGCCATCGACAAAGGAGATATGCACAAACAAATAAGGGAACTTACAGGACAAAAGACTTGCTCGTCAACTGGCTGCCGAAAATCAAAGGATGGAACGCTCATATTAGAGAAGGGAAAATGCTTCAACGCTGAACGAGTACATTGGAGAACTCGAAATGGGAATCACTAAGAGACGCTTTAGTGACATCAGCAAACGAGGTCATCCCAAAGGGGAATGAACGAAAAAGAAAAACGAATGGATGATGAGTGAGGAGATTCTCGACATCATGCAAAGGAGACAGAAAACTCTGCCACGATACGCAACAGAATACAGAAAATTACACAAAGAAATAAGGACCAAATACAGACTAAAGAAGAGTGGCTAAAAAAGAAAATGTGCCGAAGTACAGAGATTGAGTACGATCAACAAAGGAGATATGCACAAACAAATAAGGCAACTAACAGGGCAGAAGACATGCTTGTCGACAGGCTGCATAGAATCAAAGGATGGAACACTCATATTAGAGAAGGAAATAATTCTTCAGGGCTGGAGCGAATATATTGGCGAACTCTTCCAAGACGAAAGAGAACAACCAGCAATTCACAGAACTACCGACGGGCCTGAAATTCTAAAAACCGTAGTAGAAGCTGCACTGGTCAAAATGAACAGAAAAAATGAGGCAAGGCCAGACAGAATCGTAACGGAAATACTGACAGCCTTAGATGACTTTGGTATACACAAAATCAGCGAAATAACTAATGAAATCTACAGCAGCGGAGATATACCGGAAGACCTCAGCATATCTATCTTCGTAGCTATGACTAAGAAAACAGGCGCAAACAAATGCGAACTCCACCAAACAATAAGCCTAATGAGCCACGTGACAAAACTTATCATCCGTATTCTAATGAACAGAGCACGCAGCAGAATCAGGCCAGAGATAGGACAAGAACAGTGCAGGTTCGTTAAAGACACTGGAACAAGGAAGGCGATATTCATGCTTAGAATGTTATCGGAAAGAGCGATACAGATGCAGAAGGACGTGCACCTATGTTACATAGACTATGCAAAGGCCTTCGACAAAGTACGCCACAAGGATCTGATTGAACTTTTCAGCAACCTCGATATATTCGGGAAAGATATAATAATCAAGAACCTATACTGGCAGCAAACAACATACATACGCATAGGAAACGAGTTTATCGAATATACAAAAATAGGAAGAGGTATAAGGCAATGATGCGTCTTCTCACCCGACCTGTTCAACCTATACAGCGAGGCAATTCTGAGAGAATTAGAAACCCTACCGGGATTTAGCATTGGCAGCCACAATCTTAACATAAGATACGCAAATGACACAGTACTGATAGCAGACACGGAAATGAAATTACAAAATCTCCCACAGAAGGTAGCGACGGAGAGTGAGAAGAAAGGACTAAGCATAATCTACAAGAAAACGGTGTGCATGGTCGTCAGTAAGAGGATGAGCCCGAAATGCGATCTGAAGGTCGGGAACACCAGAATCAAGCAGGCACGGAAGTTTAAATATCTGAAAAGCGTCTTGACAGAGGACGGTAAGTGCGACACTGAGATCCGTAGACGGATAGGGAAGGCCAAGGACACATTTCAAAAGCTGGGCAGAGTACTGCGACACAAGAGGATATCTTTGGTAACAAAGAAAAGAATACTGAATTGTTACGTGACATCTGTCCTTCTCTACAGCAGCTAATGTTGGACGATTTCCTCAAAGATAAAGAAGAGACTCGAGGCGACAAAGATGGGGTTCTACAGAAGGATGCTAAGGATATCATGGACCGAGCGTGTGAACAACGATGAGATCTTAAAGAGGTTGCAAACAAGGGGGAGGCTTATACTTAATATCAGGAAGAGGCAGCTGAAGTTTCTGGGACACATAATGAGGAAGGAGGGCCTGGAGAATCTGATACTCACGGGTCGAATAGAGGGAAAGAGAGACAAGGAAAAACACCGGGTGACATACCTGACGGACTTAAGCAAGTGGATGACAGAACATGGTCTGTTGAGAGGTGCAAGGGATAGAGAAAGGTGGAGAGCCATGATCGCCTACATCCTGAAAGAAAAAAAAGAAGCACTAAAATAGGCTTGTCTATGAGCTTACACGAATTCTTCCATTTATCTTGATCCAATAGTCAACACTGAAGGCGCCGACAATTTCACAGCCGACAATATAGCATTTTTATCTATAGAAATTTTGTATTACTTGATTTTTTTATAGTCCGATATTTCAGATTCCTACAAACATATTTAGTGATTACACATGTTTGAGATGACATCTCTGATTTTGAAACAATTAATTTAATTTCGAAACTGATCAAAAGTTTTAATAAAACATATATTAAAAACAAAAACAAGGATGCTTACTCAAACATGTGTACCGGCTATTTATAGTAATATAATTATGTACCTCCAAAGATTCGCTAAAAAATTATTATACATGATGAAACAGTTTTATCATCAGAATCGTCATTATTAAGAGAAAAGACCAGAGGATATTTGATTATTTTATATTTTTAATGCTTTTTACAACCTTCAAAATGTTGGTTAATATTTTTTCTTGTGTCCGCGGATGACCATAAATTTGTAAAGGGAATTTTAGCGTCGCTTTTGAAAAACGCATTAATTTGGAAATTCTTGCAAAAAACAATAATTGTCGGATTTTAATAAAAATTTCAAAATTTATTCACAAATGAATTAAATTATTTTAAACATGTTTTTTTTTTAGAAAATTTTGATAAAAATATTTTTTTACGTCTTTTACCCACTTATTTAACTTAATAAAATTTCGAGAAATTCATTTTTCAATGTCTTAATGTTTCTATTAGTTATAAGCAGAAGTGCTTGGAGAAAATAAATCATGAATTATTTTTTTGTCAAACAGAAATGGACTAGTTAACGAAAATCTACTCTGAATCGTAAAAATAAAAAAAAAACGCCATAAAACGAAGTCATTATTTAATTAGAAACACTTTGAATTGCTTTTATGAACAAAATATATTACGGAAACTATTGTATTGAGAAAAAATACGATGAATAAAGAATTTTTACAAGAACTGTTTTAATTTTTTTAAATTTTAACTATAAAGTTTTAAATCTTTTAAAATTATGTATTAATTTGTAGCGGTTAGGTGATATTGTTATTAAGTAAAAATTATGTTTATATTTCTGAGATGAGGTACTGTAGATATTTTAACTTTTTACATTATCCGGAGTGGTGTTCTTGTCTTTATTGCCGTATACACGACGTTTCGGCCATTTCTCGGTCTTGAAGGGTTGCGGTTATCAAGAGAAATGTACTAAAATTCAGATGTCCAAAGGCATGGCACGTAGAACTAGAACAATCTAACGCCGTGGACTAATTAAAAATTTCAAAATTCCAACAGATATCACCTGAAGAAGGCCGGAGTGTACAACAGCCGAAACGTCGTGAATATGGCAATAAAGCTCAAGACAACAGTCCGGACAATGTAAATTATGTAAAAAGTAAAAACTATATTTACTAATCATAAATGGAAAATCTTACTACCATTTAGTGACCCCAGTATTTTAAAAAGAATTTTCAGTTTGTGTGTGTGTGTTTCTATAAACGTATCGATATTTGTAAATATCAACATGGATGTCCATATAATGTCGTCGACACACGATATTATCAGAAAATAAAAACAGTAAATTTAAATCCAAATTACCTAAAATCCAATAAAACATTACGTTACTTAGAATATTTTCCTAAATTTTAAGGTTTAAATTTACATACAAAAGTCATTCACGTTATATCCGTCAAGTAATTTTTACTGATATATCACCCGTAGTAAAAAAAAATCCTGAACATAAGTCTATCGAGACAGTTGTCAGCGCCTCATAAAACCATCCACCTTCGTGTTAAAAATTCTTTTCTGCGATATTTTTAAAGTAAGTAATATTTGTTTAAAATCAGATTATGCAAAATTTAATCAGCTAATTACCTCAAATTAAGTTTCAGGAAAATATATTTTGTTTTTGAAAGATTTTAGTAAAGAGAATTACGTTGTGCTGAGAGAATTGTAAATATGATTAAAATCAGCCATTTCAGTCAATTTAAATTAGTTTTTGAAATAGGGCAAAATATTTTGCTTATTGGTAATATTAAATTTAATCTATTAGCTTGAGATTAGGACTAAAATAAAAGCTTCAGGAAATATTTTTCTTTTGTTAAAATCTTTTTAAAAATTAGCTATCACATTTCTTTGGAGGTTTCTAAAATATAATATTTTATCTATAGAAATGCATGTCAGACACTTCTTAGTTCCCGTTGTTGAATTTAGTCAAGTCTCAAAAACTTCTACTATGATTAATAAAGCAGAAGATATCGTCGCTTAAAAATATATGTTTAAATTATTATGTTTTGAATGGATCACTTCAATCTATACACTATTTATTAAAATAATTTATTCTTTTATGATGCATATATATATATATATATATATATATATATATATATATATAATTTCCATATTTTTTAATCGAGCTCACTCCAGGCAAGGCAGTAAAGCCACTAAGAGTCAAGGGTTACTGAGCGTGGAAGAATTAGAAAACTGAAACATTACTAAGGAGCGAGCTCTGTATTAATTTTATCATCCATTAACTTTGTTTACAATATATATATATATATATATATATATATATATATATATATATATATAAGGAAATGAAAACAAAAATATGTTAAAAGTCGCTACACAATAGCGATCGTGTTTCAACACTACAAATGTGTCTCCTCGGGCGACGATAAATTACTGGCGAGTGAACGATGTTACGCATAGTGGAATTATACTTCATTTGTTCTCATTTTACCTGGATGGATATATATATATATATATATATATATATATATATATATATATATATATATATATGTATGTGTGTGTGTGTGTGTGTGTGTGTGAGTGTGTGTGTGTGTGTGTGTGCGTGCGTGCGTCTGTCTGTGTGTGTCTGCGTGTGCGTGCGCGTGTAAATTGAAGATAAATATAAATTTATATAAAACCCGAAAAATAATTAAATATGTGACATGTATGAAAATCTTAATGAATTTAAAATATTACGCTATTTATTTAACGACATCGGAAATTTAGAAGTGTAATCATGGGGGGTTTTTCAATTTTTGAATTCCCTATTGTTTTCTTTTCATTGGCTGTTGTAGGAGTCACGTGAATTGATTATGACGTTATTATATGAGCATGTGTTAATTTTTCGTGCAGTGTCACGTGTTTACCTCATGTCGTCTGTGTGTGTGTGTGTGTGTGTGTGTGTGTGTGTTTAATTCTTGAAACGTTAGCGTAATTTCTGTGATTTAAAATTTGGGCATAAGAGATTTTTTTTTAATTTAAATAAATACAATAAAAATCTTAACAAAGGCACCTTGTCAGTAACTTTTAACGAAACGTTTTAGAAAGAGACTGCTGCCAAAATATAGAACTATATAGGTAGGTAGGTAGGTAGGTAGGTATTGTGTAGATGAGAATTTCATGAAATACCCACCTAGTAACATTTTTATTTCTTCAGAATATTCATATGCACATTTCATACTGTGCTGTTTTTTCCGGAGCACAGTTCTGGAAGCAACAGTGTCTGGAATTTTGTTTGCGACGTCAGATAACCGTTGTTGTTTTGTCGAGGGATTAGAATTTCAAATTTAAACCAGTGCAAACAAAAAACTCAGTTTCTAGTCAAAATTTAAAAAAAAAACTCAGTCACTCACTCATTCTCATTATTTCGCTTTCTCTCTCTCTCTCTTTCTCTCTCTCTCTCTCTCCAAAATATGTAATTCTGATACATATGTTCATCTCTCTCTCTCTCTCTCTCTCTCTCTCTCTATCTATCTATCTATCTATATATATATATATATATATATATATATATAAATGTAAAAGACAATAGGAAAACGCGTTTCGTCCAATGTCGACTTTTTCAAGGCAAACCGAAATGATTTTATTAAAACAAAGTAACTAATAATAACAAATCAAAATGTCCTTAGCAACTGGGAAAATTTAGAAAACGCTATTATATTCATATTGTCAAATGAAAATTACGTCAAGTACTGTCACGTGTGGAAATATTGTTTTTATTGTTGTGTTGACGGATTCAACCATTTTCTTTTGATTTCTTGATACAGTTGTGAACGTTTGCTTTGGACAGTAGTAATTCGGTTAGGAAAGGTGAAATAGGGAGAAGGCCTGGGCGTAGATTAATATTTGGATAATATTCAATGGCTGCACTCTCGAGGATTTTCCTTCTGGGCGAGTTATTTTCTTTTTTATGAGTGTAGTATTTTTAAAAATCAAAATTGTGGTTGAATTTATTTCTATGTATGACTAGTGGATTATTTAAGTTGTTTTTGGTTTTTTTTCTGTTTTTTTGCGATGTCTCTTTTGTTCTCATATATGCGTTTTGTTAAATTTCTGCTTTTTTCTCCAATATATTGGGAGGAACAGTTTTGGCAATTTATTTTAAAAATGCCTGCTTCAGAAATATTATTGCTATTGGTGTTTGAGGATCTGAGAATATCCATAATGGTTTTGGAAGTGTTTGTGACTATTTTAAGATTATTTAGATAGGATTATTTATTTTTCTACAGGTTAACTGTGTGATTTTTTGTAATAAAGCCGATGATGCTTGTTTCTTAGTTCGGCATCTTTCAGTCGTAAAGAAAGAAAAAAAGGCGTGATTTCATTTCTGTATTAAATTCGCCATTTTCTGCATAACTTGAAATTAGCCCACTCCGATCAGATTCTATTTACACCCTCCACACACACACATCCACACACACACACACACACACACATATATATATACCATATATATATATATATATATATATACTATATATATATACTATATATACATACTATATATATATACTATATATATACACTATATATATATACTATATATATATAAGTATATACTATATATATATATATATATATATATATATATATATACTGTGTACGATGGGTAAATTGTCACTATTTTATTTTTTTTATTCTGCGCATGCGCGTTGTTTATTTTTTATTTTGTCGATTGCATAGTTTTAGTATGTTCAGTTGGGCAGTGACTGTGAGAAAACGAGTACCATGACGCAAATAACCTCCGCCAGAAATTTGGAGACAGTATGCTGTACTGCTTGGCATTCGTGCCGGAAGCGCCAATACGATCATTTCAGAGTTTTGGTGGAGACAATCTGAGGACACTGCAGAGGATTTGGAAAGAGTTAGATAAGTCTAATAGCGATTACGAAGGAACGCCAACTCGGAAGAGTCACTCCTGATCGTACTGATAAGAAAAGAATTTCAGAATTTGTTGGTGAGGGCCTCAGACTCATCACGAAGTTCTACTTCAAGTACCTTGAGGTGGTAGTACTGCCCTGAAGGCGTCTGCTGAAAGGTCCTATGTCTGGCAACAGGACTCTGCACCATGCCACGCAAGCAGAAGAGCCCAATCATGGGTGACAGACAATTTCTGCGACAACATCACCCTTTACATCCAGCCACCTAACTCTCCAGACTGCAACCCTCTTGATTATTGAGCGAGAGATCAACAAAACTTGTAACACCAAAGATGAACTGAAAGAAAGGATTATGGCAGCGTTCATCAACTTAAACATGCCGAAGTCGTCAGGAGGCCGTGGTTGAAGCCAATAGTGATTTTATTGAATAAATTTACTCTTTTGTATTTCAAAATATTTTTGTGTATAATTTTTAAATAAAAATATCGGTTAAATTTTAAATAAATATATCTGTTAAAAAGTTATTTTCATTTGTGCGTAATTTAGACGACAATTTATCCATCGATACACACACACACACGCATATATAGATAGATAGATAGATAGATAGATAGATAGATAGATAGATAGATAGATATATGAATGATAGGATAAGGGACAAATAGTTTATAGATCTAATGTGCTTCATTTTTATTAAGGCTTCCTCAGAGAATGAAATATGGAGAAGAAAAAGAAAGAAAATTCTGATATGTTTCTTGTTTGTGCTGCTTGTTTCGCATTGGTTAAGCAGACCCCACGTGCATCTATCTTGTGTATGTGTATATCATAATGCTAGTTTGTTTATACGGGAATTCGAATGATAATGTACAAAGAATTACGATCTTTTCTCATTAGGATGGCATTAATAAAACCGGTGCCATGAACTGTTTTGTTTCTATGTATTACGAACGAATTTACCATTAGTGCAAGACTAAAGAAACTGGCTTACTTCCTGGACAAAAATGGATTCACACGTGTCTCGCGTGTAAAATATTCCCAAAAAGAAAATGGCGGTTTCACCAATCGTATATTTAAAGCAGATAGACCGCGGAGTCGGATAAGCTCTCTCGAAAATCACTTTTAATATATACAAATTTAAACTGCCACTCAATCTATAAAAAGGGCTCAAACAAGGCAATGGGGACAATTGCGACTCCCATAGAGAATGGGAGACACGTGTTATTGGATTGTTTCACCGAAGTTCATACCGTTACTCTGTTGGTAGAAGAAAACGAATTTCGGACATTTATTACAAGCCAAAAGAAACTGACTACAGATGCTTTAACGTCGCTGTCTCTCTTATGTTCATAGATGTAGGCTTTCAGATTACGATATGTTAAGCCAATATAATTGTTTCTACATTGTAGCCATTAATATAATAAATCCCGGTATCTGTTCATAAAGAAGGCATTCCTCTCAAAACCATCTTGTCAATGGCGGGTTCTGTCCAACATCAAATGGCTAAGTGAATGGCTGTTTCATATCAGCCTATTTCAGATTTATGTTCTTCTGTTTCTATGGCAGATTCGTTCCGGTTCTCTTATTTAATTTTAAGACGCTGAACTATGTTCAAACGTGACTCTTCAGGATACTTTACAGATATGTATGGATACCCTTTATAGTGGTCACCTGAGTTCCCCTATATTCCTGAGAATTTATTCTTGGAATTCATGCATTTTGTTACTGAGAGGGTGAAATTCAGTTTTAATGACATTATGTAGGTCCAGATTGACGGGGTTTCGTTGGGCAGTCCCCTGGAGGTCCCGCTTTAGTTAATATTATTATTGGTCATTATGAAAACCTTCTGTTTGAAAAATGTCACAAGAAGTTTATTATCGCTATGTTGATGATACTTTTTCTGTCTTCAGTTCCATTGAAGAGATTGAAGTGTTTTCCTGTAACTTAATTCTCTCCACCCGTCTCTTCGATTTATTAGGTAAAAAGAATATGATTCGTCTTTGTCCTTCTTGGATGTGCTTGTTGAGCGGAAGGACTTTTCTTTCATTACGTGTGTTTACTGTAAACCTACATTTACTGAACTATACACTAATACTTTTATTCCCAAATCCCGGAAGTTAAATTTAATTTCTACTTTGGCCGATCGTGCGCTGAAATGTTCTCCTTGTAAGCTTGATTGGGAAATGGAATGCATTCATAGTATTTTCCGGTACAATAGTTAGCCGAAAAATATAATATACGATTGAGCGAAGGGTCAAGAGTTTTAAGTCCCCAGCTATGTTTGGTCCCGGTTTGAAATCCAATGTATCTAAAACTGCCGTAGTTGGGGAGGAGCAGCCATATTCTGCCTAATAGAGTGTCTGCTTGTGTCAAGTTGTGTTTTCCTGCCGTCAGGACACGTGTTAGTTTTGTCCCCGCGTTTTCTTCGTGTGCTAAAGACGGTCTGCCCTATCTACAAAATAATTTGGTCGTGTATGAATTTACATGTCAATGCGATGCTGACTGCATAGGGCGAACCAATCAGCGCCTTTCACTCTTTTTCCTTCTTCTTTTTAATATGAAATTGTATTTTAATCGTAGTTCCTTGTCTCCTCCCTGTTTGTTTATTCGCCACGGTTATCGTTCCATTATGTTAATCGCCAACGATTCTTCTGGCGGGGCAATATAAGGAAAATATGCGCTTTTATTTGTTTAAAACTATAAGTTTTATGGTATCAGATGTTTATCTATTAGGTTGATGCAAAAAATAATGACGTAATAATTTCGTTTTTTGACGTATTTTTTAACGTCAAAAAACGACATTATTACGTAATTATTTTTGCACCAAACTAATATATATATATATATATATATATATATATATATATATATATATATATATATATACAGTGTAACCCGGATATAAGAGAGTTGACGGGACCGGAGAAGAAGTCTTTTATATCCCGGTTTCTCTTATATCCGGGTTTGGTCTATTTTGCTTAGGTAAGTATGGCTCTAATTTGGGACCAGATAAAATCTCTCTTATATCCGAGTTTCTCTTATATCCGGGTCTCTTATATCCGGGTTACACTCTATATGTAATATGTATATATATGTAACATATATATATATATATATATATATATATATATATATATATATATATATATGGACAGAGAGAGAGAGATAGAAAGAATTAATATGGAGAAACTTATCACTTAACTGAGTGGTTTTGGTCCACTCATGCCGACTTCGAAGTTTCGTGAGCATATTGCAGTAATGCTTTCACGTCTCAAAGATATTATCTTCTCTGGAATATTCTTTATTCAGTGGCATAATCACAAAGAGTCTTGTGTACTTGTCCATAGAAATCCTTCAAGTGTCAGAAGTCCTATTCCAGTGTCCTGTCTGGTTTTGTTTTTCTATCTTTGAAGTGGTCTACTACACGGGAAGTTGTTTTTGTTATATCTATACCCAAAGCTGGTTAACCATTTTTTTCTAATACGGTTAATGATGTCAGTCTTCAAATCTAGCAGTTTTCCTATGGTAGACATTTTGATTCTGTCTCTGATATTTTCCTAACCTAACATTTTTAAGAGTGAATGCCATTGCATGTCTACTTTTGTCAGCGTCCTGGTTCCACTGACATAAATTACTCTCGGGTTGATCAGTGAATAATATAGCCTGCTCTTTATGTTTTTACTCTTTTCTCTTTTCCTTCAATTTTCATAAATATATAGGTATGCCTTTCTCTTTCTGTTTGTAATTAATTAATATGTATATATATGCTTGTTGTATTTTCTAAGAGCGACGAGTACAAATATTCCTGTCTTGTCCAAGTTGATCAAGACTCAGAAAATTAATAAAACAATTATAAAATCGATTGTAGAGCAAAAGTATCAAACGGTAATATCAAATATACATAATGCATAATTTTCCATTACTTTCTATACATTTGTATAAGAATCACATGAAGCATAGCCCAAGGAAGGAAAAGACAATAGTATATAAATAGGTAGGTACTTATCTCATACACATACACATATATATGTGCGTGTGTGTATGTGTGTGTGTGTAATCATGTCATTCAAACAAGGTAATAAAGCCACTAAGATGAAAATCTTAAAGAATATGAGAAAAATATACTATTAAGGAGAGAGGACAATAAAGGGACAATAATTATGAAGACAGGCGATAACGATTGACATTGCATTTCAATTCTTGAAGATCAAAGCTGGTCGGAAAGCTTGAAGCCGGAAGAGAGTTCCACAAGCGAGAAGTGTGAGAAAAGAAACTGTTAACATAGAACTTACGGTTACAATGAGTCATTCTAACTGCAAAATGACATGAAATTTCCGCCAACCTCCTACTGCGTTTAAATTTATAAAACTAGCTCACATAAAGGAAAGGTCAGAAGAATAATTATCATGAAAGTAAATTGTATAGATAAAGGCACAGTAGGACAATTCCTTTAATTGCACACACACACACACACACACACACATATATATATATATATATATATATATATATATATATATATATATATATATATGGATGCGCACTGCTGATGTGTCCCAGGTAGGACAAAACGGCCGTCCAGTGCTTTCTGCATTCTGTGGATAATTATTCTGGGCTCGATGAATATCTATATGATTAGCCTAAATCTCCAAAATAATCACCTGTATATCCTTGCTAGACCCAGCTAATGCTCTGCAATGGTGCAGCTAAGGGTCAAAAAGCAGTCGCGGTTCTTGGGGCATTGTTCCATGTTTATCTGAATACTTGGATGAGTATCGCTGCGGAACTGAGTGAGTAGCGGCGCTATATCGAGTCTAGTTTGTGTCTTCTTCGTCACCGAGGACCGTTGGTACAGTTGGTATGACGTTTGTGTTGTATCGAAGGGGTTCGTGTACGAATCTCGGTAGTGGATACGCAATACTGATGAGTCCCCCAGATAGGACGAAACGGCCGTCCAGTGCTTTCTGCATTCTGTTGACGATTATTCTGGACTCGACGAATTACTATATGATTAACCAAAATACACAAAATAATCACTCATATATATATATATATATATATATATATATATATGTGTGTGTGTGTGTGTGTGTGTGTGTGTGTGTGTGTGTGTGTGTGTGTGCTAATGCATATGTTTATGTTGATAGGCTCATGTCTGTGTAGTCCTATAAGAATTTCCGCGTAGCCACTTAAAAGAAATATGGTATAAGAATGGGTTTTAAGCCAATGGTGGAGATAGTTAGGAAACCCTTTTGGGGTAACCCTGGCATCAACTCTTTCACTATTAGTGCAATCGGAGATATGCTGCTTAAGAGAAACCCCTTATTCTTACCCCATCAAGTGGATTTTGGTTTATTCCATTCTCAAAGACAAAATGCATAGATAGATAGATAGATAGATAGATAGATTGATTAATTAATTAATTAATTAATTAATGTTAAATGTGTTAAATCTAATAAGTTGTCTCGACTTCAGACCGCTCCGTTTAGAAGGCTCACTGGGATTTAAACAAAAACAAAGTTAATGTTATATTTAAACAAGTTTCCTTATTTTACTGCAGGTTTAACAGGATAGCAACTAACATAATCAACAAAAAGGGGAAATTCCTTACTACAAACAAAACACAGTAAGAAATAGCAAATTATTTTATGAGACACTTGTTTCTGTTTTTTATTCAATAACTTCTCAACATCAGGTGAAATATTTGTCGATGACAGGAGCAGAACATCATTCAAATGGTCATCACCCAACCTTGTTCTTAAATGACTTTTAGTAGATCTCATTTTCGTGAAAGGTTTTTCACTTTCAAATAAACATACCATTATTTTCACATTATTCAATCACCTTTTAGATTTTCCGCTGGGCAAAGCATATTTATTGTAGAATCAGCAATGGATTCAGACTTAAATTTTCATTAAAAACTTCGTTTCATTGTAAGTCGATCAATTCCAACTGATATTTTTCTGCTACTTGTTCTACATCCGTTTCAAAACAATTTAAATTGATTTCTATATTGCCAGAAAATAGCGAAACCGGAGGAAAACTCGCTTCTCAAATCCTGAGGAGCTCACAAAGATGTTTGATATTGTATCTCTTGTGTTTCTGGAGATTTGGAAAATCAGAGTAATTTTCTTTCTGAAGTTGTGATTCCTACAGTTGTAATTTGACCAAAATATCACAAATTTAAGCTTGTTCTTTTGTTGAAGCTCAAAATTCGAAGTGTTCTTGTCGGTCAATAAAAATGCAATCTGGATAATACACTCTGGATCGTAAAAGTAAGAATTGTCTTGGTCATTGTTCTCTCAATACATATTTCCTCAATTTTTTTCGCGGTTTAAACATCGAACATTTGAAAATATATACTCTGCTTCAATTTGTTTTAGAAATTCTTCAAACAGGCGATGATGCAATCCTGTTGACAGTATAAAATTCACTGATTTCACAAACGGTTTCAGGATGTCCTTAAAATTTAATGACTTTGCGCATAATGCATCCTGATGGGTAATTTAATGAATTTGATTAGTTTGTGATCAAATGCAAATGTGATCCTGGCGCAATGCAACAAACCCCTTTTTCTCTCCAAATATCGCTGGGGATCCGTCTTTTTGTTAATACAATAAGCTTTAATGGATCCAGATTCCTTTCGGTTATCCATTTCATCACGGTTTCAAAAATACCTGCTCCAGTGCTATAGTATCCTTCATGGGAATTGTACAAATTCTTCCAATATATCCAGTGCTGGTGTTAGCTCCCATCATAAACACTGCAAACTGACAAGTATCCTTCATGTGTGTTGTTTCATCAATAGAAATGGAATAATACTCCAGATTTTATAAAATCTTCGCCAAGCAACTTCTGACATTTACTGTCATTCTTCAATTCGCTTTGTTTCTGTTCCTGCCAATAAGCTGATCACAGAAAATAATTCCATTTTTTCTCGACAAACAATATCCATTACTTTCAACATGCATTCTTTCAAGAACTCTCCATAACTAAAAGTTTTCATCCATTCTACAATTAGTTTTGTCACCTCGTAACAAGCACCGAGTGTTTCTGTCATTTCTTTCAAGCTTTCTAGTGAAAAACGATTACTGTTTTTGTTAAATCTTTTCAAAACCGCACGACTTTGTCTTCTCGTGCCTTTCTAGCAAAATTGTTCTCTTGATTATGATGAGTTTCATAGTGTCGTTTAATATTTGAAATTTTCTTCACAGCAATGGTTTCTTGACAAATTAAACAAACCCGTTTTTCGAAGTGCTCAATGAAAAAAATAGCTAAGAGCCATTTCCCTTTTCTTAGTTTTTGTGGATTTGTTTTTGTTCAGATAAAAAATATTTCAGGAAAGGAAAGAAACAAAAAGAGCACTGTAATTTAGTTGAGTTGCGGTTAAATTGGAGAGACGTACAAAACTCCTTCGCGGGACGAATGTGGACCGGTAGCCGCGGGGGTGGAGGTGGCTATCGACTCCCGATCTAGACGAACAACATAGATAGACTTCAAAATACTACAATACCCTAATTACTTCATACTAACTTTTAAAAAAACTTTAAAATAAAACATGTGCACTAAATAAACATATAAAAGTCAAATACACATCAATGATAAACATGAAAAATCTGTTGAATATTCTAGATTTCTATATTTAAGCAGAAATCCATCAACTCGGATAATTGCTGATAATCTCAAACACCTCAGAATTGAAAGCGTCGCAAAAACATCTTCTGTCATAAAATACATAATTAATAAGTAAAATACATAATTAATAAGTAAATAAAAAAGGGTAATAAATATGATCCAAATGCTGATATATATGAAAGATAGATAGATAGATAGATAATATCAAAATCCGGAAGTGGAAAGGATAATCCAAGTAGGTCTTCTTAATATAAAATATTGAAAAGATTGATCCACGAAGAGAGCTCAGTGTATTGTGTATATATATATATATATATATATATATATATATATATATATATATAATGTAAAAGACTTATCACTAACCTGAGTGATGTTGGTTCAGTCGTGCCAAACTTCGAAGTTTCGTGAGCACCTTGCAGTAATGTTCTTTCACTCTTCATTTTTTTTTTTATGTATAGTTTGATGTAATTTGATATCTTTGTATGGATGTGTGATTTTTCACTTACTGTGTATCGTGTTATCACTTAAGTAGTGTAGAGTTATTTGTTGATTATTTGCTCTGATATATATATATATATATATATATATATATATATATATATGTATATATTTGTGACACATTTTTTGTAGTAATCCTATATATATATATATATATATATATATATATATATAGGATTGATACAAATAAAATGTGTCACTTAGCTGACTGACATTATATAATCTCATATAATAAATGTGATGGAATTGATATTGTTGAAAGAGAAGATTCAATCGTTTTTGACACAAAAGAGCGCTAATAATGTAGGACGCTTTGCATTCCTTAATGTTATTTCTCACAAATTCCTCACAAAATTCCTCCTAGGCTGGTTGCCAACCATGGCAAGAAAGCTACGTCTGTCCTGCTATTTAATCCATAACTGAGGGGAAAAGACATGGAATCATAGCTTCCCCTAGTCTATTTACAATTGAATGTAATGAATTCGACTGGAATTCAAACTTCCGGGGCCGCTATTCTTTACACCACCTGCGCATCCACATATACATATAATTTAAATCTTATTGAATATTAATGGAATATTTTAGCATCTAAAGCAGAACATGGCCGCGTGTAGATATAGGAAAAAGATACATTGTATTTGATCTAAATTTAGTTGGCTGACTTTTGTTTTTAAAAACATAGAAAAGGGGCAAAAAGCCAATGGAAAAGAATTTCTTTTATCAATATATGTTGCCTGACATAGAAGACAGCGATTTGCAACCAGACTTAATGACCGATAAAAAAAAACAAAAAAAAAGAACCATGATAATAATGTTTGAATCGCGGGGTTCGTCTAGTCTATGAGCGCGGAACAAATACAAACCACGACCTCCTCCGCATTGGTACTTTCACTAGTAGAACCATTATTGGTCTTGTAAGACTGGCAGGAATTATTAGGTTAATTGATGGCATCACAAAGATCACTATTTGTTTATCATCTTTCTTTCTATCTTTTTCTTCTCCTATTTGTTTCTTATTATATAGATCTCTTCTTTCCTTTCAGCCAGATTTTATTTATACAATGAACGAAATATATTTATATAGCAATGCGCTGTATATGATTCTGTGTATGTAACATGAAACTACCTTTCAGTTTCAAACAGACGAAAGGCGACGACTGTTAAAATCCAACCGCGGAATTCCAGCGCCCCAACCGTTTATTAAATTTCCAGGATATTTCCTCTCACTTTTTAATTTCGGTTACGAGCATTCCAGAACAAATTTAAATAACTGAAATTTTTAAAAAAGAAGTAAAGATTATATTTAAAGATTACAAGATATTCCAACTATCCCTTCTATTGCACCCCACCCGTTTATTTGAAATTCAAGTATTTATATGAACGGCATATGTAAGTAGCTGTAGTCCTTGTCTACGTAGGGCAACAAGTGAAAACTTGAATCGCAGTTGATTAGAATGACATTCGAAGGATTCCTTAGTACTATGATGATTAGCTAGTTAGACGCTAACTCAAGTTACCCGAACCTGCTGAATATCTTCTTCACATCAAACAATCGAGGAGATTTCTGTACATGATTAATTTTAACGTAGTTCGGACCTTGAATTGTCTCTTTAGTTAGTCCTTTCGCTTTACCTTTTCATTGCCTTCAGTTTACCTTGAGAGTTTGTCATCAATACGGCAATATTCGCGTATCTTATGTTGTTAACATTATCCGGATCAAAAATAAATGCAAATAGAGCTTCTAGTTTTCTTAGGATAGTCTCCCTTGATAGGATTAAATCAATCCAAATAGCGCTTCTAGTTTTCTTGGAATAGTCTCCCTTGATAAGATTAAATAAATCCCGATATTGCTTCTAGTTTTCTTGGGATAGTCTCCCTTGATAGGATTAAATAAATCTCGATAGCGCTTCTAGTTTTCTTGGGATAGTTTCCCTTGATAGAATAAAATATATCCTGTGAGTAAACGCATCTTTGTCTTAATCTTCTTTCTATCTTTGTGTGACCACTAAACTCGTTTTCTATCCGCATGCAGGCTATTTGTTCCCAGTAAATTTTATGACTTATTCTACTATATTTCCCATCAAAATAAAGTCTACTTAACAGTTGCTGTAGGTCTTTCTGCTGTACTTCATTAAATAACTTTGTGTAATCTATGAAACACAGCTATAGATTTTTTGTGTAATTATAATGTTCGTCCTGATAACATTCTAATCATCAAGGTATCATTGAATAAATCCACAACGTTCTTGTCCGATTTCACGTCTAATTCTACTACAAGCTCAAATCATTAGAATCTTGATTATATGTTTAAATATGCTGCTTGGGTTTCTCATTCATTTTTACCTGGCTTCTTTAGCAAAAATATGAAGATAGATATACTAAGAACTTCCAATATTTCTCTGTTGTCGTATAATTAATTTACTAATTCAGTAATCTTATCGATCTCCAAATTGTTTAAGATCTTTATTATAATCTTATCTGGTACTGCTTCTTTGTTTCTGTTCATCTTGGCCAAAGCCGATCTTACCTCAGATTTTAATACTACAGATATTTTTCATGTTTTTAGATATTTTATGTTTTCTCGTCTACGCTGTCATGGAAGAACTCTCCAAAGTGTTCATTCGATTTTTGTAGTATCTTTTATTTTTTATTATGAGTGTTCTCTTTTTAAACTTTATGCATCTTGTCGAAAGGCATGTTTCCTGCCCTGCTATTTCTTTTTATTTATTTATGCACGCCAGCTATGTATATTTTCTGCAGTGTTTCTAATTCGGCATAGTTTTCGTTGAGTCAATTATCTTTTGCTTGCTTGCATTGAATTCTAATGCTTTTGCTGAACGTCTTATATTCTTTGCTATTCCTTGATCTGTTTTAACTTTTTCATTTAGTTCAAGACATTAATCTGTCGTCTACTTGGGGGTCTTTTTGGCGGGGGATCCTGTTTCTCTTCCCTTTTTATGACACTTTTTTAGGCTAACTCAAATTGAGATAATTTTCAATTTTTATTATAGGTTTATATTCTTACATAAATAAATCTTATATAATTATGTTATATAAATAAAGTATTTTCATTATTAAACCAGTGCCAGATGTTTGAACTCTTAGTGAGCATTTATGCCAGTGGCAATATCGACCCATTAGTGCCCGTGTCATTAGCGAACTCTTGTTTCTATTATAAACAACAAAATATTTGATCAACTCAAAAGGAATAACCTCCTGAGCGACAAAATATTATTGACTTCGCTTGTAACTTCCAAGTCAATTTAGTATTGTTCATCCTCACCATTTGAATCTGTGTTTCCTTCTCCTCCTCCTCTCCTCCTCCTCCCTACCACGATGAATGGTAGCACTCTTAATGAAGCTAGATGTTTTGAAACTCAAATTTTACCCCAGACCTAAAAGGGAAAGCATAAATCCGATCAATTGTTAAAGATGCTAGAAAAATGTTTGCGTTATTCTTGCGCCATCCGACGCCTTCTGCCACGTTTCATCCTTACATGAGTTCGATAAATCCAAACCTGAATCATTGCTGTGTGACGTCGTCCCCTGGTCGTAGCGCCATCTGTGTCTTTGTATCCCAGTCTACCACGGCACCAACGGTGACGTCCTACTTTGATTCCCAGTCTGCCTACCCACGTTGTGATTTGATCTAGGCAGAGGAAATCAATGAGTCATTGGAGCCGTACTGCAAACCGAGTCTAACGGGGGTGATACTACAAAAATACGCATAAAAGGCAACAAAATGAAAACTCAAAAGTTCGAAGTATCAAAGAAAAAGGTAACAAACTTTATGTCTAGTTGTTCGATACATAGGACTGCATCTATCTCCCGACCCATTCTATGGATTGTGGCACGTCGTTTTCCGCTAGGCAAGTTTTAACACTTCAAGTCGTCTGCTTTTTAAGAAATTGGCGTTTCGGTGGGTCTTTGGACGAAAGTCAAAAGAAAAACTTATTTCGTTGATCTGGATCTAAGTCGCTCTTCAAAATAATTGTTCTTGGTTTGAAGATGTGGTCTGGAAAATGTGCGGGAATCTGTCAGCTATATGCGAGGCTTGCCTTAACCGAAGACTGCTGGAACTCGACTCTCTCAAAATGCTCGTTGTGGCTTCGTTTATATGGGCGCCGACCAAAACCGGGGTGGGTTTGCCGGCGCTGGGGGGTTCCTCGATAATTCTAAATACATATCCACCTCTCTGGTTAGGAATTTCCACCTTTTTCCATTTTTGGGAACCTTTCCTCACTCCCACCTTCTCATCATACCTCAGAGGGGCGTGAACTGCCCTCCCCACATCTTCGCGGCAACCTCTCTTACTCATCCTCCAGATGGGCGGCAACAGCCTCCCTCGTGCATCACGTGATCACCACTCGACCAATGATGTCTCAGCCGGGCGTGGACGAATCTGCGGCTTGTTTCAGAAAAAAAAATATCTTGCTTAAAAAAAATTATCTCTTTCTTCTTTCCTTTTTCTTCCCCTTAATGGTTTATCATTTCTCCAGCCGCGAACGGGACAATATGACAATGGCGGTCATAACTCTTGTTCCACACGTGGTTTACTTCAAGTATTTTATCGCTAATTATCAGTTTGTGTGGTCCTCCCGACATGGTCTCAAAAAAAAAAAGACATCTCCAAAGCCCCAGTCGGTCTGTCGCCTCGAAGAAAGAAAAAAAAAACATTTATTTTCTTTCGGCACAATTCCTGATAACAAAATTTTATTATCGCAGGCCAAGGATGCTCGTGGGTGTTTTTTTTTAATTTTTCATATCTGTCTAAGCCTTTTAGTTGTCATTTAACGAAATAACATTTTCATTTGAATTTTTCTTTCTCTTTCTCTGGCCAGCCGGCCTGTAGCCGACAATAAGATGTCTTCCGTACCAATAGTTTGTTTTCATATCTTTAGATAACACAGCCGATGCCAAAACATATCTGATTCTTTCCTTCCTTCGCCTTCTTTCTACTCAGAATTTCCCTGTCATTGTAATGACACTCCTTCACCATTTGTTACTTATCAAAATATCCTTTTATCCATTGTCTCTTAGCTGTGTGTGTGTTCTTGTTTAACACTCACGATTCGGTTCTTAGCCTCTCTTTTTCTTCTTTTCTTTCTTTTCCCTTTCTGCCTCGTTAAATGGTGCCACACTGTCATATTCTGGACTGAAGTTGCCTAATCCTCACTTACCTGCCTTGTGAGAGTTCAAAATCGACTACGCTGTCTTGCGAGGGAAAACATTATCCACACTGCAGACTCTTTCCCCAGAGACACACTTTTGCTAGCCTATCGCTATTCTATCACAGTGACAAATGTGAACGTGAGAGAGAAAGAGAGAGAGCGAGAAAGAGAAAAGAACGGAGATTTTAGGTTGGGGTGGTGAAGCGTTCTCAGTTCCCTACCCGCTTCTCAAATATTGATTAGAGTCGGGAATATTATGATATATATATATATATATATATATATATATATATATATATATATATATATATATATATATATATATATACTTGGATTGATGTGAGTTTGTGACCCTGGGTATCACGCTTTTGCGATCGTCAGACAAACTGATTAATTTTAAAATTTTGGATTTATATAGCAAGAGCGTGAAACCCACGGTTATAAACTCACCCCAATCCAACTCAATATGTTAGCTCTATCATTGATATTGAGCGCTTTCCAATAAGTACCGCGCATATATAATATATAAATAATATATAAATAATATATATAATAAATTGCATATATATATATATATATATATATATATATATATATATATATATATATATATATATATAGGGAAAAGTTTATACTTGTTCCAAGGACAGAAAGATGTATAATTTAAAACAAGGGTATCTTGGAGTTGGCGTTAAACCTTCGGAGATTGAATACCTTACTGGTCGTTCGAAATCGAAGACCAATTCCAATGTTGCAATTATGAAACGCGTATGAGAGAGCCACAGCAAAGTAAATAGAGAATAAAGTAGGCACGAGAATGTCTCCCTGCTTAATGCCCATTGTCAATGGCTATTTCATCTGACAATTCCCCATTAACCGTAACACGCGCTTTAATATTTAACCCATGCATCACTGAAAATGGATTTGAGGAAAGCTATTACCACGAGCTTGTATGACAACACTACAAGCTGGAAATACGAGAGATGTGGTCGTATCCTACTGTCAAAAGCTGGGTATGTTAATCATCTGAAATCACATGAGAGACGACATCACTCTGTGTTACCTCCACGTCCTGGTGATACTGCATGTGTGATCTGCAGAGAGATATGTGAATCGATATTTGGATTGAAGAGGCATATGGTGGTACGCAAGGATGACCTACCATAGCAACATCCGCTTAACCCTGTGAAGATTCTGGAGCACATCATCACCATCACTGAGACCAAAATTAATGAGAAATGAGATCCAGGCTCACCAGAAATACAGAAAATGAACAATGAAACATTAAATGAAGATAAGTAAAATCTATTCCTTGAAAAATTGTTTCCTTTAATTTGACTGAAGAAGGTCACGAGACCGGAAACACGTATAACAAACATATGAAAAATAAAATATAATATATACACTAGAACAAATCCACATTATAACCAAAAACGTTTGCGGCTTCTTTTTTAATATATATATATATATATATATATATATATATATATATATATATATATATATATATATATGAATGTATATGTATTTAAGGGTGTGTATGTGTATATGAGTATGTCTATATATATGTATATATATATATAGATGATTAAATGGTTAGATAAATTTTTTGATATATAGATTTGTATATAAATATATGAACTGTATATGTATGTATATGTGTATATATATATGTATATATATATAGATGTATATGTGTGTGTGTGTATGTATATATGTATATATATATGTATGCGTGTGTGTGTGTATGTATATATGTGCATACGTGCATGAATTGATTTTAAATGAAATATTGGGTCTTTCTAATGACATTTTAAATTTACTATTCTTAATTTGTAATATCCTTCTCTTGTAATATTGTATAATTTAAATTTTGTCATCTTCTGAAGGGAGTTTCATTTCTAAATTGATAATTTAAATTTGAATATAGCATTCTTTGACTATTAATAATAGTAATAATATTAGCTAAATTCCTTTAAAATGAGACACTTCCGAAATCACCTAAAATTAAATTTTAACTATGGAATCAAACTAAAATCTATATATATTTCAAATATTAAAATATACATAAAGATTGTAAAATGTATATATAGTTTATGTACGAGGATAAATGAATTTTTGTGTAAATTATCTCATGTGTTTCTATGTGTTTTTTGGACTTGTTAATGATCGTATGTATGTAGGGATTCACATGAATACATTTGTGAGACATATATGAATAAATGAAAATTAATATTACCCTCAAATTCTATTAAATAATGAAACCTAATCTTTAATTTAGTTTACCAATATAATAAATAAAAATTACATTCATAAATTTATTTTAAATATTAAAATAGATGTTATTGTTACTGTTTTTTCTTTATATATTGTGGAAATACAATTAGTCGGGTGAATAAACTATTAAAATTTGAAATATTTCTTTATGTCCTAGATAAATATGTTTATTACAATAATAGTTATATTTAGTCCCGAAACTATTTACTTAAAAAATTAAAGATTTAAGTTAATAACAAAAATTTTTTCAGACATCGAATTTTCTATCAAACATTGTAAACTATCTTTTACATAATTTTGTTAAAACAAAATTATAACAACTCCATCACTTTCCCCCACTATCTCTCTTTTTACCATAAGACTCACTTGTATACATTTTCTACATTTCATTTCCGTTTTTTAACCATCTAAATAGGTCAAGGTTCTGTCACTCCTCCTACTCCAATATAAA
>OZ010579.1:129741595-129761595 GCA_963932145.1 Acanthosepion lycidas | reverse complement strand
CTAAAGCAATAATCAGAGGCTTTTAAGTGCTGGCAAGTATTAGGTTGGTGCAAAAATAATGACGTAATAATGTCGTTTTTTGACGTATTTTTAACGTCAAAAAACGACATTATTACGTCATTATTTTTGCACGAACCTAATACATACATGTCTGAGTTACGTCCCTTGCTCAAATATTTTGAAGATATATTCACTTGTTGCAAGCTACAAATTACAACACAAACAGTAAGAATCTGATATGTCCATTTTCAACCCTGACAGGCACCAATTGATTTGCATGTTGTTGTTTTTCCATTTATTAATAATAACAAAACCTACTCTACATTCCACTGACCAATCCCCTTTCTTTATTATTTACATTTTTTAACTGCCGTAAAATAGTATTAATGAAATTGTCTTAAATAAGATTGATTGATTTAAAAATGTTGCTATTCGTTTGTTTCAATATATGATATTGAAGCACAAACGGTATTGTTTGTTTTAAAGATGTTTGCATTTTTATTGAAATAAATTCCATAAAGGTAAAACAAAAAATTCATTACTAAAATTATTTGTTTTCATAAACAAAACGTAAAAATACATTTGATTGATGTGTTCACGTACTTGTTTATTGCTGACTCTGTCTCTCAGTGGTTTGATACCAAAGATTGGCCGCAGATTTGATTAATGATATTTATCAAAACCCTTGATGTTACGATGATATAGACAATATGATTCACCTCCAATATAATCTACTGGAACCCCTTTAAATATTTACTTTCCTTCGATTTGCCAGAAGTGAAAAATACTGATTTTTTATCATTTTCGAAATGGAAGTCCTATTTATAATATAAATACAATGTCAAATAGATCCCTGACTTTATAAAGAGTTATCTTTCCGTTAGCCTTTATTTACAAATATCAAGTTTGCGTTTGGGCTTACGTCACTAAAAACAATGGCGAATTAGAGAAAGGGACAGTTTCAATAGCGTACAGTATTCTTTATGAAGCCAGAGATTGATTTGACTTTGTATTCATATCATAAACAGGACATCCTTCTAAATTGATAAAGCCAAATAAATATTTATGAGGATTAGGTGTTGTTATTATTTTTGCTATTTATATTCGGACTATTGTTCTCAATTTTGCCGTCCTGGGTAAGACGATAAACTACGTCCAACAGCAAGGCCTCTGATCAGGAGGCTTTGAGGAACGTGGAACCACCTCTTAATTGCCGGTGTTCTCAGGTCCACTCTGACACGGGGCGGTAGTACCTGTTAGGGTCCCAGCTATGAGCAAATAGTTAACTCCTAGATTGGGGTCAAAATACTATGAAAGTTTAAAAATAGGTTTTAATACCAGAAAATGTTTGTAAAAAAATTATTACCTGAAATAATTTTTTGAAGAAAAAAAAAAAACTTACCAGCAATATATTTGGAAAAAATATTACCAGAAATAGATTTTTGACAAAACAAATTATTACCTGGAAAAAAGTTATTGGCATTAAGTAAACCCATTAAGGTTGATATGCCGTAAAACAAACTAAACCTCATTTTTGTTGTTTTTATTACATTTCAGCCGCTGTGTCCACCGGCCTTCTTCATGTCGATCTGGATAACCTACAGGAGATTCCGAACTTAACCCTTTATTTCGTATCTAAGGATATCGTTTTAGTTTTTCTTTATAATTGCATTTGTACGTAAACTAAATTTTCCTCACTCATTTCATTAGTGTAAAAAACAGTAAAGAAAATAGGAACGAAGATTTGTTTCACTGCAAGCGAAATCTACTTTCAAAAGATGTTAATTAAAAATAAAAATAAAATAATCAATACAGTTGAACCAATATCGGAAGCAATGTTGGAATACAGGTGTGCTGAAAATTTCTCGGCCTGACTCACTTCACAAATTTTGCCCTTAATTCTGTCATTTTAGCTGGAATTGTCTTCTTTTATTATTTACACTATTTATATTCGGACTATTGTCTATATCTTTGTTGCTTCAGCCGTTTTTCTCTCCGACCTTCCTCAGGTATATATCGATATGATTAACCTACAGGGAGAGTTCCGAACTGAACCCTTTATTTAATCTACAGGGGTAGACTGTTCTCGTTCCACTGCTCATGTCTAGGGATATCTCGTCTAGTTCTGATTTTATTTAACACTGTTCAGTTATTGCTCGTCCGTTTTCACTGAGTGTAAGTACACAATCAATTTTTTTCGATTCTGAAAAATCTTGTGGATAGAAATTAATTTATAAAGGAAAAAAGGCAATAGGTAAACTGTGTAGTTTTAGCCGACCTGTTTCGTCCAATGTAGAATTTTTAAGGCAAAAGACGAAATAAATATTATTTTTCACACATAATTGCCATGATTTAAATAACATGATCCAATAGAGAAATAAATAAATTTTCACCAATAACACTCGTTTATTTACTGCTGACACCCTTTAGTTGCTAACGAAATTTTGTTTGCTGTTTATAGATACTATTTTTTCAATAAATTCAATTCGTTTTTTGACTTGAAAAGTCCACATTGAACGAAATGCTAGTTTTCCTAATACCTTTTTTCATTTACACATATTGTCATTTTCTACAGGTGAATTAAGATTTTGACATCAAGAAATGAATGCTAAACGACAAATATTATTTCGTTTTGCTTTATTTTTGCTTTTACAACCGGACCACTTCATGTAAATAGTTCCCATTAGCTCTAATGCGTTTATTTTAAATATTTACTGAGTTTAATAAAATTTATTGGAAAAGATTTATACTCAAAGAAGATCTTAGCAAACTCCCTTAAGAGATTTTTCAGTTGTTCATTTGAAGAAATGTTCTTATGGTTTTTCAGTTGTTCATTTGAAGAAAGGTTCTCACGGTTTTTCAGCTCCTCATTTGGAGATAGGTCCTTATGGCTTTTCAGCTATTCATTTGAAGAAAGGTCGTCACGGTTTTTCAGCTGTTCATTTGAAGAAATGTCCTTACGGTTTTTCATTTGAAGAAAGGTCCTTACGGTTTTTCAGATGTTTATTTCAAGATAGGTCCTTACGGTTTTTCAGCTCTTCATTTGAAGATAGGTCATTATGATTTTTCAGCTGTTCATTTGAAGAAAGGTCCTTAAGGTTTTTCAGCTGTTAATTTGAAGAAAGGTCCTTACGGTTTTTCAGTTGTTCATTTGAAAAAAGGTCCTTACGGTTTTTCAGATGTTCATTTGAAGATAGGTCTTTAAGTTTTTTCAGCTGTTCATTTGAAGAAAGATCTTTACGGTTTTTCAGTTGTTCATTTGAAAAAAGGTATTCACGGTTTATGAGCTGTTCATTTGGAGATAGGGCCTTACGGTTTTTCAGCTGTTCATTTGAAGAAAGGTCCTTACTGTTTTTCTGAATCGCCACTAATAATGCACTTGTTCGTCGGCATCATTATCAAGTAAAACTGTTGAAGTGTTTTTTTTCTAGGATAGGCAGCGGTTAAATGAAACCACGGGAAACAAAATTGTAGTTAAGAAGGAATCATTAATACGAACAGTATGCTTAATGCATCGAGCCTCCCATAAACTGGATTTTCGATTCTTAAATTCCCAGGAAGGAAAAATAGACATGCACACCTCGATTCAGGTTTGTTTACACCTTTTGGCATTGTCGATAAGTGGACTTTCTAATCTATATCCGAAATGCGAGAAAAACCGGCTCAATAGCAGCTGCTGGGTTCGGCTAAAACCGGATATGCGAACTGTTTTTTATGTTTTATTACTTAAAATGAGTCCCTCTTAAAATGCGTCTGTCTTTCGTATAATTTCTACAATATTTCTGCTGGTGGCTTTGCTTAAAAGACTTGAAGTAAATTTATTAATAGATAGATAGATAGATAGATAGATAGATAGATAGATAGATAGATAGATAGATAGATAGATCGGAAGAGACTGAGATCTTATTTAATCATTTCATCCCAAGAAAGGCAATAAAGCCACTAAGACAGAAGGAGTTACTGAGAAAGAAAGGATCTGAGAAAAATATTATTAAGGAGAGAGGATAATAAAAGAATATAATTCGAGGGGATGGACATTTCAATTTTTAAGATAAAGAGTTGACTGAAACACAAGAAGCTAAAAAAAAGTTTCACAGGCAAGAAGTGCGAGAGAAGGAACTGTTATCACAGAACTTACTGTTACATCTAGCCATTTCAATTTTAAAATGATGAGACCTAGCTGTCAATCTAGTACTGCGCTTAAATTCGTAAAGTTGACGTACCAAAGAGGAAAGCTCATCAAAACAGCTAGCATGAAAATATGTATAGAAAAGACACTGTGGAGATACGCTACGGCGTTCGGAAAGTGACTGAAGACGCAATGACAGATCAGGACCGATAACATTGCAGATTCTTTTTTGAAATTTGTCAAGAATCTCTAGATACATAGCAAAATCACCAGGACGAATGTGACAGCGATATTCAAGGCATCAACGAATAACAGACTTAAACAGACGGTGTAAGATTGATTGTGGCGAGGAAACATGTCTGGAACGACTCAATGGACCAACATTCATCGCAGCAGACATAACAATTGATTCAGTATAATCTTTCCACTTCATGCTGATGGAAAGTGTTAAGCCGAGAAGACGGAATCAGTCATTCTCCAATAGATAGATAGATAGAGTGAGAGAGAGAGATAGAGAGAGAGAGACAAACGGACTGAACAGCTTTAGATAGATAGATAGATAGATAGATAGATAGATAGATAGATAGATAGATAGATATGAACAGAATTAGATAGATAGATAGATAGATAGATAGATAGATATGAACAGAATTAGATAGATAGATAGATAGATAGATAGATAGATAGATAGATAGATAGATAGATAGATAGATAGATAGATAGATGAATGACACTATTATGAGCATCCATCCATGTTGATTGTACTTCTTTCATCTACTCCTACCAGAAAATATACCATTAAAAATTCCCATACCTGGAGTTGCTTATTTTATTAGTATTTCTTTTTACAAATGATATACAATTTTCTTGAGAATTGGCCTTTTCGCTTCCAGCTTTTCTTTTCTTTTTATTCACGGAGATTCTTAATGTTTTTGGCTACAAATCGAATTCCTTGCCAAAATGTTATTCTGTTTCTTTGATTTTTTTTCTTCCTTTCTTTCGTCGTTTGCCTTCCCAAATAGACATTGCCAAATGCAAATCATAAACTTTTAGTCGTCTACAACAATACATTTATTATTTTTGTCTAATCGAATGTAATATATACAAAAAGGAAATAATATAAAAAAAAACGCTTAACGAATATTTTAGAAAGCTTTAAATAAAATAATGCTAAATATCTTGCTTACGGTCTGGTTATCGGCATAATGATGACCAAAAAGGGAGCCATGGAATTTTTGCTTTCCGAATTTAAGAAATTATATTTTTATGCCATCCCATCCAACCTCTCAATATTCTTCTTCCGCTTGGCCATTTAATGTCGTTTTCGACCTTCCCGCGTCTGTTTTTTTTTTTTTTTTTTTTTTAATTCTTGGCTTCTACTCCATTTTCCTTTGATGCAGACACCGACTTCTTGTCGTCGATATAAAATTGGTTCCTTATTGATTTCGTTCTTACCAGCAAAGAAACTGGTGTTTGGCGTAAAGCCAGCCACTTAGTGATAAAGGAAGATTTTACCGAAAATGCACGCTAAACACAAGTGACTTCAACGAAGCGCAAAAGCAGATAGAAAATTTCGAAATTATCATTATTATTATTTTAATAATAATAGTAGTAGTACCAGTAATATACTTCTTCATTTTTTTCTTTTTCTTCTTTCTTTTCTTTTTCTTCTTCTTCCACTTCTTCTTTTCTTCTTATATTTATTCGTCTTTTATTTCCTCCTTTTTCTTTTTCGTACCTTAAAACTATATTTTCTTCCTCTCTTTCTTCGACCTCTTTTTCTTTTCGACTTCTTCTTCTTCATACCATAAAACTATATTTTCTTCCTCTCCTTCGACCTCCTCATCTTGTCAACTTCTTCCTCCTCTTCGTCTTCTTTTTCTTTTTCATTTTCGTACCTTAGGACTATATTTTCTTCTTCTTCTTCTTCTTCTTCTTCTTCTTCTTCTTCTTCTTCTTCTTCTTCTTTTCTTCATTATGGTCACTTGTCCGAGCTTTGGTCGTCTGGCTATTCGTAATTCTTCCTATCGTTTACATTATTTCATTAGGAATCAGAAACAAAAAAAAAAGTTCTCTCTGGTTTTCGTTCTGCTTGAGTGCCATTTTATTTGCCTTTTTCAAAACATTGTCATTTCCCTTACTTTACTGGCTGCTCGTTCCAAATGCGGATAGATTTCAAAATGGATCACACCCGATCCCCTCCCCGCAACACAAAGACATCACTCTACCTATCATAAGTTGTAGGCATCTATTCAACTATCAATACCTATTGTTTGTTCCCAAACTAGCAAGCTGACCCAATAAATACCAAATGTCGACATTTTGGTTCCAAGCAATTTAATCCATTCTTATTCCTTTTTGTCCATTCCTTCCGATTTTTTCTTTACGTTTTTACTTTGCATGTATAATTCCATTTTCTTCATTTAATTCAATCGCTTCATCTATCTATCTATCTATCTATCTATCTATCTATCTATCTATCTATCTATCTATCTCATCATGTTCACCTCTATTTATCTCAATCCGTACATATCTATCTCTCTATCTATATGGATTATATATATTATATATATTTCACTCCGGACGAGCACTCTTAACAGAAAGCGCGAATTTGTAAACAATGACTACTATTAATAATACTGCCTTCCTTTCAACCGGACACTGATAGATAAGAGGTAAAATCTCCGACTGATACCAAATCGGATGTCTAGCCACACTGATGAGCTGTGATATAGCGAAATAGTCTGGCCATAGATGACTATATATATATATATATATATATATATATATATATATATATATATATATATATATATATATTAATATATATGAAAAATTTCTCAGAGTTTACCAGTAGAAAAAGACAATATTTATAAATGAAAAAGACAATAGGAAAACTGTAATAGTTGCCGACGCCTTTCGTCCAATGTGGAAACGCGTCGGCAACTATTACACTTTTCTTAGTCTTTTACATATATATATATATATATATATATATATATATATATATATATATATATATATATATATATCCCTTTCACTTTATTTATTTCAGTCTGTTCCAATCAATGATTTTCTGTTTGTATATTTTATTTCTATTTATCTAATTCTGTTTTTCGCTATTTCTCACTTTCTTACTCGAACAAACATATTTACACACATATTTGTATACTTTTTGCGTATATTTGTATGTAACTGTGAGTGTGTGTGTTGGGTGATTTTTGTCATCTAAGTCTCTTCTTATCTAAGTCTGTGTTTATCTCCTTTTCTACTCTTACTGTTCGTATATATATATATATATATATATATATATATATATATTTCCCATTTTTCCTCTCAATTCGTTGTTGGAAGTTTTACCTGATGATCCTGAATCCTTAAAAAAGGATTTAGGTGAAATAAATTATCGTAATGGTACATTAAAGTGGTTTGTTTTTCATTACATATTAGCTCTGTCCTCACATTGAGCTCTCAGGATTTCATCCTCTTTGGATTTACCAATTCGGTTTACCAAGTTCCTTATAACTTATATATATATATATATATATATATATATATATATATATATATATATATATATATATATATAAACAGTCTGTTTCTTGCTTGAATGCAATTTTCAGGCTTTTATATTTACATACGCCCTATCTCTGATATTGAGCACTTTTATCCGTAAATATAGTGTAACTTAAAAACTATATTATATATATAGTGTACACTACAGTGAGAGCCTTTCCTACTAAAACATTGCTCGAGGCGAAATAACTGTGCTAATATATTACTACTACTAATATATATATATATATATATATATATATATATATATATATATATATATAAAGGAAATAACTGAAACTGAAATATCCAGAGGCACGAAACGTGGAAGTAGAACAATCTAGATTGTTCTACTTCCACGTTTCGTGCCTCTGGATATTTCAGTTTTCAGTTATTTCCTTTTTTATTTCCCAACTCTCCAAGGTGTTTTTATTCAGCTCTGCTGTGGTCAGGTATTGAACTCAAACATCTTTGTGTCAAGTCACTAAATAACTCGCTGGGTTATGTGCCCTTTTATATCACCTGAAGAATTCCGGAGCATATAACGTCCGAAACGTTGTGAATATGACAATAAAGACGAGGACAATAGTCCGAACAATGTAAATAGTGCAAATAAAACATTAATGTTCGTAAATACAGATTAGCCTAGTGATGAAAAAAGGGTTTATTTTACTTTAACCTCCATCTTACCAATGTTTTCAATTAAGTTGTGAACATAAATGCCCTTGATACAACATTATACAGTGAAATTTTCAGATCAAAATGCAAAATAACAATGCGTTAAGGACTTATTGATAGAGTCTCATATATGTCTAATTTGAATATTCCGTCAGTATGAATTATTTTTATTTGCACGGTCAACAATTCTCATTCACTTAAAACCAAATAATGAACTACTAACTCTTTGAAATCTAACGCAGTAAACGACATTAAAACCAGCAACCCTGATGTTTACCAAACTGATTATGCGTTTTATAAATTTTATTTACTGTCCACCATCTGCTGCCCACTTAAGTTGCCTCTGACCGACATAAAGGTCACTCGGACAAGTAGAATTCCTTCTGTTGACGCACAGTGAATCCAGTGATAAGGACACACGTCCTCATACTTGGCACTTACCTCTTTGTAAAAGGCTCATCAAAGCTCATTGACGCTCACCGACAATAATAATAATAGACGGCTTGATCCTAGTTTATGATGACATTTTTTCAAAATTAGATACCGGATCGTTCAAACTGAAACAAGGCTCAAAGAACGTTCGATACTGAAAAGTTTTGATACGGAGTTCATAATTAACTCTGTTCTCTGTTTGCCAGTTACGAAAAACTCGCAACATTTTCAATATCCTATGTCTCTCCAAGACATGGCGATCATGACTTTCTATCCTTTGTAACTTTTAGTAAGATGTGTCTTTTCAATATCATCTCCATTCGTTTTTCTATCAATCCATTTGCGCAAAGCTTTTTTTTAGGTAGGTTACTCGCAGTTTCTCTCTGTCTCGTTTGCGTTCAATATGTTCTGTGAGGGTCAAGTCCTCTTACCTCATTATGTATCTGAGAAATTTCAACTCAAAATTTCGACGCTTCTCGTGCACACAGGCCGTCCTCGGCGTGTGGCGGCCGTCTGTAGCGTAGCGGCGGTAAGCGGTCTTTCTGATACTAAGTGTAAGCGTCGTTTTTGTTTCCATTTTTCTTAAAACTTCGTCTTTACTAAGATATTTCATACATAATATTTCATACATAATATTCCAATCATCCTTCTGTAAAACAGCATTATTGTTGCTTCAGGTTTTTTCTTCCATCTACGAGGTGACTGCTCGGCATTCCCTACTATATAGGTTTGGTTTGGTTTGGTTTGTTTTACGGTATATCGAACTTAATGCCGACAATTTTTTTCCGGTATTATTTTTTGTCAAAAATCTATTTCTGGTAATATTTTTTTCCTCAAAAATGTATTGTTGGTAATATTATTTTAAAAAATGTATTGCTGGAAATAGTTTTTTTCCTTCAAAAATTTATTTCTGGTAATAATTTTTTTACAAAGTATTTCTGGTATTAAAACCTATTTTTAGACTTTCATAGTATTTTAATCCCAGTCTGGGGGTTAACTATTTGCCCATAGATGGGAACCTAACAGGTGCTATCACCCCGGGTCAGGGTGGACCTGAGAACACCAACAATTAAGAGGTGATTTCACGCTCCTCAAAACCTCCTGATCATAATCCTTGCTGCTGGACGTAGTATATCGTCGTACCCAGGACGTCTCTACTATATAGGAGAACTTATATTACATACCAGGCCAGTGCTCTATTTTTTGTTTGTAACGAAATTTTCCTTTTTCTTAATAGTTTGCTTAGTTTTTGGGAGGCATCTTTTGCTATTCTAATGCATCTTCATATTTTGCATCCTCTGTTAATTTTCGTGCTTATTTGCTTTTGACATCTTCAGTTCATATTCTTTTTTCATAATGACGTCTCTTGCTCATACTTATTCAGGGCTTTTCAAAAGTCATCATAACTAATTTCTACAACACTTCTATCCTTTTCAACGAGCCATGTTACCACCTAACCGTGAACATTGACTGAAATTCAATGGGAAGGGGAACTCGTAATGGTAGTCTTTGTAAAGTACAAGAATCAGCAAGAAGCAATCAACAAATTCTCCTCTCAATATATTTGAGTAAGAATCTATTCATCAACGTAGTTTATTTGATAATGTTCAGGAATAGACTTAATCTTTTGATAAAATCTGCAAAAAGGTTTACATTATGATATGTAGGATAGATAACGGTTAGATAACACTAGACTTGAGATTGTAGTGATCAGGGAACTTTCACAAAGTAACAGTTCTTATGAAGAAGCTGACTGAGTCGGACTTCCTCCTTACAAATGGAATTTGAGGGCAATGAAAATAATTTCACATTTTTCACGTAGCACGGCGGGTCATAACTGCAAACATTTGAATTGGTGAGACTAAGAGATGTTGCTTTTTTGAACATTTGCAATGTACATTGGGATAAAGGATAAAGGAGCGATAGGTAACCCACGGTTCGTCTTTGGGAAAGTGGCTGTACAATGGAAAATAATCAATTGTGATATATATATATATATATATATATATATATATATATATATATATATATATATAGTATAGGGAGGGATTAATTTAGATAATAGTATAAGGGATTAATATATATATATATATATATATATATATATATATATATATAGTATAGGGAGGGGTTAATTTCATATCTCTCTCAGGCATACTTAGTATTGGGAGAGGAGGAGTGACCAAACCATGACCTATTTAAACGGCTAACTTAACGGAAGTGATATATTGAAATGGGAGGGGAGAAGAGAGAAAAGAAAAGGGAAAAAGAAAGAAAGGGAGAGGGAAGTAAAGAAAAAAAGGCTGTAAATGGGTTTTACATATAAAGGAGATGGGTGGTAAGTTTTAGCAATTTATGTAAAAAATAGATTTTAATGTTTGATAGTAATTTAGATATCTAAAACACCCGAAGAAATTAATTTGATACTTGCTAGCAATTTAAATATTTAACTTTTTTACACATAATTTAGGGATTTAATATAAGTTAAATACTGTATTTATTAAGTATGATTGAGAGAGATATTAAATTAAACCCTCCCTAAACTCTACTATGTCTCTCTAACTACCCATTATTACACTCTCTATTAAATTACAAAAACTTACACTACCCATAAATTTTCATTAAATTTTTCGTTTCATTTTTCGAAGTGCTATCTGATGATCCGGCGTCCTTTAAAAGGGCTCTGGTGAAATAAATTATTATAATTGGACCTTAAAGTAGTCTGTTTTTCTTTAATATATATATATACATATATATATATATATATATATATATATGTGTGTGTGTGTGTGTGATAGAAATTAAGAGGATTTGAGATAATTATAAAGTAATTCATCGAGTTTAGGAGAAACTTCAACAGAATGCACAAAGCACTGAACGGCCGTTTCGTCCTGTATTTGGGACTCATCAGCAGTGTGCATCCACTACCAAGGATTGAAACCCGGACAGTTACGTTATCAGGAAAAACGTCATACATACATATATATATATATGTGTGTGTGTGTGTGTGTGTGTGTGTGTGTGTGTGTGTGACGGGTGTGTGTGCAGGTATGTAGAAAAATAGGAAAGAACACGTTCGGTAAATAATCCAGGGTTCTTTAGTATTTTTGTTTTTATTTTAAAAAAAAAAACAGTGCGCCATAAAGAAGTAGAGCTTATATAATATATCATTATATTGATGGTTTCAGCTCACGTTTTTGAAACATGAGAAATCTTATGTAGCGAAGGAATCCTATTTTTAAAAAAATTATTATTATTATATATATATATATATATATATATTATAGATAAGAAAATTTTTCTCTTTTTCGCATCTTTTTTTGCGGCAAGAGGTTCGCACCCAATGTAAGAACATGCAGTAATTTGACTAAGATTTATTTCCATTTAAAAGAGAATGGTTTAATATTTCAAGGAAGAGAAAAATATTAAATGGCTAACTTTTAAAGAAACAGGCTCTTGAAGTCAAAAGTTCTGGAAAGCTTTAACAAAAGATTCTTATGCAATAATAGCATGTGGCGTAGGTTGGCCTTTGGAAAAACAAATTATTAAATTTTGTTTATTTTACTATTAAGATTATTTAATCAAGTAACTAACACTGTCACTATTATTTTTATCGTGGTTTTTAAGCGTAGCTTAGATGCGGCACAAGACCGAAAATATTGGGCACCCAGTGATAATCAAACTCACTACTCAATCAAAATTGATCTCGCAAGACAAGCTTGCTAACCATTGTACTACGTGGAAGCGCCCATGGTCATACACAAATGGTGGTTAATTCTGGAGGTAATAACGTATTATTTTGGACAGTTTAAATTCTTCATAGAATTTCCAATTCCTCGTCTCTAGGTTCTGGTGGTTTTGGCACGGTGCTCCACATATTATAGCCACCATCTTAGACTTTACATGTTTTAGTTACCTTTGAGTTCGATCTAGATTCTAGTATATTCACAAAGTTTTGTTTTCTTTCGTCTTCTTCATTTGATCTGATAGCATTGGCACATTATCTACCAGATAAGTTCCCTTTTCCTTGTTTAAAAGTGCCAAATCCACTTTTCTTGTTGATTCTCTCATATCAGTGCATTTAGTAGTCAGACTGAATCTGAAAGCCCGAGAATAGGTATTTATCCGTATACCGATTCGTACGGAACTGCCCAGCTGACGGATTGCCCCGTGAAGCCGTTAGAACCACAATTGGAACAAACTTTAATCATGCTAAAGCACCACGCGTACATGTGACCGGCGACAAAAAAATGTTGAAAATCTATTAACACTTCATCTTTCAGAACATTTCAGATATCAAGGATTAATCATCACCCTTTCTCGTAGTATATTTGCTGCGTAGAACGTGGGTGATCATTGGTCTCCACAAATTCTCGTATTCTTTGTAGCCCTTCATAAGGTTTGTCTATTCACCATTTCTCCTAGTCCGCCTTCTGCCATCATTTTACATGAGCTCGTCAGGTAGTTTACTCGATGCTTTCTCCTATCCCATTAGTACTTAATATGTCATGTAAGTGTCATATTCTCCAAACCCTCTTTCCTCATTGTGGGGAATTTCAATTGGCTGTTGTTGATTATAAGTAGAAGCGTTTCTTGCTTTCCATTTTCATTAAAACTTCCTCGTTACTCATATGTTTAGTTCATGGTATTCTCAGTACATTTCTGTGTTGCTTAAAATCTCTTTTTCATCTGTAAGGAGATTGTCCAGAATTCACTGCCATATAGGAGGACTGATATTACATGACCGTTCAGTATTCTATTCTTTGTTTCTGTTGCTTCAATTCTCTTCTTCATCTGTGAGATGATTGTCCAGCATTCACTGCCATTTGGACGCACTAATATCACATAATAGGTCAGCACTCTTCTCTTTGTTCCAAAAGAAAATTTTTCCTGTTTTCAAGAAACAGAAAAATTTGCTTAGCTTTTGGAAGGCATCTTTCGCCATTTCAATCTGCCTTCAAATTTCGGTGTTACATTTTTCATATATTTAATTTTTTTTGATTAAGGTAACACCAATTAATCGTAACTAGAATCGTGGTCTGTTGACAACCATACAATATGCCGGCTTACAAATTGTAGTTTCCTTTCTGTATCTGATATCAACACTGTGTCAACTGCACATCTGATGGTGTTAAGATCGCGTCTGCTAACAATTAATCCTGATGGGACTTCTAGGTTTTTCAGGATCGTTTCGCTTAATATGTCCAGTAAGATGATACCCTTGATTATTTTTGACATTGATAGTTTACATTCAGACCAATTGTTTATGTTCTAAAACTGAAATGATGGATTTCCATTTTCTTTTATATTCATTTCCATCAACTCGCATTTACACAAATTACTATCTCATCCTTTTTCTACTCCACAAAAACATTAGTTTCTTTATATACTAATTCATTCGCACTTTTATCGCTATCTTGGCTGTTTTTATATTAACAACCTTTCAACAGCTCTACCTTCTGGACTTCATCAGTTGTTCGTCGTATTCACTCATTAAAATGCCACTTTTTTCGTTCCGTCATTAAATATGGGCATAGGGAGATGCAAATACCAGAAATAAAAAGGTACCCCGTGAATTTGAGCTAAAAACATTAAAAATACATTTAAAATACTTTAAATATCTCCTTTTTAGTAAATGTTTGTTTTTCTTTTAAAGTTAATATTTTAAAATCCATCTAAAAATTTGTATTTTACATATTACAATAAGAGATTTCAATAAGAGATTTCAAAAACCTTCTTACACTCAATTTTTCATCAATTTACCATTTTAATTGAAAAATAGCAAAAATTTAAGACAAAATTTAAAATTTCTGAAACATCAAATGTCCTGAATATTTATTTGAAAAGAATTAGTAAAATTAACACAATATTTCTTACTTTATTCTTAAAATATATTTAAAAACACATTTGAATATAGCATGCTATATTTCACCTGACAGAGTGTAAGAATATCAGCTTATCCCGCAACACCAGCTTAAATATTAATACAAAATTGCCTTAAATTTAATCAAATATAAAAGAGAAAAACTACACAGAAAATTGGTTTCGTTTCTGTTCAAAAAGAATGTTTTTAAAGTTGTATGACTAATAAGTGATTGGTGGTACTGTGAGATAAATAATGAGTGAAGGTCGTAAATGTAACAACTTCAAAAAAATAAGTTGATAAAAATCGTTGTTTCTTGAGCGCTAATATCAGTTAAAAAAAAGAAAAAAAAACCTCAGCTCTACTTGTTAAATGATAATCTCATAAGATCTCGTAAATTTATTTCTGAAATTTATGAAGTTCTAATGTGTGTCCAAGAAAACGAGACCCTATTTCGCTTCAAAGACACTTCATCTTTCTTTGATTCCTTTCTTACAATATAAGCCAAACTATCAAAAGTTTTATGACCACCTGTTAATAAAATGTCAAATATCTACTCGTCATTTTGTTTAGGCTGCTGAATCAAATCCAACAAATACAAGGCTCAAGAATCACTCAAGGTAGAGGTTTACAGTCAAAATGTTAATAATGAATGAGGTGTGTGTTATGAATAATAGAGAAGATGATGAAAAATAAAGATTATGATGATCAGGAGGAAAATGACGATTGAACAGTGACTTGACAAATGCTCAAATTAAAGCGTTTAGGGAAGCATTCCCATAGGACTGGAAATGGCTGTACGTGTCCGAGCTATAATAAGTTGGCAGAACTAAAGAATGGAACGTTCATCTAAACATTTTCCAGGGAAATAGCGATAAAGAAGCGACTGGCTTGCGATGTTATGTCTATTGGAAAAAGGTTTCAAAGTGGAAATAGTGCGTATCAACGCTGGAAAGTGATGATTGTGTAACTCCAGTTCATTTAAAACAGTAATTCTCCGTTTTTTGCGGGACGGAACAACTCAGCATCGCCGACTCAACACCGCCAGCTCAACACCGCCTACTGAGCGTCGGAACAACTCACAACGGAGACGACTCAGCACCAGAAAAACAACTTTTTTTTATAACCGAATAAAAGTAATTTATTAAGGATTAAAACTTTAATTAGTGATTTTTTTAAATTACTTTTAATAAAGTAAATCGTAAATATATTTATTTTTTAATAAAGTAAATGCTAAACTTAATATCATGTTGGCTTTTAATTTCAATAATTCACAACATTAGAAGTTATATTTTTTATTAAAATATTTTGGAATTTCGATTTACCTTATCAAAAAATAAATTGCATTACGATTTACTTTATTAAGAATAACTATAAACAAAAAACTGCTTTATTTTGTTTTGCATTTTTCGATTTACTTTATAAAAAATAATTCAAACCAAGTGAATTGTTTTTATATGTCAATTTACTTTATTAAATGCCTTATTTGAAGAAAATTATTCATTAATTAAGGTTTTAATACTTGGTAAATTACTTTTATTCGTTTATTAAATAGTTATGTTTTTTTCTGGTGCTGAGTTTTCCCGGCGCTCGGACGGCGATGTTTAGTCGGCAGCGTTCAGTTGTCCTGTACCCTAGCAGAGGGCATCAGATACTTACTGGTGCTATAATTATCCACATTTTATTTAATTTTTGTTTATATCAAGTTCGGAATCGCATTACGATTATCAAGAGTGAAATTCTATATGACTGTGTATGTTCACATTGTGTATTTGGCACACAGAAATTCACTTTGTACTAGCAATTTTCCAAGCTTAGCTCGGATGTGGCACAAGACGGAAAGTATGGGGCACCCAGTGAGGATCGAACTGTTCTAGCGAGACAAGCTTGCTAACCATTACACCGCCTTGAGGTGCCCAAATACGATCTTCTTCTTCTTCTTCTTCTTCTTCTTTGTGCTGTGCTCCTTCAGGACATGGGCTTTCACAACTTCCTTTCCTTTGTAGATTTTAATAAATTTGATCTTTTCGCTATGTCTCCTAATCCATGTTCTACCAACCATTGACACAAACTCGCCTATGACACAACCATTTATCTTGTTTCGATAGTAAATCTGATCCTTTTTGTAAAGGTCGAAATGGCAACTGATATCTAAAAACGACATCTTATTGTTAACTGGGGCAATGGATGGCTTGTTAGTTTTAACGCTCCCAAAACTAAACTGCTCTCTATTAATCATTTGAGAGACTCCTTTTCCCCTTCCATCAGCATGGCTAATGCTGACCTCCAGAAGAGTGACTCATTGCGCCTTCTAGGGCTAATGTTCTCGGCTGATTTGAAGTTGAAAGACTTTATAGAATCCATTGTTAGGCCAGCTGCTAAGAAAGTTCATTCTCTATGTCGTGCTAGACAATTTTTATTTCCAGAATCTTTCTAACATATCGATAAGTCTATTATTTGTTCATGGTTCACCTACGAGCTATCTAGAGCGCCTAGATAAAATCCAAAGAAGAATCAGCAATATTATTAACTCTATTCTGGCGCCTCGGCTTCAATCACTTTCACGCCGCCTGTGCCTCTTCTATAAATACTTTCATGATAATTCTTCACTGTGGTACCTAGACTTTTTGAATTTAAGCGCAGTACTCGACTGGCATCGAGATCTCGTCAGATTACAGTTGCCCTGGCTAGATGTAACCATAAATTCTATGTTAACAGTTCCTTTTCTCACACTACTCGCTTGTTGAACTCCCTTTCGGCTCAGTGCTTTCCAGCTAACTTTAATCTGCAAAAATTTAAATGCAATGTCAATCGTTATCTACTATCCTCCTGATTACCTTCCATCTGTTATCACTCAGTAGTAATGTTTCTTGTAACTCTTCCACACCCAGTAACCCCTTGTGTCATAGCGATTTTATTGCCTTACTTGAGATGAATTCGATTAAAAGAAATAACTGAACGTTTTAGGCCTGTTTTTCTATTCACCCCCCAAATTAAACCCGACAGGACTAGTCGCTTATACTCTTTTCATTGTTTGGTGATTTTTACTAAACCAAAGTTTGACTTATGAAAGTCACCTTATACATGAAAATATTTTCAAAGTTTTTTTTAAAATCTAAATTCCCTATTTCCACCAGTTCAGACCTTTACAGCAAATATGATCCATGGTATGTACATAGAAGCGCACCATCTACATTCCTTTCGTATTCCATTGGAAAGAGAGATAGATGTTTCATTCGGAATGCTTCTCTTCAAGAGCTACTGTTTTGGGTTGCAGTCTCCCAAAAGGATGCTCCTCGACCATAACCTCTTCAATCTAGGGTTAACCATTATCTATCCTACATATTCACATAGCCTACAATAAAACAATTCCATTCAGCATCCCTCTCCATGAGGTGACATTTGTTCTTTTCTATACTAAAAAGATGACTGCAATCAGAAGTTGTATAATGAAAGCTTATGTTTAAAAGTGAAGTCAATGAAAATCAAAGAAAGCCTTGAGAAACGAGCTTTCTGAATAAGGAAAAAGGTTTTTTTTTCATACACAAGATGGAAGTAACTCCTTCAAAAAGTTCTTCGTCACCCTCTTGTAGATATGAGAAATTTGTACGCGCATCAAAACTAAAAAGGCGTTTGCAAGGCTCAACATTTTTCTTTAATAGGTTTTCGATAAAGTTAAGGCGTTTTCGAGTGCGGTGAAATTCGTAAAATGAGCGATACTCAAGTGGTTAAAGTCACTGCTGCTATGAGGGAAGTGAGGGTTGCCAGTGTTACTACTATTTGTCCTTCATTGTTTAAGAGGCTCTAAAGTGTCTAAGGCCAGTTGATTGTTTAACACAGCTCAGAACAGGAAATTTCCAAACAATCAGGGGTGTGGGTCTTTATTATATCGTGTGTGTGTGTGTGTGTGTGTGTGTGTGTGTGTGTGTGTGTGTGTGTGTGTGTTTGAAAGAGGGAGGGGGTCCGTGCCCGCCTCTGTATGTGCGTGAGTGCGAAAGAAAGGTAAATTGTTACGAGAGACTGTGGCTTTATTTGAGAGAGAACGAGAGAGAGAGAGAGAAATGTAATTTCTGAGAAAGTACCTCTGTGCTGGGGTTTTTGCATTTATATACGTGCGAAAGAATGAAAGAAAGAAAGCAAAATAATGCGTGTTAAAAATAAAAAAAAAAGTGAGAAAGTCTCTTAATAAAAAAAGAAACTGCGATTGGTTGTGCATGGAAGAGACAAGGATATCGTAGGAAAAATATAAAAAGCTTCCTCAAGACCAGCTTGCTAAATAACCTTTATTTATGACAACCAACATACAACATTAACAAAATTTAGCCTACCTAGTTACAAAGCAATAGGCTATCTTGATAACTATCACTCGCCAGTAAATACTTTAAAACAATGACTCAAATTACCCAAGTCTGATACAGGATCACTACAGTGGAGCAGCCGATGAAAATAAGACAAGATATACAATCAATGATCTTCAAACTATGGCTTTAAGGTAAGCTTTGTAAGTTACTTTTATATATATTTGTGTGCAATTGTTGACAGTTCGTTTCCACCGGGGACTAGCTCGGTTGCAGACGCCTGCTCAGGCATGTTTATGTTTCTTCAGCACACACAATGCCAACCTGTGGTTTCTATTGTAACTATACTTTGTTGCATTTTCCAGGAGAGAACGCATAATCCGGCGTGATCAGTACGCTCAATGTCTCGTTACTTCAGGCTAGGAGAAATATCGACAGCTTCTGAACAGTTTTGTCTACTCAAATTCAATTAGAAGACTTGGATCAAATGATAGCAGTGATTCTTAACGGCTAGTGTACCGCCCTATACTCTTAAGTGTGCTGCGAAATATTGTCACGGCATACATATATAGAGGGTGTGATGAGTAAATAGTCGCCATTTTATATTTTTAATTTCGCGCATGCGCGTTGTTGGTTTTGATTTTGTCGACTGCACAGTATAATAGGGTCAGTTGGGCACCGTTTGTGAGAAAAAGAGCACCATGACGCAGTTCACTCCGCCAGAAATTTGGAAACCGCAGGCTGTGCTGTTTGGCATTAACGCCGGAACTTTCAATACGAACATTTCAGAGTGTTTGGGTATCAATTTGAGGACAGTGTAGAGGATGGTTTTATTTCATAACATTTAAATATATGCCCTTTAAAATTTTTGCTAAATGTGCCGTGATATTTTTATTTGCTGTTAGGTGTGCCGTTGCTGAAAAAGATTAAGAAACACTGACTTATGGTATGGTTTATATACGTACATGGATAAACATTGCATTTTATGCGTACTGTTATGAAAAGTTGGAATCAAAGGAATTATTTAGTTTGATGTAGGAAGTTC